>VZQC01004573.1:1564212-2164212 GCA_009823505.1 Rhizomys pruinosus | reverse complement strand
GCATATGCTGGGCCATTGTGTTCTAGAAGCTGAGTTCTGTAGGAGCCATCCTTTGGCCACAGGTACTTGTGGTCAAGTGCTCCAGTCAGTTACTCTCAGACCCCTGCTGCCTCTTACCTCACCTGTCACAGAGCATGGACAGGTAGATGGGGGACTGTCTGAGAAGCTAGGAAAGCTGGGTTCATGCCAGCTCCTAACACTGTGGGATCTGGGGCTCAGCACTGCACCTCTTTGTGTAAATGCTCCTGGCTTGGCTGCTCCTTACCTTTCTGCAGCTCCCTATTACCCACTTCTATATTGTCCTAAAGGCCATGGAGACCCTGGCCAGGCCTGGGACATTGGGCCTCCTCAGGATTCGGGGCAGCAAGTCACGCCTCTACAATGATGTCACCCAGGTGGAGAGATGGCTCAGTGATTAGAGCACTAGCTGCTCTTGCAGAGGACCTGGGTTTGATTACCACATGCTGGCTAACATGTTCCGGGGAATCTGACACTCCCTTCTGCCTTCAGTGGGCATTGTACAGCATGGGTATACTTATGCTTGTGGAAACAATATACCCATACACATAAAATAAAAAAATAATAAAATATTTAAAATGATGTCACCAAGAGCCAATCAGAAAGCTCCTGGGCTTTTCAAGCAGGTAGGCTTTTTGCAGAGTTGTGATTGGCTTTCTCAGGAGACTGAAGGACAGCCGGTATTAGGGGATATGGGATGACCTTGTAACAGAGAGTCTTTCCCATCATCAATGCCCCCATGACAAGTGACACACCAGGGGCTCTGGAGCAGGGGGTCTTCCTGTGTGTGACTCAGAGTCACCTCAATGGGGCTGGCAAAGTTCTCCATGTGTCCCACCTGTGATGGGTGGGACACCTGAGTGGACAGTGAAGAGGCAGACAGGGCCTGTGACCTGAGTGTCATAGTGGTCACTGCAAGGGCATGAGGAAATACTCCTCGGCTTTCCAAATGATTTACAGGCTGCCTTGTGTGTGGCCAATGCAAGGGAGACACAGGAGAAACAGTGGCCCAGCAGCCACCCACAGCCAGAGTCAACAGCCAAGACAGGAGATGTGACTAGTGACAGCCAGGTACATAGGCGCATTGGTCAGGGTGCTTAGATGCAAAGCCTGTGATGGGAGAGAGAAGGAGACCTGCTGTATGCTGGCCAGCCACACGCTAGGGTTTGCTCCCTCTCTCCCTCTTCCTCTTCCTCTCTTCCTCTCTTTGTCTCTTCCTGTCTCTCTTCTCTTTCTCTGTATCCTTCTGTATCTTTCTGTCTCTCTCCCTGTCTTTCCTCTTCATCCTCCTTTCTCTTCTCTAATATTTCTATAGTTTTATTATAATTGTGTATTGATTCACTTTTACCTCGAATTTATATATGGTCTTATTATCTTGTCTATATATTTTATCAGGTTTCCAGTGATTGCGTGGAAAGTCTTTAGCGATCTCGAGCTTCCCGCCATGGCGTTCTGGGCTCCCACACTCACAGCCCGCACAGGCATTGCCCCATCAATCAACGTCCCCTTCCCATGTGTCTCCATATACCCACAATTCCAACCATGTTGGCTCTGCCTCAGTTTCCTGTCCCATGGTATCCTGATGTATCTGTTCTGCCTTGGACAGGTTTGACATGCAGCTGGCCCAGGCGCTGGGAGAGTCTGTGTTTGAAAAGAGTCTGCGGGAGAAATTGAGCCAGGAGCATAGCAGTGTGCGCTGTGAGCTGGGCCGACTCCAGCAGCAGCTGCAGGTAAGTGGGGTACTTGGGCCTTGGGACTCTCTCGATAGGCCAGCATGCACCTGTTACAGGTGACAGAAGGAGAGAGTCCCCAGGTGGGTGTCCTCACCCACTGGGTGGCTGGAGTCTCAGTTCCCAGTGTATCCTCAGGATACCACAGTGGTTGTCACACCTACTGTGCCCTGTGACTTGGTACTATGGTTTTGCTCTAGTCATGTGGGGCAGACTGAGATGACCCCCTGGAGGTCCCAGGGGCTTAGCATAAAGTACAACCTAGTCAGCTGTAAACTGAGCCGGGAGCTCTGGCCTGCCATGTGCAGTGTCTGACACAGAGGGATTTCGTGAAAATAGGGTAGCACTTGCTCCTTATCCTTCTGTGGCTCCCCGTTGGCCCCACGGAGCCTGCATGCTTTCACTGGCCGTTGTCTTGTAGCAGGAGCTAGCCCACAGTCTTTGGTGCTGGAGCAGCACTTACCGCGAGGGGTCATACCCGGGCTCTTTCCCTCCTGGACACACAGCCTGGTCCCAGCCTTAGCAGGCATCACAGAGCTTTAGTTCTGTGCCTTCAACTCTCTTGAGTGCTCTAAGGTCTGACTCCAGGAAAACACCACATCCTCCATCCCCAGTGCCCCTCTGACCCTCCCCAAAGTGCAGCCTTGCCAGTGTCCCCTGGGGCACTCGGAGCGACCACAAGGTAGAGGAAGAGAAGGCAGGGCCATGCGTGCTGGGGCAAGCCTGCCACCCCAGTACTTGGGAAGCTCCGTGAACTAAACAGAGGGACCCTGTGGGAGAATGTGATCATATGAGTCCACCCATCTGTCCTTTCCTTTGCAGCAAAGGGATCAGGAAGCCGGGAGGCTGAAGCAGGAGGTGAAGCAGCTACAGGACCAGAAGCGGGAACTGCTGGGCTCCGCCTCTGTGGGGGAGAACGGGGTGGCCAGCTTGAAGGAGAGGCTGTGGAAGCTGGAGTCCAGTGCTCTGGAGCGAGACCGAGTCCACAGCGAGCAGGAAAACACTATCAAGCAGCTGGAGCAGGTAGAGAACGCCCCGTTCAGCTTTGCTGTGCCCAGGCCTGGCTCTCGTGAAGGGGACGGGAATGAGAAGGCCACAGGGCCACCACACCTTGCTGTGACTCTGCCTTCCATGGCTCCGGATGTCCCAGAAAGCCTCTCCACCTCTAAGTCTGACATTCAAATACTCATGATCTAGACAGCTCTGGGATCTCTCAGCAAGGACAACCACCCCCTCAGAGAAGCCAGCCTGTCGTAAAAGCCTGCCTGCCCCCTTGGCTGGCTTCTTTCCTTGTGGACACTTCAGATACATAGTATTCTTTTCACTTCTCTTTTCCCCATTAGGATAAAAGTTCCTGGAGAGCTGGTTTCTTTGGGGGAGAGGGTGTTCTTGCTTCTCAGTGCCCTTTAGAGCCTAGGATGGCATAGAAACACTGTTGGTGCTCAACATATAAACTACTGACCAAGTACAGAACATTCATCGAGTGCTATTCGTGTAGGAGACTCAGCCCCTAGCTCTCCCTGTCCTCCTTCCTCAGCTTTGTACAAGAGCCTTGCGTGGGAGGCAGGAGGATCACCACCAGCACGGATGTTGAAGTTGAGGCCGAGAGACAGATGTATTGGGATCTGAACTGGAGTCGTTGGAACCCAGAGGGTCCTATTTCAGGATGGTGTTAGGGAAGAAGGGACTGCTGGTCTGTGGGAAATGTCAACTACCTAAGGGGAGCAGGAGGTGACATCAGATACTAAGTCCAGCATCATCAGCGCAGCCATGGGGACAGGTTATTTTTTGTGGTTGTTTGTTTTTTCTAGCTTACTTCTGAGTTCACATCAATCCCTCGTGTGTGAAATTTATGACACATGCATAGCACTAGGAAAAGTCTAAACAGCACAGCCTGAGCAAGAGGGATATGCTAATGAAAACACTAAAAGCTGAGTGACCCCTCAGGTCTGTATTCCTGCACTCTGGGAGACTGAGGCAGGAGGATAACCATGAGTTTGAGGCCTTGGCTGAAGTAACACTAAGGACATTTCTGGTGGAGGATTTTTGTAACCGGCAACTCTGTTTCAAAAGGCTGGGGAGCCCTCCTGCAGAAACACTTGCCCCATGATGTGAATGGCTAAAACAGATGGACCCCAAGCAGCCTCACTGAAGCCAGCATGCCAGCCTTCACATCTGGCTTGGCTTCACTCTCACAGGATGGCACCTTCTGAGTGGGAGATGGGTGTGGGAGGTGTGGAGGAGCTGAGGTTTCTTAGCCAATTAAATTTATCGTGTGCCTCATCTGTATCAGGTACCACATGGATAGAGGAGCATCCAAGGTCTCTCCCTTTCCAGAGTTTGTAGTTCTGCTCAGAGTTGTAGGCATCTTGAACCTCCAGATCTGTTCTTGGGAGAGGGTTGAGGGAGAGGGCAGGGAAGATTCTCTGGAGGAAGTGGCACATATTAACCTTGAAAGCTGAAGGTTGAGTCAGAACTGATGCAGAGAGAATTCCAGATGAAATAAATAGCTTGTGCAAAGGCCCAGGGTCCACAGAGTCATGTGACGTCAAAAGAGCTGTATGTATGTGGTCCTACGGAGTTGGGAGTCTTTGAGTCAGCTCATTGTCAAGGGCAGCGATTTCCCCAGACTTCAGGGCCCATTCCATGTGATGGCAGCTTTGCCGCTTTCCAGCCCCAAGTGGGAACTGATGAAGATTCTGTAGAACTTGCCGGTCTGTGCAGGCCCCATCAGAGGCTGGCGGGGCACCGTGTGGTAGGCCAGGGTTCTGTCCCTTAGCACATTCAAGGAGCCAAAGGAGCCAGCAAGCATTCTGAAAATCTCATTATCTCTTAAAAGTTCTCTCAGTACCTCTGAGGGCTACAATACAGAGCCCTGACCTTGAGAGCAAAAGCAAACACAGTGTCCTTGCTTCCTGCCCTGAACTTGAACTGGAAGAGAGGCCAAGTCCACGCCTCAGGGTTACCCAGAGCCATGCGCTGCACTTACAGACGCCAAGAGGATATTTATTGATTACAATACAGCACTTTTTCTGGGGAGTTTTATGTTAACTCATATAAGTTTGACATAAATGGTATTGCAGATGTCAGGAGTGCCCCAGAGGCTAGGAAAAAATGAAAAAGAAATATTATATTTCCTTGCACAGGCCCCTTGTTGGGAACCGTCTTCCCATAACCTCGGCCATCAGGCACAAAGGGGAGGAGAGAGCTTATACCAGAGTGAGGCTAATTTAAGCTGAGTGTGCTGGGGTCCCAGTGTACATTATCCTTTAGCATCTTTGCTAAGGTCCTGGCTAACAAGGAGTGCTCCCGGTATTTCAGTAGACAGATTTGTTCACTTTCTGGCTTCATCTCCATGGAAGGGACAGTGGCTATAGACTCCTCAAACAGGGAAGAACTCTAACTTCTTTAAAAGAGTGTTAAGGAGGGCTGTGAGGTTGCATCTAAACCCAGTTTTATAATGTGCTATAAATGGTATCTCATGACCACAGGAAAGGGCAGAGGTAGTGTCTTTTGACCTTCCAGGGTGAAAGGGAGGTGAAATAACCCTCGTGTACACATCAACAGAAAGTTCCACGTGGAGGGCTAGGGTGTGGGCATGGGTCACTTTCATGATCTGTCCTTGTTTGCCGCCCCCAGCTCCGGCAGCGTTTTGAACTGGAGATTGAGCGAATGAAGCAGATTCACCAGCAGGACCATGAGGACCAGGAGGAGGAGCTGGAGGACGTGCGCCAGTCCTGTCAGAAGCGGGTGTGTGAGCAGAGGCAGAGCGAGCCGGGGCCTGAAGACATGCTGTTCTACAGCCGCTAGCACCCAGCTCTGGGGGGGGCTTTCAAGGGTCTAGGAACAAGAGTACTTAAACACGATCCTGGAATCTGCAGAAGCTTCTAGAAGCTCTAGCACACTCACTCAGATCTCTACCATGTAATGACTCTGGGTAGAGATGCCGTGGGGGTTGGGGAGGCTTCTAGGCTTCTCTGACGAGCCTCACATCCATCCTGTGTTCCATCCAAGCTCTTTGTGCATGTTCCAGCATTTAAGAGGGCAATCGGTCCTGCACCCAGAGACCGTGATCACTGCCGTTCCAGATGGTCCTCTGGCTCTTTCAGCATCCGCTGGGTCCCTATGCCCAATGTGAGGCAGCTTTTCCCTGAGTGCTGTTTCCAAGCCTGCTTTTTTCAGTCACCAGACTGTCGCAGCCTATGCAAATCTAACATCATGTTTAAAGTCTTCATAATACTCTGCCTGAAGCATGTTCTCTAACTTCCTCTGTGATCCCTATTGTTGGGCATTTCGGTTTTATGTCCAGTTTCCTGCCATTATAACCCATAAATTCTCCTACAGAGGCACAGACTGGCCAATCCATGGAGGGAAATAGCCTGAGGGCCTTAGATTAAGCCTAATGTATTCAGGCTTCCTAGTTACTCTATAGGTGTGGTCCATCCCCACCTTCTTCCCCCTCTTCCATCACTTGGATACCACAGGGAAATATTCTTCATAGTCTGCTCAGGACTTGGCTTCATGAAGACACTTAGTGATTCTGTGTATTATTCTGGGTGGCTTTTTACATTTCTAGTCTCTTTCAAGCAGACAAGGGGAGACTGATTATATTACCTAAGGTCTTCTGTATCACATTTATTTACTTATGTTTAGTTGTATGTGAGTCAGGGCCTGTGTGGTGACCAGAGGACAACTGTCTAGAGTCAATTCTCTCCTTATACCATGTGGATCTCTACGGATTAAACTCAGGTCATTGGGTTTGGTAGCAAGTGCCTTCACATGTTGAGCCATCTAGCCCAAAGTGACTATATTTCCAAGTTTTCAAAGACAGTTTGGGAATGAATTTGCTTTGAGAAAAACAACTATCAGTCAGCATTTCCTCTCTCATGGGTGAGGAGACAGTCCAGTGAAGGGTCCACATGGTCTAGCTTGTTCCAAGGGCCCCAGAGTGGACTGTGTCCCTAATGAAGAATCCCATGGGTTGGAGGGAGAGATTTATAAAGACAAAGCACAAAGGCAGAGGGAGGTGTTTCTCTCCACACAACAGACTGGACAGTGGCTTTCCTTTGGAGTGATTGCAGTTAGGGGTTTCTCACCATGGCAGGGAATCAGCTAGTGGCCTTGGGTGCCGTGGTATCTGGAGTGGCAGGACTGACCAACTCCTCTCCGCATTGCCTGTCTGTGATATGAACCACTGATGGCTCCAGATGCAGCTAGAAGGTGAGGGGGGTGGACTAATGCCAATGAGCGAGGCTGATGGGGAGCCTGCCAAGCACAGCCTCCCCGGGGTAGTTATTTGGGTGAGGGATGCCCTGTTTGTTGGGTAATCACTGAGAAATCCGAGCCAATTGCAAATTAAATCAGGCGCTGTTCATCAGACTTGTAGTTGGGGCTACAGGAGGAGAACACTGCAGCCTGTGGAGTCCACAACCGGAGTTCCCTAGTCACAGTTCTGGAGCCCGGGACTTCAAGGTCAAGATGCTAGCATAGTAGGAATCTGGTAAAGGCAGTTTTGTAGATAGCCCCATTGTATTGTCTTATGAGAAAGAGGAGGAAGTGTGTGTGTGTGTGTGTGTGTGTGTGGAGAGAGAGAGAGAGACAGAGACAGAGACATTCTGGTTTCTTCTTACAAGGGCACTAATCCTGTTGTGGAGGGGCCACCCTCATGGCCACATATGTCCTTAATCACACCAGAAGGCCCCCTTCAGATCCCGTCACACTAGGGATTGGGGGGTGCACACCATCTCAACACCAAATAACCTCCAGCAAACCTTAATTGCTATTCTGTTTTTAACTTGTAAGGTATTCAAAAATACATTTATTTTTATTTTGTGTGTATGAGTGTTTTGACTGCATGTATGTAAGTGCACCTGTGTCATAAAATGCCTGCAGAGGCCAGAAGAGGGCATTGGATCCCCTGGAACTGGAGTTATAGGCATTTGTTCATCACTACACAGTAGCTGCTGGGAACTGAACCTGGGTCCTCTGGAAGAGCAGTCTATGCTCTTAACCACTGAACCACCTCCCCAGTTCCTGATGGAGTGTATTTATTACGGGAGATGGCTGTGAATCCTAACACATGGGCTGCCACATTGTACACAGTCAGAGTGAGAGATGGGGAGATGGCTCAGTTGAGAAAGTGCTCATTATATAAGCAGAAGGACCGAGTTCAGATCCCCAGTACCCTTGTAAAAAGGACTCTGTGACCTCAGTGCTGGGGGGATCAGAGAGAGGAGGATCCTAGGAACTTACATGTGAACACACACACACACACACATACATACACACACACACACATACATACACACACACACACACACACACACACACACACACACACTCAACCAGCCAAGACTTGTAAATATTCCCTTATAAGCAGTGGCCCCTACAGACTTCACAGTGGGTGGCCGAGGGCTCTCCCAGACTGGCCAGCTCTGCTCCTTGACCATCTCCTAGGCTTTCAGGCTGGTGGGTTCTCTCACAGAGAGACATCTCCCATTGCCAGACAGACTTCCTCCTCGGAGCAAGACTGCAGGCTCCCGGTCCCCTCCTCCCTGGACTGTCCTTTAAGAAGCAGGCATTGCCCTTGGCAGACATGCTTAGTCTATGACCACTTGAGACATCAGCTCCCCGTGGAATTTCAAAGATAACTTCCAAAAAAAAAAAAAAATCCGGGCGTGGTGGCACAACGCCTTTAATGAGCTGGGACTTGTCTATCTGAGGTTCAGCTGCCCACACCCACTCTGCCCATGTGCCCACAGCTGCGCCAGCTGGAGATGCAGTTGGAACAGGAATATGAGGAGAAGCAGATGGTCCTTCACGAGAAGCAGGACCTGGAAGGCTTGATTGGAACCCTGTGTGACCAGGTAAGAAGGAGACGTTGGCAGACCTTTGAGGGGGCTCACCCTGCCTCTGGGTTCTGTCAGAGGGATGGATGTGTGGGAAAGCAAGGGTACATTGATCTTCGGAAACAACTAGGTCAGACCTCTCAGCTGGCCTCTTCTAGTGTCCCTGGAGAACCTGCTTCTTTCTCCCCTCCCTACCTATGCTTGCTAGCTCCTCAAAGCAGGCCTCGGGGCCTGGTATGCAGTAGTCTGTAGTCTTCTTAGAGGAACCCACTGGAATAAACTGAGCGGGACTAGCTGGGATGGGCAAAGCAATGTGGCCTTACATGTTTGCTGGGATGGGCAAAGCAATGTGACCTTACGTGGCTGCTGGGATGGGCAAAGCAACGTGGCCTTACGTGGCTGCTGGGATGGGCAAAGCAACGTGGCCTTACATGGCTGCTGGGATGGGCAAAGCAATGTGGCCTTACGTGGCTGCTGGGATGGGCAAAGCAACGTGGCCTTATGTGGCTGCTGGGATGGGCAAAGCAATGTGACCTTACGTGGCTGCTGGGAGGGGCAAAGCAATGTGGCCTTATGTGGCTACGGGGAGGGGCAAAGCAATGTGGCCTTACTGGCTGTGGGGATGGGCAAAGCAATGTGGCCTTACATGGCTGCTGGGAGGAGCAAAGCAATGTGGCCTTACATGGCTGTGGGGAGGGGCAAAGCAATGTGGCCTTACGTGGCTGTGGGGATGGGCAAAGCAATGTGGCCTTACATGGCTGCTGGGATGGGCAAAGCAATGTGGCCTCATGTGGCTGCTGGGAGTGGACTGTTGACAATACTACACTAATAGGGCGGATATGAGTGGTGATTGTGCCGTGGTTGGCCTCATAGGGACGAGTCTCAGAAGAGCAGCTAGGCTGGGAGAGGGCAGGTGTGCTCTCACCTCTGCTGGTCTGTCTGTCTGTCTGTGTTTGGGGCAGCTTGTTAGCCACTCTGCCCTGATAGCCCTGTCCTTATCACTGTACCAGGGTCCTCAGCACACTCTTTGAGTTATAAGCCTCTGGGCCTCATGCATCTCATAGCTGGACTGTCTGTGCTGAAATGCTGAGCATCCCAGTTCCACCCACGAGATGCTGTGCCAACTGCCCTCTCCCAGCCTGGCTGCCAAGTATCTCCAGAGGACAGATTCACCCTCCTTCTTTTCCTCCTCTCCTCCAATGAGTCACAGCTGCCCTCAGCAGCCAGCAGTGCTCAGAGTTACTCTGGCTACAGAGTCTGAGGCCCCACCAGCTGCCAGGACAAAGTGTGTTAGGCCATGGTGGGGGGGTTGTTGGGGCTCCAGACATCAGTTCTGATCACTTGGCACTGTGCTTTATGGCCCTGTGCAGTGAGGAAGAGCACCGTGGTGGAAGCACATGGTGCAACAATGGTGCTCACTGTGGAGCAGCCAAGAAGCAGAGAGACAGGAACAGGTGGGGACAGGACTCTAGGATATACCCAGAGTAAGCCACCTCCTCTAACCTGGCCGTACCTCCTGACCACCCATCAGACAAACCTGCTAATAGGGACCAGTACCCTGGTGACCTCATCACCTCCCAGGAGTGCTACTAGAATAAGCCTTCTGCACCTGAGCCTTGTTGAGAGCCATTGCACATCCCAACCAGGACACCAGCCTCGGTGGGAAATGCCTGTGCTGCTTGTTAGTGTCACAGGAGTGCCTTGTTTCTGTGCTTGCTGCACATTGGTGTGATGTCTGTCAGTCAGCTTCCCTACTGACTCCATAAGGTTCTGATTTGTTCACAAAGGAAAGAACTGGAAGCAGATGGTCTTTTGGGCACTGGGGTCTTGAGCAAAAGAACCCATTCTGTACTTAAATACAAACAGATTCAATGAGTAGACCCTAGGGCAGTGCATAGCAACAGGATGTGAGCTAGGGCCAGCAGCGTCCACTGAAGGACTACAAGGTCACCTGGCTTTCTAGTTTTGCAGCGGGGCAGTTAAGCCAGGTTGAGTTTAAAGGCATGATATCTGATTCCCTTCCCACCGCTGCCAAGGGCCCATCACGTCGCAGAAACAGGCAGTGATGGCAATAGAAAGATACTTTTGGAGATTCCAAGATCCTGCTTTAAGTTATCTTTGTTTTTGTTTTTGTTTTTGTTTTCTTTTTTTTGGTCTTTTCGAGACAGGGTCTCCCTGTAGCCCCAGCTGTCCTGGAACTCACTCTGTAGACCAGGCTGGCCTTGAACTCACAAAGATCTACCTGCCTCTGCCTCCTGAGTGCTTGGATTAAAGGCATTGTGCCACCACGCCCGGCTTTTTTTTTTGGAAGTTATCTTTGAAATTCCACGGGGAGCTGTTGTCTCAAGTGGTCATAGACTAAGCATGTCTGCCAAGGGCAATGCCTGCTTCTTAAAGGACAGCCAGTGCTTGTACCTATTGGTTTGAGGCCCACTGAGGGAAGGCTCCAGCCTGGCCCAGGGGTGGAGTACTTGGCCAGCAGGTGGAAGGCACTGGGCCCCATCCTCAGCACTGGGAAATCAAAAGGCTTTTACAAATATTGCTAAAATCAATTTTACTTGCAAAGAGTACTTCAGATCAATAAAATGCCACCTTTGTGTAAGTCACCAAGAGGGAGGCTTTTGATAAATGGTCAAATTGGATGATTTTCAATGTTTTTGTTATGACCTTCACCAACTCATGGAAGAGCAGGTGAATACTGTGACAGGGGGTGTGCACCAGACACCCGGGACTCACACAAATGAATATGCTACCTTATTGAGTCCCACGTGATCTGGGAAACAACCTCCCCAAACCAGCAAGGCCTCTTGCTGTCCTTCATAAGTGCCCGTCTTCCTCTGACTCTTTCTTCCCCAGATTCCGAGGCTAGAGTTCATCACTCTACTGTAGATATATTTGGGACTTTAACCACAGAGAGTGCATGCGGTTCTGTGTTGGTCTTTGTCCCCTACATACTGGTTTTGAGGTTAGCCCGTGAGAATTGCTACAAGTCCAGTCCCTCCGCCTCTCTGCTGAGCAGAGCTGCTCTTGTTAAACTGTTCTCCCAGTGGGTGTTTTGAGGTTGGCACCTTCAGACATGAAACCACAGCACATACTCCACATGTCTCACCGTGGGTAGGGGCAGCAGCATCTTCAGGTTATGTGACTGAGGAAGGACTTGCTCCCAGAGTGGCACAAATGTAGAATTATCAAAAGTCGCCCAAACTGTCCCTCCAAATTACACATTTTCCGGTGTCCCCCCAGTGCCTGAGTCTCCTCTTTCCTTGTACCCCGGCCTTGACACAGCCATGTTTTTACAAGTATTCTCAGGCTCTGTGGGTCCCCCATCACTGGGACTCACCCGTTCATAAGCAATGGTCTTTCTTCTGTGAATTGTGTATGCTCTTTGTTTAGAAGGGTAATTCATTTCTGATAATATATTTTTCAAATGCCTCTGGCTTTGTTTATATTGCCCTTCAGTTAGTAAAAAATGTGTTTAATTCAGTCACATTAGCTACATTTATGGTTTATTCTTTTCTACTTTAACTCTTTGGACTTCAGGTTATGTTTTACCATATGTCTTTGCATACAATTAGGTTTTAAATCCATCTAGAGCTTATGTGGCTGTGTGATATGAGGTAGGAACCTTTCCTGGGTAGATAACCTTCATTTTATTTCATGCCCATGTTTCATGTGTCTTCATATGCCTGTGGACGTGTAGGAGTCTGCGTTCTGTTTCCTTGTTGACACTCCTCTATTCCTGAGCCATCTGGTCTACTGCTTGGCTTTGGACAATTTGCAGAATTTGACACAGCCTAGAGTCACCTGAAGAGGGAATCACACCCTTGGGATTTCCTAGATCAGGCTGGCCTGTGGGTGTGTCTGTGCATGGGGATTGTCCTGATCAATGCAGGAGGGCTCAGCCCACTGTGGGTGGCACCATTCATTCCCTGGGGAGGTGGGTCTGAGCTCTATCAGAAAGCTGGCTGAGGGCAAGAGGAGGTGGCTTAATGTTTAAAAGCACTGGCTGCTCTTGCAGAGGTCCTGGATTCAATTCCCATCACCCACATAGTAGATAACAACTGTTCATAACTCCAGTTCTAGGGGATCTAATGCCCTCTTCTGACCTCTGTGGGCATTGTGAGACATGGGTGGACTTACATATATGCAGGCAATACACTTACATACATAAAAAATGAAAATAATAAAATACCTTAAAAAGAACATATTTTACCTTGTTTGTCTTTAAAAACAACCTTTTCTTCCCAATTCCTTAATAACCTTAAGATTTCACAGCTTGGGGGAGAGGCTGTACGATGGATCTGAATGGTACTTATCTAGAGTACTTATCTAGAATGCACAAGACCCTGGTTCCATACTCTGCACCCCCTGCAAAAAAGATCCCCTAACAAAACTTGATGTGGCTTGTATCTAGTGATCCCTTGGGAATTTGTTGATTTGCAAGTTAGACTAGCAACAACTGCCACTCTTATGTTTAAGCTGTATAATTACCCAATTCCGCCTCTCTCCATTCACTTACGGCATTTGGTATATTTCAGTTTTTCCCATATAAGTTGTAAGTGTGGTAATTAGATTTATTTCTAGAAAGCACTTGGTTTCCACAGCTTTGTGATTAGTATGTATCTCTACATTTTGTTTTCCATTTACTTTTTCTTTACAGAACATGAGAAGCCAGACAATATGGATTTGTATCTAGTGACCTCAGTATTTTTATAGTTCATCTGTAGATTATTTTAGATTTCTCTCCATCGATGATCTTACTTTTGGAAACAAGAACAGTTTTCTATCATACACAACAGAAAAATCTCAACAATTTCAAAGAAAAGCATTTTGTTTCTATTTCTTGACTTACTTCATTGACCTACGCTTCAGAGCAAACGAGGGACCCTTTCCTGTGTGAATGCAGCTCAAGTTTTATTACATACATTTGATCAGTGACTCTAATTAGGTTTTATCCTCCTTCTAACATTGTAGGCTTTATATCGAAGATAAAGTTTATTGAATCTGCTCACATGTTTCTTGCAGTGAATGGCCATCCCGGGACTGGCCTCATCCTCCTTGGAATATGGTGTGATGTATCTCGCTGATCAGTTTCCTTGGTTGTCTGATATTAGCACGCACTCTGTTGGATGGCCAACACTTAAGGATTTTTGAAATTAGAATCATACATAACATTGATTTATAATTTCCCTCTCTTACTGTTTATCCAGTGCACATAAAATCGTTGTGCAACTATTTTTGAAATTTTTTTTTGTCTTTTCGAGACAGGGTCTCCCTGTAGCCCCAGCTGTCCTGGAACTCACTCTGTAGACCAGGCTGGCCTTGAACTCACAAAGATCCACCTGCCTCTACCTCCCAAGTGCTAGGATTAAAGGCGTGCGCCACCACGCCTGGCAAAATATTTTTTAATTAGGGACATGGAGATTTGAAATAAGTTTGCCTTTTAACCTTTTGGGAGTTTCTTTCTGGAAATAGGATAGATATTCAATTGCTGTCTCAGAGTTCTATAGTAATACTTAAACACAATTTAGGGCATTTTTCTCTTCCTTAGTGAATGAATTTGGTAACCAAGTGAATTTGGTAACCAATGCATTATTAGTCTTTTATCCTTGAATCTAACTTTCTTTTTTTTTTTTTTTTTTTTTTTTTTTTTTTTTTTTTCCAATTCAGTTCATGTTTATTTCCCTTTCCCTCCCTTTCCCCCCCACCCCCACACTACCCATCCCAGTCATGCATTCCTGCCATAACTGTCCTGCATCTTTCAGGTTTTTTTATTTTTTTTTCATTTTTTTTAGCTATAAGTGGATAATCCATGAGTATAAGCAACCTTCGTGCAAAAACAATCTAACCTAATAGGACGTGTGTGTGCCCAAACCACCCCAGTCACCCACCCTTCAGTGGAGGTTTGACAGGTTGTTTTGTTCAATCAGTTGATCAAATAAGTGTCCCAACTATATTTCTGTAGTTTCAACATTCACCCCCAGATCGCAGCCTTTGTCATTCTAAAGCCCCCACGCCCCCTCTTCCGAAGATTGTTTCCCTGGCTTAGAAAAGGTGCACAAGTGGACAAGAATATAACCTTTCCTCCTCTCTCCTGTAAGCTTTGTTTACTTATTTATTCCTGAGTCACTTCAATTCTGGCTGTTTCCCCTTTCATTTTCTGAACAGTTTGTTCAGTAGTAACCTTTCGATCCTACTAATGAAGCACAAGCAATTAGATAATATAGGTATTTAAGCAGCTCTAATAGTTATGGTATTTACGTTGGCAATAGACACATGTGTTTTGATGATATGTTAATTCAGGGAATTACAACATTTTATAAACCCCTGATAAATGGTAAACAGGTCTTACTGTGGATTATGACATCTCCTAACCTGTAAGGAGGGAGGCTTGGTGGCATAAGCCCTGGGTTATTCCTCCAAGGATAAAGCCAACGGCCAATTAGATTTGGGATATACAGGCAAGAGGTTGCCTCTGCTGCTGCACTGTATTTTCAGGCAGGTGAGATGTAGCTAGCTGGTGCTGATGGTGGAGTCTGTTGCTTTGCTTGACTCATGGAGACCCGTATTTGCTTTATTGTTTAGTGGCCTTTGGTAACTTTTTCTGGCATTCCAGAGGCCCTCTGTCCCCGTGCCAGGGTGGCGGGTCCCCCCGTCATAACAGCACAACCTACAGGGAGAGCCCTACCTCCCATGTTCAGCGTCAGGTCTTCGGCAGCAGGGTCTTATCAATAACGCCTCTCCTCTGCAGGTTATCCCAACTTAGGGGCAAGGAGCCCTTAGACCTTTCATTTTTGGGGGCCTTGGATCCCCTGGCCAACATCCCCCTGGTAGAAACAATCCATGCTGATTCAGAGCTCCTGCATTAATAACGTTGCCTAAGTGGCATAGCCCAAGGACTTTAGTATTATATTGGTTCGAACAGAGTATAATCCTTTTCACACGATTCTTGATGCTATAAATCAATTAAAGAAGAATACTTATTATTTATTTTTTACTTTAATTTTATTTAGGACTATTTAATTAAATACACTTACGTGATAGATTACCTCTATGAATAGTTGTCTTCCTAATTTACATGGAAAATGACAATCACTCCATCGTCATATTTCTCCTTGTTCTGTATGGGGGGGAGAGCAAGAAAGTAGCATATCAAAACCTTGTTTCACCTAGAAGTTACAGTTCATGTCAGGACTCATTATTAGATAGTTAGTTACCATGTAGATCCCACAGAAGGGTTCGATTTGTTTATGGCAATCTGACGTCTTTTCTTCTTTCATGTGTTCAGATACGGGTCAAACCTTTCAGTTGCCACTTTTTGGTGACTCCTACTCAATGCCAAAGTGTATCCTTTCTTTTCTCATCTGCACTTAAGTTGGTGACATTTGTCCTGTTGGAACAAACAAAATCTTTTCCCATAGTTAGTTTAAGATTTGAATTGCAAGAGGTTTTTGATAGAAGGTTTCATCATGCTGGGTGTTACCCCCCCTTTTTTTTTATACCCATGAGTCTCCAGAAGACAAAGTTGTATTAACATAACTATAAACTAATAGGGTGAATCAAGGCACAGATTTCATCAATTGCGCCCATGTTTTTGGGTGACTTATATATGATTAACTTGGGAGGAAGCAAATTTAATTTTTGCTTTAAATCATATTAAAGACGAATGTACAAGGTGATACTGCGTTTACAACGTGAAAAAAATTTATAGAGAACATTTGGTATGTTGCCATCCCAAAGTTATTGCGTCTAAGATTTTGTGTAAAACAAATGTGGACAACAGCAAATTATATCTACATTTAACTCAGATGCATTACCGTTTTTATCAAGAGCTTCTAAAAACCAATGTTGTTTATATACACCAGTTTACTTTTACTACTAGATCTTAAAAACCATGCATCCTGTAGACATGTTCTAGGGAAACTGAGTACTGCTGAACTGCACATCAATTAAATATGCCTTGATATGATATCAGAATACATCCGGTCCCTCCACCCAGTCTCGTCCATCCTCCCACCCATCCCCTCACTCCCACTCCTCCCACATTTTCAGTCCATTGTCCTGATGCAGTCTTCTCTGTTGGTTCTTTTATATGCATCCCCTTCTCTCATGAGGAATATTTATATCTGTGGGTGGATTGGGTACTAGCAATCCACATATGAGGGATACCATTTTCGTTTGTATTTTTCTGTCGGACTGTGTGTCGCTTCCCTTAACATAATGTCTTCCAGCTCCATCCATTTACCTGCACAAGTTTCCTTTTTTTTGATGTTGTCCTTTCTTTACTGCTGAGTAACTCCATGTATACATGTTACCACATTTTCTCTATCACTCTCAGTTTGAGAGGGCACCTGGCTGGTTCCCAGCTGTTTTGCTATGTGAAAGAGATGCTGCAATATACATAGCTGTGCATGTATCTTTGCAGGTTAAGTTGTGCTTTGTGGGTATATTACCCAGGAGCATGTATGACTGGGTCAAGGGAAGGCTCATTTGAGTCTTTTTAATAAAGGGTTCTCCACCAACGTGTTTCCATAGTGGCTGTACCTAGTTTACAATTCCCACCGCAATGGCTGAGTGTTCCCCTGTTCCCCGCAACCTCTCTCCGCATTTGGTACATTCGTGTTCCTGATCCTAGCCAGTCTTATTTCGGAGTAAGGTGAATCTCAAAAGTGGTTTAAATTTGGCATTTCCTTATTATCAGAAGATTTTGAACAGTCTAGAGAGGTTCTCAGCCATCTCTAATCTAATCCTCCTCTGTGAAGGTCTATTTCAGATCATTGCTCCATCTTTTGAGTGATTGCACTTTGTTTTCTTTCATTCGTTTGTTTTTGAGTAGCTTGTATACTCTGGATGTATGCGTTGTCAGATGTATCTGTGTGAAGGTTTCCTCCCACTCTTGGGTCCTTCTCCGCACTCCTTTAATTGCTGTCCTTTGATGTACAGAGTCTTTTGAGTTTAATGAGGCCCATTTGTCAATTGTTCGCCTTATTTTCGTTGCAGCTGCTGGTCTCGATTTAGGAAAGTCCTTTTCCTCCACCTATTGTCTTGTAGTCGGCTGCAAGCTTCTCTTCTATCCCAGCTCCAGGAGTTTGGTGGGGTTTCACATTGAGGTCCTTTGAGTCCCATCTGGAGTTGACCTTTGTACAAGGGAGAGGTAGGGTGTTATTTCTATTCTTCTACAAGTGGTGATCTGTTTTGCCAACACCACTTGCCTGAAGAGGCAATGCTGTCTTTCCTCCATTGAGTGTCATTCTTGGGCACACCCCCCTTGTCAATATGAGTGGCTTGGAATTGTAGAGCTCCAGTTTGGATCTTCATTTTATTATTCCATTGGTCAACTGTCTTTTTGTCTGTGCCAGTACCAAGCTGTTTTTATACTTAGCCCTGTAGTAAAGTAGTTTGATGTCTGGGTATCTAAAAATAAGGCGATCGCCCCCCTGTATTGCTCTTTCACATCAGGATTGCTTTGGCTATTCGGGGTCTTTTGTTTTTTCCATAATGAAATTGAGATTTTTTTTTTTTTCCACGCCTGTGAAGGAAACTCCTTGGGGATTTTGAGGGATTGCCATTAAATCTGTACACTATTTTGGGTAGGGATGGACCTTTTTACTATATTTATTTGCCCAATGCAATGAGCGATGAGAGGTCTTTCCATCTTCTGATGTCTTCCTCAATTTCCGTTCCTTTTCAGGGTTTAAAAAATTTGTTGTAGAGATCTGGTTCGTTGGTTAGGTTGTTCTAGGTTTTGTATTGTTTTTGAGGCTATTGTGATGTGGGAAGTAGTCTTCCTTGTGTCCCTTCTTCAGTTGCTTCGCTTGTGGTGTAAAGAAAGAAGGTACTGATTTTCTAATTTATTTTTATCCTTCCGCCACTTTACCTACAAGCTTCTTAATTCATTTCTTCTGTTTGAGTTTTCTGGTGGAGTCTTAGCATGCCCTTAGGGAGACAATCATATCATCATCAAAAAGGGATACCTTGATTTCCCCTCTTTTCCAATTAGAACTCCTTTAATTTTAATTTCCTTTTCNAACACTCTCTGGCATCCAGAGGCCACTCTGTCCCTGCCAGGGTGGCGGTCTCCCCCATACATACCCTAGAGCCTACCTCCCATGTTCACGTCAGGTCTTCGGCAGCAGGGCTACATCATATCGCCATCTCCTTCTGCAGGTATCCCAACTTAGGGGCAAGGAGCCCTTAAGGACCTTTGATTTGGGGCCTTGGATCCCCTGGCCAACATCCCCCTGTAGAAAACAATCCTATGCTGATGTCAGAGCTCCTGATTAATATGACGTTTGCCTAAGGGCATAGCCCAAGGACTTTAGTATTATATTGGGTTCGAACAGAGTATATCCTTTTTACACGACAGTTCTTATGGCTATTAAATCCAATTAAAGAAGACATTTTACCTTTACTAATTAGTTTTTATAATATTTACGAACTTAATTCATAATGTTGTATAAGAGAATACCTCTATAATGAGTTGTCCTCCAATTTACATGGAAAATGACAATCACTCCATCGTCATAATTTTCTCCTTGTTGTCTATGGGGGGGGAGCAAGAAAGAGTCATATCAAAACCTCTTGTTGCACCTAGAAGTACAGTTTCATTCGTGGACTCATTTAGATAGTTAGGTACCTGTAGGATCCACAGAAGGGTTCGATTTGTTTATGGCAATCCTGAGCTTTTTTCTTCCTTTATCTGTTCAGAGGGTCAACCTTCTCAGTTCCACTTTTTGGTACCATCCTACTCAATGCAAAAGTGTATCCTTTTTCGTTTTCTCACTCACGTTAAGTTGGTGACATTTGTCCTGTTGGCAACAAACAAAATCTTTTCCCATAGTTAGTGTTAAGATTTGAATTGCAAGGGTTTTTGACTAGAGGTTTCATTCATGTTTGTACCACCCCCTTTTTTTTAACCATGAGTCTCCAGAAGAAAGTTGTATTAGACATACATAACTAATAGGGTGGAATCAAGGCACAAGATTTCATCAAATTCGCCATGTTGTTTTGGGTGATTATATATGATTAACTTGAGGGAAGCAAATTTAATTTTTGCTTTAAACCATACTTAAAGCGAATGCATACAAGGTGATCTGCGTTTACAACGAGAAAAATTTATAGAGAACATTTGTATGTTGCCATTCCCAAAGTTATTGGTCTAGAGATTTTTGTAAAACAAAATGTGGACAACAGCAAATTATATCTAACATTTTCACTCAGATGCATTACCTTTTTATCAAGTGCTTTAAACCATATGTTGTTTATATACACATTTACTTACTACTCGAGTCTTAACAAACCATGCATCCTGTAGACAGTGTTCTAGGTGAAACTGAGTACTGCTGAACGCACATCAATTAAATATGGCCTGATATCTGAAATATGACACAATCATCCGGTTGCCCCTCCCAAATCCTCGCCACCCATCCCACCCTTCCCCAACCTCCTCCACACCATTTCAGTCCATTTTCTGATGCAGTCTTTCTGTTGTTGTGTCTTTTATATGCATCCGCTTCTCTCCATGAGGAATATTTTTATATCTGGGTTGGTTGTACTAGCATCCACATATGAGGGATACCATTTGCGTTTGATTTCTTCTGTGGACTGGTGTACTTCCTTAACATAATGTGCTTCCAGCTCCATCCATTACCTGCCAAGTTCCTTTTTTTTTTGTCCTTCTTTACTGCTGTGTAACTCCATTGTATACAATTGTTACCCACATTTTCTCTAATCACTCGTCAGTTGAGAGGGGCACCTGGCTGGTTCCAGCTTTTTGCTATTGGTGAAAGAGAGCTGCAATATAACATAGCTGTGCATGTATCTTTGCAGAGTAAGTGTGTCTTTGGGGTATATTACCCAGGGCAGTGTATGACTGGGTCAAGGAAGGCGTCATTTTGAGTCTTTTTAAAGGGTTCTCCACACTTGTTTCCATAGTGGCTCTCTATTTACCAATTCCCACCTGCATGGCTGAGTGGTTCCCCTGTTCCCCAACCTCTCTCCGCATTTGTATCATTCGTGTTCCTGATCCTAGCAGTCTTATTCTTGGAGTAAGGTGATATCTCAAAAGTGGTTTACATATTTGCATTTCCTTAATTATCAAAGATGTTGAACAGCTAGATGTGTTCTCAGCCATCTCTAGATCTCTTCCTCTGTGAAAGCTCTATTTCAGATCTTTGCTCCATCTTTTGAGTGATGACTTTGTTTTCTTCTTCTCGTTGTTTTTTGAGTAGCTTGTATACTCTGGATTAATGCTTGTCAATGTATCTGTGTGGAAGGTTTCCCTCACCACTCTGTTTGGGTCTTCTCCCACTTCCTTTAATGCTGTCCTTTGATGTACAGAGTTTTTGAGTTTAATGGGCCCCATTTGTCAATTGTCGCTTATTTCGTTGCGAGCTGTGGTCGATTTTAGGAAAGTCCTTTTCCTCCACCTATTGTCTTGTAGTCGCTGCCAAGCTTCTCTTCTATACCGCCCTCCAGGAGTTGTGGGGTTTCACAATTAGGTCTTTGAGTCCCATCTGGAGTTGACTTTGTACAAGGTGAGAGGTAGGGTTAATTTCTATTCTTCTACAGTGGTGATCCGTTTTGCCAACACCACTTGTGAAAGGGGCATGCTGTCTTTCCTCATTGAGTGTCTTCTTGGGCACACTCCTTGTCAATATGAGGTGGCTGAATTGTATGAGCTCCAGTTTGGATCTTCAATTATTATTCCATTGGTCCACTGGTCTGTTTTCTGTGCCAGTCCAAGCTGTTTTTATGACATTAGCCCTGTAGGTAAGTTAGTTTGATGTCTGGTATACAAAAAAAAAAGAGCGATCGCCCCCCTGTATTGCTCTTTCCTCAGGATTGCTTGGCTATTCGGGGTCTTTATGTTTTTTTCCCAAATGAAATTGAGGATTTTTTTTTTTCCACAGCCTGTGAAGAAACTCTTGGGGATTTTGATTGGGATGCCATTAAATCTGTACACTAGCTCTTTGGTAGGGATGGACCAGTTTTACTATATTTATTTGCCCAATCCATGAGCGATGGAGAGGTTTTCCATCTTCTGATTGTCTCCTCAAGTTTCCCCATTTCCTTTTCAGGGATTTAAAAAATTTGTTGTAAGAGATCCTGGTGTCTGTTGGTTAGGTTTGTTCTAGGTATTTGTTATTGTTTTGAGGCTATTGTGAGTGGGAATGTTTCCTTGTAGTCCCTTCTTCAGTTGCTTCGCTGTGTTGGTGTAAAGAAGAAGGCTATGATTTTCTAGATTTATTTTTATCATCCTGCCACTTAACTTACCAAAGCTTCTTAATTCATTTCTTTCGCAGAGTTTTCTGGTGGAGTTCTTGCATGCCCTTAGGAGACAATCATATCATCAGCAAAAAGGGGTAGCTTGATTTCCCTCTATTCCAATTCAGAACCCTTATTTAATTTCCTTTTCTTGCCTTATTGCCATTGCAAGGGTTTCCAGCCCTATATGAAGAGGAGTGGTGAACAGGGGGCAGCCTTGCCGAGTTCCTACCTTCAAGGGAATGCTTCTGTCATTTCCCCTTTAGGATGATATTTGATGTGGGTTTCCTGTTGTATATGGCTTGATTCCATTGAGGAAATGATCCCTCTAGGCCCATTCCCTCCAGACTTTAAACATGAAAGGATAATGGATTTTGTCAAAAGCTTTCTCCGCATCAATTGAAATGATGGTGTGGTTTTTGTCCTTCTAGTCATTGCTATGTTTGATGATGTTTATTGATTTTCGTATTTGAAACCATCCCATTTTTTTTTCTTTTTTGCATCTTCTGGTATGAATCCAACTGGTCATGGTGGATGATTTTCTTGATGTGAGTCTGTACTGCGATTGCCAGAATCCTGTTTAGAATTTGGCTCTGCTGTTCATTGGGAGATGGGTCTATAGTTCTCCTTTTTGTTGTATCTTTTCCCTGGTTTTGGTAATAAAGTAATGCTGGCCTCATAGAAGGATTCTGTAAGAAGTCCCTCCGTTTGTATCCTTCTCCACAATTTAAGTAGTACTGGTTGTATGTCTTTTCGAAAATATTTTATAAATTCTGACGTGAAACCATCCGGGCCTGGACATTTTTTGTTGGGAGGACTACTTATTACATCTTCGATTTCTTCCTGGACTATTGGTCTGTTTAGCGCTGTGTCAATCTCTTCTTGGTTGAGCTTTGGTGGATTCCAAGCTTTCAGCTATTCATCCATTCTTCTAGTTTAAACTTAGTAGAGTATAAGTTTTGAAGTAGTCCCGTATGATTGTCTGGATTTTTCATTGTCTGTTGTGATGTTTCCTTTCATCCCCTGATTCTGTTGATTGGAGTTGTTCCCTCTTTTTTTGGTTTAACTGGGCTAGAGGTCTGTCTATCTTTGTTTATTCTCTCAAAGAACCCAGCTTTTGGATTCATGATTTTTGTTATGGTTTTCTTTGTTTTCTATTTCATTGATCTTGCTCTGATTTTTGTTATTTATTCTGTCTGCTGCCGTTTAGGGTTCATTGTTTTGTTTCTCTCAATTATTTTTAGCTGCAGTGTTTAGGTCATTCAATTGTGTTTCTTTCTGTTTTTTAATGTAGGCATCTAGAGCTATAACATTCCCTCTTAGGACTGCTTTTAAAGTGTCCCATAGATTTTTGCGTGTGTTTTATCATTGTCCTTCAGTTCCAGAATGTTTTTATTTCTTTCTTGATTTTTCCTTTGACCCACTAATTATTCCGGAGAGTGTTGTTTAGTCTCCATGTGTTCCCGTAGATGTAGGGTTTTTAGGGTTTATTCTGGTGTTGATATTCGAGTTTTATTGCATTGTGGTCTGATAGAATGCATGCTGAAAATTATTTCAATCTTTTTTATATTTGTTGAGTTTTTCCTGTGTCCCCGACTGGTCTATTTTGGGAAAGAATGTTCCATGATTGGTTGTCTGAGTCGAAAGTTGTTTCTCTCTGGTGTTTGGGTGAAATCTTCGATAGATGTCTGTGAGGTCCATTGTGTATTGTGTCATTAGTTCGGATTGTTTCTGTTTTATCCTTGCTCCTGTTGACCTGTCTAGGGGACTTAATGGGGTATTGAAGTCCCTTAGTATTAGTGTGCTGGGGTTAATCTGTGCCTTGAGATCCTGAAGAAGACTTGTCTTTATAAAGGTTGGTGCACCACCGGTGTTTTGGTGGAAATATATTTATAATTGTGAAACTTCATCGTAAATTGTTCCTTTAATAAAGATTGTAGTGGCCCTCTTTGTCTCTTTTGATTTCTTTGCTTTGAGTCTATTTTGTCTGATGTTAAAAAGGCCACACCTGCTTTCTTTTTGGTACCATTTGCTTGGAATACTTTCTTCCATCCCTTTAACCTTAATTTGGTGCCTATCATTGAAATTGAGATGCGTTGCTTGTAGACAGCATATAGATGGGTTTTGTTTCCTAATCCATTCTCCCAGTCTATGCCTTTTGCTTGGGAGTTTAGCCCATTATATTTAAGGTTATTCATTGGAAAGAGGATGTTGTCTTCCTTCATTTTACAATTTGGACTTCTACCCTTTGATTTTGCTCCTATGTTTATGTTTTATTAGTTTCTTCCTAGGTGTTTGAGGATTGTTGTCCCTCTTCTTCTACCCTTTGAATTGCTTCAAGTATTTATGAAGGTTGGTTTTCCAGACAATGTATTCCATCATATTGTTTATGTCATGGAAGATTTTTCTCTCTCCTTCAAGTATAGTCGACATTTTGTTAGGTAAAGTATTCTGGCTTTGCATCAGTTGTCCATTAACCCACTGGGACATGCTTGCTCTGTTCTCTTGCTTTCATGGTTTGAGGCGAGAAGTCAGTTAATTCTGATGGGTTTCCCTTTGAATGTGACTTGTTTTTCTTTTGGAGCCCTCAGAATTTTGTCTTTATTTGGGACATCTAGCATTTTAAATATTATATGGCGTTTGGGGTTTTTTTTGTCTTTGTTTTGGGCGTCCTATGTGCTTCTTGTATTTGTATGGGTTTTTCTATTTTTAGTTTGGGGAATTTTTCTATTATTCTGTTGAAGATCTGATCAATACTATTCTCTTGAGATTCATTTCCTTGGTCTATTCTATGATACGGACGGTTGACCTTTTCATAGTGTCCCATATTTCCTGGTTGTTCCACGGTTTGTGTATTTTTAAATTTTTCATGTCTTTATTTGAGCTTTTAATTGCTCTGTGTATCTCCAGATCTGCTATTCTTTGTTCTGCTCCTCCATTCTACTCTGAGGCTTTTTTCTTTCCTTTCTTCTTGATTGAATGTCTGTTCTAATTCCTTTTTCATTTCACTGTGTGTTTTTTAGTACTTCCATTTCCTTTTTAGCTCCCTCAATCTCTTCTTGGTGCTCTTCAATCTCTTGGTGCTCCTACTTCGTTGGTTGCTTCCTTTTTCAGTGTTTCTATTCCTTTTCGGAGTTTGTTTTTCTCCCTCTAGTTCTTTCGGAGTTTGTGGTCCTGTTCCTTTAGTTCTTCTTGAAGTTTGTCATTGTATCCCTCTAGGTCCTTTTTGAGTTTTTCATTCTCTCTCTTTAGTTCTCTAATTCTTTATTTTTTCTCCCTCTAGTTCTTCCGGAGTTTGTCAAATCTGTTCCTTAGTTCTTTCTGATGTTTTCATTGTATTCCCTCTAGGTCCTTTTGAGTTTTTCATTCTCTCTCTTTAGTTCTCTAGATTCCTCTTTATGTTCTTTAATTCTCTGCTAGCTGCAAATTATTCCTCTAAGATCTGTTCCTTGGTTTCCTCAATGGTTCCCATTGTAGCTGTCTCCTACTGGTTTGGTAGAGCTTGGTGCAGGGGATTATCACTGTGTCTTTCCCATGTTGTCCCTTCGTCGTTGTCCCTGTCTGTGGGCTTCCTCTTTTGTGTTTAGATCCAAAATAGCCAGAGGTCTTATGCTTTCTCCTTCAGATATCTCTTTTTTTTTGTTGTTGTTGTTGTCCCCTTCCTCCTCCTTGTTTATGGAGTTATGGCTTTGTCTGCTTTTCAATTTTGTGGCTATATTAGGTATTGGAAGCCAAAAACACTCTTCTCTTCTTGTTCTGAGGTTCTCCAACGGGGGGGGGGGTTATGCCTGATCTAGCCCGCGCCCGGCAGCCTGCTCAAAGCGCAGCTGCCCTGGCCCCGGACTCCTGGACCTCTGGTCAGCGCGGGTCCCACCCTCAAGGCCCCAGCTCCCAAGCTACTCGCCCAGGTGGCTTGGGTATCCGCCCAAGGCGCAGCCGCCCTGGCCGCCGGGACTTCTCGACCCTCTGGCCCAGCGCCCGGTCCGCCCTCAGCCCCAGCTCCCAAGCTACTCGCCCAGGTGGCTTCTGGGTATCCTGCCCAAGGCGCAGCCGCCCTGCCAGCCGGACTCTCCGGACCCTCTGGGCCCAGCGCCCGGGTCCCCTCAGGCCCCAGCTCCCCAGCTACTCGCCCAGGTGGCTTCTGGTATCCTGCCCAAAGGCGCAGCCGCCCTGGCGCCGGACTCTCCGGACCTCTGCCCAGCGCCCGGTCCCGCCCCAAGGCCCCTCCCAGCTACCGCCAGGTGGCTTCTGTTATCCTGCTCCAAAGGCGCAGCCGCCTGGCCGCCGGACTCTCCGGACCCTCTGGCCCAGCGCCCGGTCCCGCCTCTCAGGCCCCAGACCCAAGCTACGCCGCCCAGGTGGGTTCTCGATCTACTTTCATGTAAGCTAACTTATAGCTTATTTTCACAGTATTTTCTTATGATTAAAAAAACTGTTACATCAGAGCACTTGCCTTCTTATACACAATGATTATTCCTTTTGAGATTCTGTTATTATTGACCGGAAGTTTTAAGAAATATGTCTATTTAAATTATTTCCATGTTTGTGTTTCGCCTTCCTGGATGTAAGTGCACCTATGTCATGCAGTTCCTGAGGAGGTCAGAAGAGGGCATCAGATCCTCTGGAACTGGAGTTACTGACAGCTGTTAGCTACCATATAGGTGCTGGGAACTAAACCCTGGTCTTCTGCAAGAGCAGCCAGTGCCCCTAACCCCTGAGCCATCTCTCCAGCCCTAAACTCTGTCTCTAAATTTTGTCTAAGGCAATGGCTGCCTTCTTGTGCATCTGTAAATGTCCGAGTTTACCTTTGTTTCTTTTCTCTTTTCAATTCCGTTAGTTTTGGTTTTTTTTTTTTCTATTTTTAGTTTGTGTTGAAGTTTTAACTTACTTTCAATATTTCTTCCATTGAATTTCCTTTTTTTTTAATTTTTTATTTTTTATTTATTTCGGTATGTGTATCAATGTACTGTCTGCATGCAGGTTTGTGCACCCGTGTCGTGCAATGCCGCGGAGGTCAGAAGAGGGTCTCGGATTCCCCTGGAACTGGAGTTCTCCTGGAATTGGAGTTTCAGACGGCTCTCGGCCGCCATGTGGGAGCTGGGGATCAAACCCAGGTCCTCTGCAAGAGCGGTCGGCGCTCTTAACCGCTAGGCCATCTCTCCAGCCCCCATTGAATTTTCTTAGGACCATATAAATCTTTTAAAAACTAAAATATCCATATTAAGCTACTATGTCTCTGCTGTCCTGCAGACCCAGTTTTTCATCTGGGAGTGTCAGCTTTCTTTTGTTAACTTGTGCATTATTCATAAATTGGATGTTAAATGACTAATATTTAGGATTGTTTAGGGGAATTTTTGACTATTAGTTTTTAATATAATGGCATTTAGGACAGTAACATGGCATAATAACTAATATTGTTTTTCCTTGAAATTGCTGAGATCTCTTTGCTGTAATTTATGGTCAAGTTTAATAAAATATTGAATAATTGTTTTATGAAGCATGGAGCTTTATACATGACAAATTGATGAGAGTAGCTAATTTTGAATTATAAATATTAACAAAAATTTAAACAAAAATGTAAAATCGTGGGCTGGAGAGATGGCCTAGTGATTAAGAGCACCAACTGCTCTTGGAGAGGACCTGGGTTCGATCTCCAGCACACACATGGTGGCTGAGAACCGTCCGTAACTCCAATTCCAGGAGAACTTCAGTTCCAGGGGAATCCAATGCCCTCTTCTGACCTCCGTGGCATTGCACGACATGACACGGGTGCACAAACCTACATGCAGACAGTACATTCATACACACAAAATAAATAAATAAATAAATAAATAAATAAATAAATAAATAAAATTTTAAAAAATGTAAAATCGTAAGCCATTAAAGAAAAGTGTAAAATATGTGAATATAAGTTTACAGTATCTGTTCCTGCTAATTTTGAGTTTTGCCTACTTGAGCTGTTGGTAAGATTCTTTAATACTCCCAGTGAGAGTATAGTTTTGCCAGTTTCTGCTAATAATTGTGTTATTTCTCTTAATGTATGTTCTGGTTGTATGTTTAGATACATCTAAGTTTTATTTTGTTTCATTTCCCCTGCAAACTGTTCATTTCATTGCTATCTGCTACCTCTCTTTTTTTTTTTCATGATTCTTACCTGTTTTATTGTTTGATTCTTTTCAATTTCTTTGACTTTAACACCTTTTTCTCATCTTCTTTTCTCTTTTAAAAGTGGTTTATTTATTATTTTTCATTTTTATGTGTATGAGTGTATTGGCTGTGTGTGTGAAAGTGCCCCCATGTCATACAATGCCCACAGAGGACAGAAGAGGGTATCAGATCCTCTGGAACTGGAATTACAATTGGTTGTTAGCTGCCATGTGGGTGCTAGAAATTGAACCCAGGTCTTTTGTAAGAGCAGCCATTGCTCTTAACTGCTGAGCCATTTCTCCAGCCTCCTTTATTTTCAACTTCCACAGATGTGTTTATTTGTGTGTACATACCTTAACTCATGTCACCTTTAAACAGCTGGATAATTTTAATCCGATCTTTTAGTTTCTAAATTTTCATAGGAAAATTTAACTCATTTACATTTATTATAATGACTTGTATACTCATAATTAATTTGTGATCTTTTATTTAATGTTCCATGTTTATTAGCTTTTTATACCTTTCTATTCCTCCTTTATGCATTTTCTATTTTTAGACAGATTGGTGTTTTTATTTTTTCTTTTGTTCAACTGCTGGTTTAGAAATTATTATCTATATTTTTCTTTTTAGTGATTATTTGTAAGTACCCAATCATACTTTTTCAAATATACTTTAATTTTCACACCAATGGTATTTCCTTAACATAATTGAAAGATTAAGACTCAGAAAGGAGTAAATAACTTGCCTAGAATCAAGCAGTTAATGTGATAGGTGGATTTCAGAGCTCTGTATTATTTGAAAGTCTGTAACTTAAAAAAAAATAATCTTGTATCATGCTTTTGCTGAAATTTCTAGTACCAAAGCCTGGTATGGTGGTGTATACCAGTCATCCCAGCATTTAGAGGTAGATGCTAGTGAATAGGGAGTTCAAGGCCAGCCTGGGCTACATGAGACCTTTTCTCAAAACAAAACAAAACAAGTTCTAGGTCCACTAACTAGAAACACACTGTGCAGAGTCTCTTGTTAATAGTGCCCTCATACAGTCCTCAGTTCCCCACCTGTAAAGTCCCTGGGTTATTCCTAATAATATTTCCAAATCATATTTTAATAGTGCTTAGTCAGGTCTTTGGTGATTGACATTTAACAACTGCCCCCCAACAATTTGCCTTTATGATAAATGGGGAAGCAGCTGAGCGTTGAATGCAGTTTGGCGGCAACAGTGAACATCATCGGTTAATTATTCACCATATTTATCCAAATTCGAATCTCTGCGCTGCAAAGTGCAGAATCTCAGAATGACATTTATTTCCCATTAGCCTAATGAGTCCCTCTTCCCTCCCTCCTCTCCTGTAATGCAACTCAGAGAGATGGAGAGGAGGACTTGGTGTGAGATTTTGTTATGAATTCTGTTTGCAAGGCTCCCTGTGGAAGGGAGGCACTGCCTGCTTTTCCAAGGACTTGCGGGCATCGAGGGCAGGACTCTGAGGCATTCCAGCCAGGATCGGGGCAAGTCCTGGTGCTGAACTGCACAGTAAGGCAATAGAGAATGCACGCAGGAAGAAAATCCGACAGGGAAATGAGAAAGGTGCGGAGCCGCTTCCTGGGGTCATCATCACAAAAGTGGAATGTAGAGTGAGTGGATGTGGGCTCAGGGAACAGCTCCATTAGTCCCTGTTCGCAGTGGTCAGAGACCCACATGCTAAGTGGAATGTATGGGTTCGAATCCTCACATGGCCATTTAGCAGCACTGTGGCCCTAGCATCTCACTTGTCCACTGTGTCGAGCATTATGCAGCATGTGTGGAGAGCCCAGGTCTCTCAATGTGTGACCTGCCCCCATCCTGGGGTTTTTATGTCAAGTCAGCAATGCACGTGTAGACTGTTCTCTCCCCTGTTGGCTCGCACAGTGCCTCCTTTCTGGGCAACCCTCCCTCCACCGCCAACTTGGCGAGGCCAGCCCTGCTTTCAGTGGCTAGTCCTTCTGTTACTCAGCAATGTTCCTTGTAGAAGTTAAAAAGCAAACCCCCCTCAAGCTGCACTTTGCTAAAATTGCCTCTCTTGCCAGCACAGCTGGATTTCATCCCAACTCTGCCACCTCCTGACTGTGATTCTGGGCAGATCATGTCTGTAAGCCTCAGTCTCCTCACCTGTACTATGGAAATCACATGCCCACACAGTTCACAGACACTTCCTGGTGATTAGATGGCATCCTACTCGTTCCCAACCCTTAAAGTGTTCTCCATAAACATAAGCTATTACTACTTTTATAAAGGCCATAATAATAATGTCTATTTTAAAGTGATTGTCACAGGAGTTAAAAGCAATCGCTTGTGACGAAGAGTGTGGCAGAGTGCCCAGCCCACAGTGCGACTCAGCTACTCAGCTCCATTTCTGTATGTGTATTTATATCATAGACCAGCATTTTTTACCACAGCAATCCATCTGAGGAAGGAGAAGCAATATTCTAAGAACCAACTCATTTTTCAAAGGATTCCAAGCTGGCTGTGGAGAGATCCTATACAGAATCTGCAGGAGCACACACACAGTCATCAGACAATCCGCACAGTCCTGTTTGTAAGGCACTTGATGCAGAGTTCTGGGGACCCATTATCACACTTGACCCACTTGACCCTTGTCTCATCCTGACATGGACATTTTTTTTTTTTGGTCTTTTTGAGACAGGGTCTCCCTGTAGCCCCAGCTGCCCTGGAACTCACTCTGTAGACCAGGCTGGCCTTGAACTCACAAAGATCCTCCTGCCTCTGCCTCCCAAGTGCTAGGATTAAAGGCGTGTGCCACCATGCCCGGCTTGACATGGGGATTTTTTAAAACAATTTTTCTCCTGATGGACAAGGAAGCTCAGATTCAGAGAGAAGATGGACTCAGCCTGGGTCCTCGCCACTAGCAAATGGTACGCTGAGATTTAAAGGCTGGCCTACCTTATTCTTAGTCCCACGCTCTTTCTAGATTGTTCTTGGGCATCCTGAATGTTCAGGAGAGGCATGCAGGCAGATGCTCTCAGCAAGCAGAAACAAATCCCACTGAAGAAGCACCTGTCCCATTTTCTCCAGCGTGCGCCCTCCAGTGGGTGGGCTGCATGGTTTGCTGAGCTCTAGAGGTCCCTCATTTCAAAGGGTCTGCTGGTGTCTCTGGGCGACACTAACCGACTGCTTGGCCACAGGTTGTCGGAAGTTCACCCAGGACCCCAGTGTGATTCTGTCCTTCCTCTGCATTGAATCTGCCTATGTCACCAGCCTTTATGAGTGGCAAGCATCTGTCACTCTTCTTGGTGCTTATGACAGGTTGTGGCCTCTCTGTGACCTTCATGGTCACTATTTCCTACACATTCAGAATTCTAGGGGAAGAAATATGTACACCTTGGAGTAAAGTCTCTTCCATAGACACCCCCCACACACACACACATCTGTCCTTGAAGGGAGCCACCCAGCTGCTGGCATAGAAAGCTTCGTTTAGAGCTTTGAAAGAAATATAGCTGTTTGCTGAGGGTTGTGGGGGAGACCCCCATGGAAGCCTGCAGGGTAACACATCAGGGGGAAGCAGAGCCAGTTGCTGCACAGATCCGGAACAGCAGCAACCCCCTCCAAAGGCTCCTGATGCCTCCTCTAATCACTGCCCACCTGGGCTGACCTGGCTTCTGTCCCCAGAGCCTAGCCAGTAGCTGAGGACTCACCTGTCACAGAAGCCCTGAAGGCTTGAGGGGCACTCACACAGCTGGCTCGGTGCAGAGGACAGAATGGAGCACCGTAGATCTGACACACAGCGATGACAGCAATGATGGGGATACAGGACCCTGGGTTAAGTAAGCATCAGGCAGTGAAGCTTTCAGTTTCCATAGCAACCTGCATGCTTGGTACAGTCCCAATTTTCAGATGAGACTTACGGACAACAAAGTCTTTTAGTTATTTTGTTTTGGGGGTTTGGAGGCAGGGTCTCAGGCTGTAGCCTAGGCTGGCCTCTAACACACAGTAGTCCTTTCTTCCTCCTCCAAGTGCTGGGATTATAGGCCTGAGCCACAGTGCCTGACAAGAGCGTTAAGGGAGGATTTGAGCCCAGGAAGCTCAGTTCTTGGGACCGGGGTCCTGTCTGTTGCTTTGTCATCTAAACTCCCCCTTTCCTTGGGTTCTAGATTGGCCATCGTGACTTTGACGTGGAGAAGCGTCTCCGCAGGGACCTCCGGAGGACCCATGCACTGTTGTCAGATGTTCAACTCCTTCTGGCCACCATGGAAGATGGCAAGACATCTGTCAGCAAGGAGGAGCTGGAGAAGGTGCACATGCAGGTGGGTGTCATGGGCATACTCAGCACCGGCCAGGGAGGCACTACAGCACCTGGCATTCTCAGCCACGTTAGCCATCGGCTTGTGGCTTCCTCAGGATTGCAGGAAGGCTGCAACAATCCAGGGCTGAGACGTGACTTGGCAGTGTGTATGTATGTATGTATGTATGTACGTACGTATGTACATACGTATGTATGTATGTATGTATGTATGTATGTGGTGCTTATGGGAGGACTGGGGTAACCTGCTCCCTTTAGCTGGACTGAGGCAGGATGTGTCTGCTGGAAGTAAAAGCAGGGCTGGGACCAACTGGCTGAGGGGAGCTTCTGTGAGCGTGCAAATGCCTGGCCACGAGGGCTGGATATAAAAGCAATGGTTGCCAGGTAAGATGGTGAGCACCTTGAATCCCTCTACCTCTGGGGTGGTAGAGGGAGGCAGATTTCAGTGAGTCTGGTTTACACAGTGAGACTGTGTCTCAAAACAGCAGCAGCAGCAGCAGGAGGAGGAGGAGGAGGAGGAGGAGGAGGAGGAGGAGGAGGAGGATCAACAACAACAGCAGCAGCTGCAGGGCTAATAGTGTAAAGCCAACTCCTCACAGAAGCAAAGCACCAAGGCCATTGGATTGCCTTGACCCTAAGGATACTGATTAAGGCTTCATGTGTCCCCCTCCCCCATGTTCTGAGTCTTCATTACATGTTATCACCTGGCGTTCTTAGGGCAGCTCAGCAACATAGGCTAGTCGGAGGAAAGACTACTCTGGCTCTGGTTTCAGAGGGTTTAGCCCGGATCACTTGGCCCTGTCACTACGGGCCTGTGCTGAGGCATCATGGGAGAAAGGGTGTGGAACAGAGCTGCTCACATCATGAAGGCAAGGAAGGAGAGAGGGAGGAGGAGAGGAGAAGAGAGGAGAGGAGAGACTGGGAGAGGGGGAGAGGAGAGTGAATCCCTTCAGAGCTGAGACTCCCTTCAGAGCCACACTCCCAGTAGTGACCCCACTTCTTCCAGTCAGTCACCTCCTCACAGCGCATTGCGATGTGAACTGATCACCAGAGTCCTCCCTGATGAGGTCAGCACCCTCATTGTCCAATCACCTCTCAATAGGGCAACCACGGGGAAACCCAGCTTTCATCTTAAGAGCCTTTGGGGGAGGGATACTTCATATTCAAACCATGTCACAGCCTGAGGATTGTCAACTCTGCCTTATGAGGTGGCTGGATTTGGTAAGGAGAAGGGAGATGTCTCACACAAATGTCACAGCTAGGATTCAAACCCAGGGCCCGAGGCGCCACCCTCCCTTCCTGCCGACTCCAGCAGCACATCTTGGAGTGGAAGGGACAAGAGGCTGGCCCAGCAGCTGTGTCTGCGGGAGACATAACAAGCAAGGGCTGTGTGTCCCCCAAGGCCAGAGCAGCAGCGCTGAGAGATGCTATGCTTTCAGCGGATGGTGAGAGGCTCTGAGAGACATTCCCAAGCCAGGTGGTAGCCGGGACCTTGGTCCTGCTTGTTCCTGTTCAGAGAAGGTGTTCATGCTGAGCTCCGCATCCCTCCACCTCCCCTGCTCCAGGGTTCCATCCCTTCTTTCTCCTTCTGTGGCCTTCTGCCGTCTTTCCTCAGCCATGCCTCCTAGATGAAGGTTTCTTTGTCTTCATGGACTATCCCAGGACCTCAGACAGGCACTCATTACGTCCTGCCTGCCTCTGTGTCAAGACTGCTCCCTTCCCGAGGGCAGGGGTTGCATTTTTCTCAGATGATGCCCCCTGGTTTTCTGTGTATCATCAAATGAACATGTTTCTGTTGAGCTCAGTTGGCTGGTTCTAAGAAACAAAGAGTCAGGTCCCAAGTCACATAGCCAGTCAGGCAGAGCCAGACCTGAGACTCACCATGTTTTCTGACTCCAAACAGCCCTCTTTCTGGAGAGGAAGCTTATGGTTGTCAGCTGAACCCAGGAAGGCAGCAGCGTGCCAGGTGTGGAAACAGAACCCGGGTTTCTGCTGCTCCGAGGTCCTGGTGTATCTGTGTGTGAGACAAATTGATTTGGGTGGAACTTATTCACTTAACTAGAGACCTTAGAAACAAAACAAAACACAGCTCCTCAATGTTATGGGTCAGAAACCAAACATCCACGCTGGAAAAAATGGGAGGAAGTTTTATTATGGCCAGCTGGGCTATGCCCCACTCTCTAAGCCAGTCAAAGACAGTATGAAACAGCATGGCATTGGGGTTTGGGGATATATATATATATATATATATATCCCCAAATATATATATACATTTGCTTTTACAAGGGCAATGTTTAACCAGTCTTAAGCATTTTACAGAGCAGAAGTATTTGATTAACATATCAAGCATTTTACAAAAAGCAGAAATATGCAGTTAGCAATTAACATTTCTTTATCATATCTGGTAGGACAAGAAATTCCAATTCTCTAATCTCATGACTTTTTGCTTGAGGATAGGTCCCAATGCACTCCTGAATCCTGTGGCCTGGGGCAGCCCAACTCCTAAGAGTTTCCCACAGCATCCAGATGTGGTGGCCATGCCTTTAATCCCAGCTTTCAATACCAGCACAGCAGAGGTTTATGTTAAGGTCAGAAACAAAATGGATTTCTGAGCAAAATGGAGTTTATCTAGCCCACCTTCTGGTCTGGCCTAGCTCATCAGAACTTGATTCGAATCCTCTGCCATCAGAATGAAGCCCTTCTCCTCCCAGGCCTGACTGGGCAGGACACCACAGGACATTGTGGTGTGGAACCCACTGCCCAAACCTGAGCTGGTTCCCAGCCTTGGCTTGTTTCTCACGACCATGGCAGTTTTAAGAAGCCCTGGACAGTCATCCCCAAGAACATCCTCCAATCTGGCCCAGGCTCATGTTTTTTCATGATGGGACTGAGTTTATGGGTCTGGGAAAGGAACACCAAAGAGACAGAGTTCCCCAAGCCCAGAGACACGGGCCTGTCCCTCCCTCCCGCAGCCCTGTGATTCTTTGCTCCTCCTTGGGCAATGCATTCTTGCTCTGGTGACCAGCCACCCTGGCTGGGCTGGGACTTTCCTGGTCCCAGGACTTTCCTGAGCACCCAAAGCCTTGTATCCTGGGCAATGTGGCGTACTCAGTCACCATGCCCCCTTCCTGGTCATGTTGGAACTAGGTACACATGAGGCTGAGAGTGCCTGCTCAGTCATCACAGGAGCCAGAGGGGAGGAGCACTCTGCCCATTTTATAAATGGGGACATTTGTCCAGAGGTAGAGATAGGCGTGGCCAGGCGGCACAGCAGTAGGTGACACCGCTGGCTGGGATCCATAGCTTGTGATTGTGAGTGCAGAACAGGGTCCCTGTGTGTCACATTGCTTATCCCTGCTTGTTTGAGAGGATGGGTTAGGGAGGCCTGTGTAGCTTGGCTCTTCTTAGGTCAGACATGCCCTTGTGCCACACTGGGGGCTGGGCACTTCACATTCATTCAGCCTCCCCCCAGGAAGAGGAACTTACCCCCCATTTGCCCCCCAGGTGACAGGTTTCTGCCCCCCCCCCAGGTGAGGATTCTTACACAGGGAACCCAGGGTAGCTTTGTTTCATTTCCTCTTTTCTTTTTTTAAAAATGTTCCTGAGAACTCTCCCTCTGCAGGCTTAAGATGTGTGTTCTGAGGAAACAGTGATGTTTAATGCAGGCGCCTTGAGGGAATCAGAGAGGCTTATTCTTCTGAAAGTCCTCTTTTCCTGCTCTATATCCGGCTCCCATCAAAGGGAATCCACAGCTTTGGCTTTCTGCTGCTGTTGTCATGGAAATCGCTGTAAAGATGGATCTCCTAGACCAGAGGTCAGGGTACAGTTGCTTTGGCTCCTGGCACACGTGTCCCGGATGCTGGAGTCGAAGCTAATTAGATAAAGCAGTGATGACTCTGGGCAGCACTGTGGCTCCTGTCTGATGTCTGGCATTTGTCCTGAGCCTGAAGCTGCAGGGACTGAGGCAGGGACAAGGGGATGGGGGAGGGGAGAGAGAGAAGTCAGCCAGCTTTGCTCTGGCCACCTCTTAACAGCTGGATGTGGGACTGAACAATTCCCTCTATTCATCCATGTGTTCCTTCACTGAGTATTTATGCAGTAGCTTCTGTATGGCATGTGATGTGTGAGACACAGGACTGATGGTTAGTAAGACAGGTGTGCTACCCAGCCTGTGGATTTCACTCCTGATGAGAAGGAAGCCTAAGGTGATGCAGATGCGTGGAGTGGTCACGCCTCTTAACTTGGGAGATGAAGGAAGAGAGCAGAGTGGGGGTCTCGAGGTAGGGACTTGCAGGGTCCCTTGTAGCTGGAGCCAGCCATGGACCCTGAGAAGAGGAGGAGGAAGAGGAGGAGGAAGAGGAGGAGGAAGAGGAGGAGGAAGAGGAAGAGGAGGAGAGAGGAAAAGGAAGGAAGAAGAGGAGGAAGAGGAAGAGGAGGAAGAGGAGGGAGGAAAAGGAAGAGGATGGAGGAAAAGGAAGGAAGAGGAGGAAGAGGAGGAGGGTAAGAGGAGAAGGAGGAAGAGGAGAAGGAGGAGGAGGAAGAGGAGGAAGAGGAGGAGGAGGAACAGAAGAGGAGGAAGAGGAGGAGAGGAAGAGGAGGAAGAGAGGAAGAGGAGGAGAGGAAAAGGAAGGAAGAAGAGGAGGAGGAAGAGGAGGAAGAGGAAGAGGAGGAAGAGGAGGGAGGAAAAGGAAGCGGAGGGAGGAAAAGGAAGGAAGAAGAGGAGGAGGAGGAGGAAGAGGAGAAGGAGGAAGAGGAGGAGGAGAGGAAAAGGAAGGAAGAGGAGGAGGAAGAGGAGGAAGAGGAGGAGGAGAGGAAGAGGAGGAGGAGAGAAAAAGGAAGGAAGAGGAGGAGGAAGAGGAGGAAGAGGAAGAAGAGGGAGGAAAAGGAAGGAAGAAGAGGAGGAAGAGGAGGAGGAGGAAGAAGAGAAGGAGGAAGAGGAGAAGGAGGAGGATGAGGAGGAAGAGGAGGAGGAGGAACAGAAGAGGAGGAAGAGGAGGAGGAGAGGAAGAGGAGGAGGAGAGGAGGAGGAGAGGAAGAGGAGGAGGAAGTGGAAGGGGAGGAGGAGGAAGGAGAGGAAAAGGAAGGAAGAGGAGGAGGAGGAAGAGGAAGAGGAGAAGGAAGAGGAGGAGGAGGAGGAGGAGGAGGAGGAGGAGGAGGAGGAGGAGGAGGTAGGGCCCAGAATATGCAGGAAGGTTTGGGTTTTATTCTATCAGGGATGAGAGAGAAGTTGCTGGCTGCTTCAGAGCCTAGCTTCTTTTGGGAATTGATGGGAGATAAAATTTGGCTGTCCACAATATATGTTATTTCAGATGACCCCTGACATGACCTTAGCAGGTAGATATCCTTGTATTTATCCCACTTTGCTAGTGAAGGAACAGGATCCAAGAGACTGAGCACTTTACCCAAAGACACACAATGAGACATGTTTGGAGGCTCCGCACATGAGCAGTCCTGTGCTCCAACCTTGGTTCATCCAGCACCATCCTGTTAACACTCACCAGGCACCTTCTAGGGACCAGGCTTGACCTTGGTTTATCCAGCACCATCCTGTTAACACTCACCAGGCACCTACTAGGGACCAGGCTTGACCTTGGTTCATCCAGCACCTCCTGTTAACACTCACCAGGCACCTACTAGGGACCAGGCTTCACCTTAGTTCATCCAGCACATCCTGTTAACACTCATCAGGCACCTACTAGGGACCAGGCTTCACCTTGGTGCCTTAAAGCTGACTTTATCTCCAAGAGTTCAGTGCCATTTCAAAATTGCGAATTTCAAGACCTTGCTCTCCATATCCTCTGTTTTTGTTAAGTCTGGATCTAAACCTAGCATCTATTTCTTTTGTTTGTTTGGTCTTTGGAGCCAGGGTCCAATTATGTAGTGCAGGCTGGATTCCTAATTTGCCTGCCTTAGCCTTCCACTATTGGGATTCCTGCAGACCGTCATCACTAATTGATACCCCAGATACTCCTGGGTAAGGAAAGCCCAAGCAGGACTTGGATAAGAGTGGACCATTGCCTTCACAGCTCACCCATGGGAGAGTGGGCATCGGAGGAACAGGGTTATTCTGCAAAGGGTGCAGATAGGGGGCTGTGCTCCAAGGCATCCGGCAATGAACTGCACTCCTTTGGCAATGAACTGCACTCCTTTGGCAGATGATCTTCCCCTGGGGTGCCTGAGCCCAAGCTGGAGAGAACAGACCTGGTGGTAGGGTCTCCTGGAGGTTGACTGCCTCAGAGGAGCTCCCAGGCCAGACAAGAGGCAGAACTAGAGGCAACTTGTATATAAGCTGGGACCTGAACTCTGTTGGAGAAATGCCTAGGATCCTCGGAAGAGGAGGCCCTACCTCCGCCTCGGGGTGTGGTGGGGGTTGGAGATGCTGGCTGTCTCCAAGGATGAATGGTTGGCGAGGTGAGAAGCCTGCTGCATGCTGGGGGATGAAACGGAAGCTTAAAGGGCAGAGACAGGAAGTCTGGTGGAGGATAATATGCCCAGGAGAGGAGGGTCAAAGGGACCATGCCAGCCCAGCGGTGGAGCTGGGGCCAGCTTTTGAATAGCTTAGGGAGCCTGTGTAAGAAATTTGGGCTTTATGCCCAAAGAAATAGGAAGTCACAGGGAGCTGTTGAGCAGAGGAGGGGACAGCTAGAGCATGGTGAGAGATGGCCTAGGGGTTAAGAGCGCAGACCGCTCTTGCAGAGGACCCGGGTTCGATCCCCAGCACCCACATGGCGGCTGAGAACCGTCTGAAACTCCAATTCCAGTAGAACTCCAGTTCCAGGAGAATCCGACGCCCTCTTCTGACCTCCGCGGCATTGCACGACACGGGTACACAAACTTGCATGCAGATAGTACATTCACACATACAGAAATAAATAAAATTAATTTAAAAAAAAAAAGAAAAAGAGACAGGAATCAGGTCCCAGCCAGCGCTGGAGCCCTGGTATACACCAGCACCACAAGGAAGTCCCTTATCAGAGCTCCCATGTGGCAGATGCCCTTCAGCCAGTTGCCCCTCTGCCTAGAATCCTGCAGCTCTTCCACTTGGGTGTGTGGCAAAATGTATCTCAGCCAACACCAGAGGTTCAAGACCCTCTCCTAAGAGCTCAGAGGACTCCCAGAGGCATAGATAGGAAGCCGACAGCAGGTTCAACTCCTGCCTGTGCCTGTCTCAAGCTCCGGGGTGATCATGAACCAGCCTCAGCCTTTAGAGGACTCCAGGGCCTGCCTCGTAAGGAGGCACCACCCCCGTGGGATCAGTCCGAAGAACACCAGACCACAGACCTCAAAGAATTCTTGCTGTTTAAAAACGCTGTGGATGTGGCTTAGTTGGGAGACTGCTTGCCTTGCACGAAGCCCTGGGTTTGTTTCCTCCATAACATAAGCAGGATGAGGTGACACAGCCCTGCAATCCCAGCACTCAGGAGGTAGAGACAGGAGGATCAGAGTCCTCATGCCAGCCACGGCTCCCTTGTTCCATACACCTGTGTTGGCTGTGGGGCATCTCTGGTTTGGGGGTACAGAGGTTTATAAGAAGGCGAACCTGTAGGCAGGTGAGGTGTGGGTCTTTTGGAATGAATTACTCATTAATTTCCAGAAAATGTTTTTACTGAAAACAAACTGATCTGGGGACAGAAGGAATTCCAACAACCAAGATATGTAATTGAAATCATTGCTGTGTTAAGTAACATCTATGAGAACAGGGGCTGGTGGGGGCTGGAGGGGCTGGCAGGGGCCGGCACTGGCACCGAGGGCAGAAGCTGATGGCAGCTCCTGGGCACGAGAGCTGCCTGGGTTTTGTTTTATTTTGGTCCTCGTTTGATTCATGGCTTTGATCTCCCTTCTCAATGGAAGCACATGATTGGCTTTTAATGGTTTGCACTGAACTATCCATTGTTGATTTCAGTCACACTGGGCCCTGTGCACCCCTTCCTGCTAAGGAGGAAGGACCCCCCCCACCACCACTAGTGTAAGTCACTGGCTTGCACTCTGTCCTCTGTGTTCCCTGCCCTGGTCAGATGCCTCCTGTATGTCTCGTACCTGGATTTTCCTCAAGTCTTCTGGCTTTGGTACTTGTCTGGCAAATCTTTCTGCCACTTGATCTTTGGATTTTTGTGCTGGGGAGGGAAGCTGGAGCTTGATGCATGCCGGCCAGGCCAGGAACTGTGCCACAGAGCCCTAGCCCCAGCTGCCACCTCAGAGGTGAGTTTGAAGATCTCTGTACAATAGTGGCAGGATCTACAAGTGGCTTCTTGCTGTCTTGGCCTCCGATCTAGGTCCCAGGCCAACCTCTAAGGAGCCCGGCCCAGTCCTCACCCTGCAGCACTGCTGGCTCTGCAGAGCTCTGGTTTCTCCTTCAGACCCTTTGCCTGATGAGCGTCTGTCTGTGATCTGACTTTGATTCCCGCAGTGCTGCAGGGTGGGGACTGGGCTGGGCTCCTTAGAGGTTGGCCTGGGACCTAGATCTGACTTTGATTGTTAGCGTTCTCTCTCAGAGCTGTCTCTGTCTGCCCTGTGGGGTGGCACACTGCTGTGACCTGTGTGTACCAGTACACACCTGTCCTCTTATGATGATGACGCCTTTGTTTCCTTCCTTTTCTTTTTCTCAACTCCTGGAAGTTGGGAACTGGGATGAGTTAACACACTAAAAGTCTTCACCAGAGCCACGAAGATCATAAGAAACAGAGCTGGGATTTGAACCTGGGGAATCCTAATGGCAGAGCCCCGGATATTAATTGGTTGGTCACCATCTCTGGGCCATTGCATCCTTTTGGAACCCCTCATGTCCCATGGGCCTTTCCCTCAGAGACTGTGGCCTTCTGTGTCTCTCGGGCAGGGCCGTCAGACATGGCCCATCTTCTCCACCATGAATTCCTTAGCCATGATTAACTACCAGCGCAGTGCCCCCATCAGAGAAGACTGATGGTCCCAGATCTGTCCCCAGTGCCCCTAATTGCAGCATTTGTCACCATGTGTCACCTGTGCTTCTATGAGACACTGGAGATAATTAACAAGCACCCAGAAGATACCCTGTGGGAGTCTTTTTGTGACCAGGGGCCTTGGGGACACGTCTCCTCAGCTAGAAACCTCAGAACAGGTGGCCTTTCTCTATGTTTTATTTGAAGAGCTTTTGTTTTCTTCTCTAAAGACGATGTTGGAGGGAATTGATTCAATATTAACCTAACCTCCTGTCAGAGGAGATAAAGACCCACGCTGTAATTGGTTGGAAACATGATGGTTGTAGGTTTGTTCACCCCACAAATATTGACACTTCTCAGCCAGTGAAGAAGCCACTTTCATTTTGGGTCAGAAATACTGGTTTCCCCTCTCAAAGATTTGCCTGTGGTTAGCTTGGCGGGGACAGGCCAGCAGGACTGCCCCAGACTCATAAGGGTGACAGGACTATCCAGCCAACAGCCACATTAACGGGAGTATCAACCACTGGTACATCAAAGTTCCATGCAGCACCTCTGTGCCATGATATAATCCTGTCCCCTTAAAACCATCTGTATGCAGTGGCTTCAGGACCACATGTGGGAGCGTGCCTACGCAGACCGAGTCCCCAGGGCTCAGCCAGGCCGCCTGCCCTTCTCCATAGAAGTCAGGCAGCACTGCGCCCAGTGTGAGAATGAGGCGGAGCTACACAGGGAATGGTGCAAAAGCAGAGTTAGGTGGAGCTCGACCAGAAAGTACGTGTATCTGTGGGGCTGAGGAGACAGCTCAGTGGGAAGGTGCACTTGTTCTGCAAGCATGAAGTCCTGAGTTTGAGTTCCCAGCAGCATATGGACACCCAGACGTGGCTTCAAGTGCCTGTGACCCCAGCACTGGGGAGCGGAGACAAGCAGGGCCTGAGGGCTCACTGGCCAGCCAGCCAATTTGAAGCAACGAGCTTCTATTTCACTGAGATGCTGCCTCAAGCCAACAATGTGAAGAGTGATAGAGGAAGACACCCCATGTCCTGCTCTGGTCTCTGCATGTGCATGGGTGTGTGTGCCTGCATGGTCACATGCATATACCACACATACATACACGCGCGCGTGCGCGCGTGCGCGCGCACACACACACACACACACACACAATCACGTTTCTGTTTTGAAAGAATTTTTTTTTTCTTAAGCTGGAGTCTCATGTAGCCCAGGCTGGCCTCAAGGTTTCTATGTAGCCAAGGATGACCTGCCTCTAACTCCAGTGCTGGGAGGGCAGACATGCCCCACAATACTCAGTTTTTCCAGTGCTGGGAATGGACCCAAGGCTTTTGGCACGCCAGATAAGGACTCTCCAAAGAATTTAAAACCTACAAAGATATTTTGAGAACAACTCCCGGGCTTTCCTGTGTCCTCCATCCACATTCTGTAATTTATTTTAACATGTTTACTTTTTGTGGTGCTGGGGGAGGGGACAGAACGTCACACATGCTAGGTAAGCACTCTAACACCAAGGTCAGCCCAGCTCCCAGGCTCATATTGGAACATTTCCCAAATCTGCTTCATCATCTCCCCAGAACTAGAGCTCCTGAACCATTTGTAAACAAGTTAAAGACATCACGCCCTTTATCCCAGTCAAAATCTAAACAGCCAATGTTGATGTAAATGCTAGCCTGCCACAGTGGCTTGTTTCTGTAATCTCAACACTCAGGAGACCTTGAAACATGTGTACACCTGTCTCAATACCCACCCCACCAAAATTCCCATTTTCTTTTTTTTTTAATTTTTTTAATGTATTTTTTTTTTATGTGTATGAATGTACTGTCTGCATGCAGGTTTGTGCACCCATATCATGCAATGCTGCGGAGGTCAGAAGAGGGTATCGGATTCCCCTGGAACTGGAGTTCTCCTGGAATTGGAGTTACAGACGATTCTCAGCTGCCATGTGGGTGCTGGGGATCGAACCCGGGTCCTCTGCAAGAGCAGTCTGTGCTCTTAACCACTAGGCCATCTCTCCAGCCCCAAAATTCCCATTTTCTAAAACAGGACCAACTGGGTTCCCCAGGCCCGATGTGACACCTGCCCCCAACTTTTGTTTGTCTGTGGCAGCCTATAAACAGGGGCTGTTCTCCGCTGCGGATGGCCACACTTAACAGACTATGTTTTTAGATCTCAGCCTTGCCTCTTGGCAGGCCATACGTGAAATATCTCCTGTCTGTCCCTGACACAAATGTGTCAGAGTCCCCACAGCCCCTGTGAACTGAGTCTTTTGTGACTTGCTCTACTGCATCCCCGACAGCAGTTTCTTTCAACATTCATGAACCTACCAGGATGCAAAGGTGCCACTGAGCACCTGTCACAGCGCAGCTGCTCCTGGTCCATCTTTGTCTTCTATGTGTGTGTTAGGTACTTTTTGTTGCTGTGGTAAAACGCCATGACCAAAGGCAACTTGCGGAGAAGAGTTTATTTTGGCTTGTGGTTCCAGAGTCCATAATGGCAGGGGAGGGACCAGATCAGGAAGCTGATCTGTCACATCTCAACCACTGGCAGGAAGCAGAGAGAGATAGAGAAGTGGGAGGAGGCTGTGAGCTCCCCAAAGCCTGTGACACACTGCCTCGAGCAAGGCTGCCCCTCCTGCAGGCTCCATGACCTCCCCGGGCTTAGAAGCCTGACCAGCACATGAGTCCACCTAGCCTTCAGGGGGCTGAGATGCATTTGTGACTCTGTATTCATGGCTCTGTATTTGTGGCTCTGTTTGTGGCACTGTGTTTGTGACTCTGTATTTGTGACTCTGTATCTGTGGCTCTGTGTTTGTGACTCTGTATTTGTGGTTCCATGTTTGTGACTCTATATCTGACTCTGCATTTGTGGCTCTGTATCTATGACTCTGTCTTTGTGACTCTGTATCTGTAGCTCTGCATTTGTGACTCTGTCTGTGGCTCTGTATTCATGGCTCTATGTTTATAACTCTGTATCTGTGGCTCTGTGTTTGTGACTCTGTATCTATGGCTCTGTATTTGTGGCTCTGTGTTTGTGGCTCTGTGTTTGTGACTCTGTATCTGTGGCTCTGTGTTTGTGGCTCTGTGTTTGTAACTGTATTTGTAGCTCTGTGTTTGTCACTCTGTGTTTGTGATTCTGTATCTGTGGCTCTGTACTCGTGACTCTGTTTGGGAGGAGTGCATGGACCACCTTTCCCAAATGTATCAGCCATTCTGACACCTGCTTTGCTGCTCCAGCCATACTTATTTTCCTCTTGGATTGCCTGTTTTCCTGTGAGCATTTAGAAAGATACCATATATTCTCTCTCTCTCTCTCTCTCTCTCTCTCTCTCTCTCTCTCTCTCTCTCTTTCTCTCTCTTTTTCTCTCGTATGTGTGTGTGTGTGTGTGTTGCTTTGAACAAAAGAGCCCCTCAATAAAAGGGCCATTAGAACGCCTTACCCCCGCCATTGCTAGCCTTTAGTCCAGTTTTGTGTGTCTGGGGCTTAGCGAAGGAGGCTGTGGTCTCCTCCCAGTGCAGGTCACTTCTTCCTCCATGTCCCTCCTGATCTTTCTTCTGGAGTGGCCACTGGACCCCATCTGGTGCCCAGTGTGTTGGGGATGTACAGGTAGCAGATGGCTTCTGAGGTGGCACTTGGGGAGTATGTGGGTGGCACAGGGTCAGGAGGTCCTCACACTGCCCCAGCTGCCTGGGCTGCCTCATTGCTAGTGATATTTTTCAATACCCCGAAGGAAGCAGGACAAATAAATATTCACAGAGAGCTTTGAAGCTGGAGCTGGCAGCTCAAGCTGTATGGAGTTGAGGCAGGAGGATTCTGAGCACAAAGCCAGCCTATGCTACTGAGTTAGTTCAAGGCTAGCCTGGGCAACTTAGTTGAGACCCTGTCCTAAAATGAAAAATAAAAAGAGGGCTAGGGATATAGCTCAGTGGTAGCATGCTTTCTTATTTATTTATTTATTTATTTATTTATTTATTTATTATTTTTTAAGGGATTCACAATATAAGAGCACAGTTATTTTCATTAACGTTGCTCAGTTTGCCATACAATTAGGTAATTGGCACTAGCATCCACAGATGAGGGATACCGTTCTTCATTTGTTTTACTGGGACTGTGTTACTTCACTTAACATAATGTCTTCTAGCTCCATCCATTTACCTGCAAAGCTCATGATGTCATTTTTCTTTACCGCTGCATAGAACTCCATTGTGTAGATGTACCACATTTTCTCTATCCACTCATCAGTTGAGGGGCATTTGGGTTGGTTCCAGCTCCTTGCTATTGTGAAGAGAGCTGCAATAAACATGGCTGTGCATGTATCTCTGCAGTAAGATGAAGAGCTGCAATAAACATGGCTGTGCATGTATCTCTGCAGTAAGATGAGTCTTGTGGGTACATACCCAGGAGTGGTATGGCTGGGTCAGGTGGCGAGTTCATTCTGAGTCTTCCAAGGGTTCTCCACACTGCTTTCCATAGTGGCTGTCCTTGTTAGTGTGCTTTCATAGCATGCACGAGGCATTGGGTTCAATACTCAGTACTGCAAAAGCTAATTTAGATGAGACAATGAATGGGTATCCCTTTGCAGAATAGAGAGAAAATTCTAGAATATTTAGTATATGACCAACTACTTTGAGTATTTAAATGTAAGAAAGCTATATTCCCCAAATAAATAAAAATTAAATACTATTTCAAAGACACAGTGGTGGTCCCCATGCAGTCTTGGGAACCTGTTCCTTGGGACCCCTGTCCTCTGCTGTCTTGAACAGATATGGTTGCAACCAGTTGATATTTTAAAGATTTACTTTTACTGTGTGTGTGTGTGGGGGGGTTATAAACGAGTGCAGTTGACTATGGATACCACAGGAGGACGTCATATCCCGGGAGCTGGAATCACATATGGTTGTGAGCCAACATGGTGCTGGGAACTGAACTCTGGTCCCCTGGAAGAGCAGCACGCACTCCTGACTGCTGAGCCTTCTCTCCGGCCCCCAGCTGACATTTTTAATTGGTTTGCAGTTTGCAGTGACTAGTTTCCCTCCTTGCAGTCAAGGCTGTGTATAGCATGGACTGCAGGGGACCCTCTCCAGAGACAGCCTCCATGCGGATGGCACGTCCAGGCTAGAGTGTGTGGACTTCCGTGCCCTCCGAGGTCTGTCAAAGGCAACTCTTGCCCCTGGCATTTGCAATTTGGTATTTTTAAATCCACTAAGTTGTTCAATCAAACCCAGAATGCCAGTGTCCTGACTTCCTGTCTCACATGTCTAGCTGACTCCTCTGGCAGTCTTAAGTCCAAAGCAAACATTTCACCCTAGTATTTAAAACAGGCAGATGGCTTCAAATAGGAAAGCAGAGCCATTCATAGGCTTACAGTTGATGTATGTGTGATGTGAATCTCAATTACCCTGACTGGGAGTGGGGGTGTGCGGGAGAGACCTTGGAGGAACGGCTCTGCAGCTGGACCTGTGTACAGATAGGCATGAAGCGCTTTGCCCTCCCATGTGTAGGGAGCCATAGAGGACCTTCCTCCTATCTACACAAGCCCTTGGGGAAAATTCCTTTGAACCAACCTTTGAGTGCCTGCCTACCAGCAAATATTCCCAGTGGTTCCCGCAGCTTCTCTGGTCAACGCTGTGTGCTGGTGTCTGACTTACTGACTTACTAGATTCTGGATTCTGGGTTCTAATCACTTAACTCAAATTGCCTCAAGTAAGAAAGAGAAGTTATCAAATGATATGAAAAAAATCCGAGACTAAGATCACCTTCAGGCTTGGCTGGATCTAGGAACTTTAATCACATCATTCGAAATGTGTCTCTTGAGCTGGGGATACAGCTCATGTGTAGAGCTGGGGATGTAGTTCATGTGTAGAGCTGGGGATGTGGCTCATGTGTAGAGCTGGAGATGTAGTTCATGTGTAGAGCTGGGGATGTGGCTCATGTGTAGAGCTGGAGATGTAGTTCATGTGTAGAGCTGGGGATGTGGCTCATGTGTAGAGCTGGAGATGTAGTTCATGTGTAGAGCTGGGGATGTAGTTCATGTGTAGAGCTGGGGATGTAGCTCATGTGTAGAGCTGGAGATGTAGTTCATGTGTAGAGCTGGGGATGTAGCTCATGTGTAGAGCTGGAGATGTAGTTCATGTGTAGAGCTGGGGATGTAGCTCATGTGTAGAGCTGGGGATGTAGTTCATGTGTAGAGCTGGGGATGTAGTTCATGTGTAGAGCTGGGGATGTAGCTCGTGTGTAGAGCTGGGGATGTAGTTCATGTGTAGAGCTGGGGATGTGGCTCATGTGTAGAGCTGGAGATGTAGTTCATGTGTAGAGCTGGGGATGTAGCTCATGTGTAGAGCTGGGGATGTAGTTCATGTGTAGAGCTGGGGATGTAGTTCATGTGTAGAGCTGGGGATGTAGCTCGTGTGTAGAGCTGGGGATGTAGTTCATGTGTAGAGCTGGGGATGTGGCTCATGTGTAGAGCTGGAGATGTAGTTCATGTGTAGAGCTGGGGATGTAGCTCATGTGTAGAGCTGGGGATGTAGCTCGTGTATAGAGCTGGAGATGTAGTTCATGTGTAGAGCTGGGGATGTGGCTCATGTGTAGAGCTGGAGATGTAGTTCATGTATAGAGCTGGGGATGTAGCTCGTGTGTAGAGCTGGAGATGTAGTTCATGTGTAGAGCTGGGGATGTAGCTCATGTGTAGAGCTGGGGATGTAGCTCGTGTGTAGAGCTGGGGATGTAGTTCATGTGTAGAGCACTTGCTGTGGCACATGGGGAAGGCCTAGGGTTTCAGACCTTGCTAAAAAGAAAGGGGGTTTCTTGCACCTTTGCCTCCCTCGCCTCAGTGAGAACTTGTGTTGGGTAGGCGTCCCCTTCTCAGAGCCCTGGAAGCCCCTCCCCCTCAACTCAAACCTTTCACCTTGCCTTAGGCAGAGAACGTTCTGTCTCCAAGTGCCAGCAATGATTCTAGCACCAGCCATGTTAGTGCCCCAGAAGCAGCCACAGCGGCTGAGAGATGGGAGGCTCTGCTTGGCTAGGTTTGGCAGCATTTTTGTCTCCAGGCTAGACATGAGGTTGGCAGGTCAGAAAGGGACAGGCTGAGAAATCTACAGGTGGTCATAGGCTCTCAGACTGGGCTAGACCCACATTCTGCTTCTAGGATATTCTTAACCACTGTGTGATACCAGGCAATGTTCAACTCCCCTCCTGGGTAGACTGAATGTCCCATCCTGGGATGCCAGATAGAGCTTGACTCTTCTTCTTCCCACCCTGCAAGGGCTGTGGGGAGTTGGCACCTCACCCAGAATCCCTGGGGAGGGCTTGTGCATGCTAAACATAGCTACAGGTCAGGGCGAGCCAGCAAAGGGCACAGCCCCGCTTAATGGAGGGGCAGCTTCAGGCCTCTTAGTGCCCAGCCTCCACAACTGGGCTGATCCCCTTAGAGAACAACAAGCTGACTGACTTGTGCAGGTAGTAAAGAATGTTCCAGCAGGTGGGGTATGTCAGTGCTCTCCACCCATGTGGGCTGTGCTTGCATTGGTAGTTTACAAAAAAGTAGAATTTTGAAGATAAATTGAACTATGATGATCTTCAACAAAAATCACATCAGTCGTGTTAATGAGAGTTGGTCCTGGTCCAGCCTGTACATAGGCAGGTTGGGAGAGAGGTGGACAGCTCTGGGTCTTCCCCTGGTGTGGATGGATAGTTGATTTGAATACAAGAGGGCCCTGTCCATGAGACCTCAGTGTCTCAGAGCCAAAAGATGTAGCACCAACAGTCAGTCTACACCCTGCAGGTCAGGCTGACATTCATGGGTAGAAAATGGCAGTCACTGACCCTTCCAGAGTTGTCCCCTCTTGACTGGTCACTTTTGTTCCCTCTGCTGTCTGGCTGTTGTAGCTGCCACTGGGGAATCTGAACTTGTCCCTTCTAGAACTTGCCTCTGACTTCATAAAAACACAAGTCAAACTGGTGCGATATGGAAATAATGTGCCATGAGTGATTCTCACCCCAGGTCATCTGTAATGGGAAGTCAGCCCAGAGCTCTGTGTTTTTTCCAGTTCCCTAAAGTGTAATAAATTCAGACTTTTAAGGCTCCACATCGAGACAGCATGTCAGCAGCCCTGAGCTGCCTGGCTGGAGCCTTGGGCTGCAAAATCTCTGCCCTTGCCTGTGCAGAGTCTATTAAAATCTAGACCCACTATCCCATGGGCCTTTGGAGTCAACGACTTCCCTCTACCATTCCAGTTGGTTGAACTTCAGGTGCCTCCTTAAGATGACCAGTGTCCATCCCCCTGTGGGGAGGGAGGCTTCTGCCTCATTTCCTCTGCCTCTAAAACGACGTTGAAAATCCCTGCTTAGGGACTGCGGATATGGGTCTGTGAGGACTGCTTGCCTGACACATGCAGGGTCTAAGGTCATCCACAGAACCCCCTTCCAGTCCCTTAGTACCCTTAACAACTTTTTGTGTTGTCTTCTGAGACAGGCTTGACCTCAAACTCACCATCCTCCTGCCTCAGCCTCCCAGTGCTGGATTATGGCTGTGTGCCTCTCTGGCTAGATCACTGACCCTTTGGGGTGCAGTGACGTGCTGGTGTGAAAGCATGTGCCTCTAGGCAGCACCAGGCTGGCCTCTGCTCCTCGGCGCTGTGTGGCCCCAGGAGTTTTCCTTGGGTCATTTCCGAGGCTGTTTCCTGTTTGGAGCCTCCAGAGCCGAGAGATGTGGGGAAAGCCTCCATTGCAGATTGAATGTAGGATGTGTCTCCCGTGGGACTGTCCTCCTTCGGGGCCCTGTACCTGGGTAAATTGCTCCTGTCCTGTAGCCTAGCAATAGATGAAAAAACAAAGACAAAGAAATTGGTGGCTTAGTCTTTGAAATCTGGTCAAAGCTGTGCACATAGAAAGACACACCCATGCCGAACGTTTGGCGATCTGCTCGCCCTGAGCCCTGGGCTGTCAGGTTCTTACCCCCTTCTGAAATTCTCTTTCTTGTCCCAACTATCCCTGAGCCCCTTCCCTGTGCTCCCTAGAGAGGCTGTCACTACCTGTCCCTGACTGTCTTTTCTCAAAGAGCAGGGCCACTTGGCTATTCCCTGTGTGTCATAGGCCTGGTGTGGAGTGGGAATCCCAGGGGTTTGTCCCGGGGGATTAAGGAGCAGCCTGGTCTTGCAGCAGGGTCTGGGGCTCTATGTCACAGGACAGGGTGGGGCAGCCAAGTAGGCTCAGACCCCTCAAGTGCAAATACATCTCCCTTACCCACTGAGTGTAGACAGGCAGGTGAAAAGACAAAAGTGGTCCCTGGGAGGACCTGAGCTGGGCTGGGATGGGCAGGGGAGAGTATCAGAGAGCTGACATCATCAGGAGCTTCTTTACTCCCCTTCCCAGCTGGAGCAGAGCGAGGCTAAGTGTGAAGATGCCCTGAAGACCCAGAAGGCGCTGACCGCAGACCTGGAGAGCATGCACAGTGAACTGGAGCGTGTGACCCGGAACAAGAACCTGGTACTGTCCCTCCTGGAGCCCAGCGGTGCGGCAGGGACACAGCCGCGGGTGCAAAGCTGATGCACTTAGAATAGAATGTGGGCGGGCTGGAGAGATAGCCTAGCGGTTAAGAGCACCGACGCTCTTGCAGAGGACCCGGGTTCGATCCCCAGCACCCACATGGCGGCTGAGAACCGTCTGTAACTCCAATTCCAGGAGAACTCCAGTTCCAGGGGAATCTGAGACCCTCTTCTGAACTCCGCGGCATTGCACGACACAGGTGCACAGACCTGCATGCAGACAATACATTCATACACATACAAAAAAAAAATAGAATAGAATGTGGGGTGCCACCTTGAGACCCACGGCATGCGGACTGGGGATGCAGGCCTTTCTTGTAGACCTACTGGGTACCCAGTTCTGTAAGAGGATCAAAGAGCTTAATGTAGACCCACTGGGTGCTCCAGTCTATAGAGGAGTGAAAGAATGTGCTATGGACCAGTAGATACTTCACACTGAGTGTACAGGCATCCTAGTATGTACTGAGCATCATAAAGGCTGAAAGTATATATGACGGCTAGCTATGTGGTCCCAGGTACAAAGGCAAGCAAGTAAACCTATTGTAGACCTACTGTGTGCCCATATTGTGAGGGTGCATCTGACATGAGTCTATTGCTTGCTCAAGTTTGAATTGAACACAGCTCACCACTGTAAGTGGTTCTTAGACACCTCTCACAGCCCCACTGTGTGCTCACCACCATGGGTCCTCATCACTAGACCACTGCACACCCGCTCTCTAAGAGAGAAGCACATTTTCCACAGGCTCACCTCAGCCCACAGTGATGAGAAAACCCCTATTTCTCATGTGGTTATTATGTGGTCACCATCGAGTGGACAAGTGAGCCAGTGTTGTGGATCCGTGATGCTGGTGAAAATCTCTGGGGACTGGATGCTCAGGGTTGACTGATACTTGTACTTGGTGTATAAAATCCTATAGTTTGGGTAGAGATGGAGATTAATGGGCTAACGCCTGTGCAAGATCCCCAGTGGCCCTTGGTCTTGCATTTTATTTGCTTTCAATTAAAGGAAACTTGTCCAGAAACATCGCCATACATGCACACACATACAAGCACACATCCACAAGATTGCCACATACATATAAAATCACCAAACATGCATGCAAAATAAATGCCCTCCACCCACCTGATAGACATTTATTGAGCACATGTTGTATGCCAAGTCTGGTGTTTAGTGTTGGGGCTATGCTTGTATACAGGACTGAAGTCCCTATTCTGAGAGAGTACAGGTTCTGCACTTACATGTTTATGTCATGTGTATCTAAAATGTGCATACATAAGGACTGGAGAGATGGCTCAGAGGTTAAGAGCATGGGCTGCTCTTGCAGAGGACCTGGATCCAGTTCCTAGCACCCAAGTGGTGGCTAACAGCTGTTTGTAACTCCTCCAGTACCAGGGGATCTGACACCCTCTTCTGACATCTGTGGACAACACAGCATGCACTTACATACATACAGGCTATACAATCATAAGTGCAACATTTTTAACAGTAATAAATAAAATATTTTAATGTGCTTGCATAGATTCCCAGGGATTCACACAAATCCATTCACAGCACACTCTGCACAGTCACCTGAACTGAAAACCCGGTGCATGCTTGCATACACCTCATTGCCCGCCTGCCCCCGCAGGTGGATGAGCAGCTGTACCGGCTGCAGTTTGAGAGGGCAGACCTCCTGAAGCACATGGATGAGGACCAGGATGACCTGAATGACCTAATGCAGAAGCATAAGGACCTCATCGCACAGGTCAGCACCACTTCCGGACTTGGGGTTTGGGTTGTTTAGACAGCAGGGAGATAGATAGGAACTATCAACTCTGTGGGGTCCCAAGGAAGATCTCTGTACATCCCCAGAAGACACCTCTACCATTAAAGGATTTGACTTCCTCACACCCCCCTACCTATCCGACAACTTCCTCACTGTCCATGTGCTCATCATTCAACTATCTTCCCACATGCCACACACTCATCTATTTATCCATCCATGTTATTCCCTTGTATAGATTATGGCTTTGTTGCCTAGGCAGATGTTGCCACAAGACTACCTGGAGCAGGGTGTGGTGGGAGGAGGGCTTGCAGTCTGATCTGAAAGTCCAGAAAAGGAGTGAACTCAGCTCTATGAATCTTGACTTAGGTCAGGATCAGTGAAGGCTTCCCTGAAGAGGGGGCTCTAGGTGTGTCCTCTGCCTTACACTGAATCTGGAGCTGAGACATGGGGTGAACACTCAGTGAGCAGCTGTTGAAGGCATAAAAGCCACAGCGTCAGGGAAGATGAGGAATGAGCAGTGCACTCAGGCAGCCAGGAGAGGCCGTGGCTGGGGAGAGAGTCCCCGCCCACGTGGGCGTGGTGTCAACCGAGCCACATCCGTCAGCCCGGGCCTCTTCAAGACATGCCAGTCACGTTTATTTTTCTCCCAAGTGGAAATTTCTTTGTTCAATTAAAAGTGAAGAGTGTGCATAGATGCTTTGATGAATAAGTGAAGTCAGACACTTTGGATAACGGGAGCCAAGTGGCCGTGGGGGCTCTCGGGAGCCCTCTTTACAGAGCGTGCCATGCTTAATTATCAGCTCTACTTCCAAAGGGACCTTGGCTCTCCACTTCCTCTCCTGCCTTGGAATTCGCTCAGTGGAAAAGGGCTTGCTTCACACGGGGAAAGTGAGATGCAGAGATTCCTTGGCCTACTGTGGCTGGTGTCCAGGCACAGGTTCTCCATTACCTGAGACTCACAGTGGAGCTCCTCCTGGATTAGTCCACCATGGCGTTGCTTTGACATCGCAACAGCTACAGGGAGGAATTATTTTGACTCAGCCCATGGGTGCTTGCCCTCAGATGGCTGTTAGGAAGCAGGGCAGAGCACCCAACAGGAAGTGGCCATGGCAGGACACCCCCAGGGATCTGCTTCCTCCATCCGCACTCCACTTTTTACGGTTCCACCATTTTCCAACTTCAGATACAGATTTCCAATCCACAAATGGATTGGACCATCCATGAAGGCAGAGCCCTCTTGACTGTCATTTTCCAAAAATCCCATCAGTGACAACCAGCCCTCTCCACCCAGCCTGCGGGGGGGCACCTCACACTTAGGGTAAGACGCTGCCCTTCTGATGCGGTTCTGGCACTGCAAGTGGCCCACGTGTTCTGGGTTTTCTAGCATGGGTCATAAGAACCCAGCAAGTGCTGAGTTCCAGGCAAACACTGGGAGTGACTCAGTGAACATAGAGACAGGGACATTGAGAGGTGGTGACTCAGCAAGCAGAGATGGAGGATGTTGGGAAAGATGTGAGAGGCAACTTTTAAGAAACAGCCATTACCATGAACAGACAGACAGATCTGTGGTAGGGAAGGAAGGGCTCCTGGTGAAGGTCTTACAGTGACATCCTTTTCTCTCACCAGTCTGCTGCTGACATTGGGCAAATTCAGGAGCTCCAGGTACAGCTGGAAGAGGTCAAGAAGGAGAAGCAGAAGGTCCAGGAGCAGGTGCGTGCTCAGATCACGGTATCTCGGGGAGGGAGACCGCCCCGTGTCCAGTCCTGGGAAGAGCATCTCATGTGGGTCATCTGTCCAGTTGTTCACTCAACTTCAGTGGCGTCCCAGATGAACTGCAAACAATCCTAGTAAACAGGAAGACAGACACACACTCTCTCGGTCATAGCTACCCCTTCCTGGCCCCCACAGATGGCTCCATGCACTGAGGCTCATGGGCCTGTATGGTACAAACATCTCTCCCTTTGAGAAGTCCTGAGTCTCAGCCTCACCCGTGGACACTGAGTCCCAGTGAGCAGGGCACAGGTTAGGCAGCACTACTTGGCACTGGTTGTATGCCAGGACCCAGTCCTTCAGTCTTTACAATGAAAATGGAGAAACTGAGGCTCAGAAAGGAAACTGACAGACTGATGAAAGCAGAAAGCGGGCTGAATGCCAAACGCCTGGCCGTGTCCCCTGTCTTCGGACACAGGCTGTTGCTCTTAGACCAGTTTGGCCCCTTATCATGGCAGGAAAGGAACTACAAGAAGGACAAGCTAGAGTCCTGCCTAGGATTCGATGGCTCGGGAAGTATCAGCTCTCGGCAGCCGCACTCGGGCAGGTGTGAGACTGACGGGGTGCAGTGTGGTGTAGCACTTATGCAGATAATGGGTGCCAGTGCTGGGGACTGTGTCCGTCCTAGAATTCTGGGCTAATGGGTGCCAATAGACTCTCATCCTGTCCCCAGCTGCAAGTGGCCCAGCTGCGCATTGAGTACCTGGAACAGTCCACTGTGGACCGAGCCATCGTCAGCAGACAGGAGGCCATCATCTGTGACCTGGAGAACAAGACAGAGTTTCAGAAAGTGCAGATGAAGAGATTTGAGGTACTTGGGGACATGCAGGGCCTGCTGGGGACTGTGGCAGGGAGAGATGTGTCCAGACTCTGCCTATTCCCCAGGCCCATCACTGGGGCAGGCCTTGCCAGGTTCTTTCTATCCCTAACGTACAACTTAATGTGTTACATCCTGGCAGCGTCCCAGGGCACGGGCATGAGCGTCATATTCTCTCTCTCCTCCCTCTCTCCCTCAGTCTCTCCCTTTCTCTTGGCTTAATCACCTGCCCAGGATTACACAACAGGAAGAAACGGAGGCTAGATTTGAACTCAGAGCATCTCCAGATTCAGGGGTCCCATATGTTTATCCCATAGTCTCTCAAACAGGAATTCTCATTTTCAAAGTAAATTCTTTTAGTTACTTATTTTTAGCAGAAACCATCATTTGTAGCCAGAACACTTGGTGTACACATGCCTAGTTGCAGCAGAGGGTCGTATTGCCTTGAGGACCCTGCTTTGAGCTAGCCTCTCACTCCAAGTGGGACCAACACTGCTCTCTGCCCCTCCCAGGTCCTGGTGATCCGACTTCGAGACAGTCTGATCAAGATGGGTGAGGAACTGTCCCGAGCAGCCAAGTCAGAGGCACAGCAGCGGGAGAACAGCCAGTATTACCAGCGGCGCTTGGAGGAGCTGAAGGCAGAGATGGAGGAGTTGGTCCAGAGAGAGGGAGAGGCCAGCCGGCGCTGCTTGGAGCTGGTGAGGCCTGGCCTGGTGGGCTTTGGTGTGATTGGGCTGGGACAGGTGCTTTCTCAAAAAGAGGCTCTAGGATGGTCGCTTGGGCCTTTTGGGGGCTGGCTACCGAAAGGGAGAACCAGGGGAAGAGGATGGGCTGGGAGATGACTCACTATTGAGAGCACCCGTGTTTGCTGCTGCTGGAGGCTGCCCTGCTGGGACCGTCCAAACTCAGGCTCGCTTTCTACTCTTCACACATGGATGGCAGCAGGAGACCAGCTTCGGGAAACAAGGAGGGAAACACATGAATCTAATGCCTGCTTTTCTTGAGGGTCTCACCGCAATCCTAGTGTGCAAAATGGGGAACCTGGGGCCTCACAGTGAGCTAACCAGCCAGCCATCATGTCTTAAATGTAGATTTATTTCTGGGCTTAGTACAGAAACAACAAATGTGAAAGGTGGAAGCCAGCGTGTACTGAGCATGTGCCACACGCCTGATTCTGAGCAACTTGCTTCCTGGTGTGACTCTTCCTATCAGAACTTGGAGGTGCGTGTTATTATGATGCCCGTCATGAAGATGGGGAAACTGAGGCCCTGAGCTGACAGTTTGCCAAACTGAGGCTCAGAGTTGGATACTGGCTGCCCTGAATTTTCACAGGTCTGCTCCACTCTAGCATCAGTAGTTTGCAAGTCTCCTTTCAGAGACTTGGTATGGGCCAAAGGACATATTAAATTTGCTTTTTACCTTGTGGGTAATTCCTCTGTCCTCCAGTATATTGTTCTGAAATTGATTTCCCACTGGGATCACCAGGTGTGTGACAGTATCTGTCCTTGGGACAGGCTCCAGGTTCTGATTCTGTGACTTGGGGGTCCACCCAGCACTGTCACTCAGCCTTTAGTTGAGTAAACCTATGTCCAGCGCTGGCCCTGAGGTCTCCACAGTGTGTTGTTCTCTCCCTCCCGCCAGCCCCCCCCCCTGGCTCTGTGACAGGGCTGACCCATTTTCTCCCCTCCACACCCACAGCCAGTCCCATTGCCACCATCCCCTGGCTGCCTGGCTCTTTCTTCTATTTGGAGACAGACGAAGTTCTGTGCAGAGACAGTCTGCAGACAAAGTCCAGGCTCCCGACTGGTGTTTCCTCCCCGCTCTGAAGGAGAGAGAGGCTCCTCTGTTGTCAGTGTTCATTAAAGCCTGGCTTCCCAGGCTGCGGTGGGTCCTGTCAGCTCTAGCCTGGAGGAGAGACAGAGACTCCCTAACCCGTGTCTCCCTGATGTCTTCTTTAGCTGGCTGCACACACAGGAAGCTGGCCTGGCAGATAGCGGGCTTTTGTCCTCTGCCTCTCCTTCTTGTGCTCCTTCCCTCTCCCTGTCCTCCCCTTCCTGTCTCCATTCCTGGGGTAACATTCGGAGTAGTAGCCACCCTCAAAATATTGGAAAGATTAGACAGGTGTAGCTCCCTCACGGGTGTCACTGTTCAGAGAGGCAAGTCCCAGGAAGGGTTAGACTTCTCAGCACAATGAAAGTTAGGTGTACACCACACCGTAGTCTATTAAGTAACCAATAGCACTGTGGCTGAAACCGACATAATCACCACATGCTATTTAAGAAACACTGGACATTGTTCTCTATCATTGGAGTCATCGAGGAAAATGGACCAATGGACTTGTTCTGTTTGCTTATCATCAGGACTTGGGTCAGTTTATGAAGACGCAAGCGTCATCTTTATTCTGGTATATCAGTGTCCTGTAATTGTGAACACATGACTGCAAACTGGGCGGGGTAGTTGTTGTGCAGGGCAGAATCTGAATTCCACCTGTCAGTTGGGCCACACTCACTCTGGAATTCCCAGAGGAGAACCCATTCCTGGCCAGCCCTAGATCCTGGCCAGTGGCAACAAAGCTCCAGCATGTATCTCTCCCCATCATTGTTCTTGTACCTGAGTGAGGACAGCTGTCCCTGGACTTAGAACCCACCCTCAACAGAGGTTGAGCTGATCTTGAGAGCTGCACCTCGATCACACCTGCAGATAAATGCACATTCATAGTCTTTCATGGAAATGTGTCAGGGGAGGCCAACCTGAGCTCATCCCAGGAATGGAAGCTGTAGTAGCCAAGGCATCTGGCACATTCCATGGACTCCTCATAGCTTCTAGGTGACAGCCAGGCTCACAGGGACATGTTTAACCTGGATGCCTTATTGGTGACTTTTTAGTCACTGTGACTAACATATCTGACCGAGGTGGCCTGAGAGAGGAGAGGCTGGTTCAGGCTCACAGTTTCCACAGTTTCAGAGCAATTTTACTCCATAAACAGGAGGGGAGATACGAGTGGCAGCAAAGCATTCTGTGATGGCGGGAGCTGGTGCCAGCGTCTGTTCCCATGACGTGCACCGGGAACAGAAAAAATAGACTCGAATCAGGGGCGTGTCCAACCCCCAAAGGCTCACCATCCGTGACCTGGCCCCACAGGCTCCATAGCCTTCAAAGTGCAGCCACAAGCTGAGGCCCCAGAACTCAAGACATGAGGTTGTGGGAGGCACTTCCCGTTCAAACCACTGCACAGCCTCTGGCGATGAGTGGGCATACCCACCTCACCGCCAGTCCACCCCCAGTCATGTCCCTGTGCAGCCTTTGGGCCCTGAGAAGTTTGTAGTAGGAGAAGAGAGGTGTGGGAGGAAACAAGGCCTGTCTCTCTGCTGGGCATCCTGGCACCTGCCTTGGCATCTCATCAACCTTAGCCCACCCATCCTGCTCACAGCCCACATGTGACCAATGTGCCATCCTCTGCTATTCCTGAAGGATAGGATAAAACCTTACCAAAAACCTGCCAAGAGGTCTGAATTCTGGCTCTTTCCCTCATGCTGGGTGTGGGTTGCACACCATGCAGGGCTCAGGCTCCAGCGAGGAGCAGGGCCGCCGACCCTCAAGGGGCCCACTGGTAGGAGACACAGAACCACTATAGCTGGATCACGAGTTCCCCTTAAAGGTCCTGTGTCCAATGCATGGTTGCCCACCTGTGGCGCTCATAGGAGACAATGGAACCTTTAAGAGGTGGACGCAGTGGAAGGACATTATTGGCTGTGCCCTTGAAGGGGCTGTTGGGATTCTGGCCCCTTCCTCTCCTTCTCTTTGCTTCCTGGCTTCTGAGCAGCTACCTCCACTCTTGCCACCATGTCCTCAGCTGCCACAGACCCAAAGCAACAGGGCCAAGTGAAATCTCTGAAGCTGTGAGCCAGAACCAACCTTTTCTTCTTAATAGTTGGTTTGCCTTGGGTGTTTTGTCATAGTAACTGGCTAATGCAATCACTAAGGCCATCAATAGTGGTTTCTTCACAAATGCAGTTTCCTCTGAGATGAGAGCCCAGAGTGCTCATGAGCCAAACTCGAAGTCAGATCCTTCCATGCCCACATGTCACCATCACAGATCTGTCTCTTAGAGCAAAGCAAGATGCTCTTCTTGCATTTTAAAATTTGATCTCCCTGTGTTCTAGTTTGTCTTTCCTTTGCTGTGACAAAACACTCTGACACCAACTTGGGGAGGAAAGGGTTTATTCAGCTTACATCTCCTGGGTCACATTTCATCACTTAGGGAGCCCAAGGCAGGAACTCAGGGCAGGAACCTGGAGGCCATGGAGGACTGCTGTTCACTGGTTTGCTCTCTACTGGCTTGCTCTCTGGCTCATGCCCAGCCTGCCTTCTTATACTGTCACTGCTCAACAATCAAGACAATACTCCACAGATGTGGCCACAGGCCAATCCAATGGAGCCAATTCCCCAACCGAGGCTCCCTCAACCCAGGTGTGTCAAGTTGACACCAAAGCTATCCAGCACACCCTGGAAGGAAGAAAGGGGATTTCCTAAGTCCACAGTTCAGCATCCATCCATCTGTCCATCCATCCATCCATCCATCCATCCATCCATTCACTTATTCTCTCCATGAGCTTATGTTTGCTGAGACACTCATGTCTGCTCTGACACTGAATGTCATCTCCAGAAGCTGGGGCCCACGGAGGGGCTGAGGTGAAGGTTGCCAGGAGCCCCGGCACCAGGAACAGCAGTGCTGGAACTGTTGGCCTTGTCCATCCAGCACTAAAGCCAGTCCTGAGACAGACCCGTCCTTGCAACCTAACCCTGCTGAAAGCTGGCTCTGCTTCAGAAGATGGAGAGAAGCTCCAGGCCTCTGGGCTCCAAGAGCCCCCGCAAGGGTCGTTGATGGGTCTCTTGTCCTTGCTCCTTCCCACCATCCCCAGCTGGCTCCATTCGTCACAGCTGTTGGTTTAAAGGGCTGTGAGCTGTGCATGTGTATGATTGATCCCCCAGCTGGCTCACCAGCTCGTCTAGATCAGTGTCAATTACCCCTCCAATGGAACATCTCCCCCAGGGAAAAAAAAAAGAAAAATGAGCTCTGCCCATTAATTTTAGGAGATGTACTACTATTCCTGGAGTCTGCAGGTGCCACTATGGATGACAGACTATTCTGGCTCTAAATCATCCCAGTCCCTTCATCAATGGGTTGACAATGAACGCAGCTCATTGCTGAGGTGATATCCTGCTGTTTTTCTATAGCCACAAAGCTCCAGAAATCACAGGGTGTCTGGGGGGCATTGGGGAAGCTGGGGTGCTGATGGTGATGGGGAACTTACAGCCACCTGCTTCTATCCTGACTCCCCTATGGTAGAAGCAGTGCCTGCTGGGTTTATCTTGCACCTTGGCCTGACTCTCTGGTTTCAACTGGAGCCAGGAGCCTGGTGCACAGGCTTCCCAGGTCTCAAGGGAACTTGCACAGTGCCTCTGCATACACAAGTGCCCTTGACTGGAAGCCCCTCCCACTCTTGACTATGAAGGCAGCAGTCAAGCTTAGGACATTAGGCGCTTTTCACATTCCCCCCTCCTGCCCCCTCCTGGCACCCAGAGTTGGTTCAGCCGAGCCTTTCTGAGCCTAGGCCGCCGCTCCAGCTCGGGTGCTGTCCCCTGTTCTCACCTTTCCTGCGAACTTGACTCTCCTGTGGAGATCCTTCTACAAGGAGTAAGTATGGCTGCGCTCCTATGTGGCTGAGATGCCTCCCAAGGTGCTTCTAACAAAGCCCAGCCTCATCCCCTTGGGCCTCAGAGCCTTTGAGATGTAGCCTGTGGGTTTCATTCCTCGCCCCAGGGCTTCTGAGAAATGCAGCCCAGCATCCTGCACATTTTATCCTTAATCTGCCTCTTCCTAAGGCCTCCTCTCTTTCAAGATTCAGACCAGCCGGGTGTGGTGGCACACGCCTTTAATCCTAGCACTTGGGAGGCAGAGGTAGGCGGATCTTTGTGAATTCAAGGCCAGCCTGGTCTACAGAGTGAGTTCCAGGACAGCTGGGGCTGCAGGGAGACCCTGTCTCAAAAAGACAAGAAAAAAGAGAAAAGATCCTATGCTGAAAACAAGCAGGAGAAACAGTGACCATGACAGATAGATGGTCCTTAGAGCTCCCCTCCAACTGTTGTCCCATCATAAGGTAAGATGCCTGCACTTCTATCAAGAGGATGGAGAGAAAATTCTCCCTGCAGCAGTGTGCCCCAAATTTATTTTAAGTTGTCATGGATGGTAGTTTGTTTTTTTCCACAGATTTATTTCATGAAGAGCTGTACCAGAAAAGGAAAATCTGGCTTGCTGTTTGATCTGCTGGCCTAGGGTAGGGTGGGTCTGTTTGATTTCATTGTCACCAAACATCTTTCATGGTGTTTGCTAAGACAGTTCAAACTGACCTTGAACTCACTAGCAGGCCTTCAGCTTGCCCTCTTCTCACCTCAGCCCTGGAGTGCTACGATAACACGTATGCCCCACCACGCCTGGAATCGCGGGACAGTTGTTTGTTGTTTTGCTTTTGTTTTTTTTAAATTTTTAATTTATTTTTGTATATGTATGAAAGTACTATCTGCATGCAGGTTTGTGCACCTGTGTCGTGCAATGCCACGGAGGTCAGAAGAGGGTCTCAGATTCCCCTGGAACTGGAGTTCTCCTGGAATGGAGTTACAGGTGGTTCTTAGCCACCGTGTGGGTGCTGGGGATTGAACCCGGGTCCCTGCTAGAGCAGTTGGTGCTCTTAACTGCTAGGCTATCTCTCCAGCCCTTGTTTTGGTTTTTTGGAACGAGGTCTCCTATAGCCCCAACTGGCCGAGAATCCGTTATTTAGACCAGGCTGGCCTCAGTCTCACAGAAATCTGCCTGCCTCTGCTTCCCCAGTGCTGGGATTAAAGGCATGTTCACCAGGTCTGGCTATGGTGTTTTTACAAGGAGATGTTGGAGATCTGTATCCTGGGGAGTCCCCCAGGTCTGCTGCTGTGCTTATTGGCTTCCTCCTTTCCCACACAGCCCATCTTGTCTCAGAACTCTTCAGAGGCTGGTATATCTCCTTCTCTTTGTTTCAGAGATTAAAGATACACTTCCTACTCCATCCCTGACTATATCTCCTATAGCATCCGACACAAGGCTAGACATATGGTAGGATGCAAACAGAAGTCTGGGCTCTGAGTTGGTTCCATTCTAAAGATACACTTTTTATAAAAGATTTACTTTTTATTTTATTTTCATTTAGGTGGTGTGTGTGTGGTGTGGTGTGTGTGGGTGTGTGTGTGTGTGTGGTGTGGTTGTGTTTTGTGCCATTGAGGCGCAGAAGGCCAGAGAGGGCACAGAGCCCCTGGAATTGGAGTTACTGATGGTTACGAGCCACCTGATGTGGATGCTGGAAAACTGAACTTGTGTGCTTTATAGAGCAGCAGGCGCTCTTAACTGCTGAGCCATCTCTCCCTCCCCGAGATAAGAGTTTTTGAGCTGCTCTTCTCAGAGATAAAATTTCAAACTACTTGTGGGAACTGTTCAACGGACATCTGCTCTATGCCTGGCCTGGAGCTAAAAATGAGCGGCCTGGAGGTCAGGGGAACCCAGTCTCTTTGTCCAGCAACAAGATAAAGCAGATGATGCTGAGGAGCTCACGAATCCTATAGGTGAGATGAGCAGAGATGCGGGAAGGCAAAAGGGATGCCTACTCTGATATCTGGTCTGAATCTTTTTTTTTTTTTTTGGTCTTTTCANTTGAGATGTAGCCTGTGGGTTTCATTCCTCGCCCCAGGGCTTCTGAGAAATGCAGCCCAGCATCCTGCACATTTTATCCTTAATCTGCCTCTTCCTAAGGCCTCCTCTCTTTCAAGATTCAGACCAGCCGGGTGTGGTGGCACACGCCTTTAATCCTAGCACTTGGGAGGCAGAGGTAGGCGGATCTTTGTGAATTCAAGGCCAGCCTGGTCTACAGAGTGAGTTCCAGGACAGCTGGGGCTACAGGGAGACCCTGTCTTGAAAAGACCAAAAAAAAAAAAAAAGATTCAGACCAGATATCAGAGTAGGCATCCCTTTTGCCTTCCCGCATCTCTGCTCATCTCACCTATAGGATTCGTGAGCTCCTCAGCATCATCTGCTTTATCTTGTTGCTGGACAAAGAGACTGGGTTCCCCTGACCTCCAGGCCGCTCATTTTTAGCTCCAGGCCAGGCATAGAGCAGATGTCCGTTGAACAGTTCCCACAAGTAGTTTGAAATTTTATCTCTGAGAAGAGCAGCTCAAAAACTCTTATCTCGGGGAGGGAGAGATGGCTCAGCAGTTAAGAGCGCCTGCTGCTCTTATAAAGCACACAAGTTCAGTTCCCAGCATCCACATCAGGTGGCTCGTAACCATCAGTAACTCCAATTCCAGGGGATCTGATGACCTCTCCTGGCCTTTTTAGCCCCCTCTGGCCAAACACACACATGCACCACACACACACACACACACACACACACACACACACACACACACACACGCTGCCCCCTAAGACACAAAAATAAAAAGTAAATCTTTTATAAAAAGTGTATCTTTAGAATGGAACCAACTCAGAGCCCAGACTTCTGTTTGCATCCTACCATATGTCTAGCCTTGTGTCGGATGCTATAGGAGATATAGTCAGGGATGGAGTAGGAAGTGTATCTTTAATCTCTGAAACAAAGAGAAGGAGATATACCAGCCTCTGAAGAGTTCTGAGACAAGATGGGCTGTGTGGGAAAGGAGGAAGCCAATAAGCACAGCAGCAGACCTGGGGGACTCCCCAGGATACAGATCTCCAACATCTCCTTGTAAAAACACCATAGCCAGACCTGGTGAACATGCCTTTAATCCCAGCACTGGGGAAGCAGAGGCAGGCAGATTTCTGTGAGACTGAGGCCAGCCTGGTCTAAATAACGAGTTCTAGGCCAGTTGGGGCTATAAGGAGACCTCGTCCCAAAAACCAAAACAAGGGCTGGAGAGATAGCCTAGCAGTTAAGAGCACCAACTGCTCTAGCAGAGGACCCGGGTTCAATCCCCAGCACCCACACGGTGGCTAAGAACCACCTGTAACTCCAATTCCAGGAGAACTCCAGTTCCAGGGGAATCTGAGACCCTCTTCTGACCTCCGTGGCATTGCACGACACAGGTGCACAAACCTGCATGCAGATAGTACTTTCATACATATACAAAAATAAATTAAAAATTTAAAAAAACAAAAGCAAAACAAAGCATAACAACTGTCCCGCGATTGCCAGGCGTGGTGGGGCATACGTGTTATCGTAGCACTCCAGGGCTGAGGTGAGAAGAGGGCAAGCTGAAGGCCTGCTAGTGAGTTCAAGGTCAGTTTGAACTGTCTTAGCAAACACCATGAAAGATGTTTGGTGACAATGAAATCAAACAGACCCACCCTACCCTAGGCCAGCAGATCAAACAGCAAGCCAGATTTTCCTTTTCTGGTACAGCTCTTCATGAAATAAATCTGTGGAAAAAAACAAACTACCATCCATGACAACTTAAAATAAATTTGGGGCACACTGCTGCAGGGAGAATTTTCTCTCCATCCTCTTGATAGAAGTGCAGGCATCTTACCTTATGATGGGACAACAGTTGGAGGGGAGCTCTAAGGACCATCTATCTAGTCATGGTCACTGTTATCTCCTGCTGTGCTGGGAATGAACGTGTGCTCCGAAGTTCACACATTGGATACTCCCCACCCCCCAACGTGGCAGGGATGGGAGGGAGGCAGTGGTAAGTGATTAGGTCAGCAACTGCTTCCTGTCACTGTGATGGGAGTAGGTCAGTCCCCGCAGGAGTGGGCTCTTATAAAAGCTAATTTAGTGGCCAGTGAGACGGCTCATCGGGCTTGCGGTCAAGCCTGACCACCTGAGTAGGACTCACAAGGTGGAAGGAGAAACTTCCTAGAGTATCCCTCCACTGCCACACAAGTGCCCTCTGTACACAATAAGTAAAATGTAAGATGTACTAGGAGCAAATCCCGCCTCTTCCTGTGCTCTCACTGTTCCCTTTCCTGCCCCTTGTGTTCCATTATGGGATGCTAAGCAGAGGAACAGAGTCTCCAGACAAGGCCCTGTGCTCATAGGACTCCCACCCTCCAGAACCGTGAGCCAAATGCATTTCCATACCCTGCAACTTGTACAGGCTCAGGCATTCTGTTGTCGCAGCGGAAAACAAAGGTGCCTTGTACAGCATCCAGCAAGAGTCTAGCAAATGGCTGCTGTGTGCTGGGCATCACTGGACGGGCCATACACAGTTCTCCTAAGAGTTACTGGATATGGTGGTGCAACTCTGACTCTTCCCCCACCTTCTGCTTCCATCTGTTACACCCCAGATCTCCCATCCCACCCCAATGAATGATAAATTGCCTCCCCTCACCATTTCCACTTGTGTTTGGAAGACTGTGTGTGCTGGGTCGCTTGGGCTGCTTTAGCAGTTCCCAAAAACTAAATATCCCAAACAAGAGAGACTTACTATGTCCCTGCTAAAGAGACCAGAAACCTGAAGCCAAAGTATTGGTAGAGCTACATCCCTCTGCAGGTCTGAGGGGTAACCCTTTGCTCCTATGCCAAATTCGGAGACCTGGAGTCTTGGCTGGTAGTTACAGCAGCTGGTCTCCATCTCGGTCCTCACATGGCTTTCTGCTCGTCTCTGTGGTCCCCTGTGTTCTCTCCTTTTTGTATAAGGTACTGTTCCTTGGATTTGGGGCCACTTGTATCAGATAGTTTTCATTCCACTGTGACCAAAATACAATTTCAGGAAGGAAAGAGTGTGGCTCATGGTGTCAGAGGGTTTAGTCTATCCTGGTGGGGCATGTATAAGTTCAGCTCATATCACACTGGTCAGAAAGCAGGGAAGACAAGGAGTCCCCAGGGTTACCTGTCCCCAGGGCCTGCTTCCTCCAGCCTGTCCTTATCTCCTGAGTTTTCAGAACTTTCCAAATTAGCAGCCCCCAGCTGGGGACCGAGCTTCCAAATCCTGCACCAATTGGGAAGATTTTCTATTTGAGCCACAACGTGACCCTGACCTAGTATCAGCCCCTTAATAAATGACTTCTGCAAAGACCCCGTTTCCAAAAAGTCACATTCTGATGTTCCAAATGGATATGAGCTGGGAGTCGAGGTGGACTGTTTAATCCTCTACAGAGTGGGAGAGAGATTACAAGACTTAGAATCTGGACCCTCTGGTTTAGTTAATATGACAGAACCCGTTTCCCCTACCGCAAAGCGCAGGAGTATGGCACACGACCTACTTGCTGGAAGGCAGTGAAGAGTGAATGAGACATGGCACACAGAAGTGCCAAATACCAGCACACAGTGGTGCTGACTGGTTACTTCTCCTTCTTTCTCTTCCTCCTCAGTCTCTCTAACTTCCCCTTCTTACTGTCTGAAGCCCGCAGCTCCACTTCCCACCTCACACAGTGCTCCAGTCAGTGCTGTTCCTGGTTAGGATGGTAACTAGAGTAGATGTTCACCACATGCTGCTGGCCAGGCTCTGAGTTAAGTGCTTTATGTGAGTTCCCGTCCTTTATTTTTACAAGTGAAGGGAAAGATGAATGAATTGATCATAAAAATTATTACCTCTGATTCCTGCTCAAGTCATCATGATCAAAAAATTGGCTCCAGATATTCCAAACAGTCCCAGGAAGGCAAAGTTACTCCCTCCTGTGGAACCACTAATCTGATCAAATCCTCATCATCTCCTTTAGGATGACATCTGTGGTATGCCCCCATTTTATGTAGGTTCAAGCAAGGCTGGGGGTGTGGTACACCCTGGTCACAAGACAGTGGAGAAGGGTCATGTGAGGAAGACAATGAAAAGCAGAGAAGGGAGAAACCCAGCTCCCCACACAGAGGAACAGGACAGCACCGTCTCCAGCAGAATCCAATGCCAACCTTTCTGAGACCCAGGGGTGACTTCACAGTGGAATCTCATTCCAGGTGGAATTGGAGGTCTCACTGCAGACTGTGTACTTTTAATAATGTTTAAATAAAACATGGGAGCATGGGTGTGATCTCCACCTCACGTCTGGCTTGTCAGCACTGGGGTGAGCTCATAAATAGTTAATAGACAACCACTTATGGCTCTCCTTCTGTTAAATCTAGCATCAATTATAAATGCCCATGAATTATGGATCTGTTGTTACCTTAGGGTGCGTTTTCCACCTTCAGAAGGGAGAAATGAAAAGAAATTGAGGTCTCAAGCAAATGAGGGGTTTGCTCCAAGGGGCCTGGCCTCACTTCTTTCTCTAGGTCTTCCAAGAATTAAAGGATGGGTGGGTAAGTTGGATCTGAGACTCCTCCACCAGACCACAGGGAAGGCAACTGGGGCTGTAGTGTGCTGGTAAATGTTCAGTTGGCTCTTCAGGGTACGTGAGTTCCTGGCTTCCTGTGACTGCTAATTCCCGTGGTGTAAATCTTTCTACTATATCTGATTTGAAGGTAATTACATGATGCCAGTAAACAGAATGGGAATGCAGGCACACAGGGAACCCCTTTTATTTTGAAATTGGCAAATATTTTCTTTGAGAATTCACACATGAATATATATTTGCACAATTTCCTAGCCCCCCCCCAACTCTCCCCATGGCTCCTCTCAGTCCCTCTCAATTTCTTGTCCTCTTCTTTCATTATTTTTACATATACATATACACATTTATAAAAATGCATGTACATGTATATATGTAAACAACAGAGTCCATTTAGTGATGCTCATGTGCACATGTTTAGGGCTACCCCTTTGGGATTCACCAACCTCTCAGGGAGCCAGTCCCTGGAGAAAACTGATTCTCCTTCCCTCGGCATCCATTGATTGCCAACGGCTCTTCATCTTGAGGTGGGCCGACCCTGTGGCCTTCCCCATCCACCGTGGCTCTTTATCTTGAGGTGGGCCGACCCTGTGGCCTTCCCCATCCACCATGGCTCTTCATCTTGAGGTGGGCCGACCCTGTGGCCTTCCCCATCCACCGTGGCTCTTCATCTTGAGGTGGGCCGACCCTGTGGCCTTCCCCATCCACCGTGGCTCTTCATCTTGAGGTGGGCCGACCCTGTGGCCTTCCCCATCCACCGTGGCTCTTCATCTTGAGGTGGGCCGACCCTGTGGCCTTCCCCATCCACCGTGGCTCTTCATCTTGAGGTGGGCCGACCCTGTGGCCTTCCCCATCCACCGTGGCTCTTCATCTTGAGGTGGGCCGACCCTGTGGCCTTCCCCATCCACCGTGGCTCTTCATCTTGAGGTGGGCCGACCCTGTGGCCTTCCCCATCCACCGTGGCTCTTCATCTTGAGGTGGGCCGACCCTGTGGCCTTCCCCATCCACCGTGGCTCTTCATCTTGAGGTGGGCCGACCCTGTGGCCTTCCCCATCCACCGTGGCTCTTCATCTTGAGGTGGGCCGACCCTGTGGCCTTCCCCATCCACCGTGGCTCTTCATCTTGAGGTGGGCCGACCCTGTGGCCTTCCCCATCCACCGTGGCTCTTCATCTTGAGGTGGGCCGACCCTGTGGCCTTCCCCATCCACCGTGGCTCTTCATCTTGAGGTGGGCCGACCCTGTGGCCTTCCCCATCCACCGTGGCTCTTCATCTTGAGGTGGGCCGACCCTGTGGCCTTCCCCATCCACCGTGGCTCTTCATCTTGAGGTGGGCCGACCCTGTGGCCTTCCCCATCCACCGTGGCTCCTCATCTTGAGGTGGGCCGACCCTGTGGCCTTCCCCATCCACCATGGCTCTTCATCTTGAGGTGGGCCGACCTTGTGGCATTCCCCATCCACCTTGGCGTATCAGTTGTTTTTGTTATTCTACAGATCTTGTTAAGCAGCCATACTGTGGAGATTCCATCGATGAGGCTTCCCTGTCCTGTCTGGAATGCATCAACTTGCAGCAGGTGTCTTGTCCCTCTGGCTCTAAGGTTCTTTCCTCCCTCTCTTCTGTGATGTTCCTTGACCCTTATTATAGAGCTGCATTGTAAATATGCCTCTTAGGCCTGGGCACCATGCAGACACTTATTCTCTGTATTTTGACCAGTGGTGGAACTTTGTAATCATCTCCATCTGTTGCAAAAGGAAGCTTCTTTGATGAGTAGTAAGAGCTATACTTGTCTGTAACTATAAGGATACATATTTAGAATATAGTAAGAAATTACTTTGGTCTAGGAAAGTAGAGAAGGAGGTTCCTCTCTAGGGTCTATGGCCTCTTCAGCCATGTGGACTTGGCTTTGTTTACTGTACCATGCATGGATTCCCTCCTATTGAGAAGACAAGTCCAATTAGATGGCTTTTGATAAAACTGTCAGCACCTGGGGCTGTACAGTCAGGGCTCAGAAGACAACCACTCAAACAGCAAAGTGCTTCCCACACAAGCACAAAGACATAGGTTCTGATCCCAGCATCCATGTAAATGGTCAGGTGTGATAATTCCTGGGTGTAATCCTAACCCTGGGCCCCAGGCATGCTGGCCAGCCAGCCTAGCTTACCAGAAGACTCTGAGTCCAAAACTACAAGGTGGAGGGGTCCTGAGGAGTGACACCCAAGATTTGCCTCTGGGACACACACACACACACACACACACACACACACACACACACACACACACACACACACACAAATGTTGAGAGAGAGGAGAGAGGAGAGAGGAGGCCCTACAAATGTTTAGCACGATCGTATTGACTAGCAAAACACTAAAGCAAATGATTCCCGCCGTTCTTCCCTCGGCCTGTCCTGTGTGGTCCCTGGTGAGGCTTTCTCTGTTGTCAACTCTTGTCTGTGCTTTCTCCTATTTTAGTCTGGCAGAATCCAGCAAAAGCCCCAAGAAGCCCAAAGCCAGACTTGGTGTTGGAATCGGTCTTTCTTTCTTTCTTTCTTTCTTTCTTTCTTTCTTTCTTTCTTTCTTTCTTTCTTTCTTTCTTTCTTTCCTTCTTTTTCCCTTTCTCTCTCTCTCACTCTCTCTTTCTCTCTTTTTCTTTCTTTCTTTTTTTTGTGTGCCTGATGACCCATGTGCCCAGTGTTCAGAATGGAACATGGCCCCTTCCATGGCTTGCCTCCAGCATTCACCCAAACCAAGGTTAAGGGTTTCATTTTACAAAGCTCCATGTGTTTTCTGCTTGCAAATGACTATGAACTCAAGCTCATAAAAATGAGTTATTTGGCCTGTGGAGTGAAATATTTAAAAAGTCATTCCATATGGAGGGCATTTGGGGCCACAAGCTGGGTGTAAATAATATACTTTATGGCTCCCCAGACAGGGAGATGGTTCTTCTAATTAACACCAGTTATCTCAGTGAAATCCAAGCTAGCCCAACACACTAGAGTGGCATTCATGGGCTGCTCAGACCCTCCCCACATAGCCTCCTTCACACAGGGCTGGTAGGGTGTGTGGGTCTTCCCACCACTGTCCTTCTAGTCCCCACCCTCTCTCTTCATGCTCCTGGTCCTCACAAACACTCCAGTATCAAAAGGAACTTGATCCTAACAGGGACTAAATCCTGCCCCCCCCCACCACCACAGTGGTATCTGAAATGGGTTTCTTCCTCGCCATCTTTATCCCACTGAATGGCACTCGTTGCAATTCAAGAGCTGTTTTCATCTAATGAAATGAGTTTCTTTGCATCTGCCTCTGAGATGAGGGACCCTGATAATAAAAATCTATTACTGAAAGCCTACCTAGGAATAATTGGGTCCATTACTCCCTGGCTTGTGGTTTTGTTTCTGCAATTGGAAAGCAGCTCTACAGCAATTAATCAGAATTTACAGTTGCTAATACCAATTACAGACAGTGTGCTGAGTCTCAGGGCAGCATACACAGGAGCCGATAGTGATCATGTCCCCTGAGACATCATCAATCGCACTTTCGTCACTTGGCTGGAAATTAAAGTCATTTAACTCTACAATGTTAATTACTTAAAAAAGGAAAGGGGGGGAGATACAGATTGGATGCTACAGGTATACATTAAATTATTCAAATCAATCCACAGCAGATTGTTTAGATGAGATCAAGCTCAGATCCATTGTGTGTTAGGGAAGCCCAGAAGGCTGCACTTCAGGACAGAAATGCCACCATGGTTACGACAGAAAATAGTGGCCCCAAGGAAATCCAGGGGCTTGAGAATTAGAATCTCCCTGACTTAGATTCATTTTGAAGGGTATACTTTATTTTTGGTGATTTTGGTGTGATTTGTAATCTTCATCAATCAGAAGAGAGAAGGGAACTCAGGACCCAGGGCTAAACTAAGTGATGGGTAGCACAGCAAACTGATCATATAGGAGAATTGCTCATTTGGAATGGACAGTGTTTAGAGTGGGAAGGGTAAGTCGATTTGCCAAAGCTGTGGCTCTTTTTACCATAACTGACCCACACATCCAGACTGGAGCACGCAGTGGGAGCTCACTGGGCCACATAGCAAAGAAGCCCAGTGCCCTCCGGTTTCACACCCAGTGGAATTCAGGGAATCAGTGACATTTGCAGGCTCAGTCCAGGGTGCTGGAGTCAGTTTGGGCCAGCTTGCCATGGCTGACTGTTCACAGCTCTACTCAGCTCTGTTCAATGACATCACCGTAACTGCCTGTGTAATTAGTGTGGAAGTATTTACACCCTGGAAATTGGCGGATGCTACAACCAGGCCTCCAGCATTGAACACGAACCAAGGCACTCCTAGATGAATCCTTCTTGCTCGACCTCTCTGTGTTGGTGACCATTCTCAATCAGACCCTCCACCTAGAGCAAGCTGAGAAATAACCAGTCCATCAGCCTTAGTTAAGAGATGATCCTACCTACTACCCCTGCCCAATCCAACCAACCAGAGTCCAGAAATGGAATCTTACTGATTTTTCTCTGGCTGTTTGGGTTCTATGACCGACTCTTAACCATGCCCTGCTGTCTGAGGATGTAATCTCTGAGTGGACAGCTCTAGGACTTGATAGCTCCTTGTCCTGCCTTGAACTTTAGAGCAGAGACATCTCCATGATGATCACAAGACTATTGGAATAATTCCCACAAGGAGAGCTGGAATCTTGGTGTTGGACGAGGACATGATGGTTTCTGGGAAGGGGAGAGATCCCCTCGGATCCCCCCAGATCTCCCTGGCAGAGGCCATGGCTGAGTGCCATGGCTCCTGCTGGATGCTCGATTCTTCTAGATCTCTACTTGACTATCTTTCCCATTATTTCTGGGGCTGGACTCCTTCTTCACAAGGTGGGTAGATCAAAGAAGGAAAGGAGGGTTGAGGTGGGCATTTTGATTTCTTCTGTCAGCTCCTCAAGGGAGTAGCTCACCGTTGTGTGAACTCTTCCCAGGGAGACACGACAGCCAGCATGTGACAGTGAATGTTCAGCAGACCAAAGTAATGATTCCAGCAAGGTCCAGCTGGGTGAAGCAGTGAATTTTTTGGTGATGCACAAGTCGGGGGACATTTACTTAAGGAGCACACGAGACTTAAAGGCAGCCGACTCTTCACAAAGCCCATCCCATTCCTTGTGGTTACCTGGAGTGCTGCCTTCCTGGAGCTCCTGTACTTCTGTAGGCAGCTCCACCACAGTCTCCTGTCCTCAGTGATCCTTTTTTGTCTTCTCAGCTTAGGGTGGAGGCTTGTAAATCTCCTGGTAAATTCTTAGGAGCTTCGTGAGCCTTGAAATTTTCCTTAGCTTGGCATCTTATGAGCATCCCTTCTCTATTGGGAGGAAATGGTTACAAAATCCTCACAGGCAGAAGACTGATTGAGCCCCACTGCTGCTTGTGCCCCCCCTTGTGACCTTCGGTGTGCCTGTGACAACTGTGTGACCTTGAATGTGTGTCTGTATTGGACTTGCCTTCTTTCTCTCTGGACCTGATAACCCTGAGCTTCTTTCTGCTGAGCCACTGGGCCATCCCAGAGCTAGCTGGTTTCAAGGTGCAGGCTTTGGGTGGGCCTCAGGGGTGATGGTAATGGTGAGAACCCCTCTAGAACGAGCAGGTCCTGACACCTGAGACCTATGCAGAGTCACATGAGTTTGGTATCTCCATCTCAACTGGAGTGTTCCCTAAGCTCAGATTGATGGAAAGACAGCCTCTACTCGTGCAGCCTGGGGAGATGGTCCTGGAGCAGAGCTCCTTTGCTGTCTCCTTTGGAGTGTAGCGTGGATGGTCCACAGATGACCAAGTTTTGGGTGTTTCCCTTTAGGTGTAGTGGAACTAGCAGTTCTTCATTCAAAGGGCAGTTTCCTTCTACTTGGAATATGATGATGAGACACTATGTAACATTTCAGTTCTATTCGGGATATGATGATGAGATACTATGTCACATTTCAGTTCCTGTTGTCCTAGTTGGCTTTTCTGTTGCTGGGATAAACACTGTGACCAAAAGCCACTTGGGGAGGAAAGGGCTTATTTCCCCTTAAGGGTTACAGTCCATCATGAAGGGAAGTCAGGGCAGGAGCTCAAAGCAGGACCTGTAGCAGAGACCATGGAGGAACGCTGCTTACTGCCTTGCTTCTCCTGGCTTGCTCACTATCTTTCTTTTTTTTTTTTTAATTTCTGTATGTGTATGAATGTACTGTCTGCATGCAAGTCTGTGCACCCGTGTCGTGCAATGCCGCGGAGGTCAGAAGAGGGTGTCGGATTCCCCTGCAACTGGAGTTCTCCTGGAATTGGAGTTTCAGACGGTTCTCAGCCGCCATGTGGGTGCTGGGGATCGAACCCGGGTCCTCTGTAAGAGCGGTCGGCGCTCTTAACCTCTAGGCCATCTCTCCTGCCCTATCTTTCTTATACAGCCCAGACCCTAGGGATGACATTGCCCAGAGTGGGCTGGGCCCTCCTATGTAAATCAGCAATCAAGAAAATCTCTCACAGACATGGCAACAGGCGGGTCTGATGGAGAAAATTCCTCAGTTGAGGTTCCTTCTTTTCAGGTGTGTCAACTTAACCAACTTAGCTGTCATACATATATTTCAGAATTATTAGATCAGGTTAATTCACACACATACATATGTGTGTGTATATATATTATATATTATATATTAGATATTATATATATATATATATATATATATATATATATATATTTCCAAGCATTTGTTACTTTTGTGGGGAAAACACTTAAAATCTTGTAGTTATTTTGAAATTTATTATGTATTAACTGTTATCTCTTTGTTGTGCAATAGGCCATTTAAGCACATTCTTGCTGTCTGCCCACAGCTTTCTGCCTGTAAACTAACATCTTCCAAGTGGTCATGGTGTTATAAGGATGACTGTAATGCTCTCCAAATGTTCTTGTACAGCCATGGCTGATACAAGTCTGAAGTGATTAGCAACATTGCTACCACCAGGCGTCACCTCCTCCAGCCCTGGGCCCACAGCAGCAGCATAAAGCATAGCCTCATAACTCTGGTCAAATATAGTGGCTTTTGCTTTTTGTAAATAAGTTTTATTGGAACATAGTGTCAGTCATGGCTGCTTTAATGCTGCAGTGACAGGCTTGAGTGTTCATGGCAGAGGCCACTGGGCTCACAGAGTGTTACATGTTTACTACACATCCCTTTATTGAAAATGGGGATTTCCTTAACTTTTTCTTTGAACCCTACTCAGTACCCAGCATGAAAGTCTCTGTGAGAAGAGCTGGGTAGGAAGGACAAAGGACTGGAGGTGAGGAGGTCACTGTCAGCTCCTTCCTGTGTGACTTTGGTCAAGGCACTGTCCGCTCTGTCTCTGTGCTATCTTATAAAGTAGGGTGACCATTGAAACTCCTCTATAACGTTGTGGGAGATTTACATGATGTGAATATAGATGCCAGTCATGTGCCTGACCCAAGTATCACCATGTTCACCACAGTCACCATCATCATGACCACCAAGTTCACCCAAATCATCATCATCATCATCATCATCATCATCATCATCATCATCGTCTGCCACAACCACTGCATCAGCACTGCTGTCATCATGCTTACTGCCCAAACCACCAAGAGTTCCATCCTTATTACCATCATCATGTTCAAAATCATCACCCTACCACTATTGCCACCACCACCATCGTCTCCATCATCACCACCATCATCACCCCACCACTATCAACACCAGCACCATCATCTCCATCATCACCACCACCACCATCACCACCACCATCATCTCCATCATTATCACTACCATGATCAAAATCATCACCCATCATTATTACCACCATCATGTCTACCACCATCATCACCATCATCACCACCACCATGATCAAAATCATCACCTTACCATCATTACCACCATCACTATCTCCACCATCACCAGCACATTGTCATCACTGTTACCACCACCATTATCACTATTACCACTATTATCAACATGAGCATAAGAATGAGACCAAAATCAGAGAGTATCCTAAAGCACACCCGAGATAGCCCTCCTGAGGACAGGGACAAGTGTAAGCCAAGGTTGGCTCCTTTCCAGTCTGTTAATTCTGGCAAGGGCATGTTCAGATGCTGTGTCCCCAAACCTGTATGTGCCCAGACACCAACCCCCAGCAGCTTCACTGGACACCCTTCCCCAGCCTTGCCTTGGCTGTGCTCCAGGTAAATGACTCGGAATCCGTCCTGTCTCATGGCTCCTCTGCTGCCAGCTTGGATAATTAGAATGAACACATTCATTTCGCTAACAATATTCTCATCTTCCCTCTCGCAAAGTTTTCAAATGGAAAAAGAGAGGCAAAACAAGCTACATCTGTCCTTGTTCAGGCAATTTGCAGCTGTCCGCATTGACATCCACCCAGCTGGATGCAGAGCTTTGTTTCCTGTTTGGTGGTGGTGGCCGGGGGGGGGGGAGGGGGGGGAATGATGTAGTTCGTAGATGGTCTTAATAGTTCGTCTGTGCATTAGAGACAAGCATCTTACTAGGAAGACACTTATAAACAGACACTCCTGGGGAATCCTCCAGGCTTTTGATTTTATGAGCTAATTGCTTGGTGGGTGATGAGAAGAAAAGAAGGCTGTTTGTCTCATCAAACAAAGAGAAAAAGATGGTTTTCTTGTCTGGTTCATTTGGAAGTATATGTCGTATTCTATAGTCAACAAGTATTTGCTATAAAAGACCAGATAACAAGTCACTGTTCCATCATAGTGCTGAAGCAAGCACAGGCAGCCCAGGAGAGAATGAGTGGGGCTGTGTTCCAATAAAACTTTATTTGCAAAAACATAGCAGACCGGACTTGGCCCACTGGCTCTTGCTTCTCTGTCCATCTTGGTAGAGCTGGATTTATACCTAGTGCAAGCTCTTGCTGACTGTCACCTGCCTGGCAAGTCACCAGTCCTCTGAGTCTACCATGTTATTTGTACAGTGTGTTTTAAGGTAGGGAGGGCATCTGTGTGAATGGACGAAAGCTCTACCTGGATCCACCATCACCCCCACAGAATGCCGACACAGGGGAGGGAAGAAGGCAGCCTGCCTCCCCTGGGCCCAGCCGTGGTGTAGTTGAGCCTCTCCGATCTTCCTGATTTTCTCAGGGATGACCCTCTAGTCCATTTTTGCCAGCTCCCTTCTCACTGCGATGCCTCCCTGGGCTCAGTCTATTTCCTTTCCATCACAGAGGGATGGTGAGAGGGACCAGTTCTCCTTGTAGCTCCATGTCAGGCCAACCTTCAAGACTGTCTGCAAGCCAAGGACACTCAGGTCAAATCTAATAACTGCTATGATTTTCAGATAGGCTTGGAGACAATGCAGGCTTTTGTGTGATGGCATCTAATAGTTAAGGCTGATCTGATTAGAACAGAGGGAAGAATTGCACTTCAGGAGAATTGTCCCAGAGGCTGACTTGTGCTGCAGTGGTTTGTTTGACCTGGATGCCAACCTGAAGCTGGGTTGTATGACATATCTGCATATGCAGAATCAGAGCCTGCACTTAGAGCAAGGGTTTGGTGGCCCTCAGTATCAGTTGGTGGAGTTTCTTGCATCTGCTCTTCGAGCCTTTAAAACGCCTTTCTGAAAGCTAGAACCATGGAAACAGTAAGCACAGGAGCCGGAAGCCATGGCTCTTAGCTTGGCATTCCTCCAGTTTTCTCCCTAGAGCGATGGCTGCACCAGATGGCACAGACAGACACAGTGATTTCAGTCTATCTAGGACACAGGACAACCAGAACCAGCAAGATGGCTTAGGGGGTAAAGGTGCTTGCTGTGCAAGGCTGGTAACTTGAGTTTGATCCCTGGAACCCAAGTAAAGATGGAAGGAGAAATGAGACGCCACAAAAGTTGTCCTCTGACCTCCACAGATGCACTGTGCCACACGCATGTACACACACACACACACACACACACACTCACACACTCTAACATAAATCATCAATATCCTAGGATGGTACTAGGTCATACAGTGGCCACCAGTCCCATAGAGCTGCTTAAATTAGAGTCAAATGAAATAAAATCTGAAATCTAGCCCCCCCCCCATTTGAGCAGACATGGGCTGAGTGCTCAGCGCCAGATGTAGCTGGCAGCCCCATATTGCACAGCAGGCACAAACCCCTGATGGCCATAATCCTTTAGGTGGAGCTGAATTTTCCCCTTTAATCCCATTATTTTCGGTCCCCCCTTGGACTTCTCCCTGGGGTAGAGCTGGCCGAGTCTCAGCGCCTTCATGTCTAGCTCTTCTCTCCCGTATAGCTCTCTGGTTGTCACAAGCAGTTTGATTATAAAGAAGGAAACTGTTGGAGGAGTCCCCAAAATAATGTGGGTGCTGAGCAGAGCTTCATTGGGTCCCTTGTGCACTTGGGTCACATTTGTGTTAGTAGCAATTGTGTCTTAGTAGCAAGACGTCTATGACACAACACTGTCTGCTCTGATCTGTAAGTCATTCTTTCCCCACATGGTACAACCAATCTGCCCTGAAAAAAATAATTTATTAGCTAAATTCTTTGATGTCTGCTAATTAAGTTTTACCTTCTGTCCCTGTAATGATGAGAGCTTCACTAGTTATCCACATGGCTGCTTGCTGCTCAGACCCACAAAATCTTGGTGTTTAGAATGACAGCATCCTTGATCATTTAAAACACATATTTTTTGATCTCCTTGTAGCCCCAGCTATCCTGGAACACACTCTGTAGACCAGGCTGGCCTTGAACTCACAAAGATCCACCTGCTTCTGCCTCCCAAGTACTAGGATTAAAGGCGTGCACCACCATGCTAAAATATATTTTATATTTTATGTGTATGACTGTATTACCTGCATGTATGTAAATGTATTTTCTCATGCAATGCCCACAGAGGTCAGAAGAGGGCGTCAGTCCCCTGGAACCAGAATTAGGGATGGTTGTTAGCTGCCATGTGAGTGCTGGGAATCAAACTGGGTCCTCTGCAAGAGTAGCCAGTGCTTTTAACTGCTGAGCCATTTCTCCAGCCCCCCTGCATCTTTGATCTGTAATGTCTAAAACCTTAGGATCTCTAAAGCAGGAGATCCCAGAGGTGAGAGGCTCTTGGATTGTGTTAGACTGTAAAGTCATGCATTGAGCCCTGTGAACTTGATGTGGGTAGGTCTGATACACTTGGATGTGGCCAATTTTAATGGCTGCATCTAAAAGCAGTCTACAGCATGGCCCAAAAGCATCCTGAAATCCACAGGTTCCTAATGCTATAGAGCTGTGGAATTTAAGGATTTTTGAAGGGTGACTAGTAAGATTTTTATGGATATCTAGATAGCCAATGTTTCCATTTTGCAGACCTTAAAAATCTCTGTTTTGACCTCCAAACCTTCTGCCATCAGAGCAGGTAGGCATCCACAGAAAATGTGTAAATGCATAGCTGTGTTCCAATAAAACTTTATTCACAAATACAGGTGGCAGGCCAGATCTGACCCACTGGCTATTATCTGCCACCTCTGTCTGGGGGCATAAGGCTGAAAAGGCTCCACAAGTCTTTAGGTTTGTATAAGAAAAACAGTCATCTCCCAGGGCTGGGAACAGTGGCAGAGCTTATGCAGGGCCAGGGGTACCAACCAGATGTTGTAAAACCAACCACTACCACCACCACCACAGAAGCCCAAAGGGTTCTACTCGGATAGTGCCACTGCCTTCCCCAGAGAGGGAACGAGTAGGGTCAAAGGAGCCTTGGGAATCTGAAGCCAAGGTGGTGCCTGATACTGGGAAAGTGTTGAAAAGCCATTCACCAGAGCTAAAGAAAAATAGCAGGAGGCCCTTAACGCCAACACCTCGCCAAACCCACACTCAGACTTAGACGTCCCCCAGTGCCAGGGAGGGCAGAATTGATGAGCCAGCAGGCCCCAGCTGCGAGGAGAATTTGATGAGTCCATTCGTGCCAGAAGCACGCTCAACCCGCCATAACCTTGAAATGTGGAGGGAGAAGAGAGAGCATCGTGCTTAGCAATTTGTTTTTCTTCCCTACTGAGTCAATAAATGGATAAATGGACCATGAGTGGCCAAGCAGCTGTTATAATTTTAGACTCCATCAAAAAAGAAGATCACAAAAGCGCATGGAGGGAGCTTCAATGACTTCATGTTCCATGCCGTGAGCTGGCTTCATGGTGTCATTAGGGAGGTGTCAGGACGGTGGGGACAGTCTGGGAACAGCACCTGTCCTGTGTCTGTGATGACACAGATGCTGTACAAAATGCTTTCCATGAACCATCTAATTAAATCTGCACCTTCCCATGCAAAGACTCTGATCTCTATTTTACAGAGACAGAGAGGGACTTCCTGGAGGTCAGGCACCTTGCCCTGTGCCAGAGGAAGGACACGGGCCCCGGCTGTATTGCCAGTCACCCCCCCCACCCCCACCCCGGCCTGTGTGTTTAGCCAGTGCTTACTTTCTCCACACAACTCACCTGGAGAGGCAGCTGCAGGGCAGTTGACGGGGCAGGTGGTGCAGGGCCTGAAAGTGATGCTTCCTCTAAACATAACTCATAAACACATATTACACTCATTCATTTTGTGTCTGCACATACACCCACTCGTGTGGCTGTTGGAGGACAACAGGGCTGCGGGTCTTGCTTTCCAGCATCTCGATAGCTAGGAGCTGAGCTCAGGTCCTGAGGCCTGGCGCCTCTTCACTAGGTGAGGTGTCTCACCGGTCGGTCCTGTGCTTCCCTTTCATCATCAGATTGGTTTAGAGTACAAAGTAACTGGCTCGCTGTGACACTCCCACACGAAGCTTCGTCCCAGCCCTCCTCCTGCCGCTCCTCCTCTCACCTTTCTCCTCCTACTCATTTTTTCTTCACATCTTATGTCACACATGCACACATAAATCATATATGTATGTCAAACCTGTGTTTGTCTTTCTGAGTCTGGTTTATTTCACTTAGCACAATCTCCAGCTCTACCCAGATTCCTGCACATAGCTTCACTTCACGCTTCATTTTGGGGTGCAGCGCCTTCCCGTCGTTCCTTCACGTGTGGATGGCGTGGCAGCTTGTGCGCCGTGGAGCATGTGGCAGTGCAGTGAGCTGTGCAGCCATCGCCATGGGTGCTGACTTCTGTTCCTCCAGGAGCCCTAGGACAGATGTAGCTGGCTCATGCCGCAGTTCTGTAGTTTTTGTTTTTGAGAAACCAGTCTGATTTCCATAGACTTTGGTATTTTTTTCAGATTTATTTTATTTTGAATGACTCATATGGGTGTGTGTGTGTGTGTGTGTGCGTGCATGTGCATGCATGAATGCGTGTGTGTGTGTGTGTGTGTGTGTGCATGCATGTGTGAGTGCAGGGTTCTGCTGAGGCCAGAGGCATTTGATCATCTTGGAACTGGAGTTACAGACAGTTGTGAGCTGCCAGATATAGGGTGCTGGGCACCCAGCTCTGGTCCTCTGTAAGAGGTGTATATGCTCTTAACTGTCGAGCCAGCTCCTTAGCCCTTGTTTTGCTTTTTTAGAGGAGTCTTTCTATGTAGCTCAGGCTGGCCCAGAACTCACAATATCACTGCCTCCACCTCCCAACCACTAAACTCACAAGTGGGCATTCCCTTGGGAATATTTGACCACAATTTTGCTTGGCATAAATTAGAGGGAGGAGGCGAAGCCTAGAGAGGCTGCTAACAACTCTGAGACACACAGCACATTCACCCAAACTCACACTGCTCAGAAGCATCCATATGTCTGTAGCCGAGAACCCCTGCCTTCCTGCTCAGTGTCCTTTGATACAAAAAGCAATAATCTGCTGGGACCTTCTCTCTGGAGACTGCCTGGTCCTCGGGGATCAGTGGGCATATGAACAGACGCCCAAAGTACCACGGATGAATTTCCTTGGCCTCACTTGCCAAGAGAGTCTATTTCCCCAGGCTGTGACTTTAAGGCTGTGAGGTCTGACATAGAGCTGCATCTCTCAGCAGATGGGGGCCCATCACGCCCAGAAATCATAGGCCTAGTCTCTGTCATTACAATGCCTGGCCGCATGCTGTTAAGGGCGTCTTTTGCTGTTTATGTCTCACGGACCATTCTCTCCGACAGCAGCTCCCACCTCCTTCCCATTTCTCAGTGAAACAGCATTGACTTCTCCAAGCCTGGGGACGTTGGGGTCTGGCATTGATCGCCAACAGCAGCTGCTCCTCTCTGTGTCCTTGCCAATCGACTTCTTGGGGGAAGAGATGTAACAATACAATACTATTGACAAGGGCTGGTCTGTCTGGAAGAGGTCGTCCCTCCCTGCTTTCTCAAGCATTTGTGAGATTTCTTCAGCTTCTTGGGAAAGGTGGCTTTGGCTGTGGCTGGCAAGGGAAGAAAGAAGAGGCTAGTGATAAGTGTCATGTCACCAGTGGAGGGTCACTGTGAGGTGTACTATGGGCACATTTCTTCCTGGTACAAACCTGGCAGACTGTACTCACCCAGACCTAGATGGTGGGGCAAGCCAGTGCATCCTCCCCCAGACCTAAAAAGCAGGGGCCAGTCACCCCATGTGACCTTCAATCTGATCAAGAGCTCGGTAAATAAGAATTAATTATCAACTTGACAGGACCTAGAGTCACCGGGGAAGAGAGTCTCAATGAGGAATTGTCTACTTTGGGTTGGCCCGTGGGCATGTCTGTGGGGAATGGTATTAACTGATGATGGAAGATGAAGCCCACTGTGGGTGGTGGTATCCCTAGGTGGTGGGGGAGGAGGGTCCTGAACTGTAAGAGTAGAGAAAGGGAGCTGAGCATAAGTGAGCCTGGCTGTTCTCTCTCTCTCTCTCTCTCTCTCTCTCTCTCTCTCTCTCTCTCTCTCAGCCTTTTTGAGATAGGGTCTCCCTGTAGCCCCAGCTGGCCTGGAACTCACTATGTAGACCAAGCTATCCTTGATCTTAGAGAGATCTGCCTGCTTCTGTCTCTTGAGTGCTGGGATTGAAGGTGTGCACCACCACACCCGACTTTCTGCTCTTGATGGTATTTGTGATGTGACAGATGTTTTAAAGTTCCTGCCGTAACTTCTCCACAGTGATGGACTGTAACCTGGACTTGTAGCTAAGTTGAATTTCATCAGTGAATTTTTGTCACAGCAACAGAAATGATACTAAAATGTGAATGTTTTCTTTTATAAATGGAACACGATCTAAAATAATGACTGGAAAAAGCACAGCTTGTCATCATCCATGGTGTCCTGTGCATAGCTGTGTTGTGCTCATATGTGGCTGCCAGCACAGGTGTGTGACACCACTGTCACACCAGAGCACATCAGACTGCCTCATCGTGAGGCCCTCCATCATCTCCAGGTGCAGGACCTTTTCAGCACCTCATGATCTTATGCCACCACTGTCACATCTGTGTGGTCCATTTGAGGCTGAAATGTCACTATGGGACATGGCTGTAATGGGCTCCATTGTATAAGGTGTTTCTGCAGGTCCCTGTGTGTCACTCTGTTTAGAGACAGAGGAGGAACTGAAGACCACCATAAAGCTGAGGGACAGAGCAGGAGACACTCAGCAGTGTGTGTTGGTTACCAGACCACGAACGTTTTCACCACCAGCAGCCTGGGCGGCTGTCTGCAATGATCCTTTTCTGACTCCGTGTTTGCGCTCTGTGCTTGCAGTCTCCAGTCAGGTCTCTTTGAAGTCAAGGACAGCTTTGAACTTGGGATCCTCTTGACTCCCTCTCCTGAAGGCTGGGATTTCAGGCATGCACCACCACACCCAACTTATGTGATGCTGAAGATGGAACCCAGGGCTGCGTTTACACTGGGAAAGCCCTCTACCAACTGAGGCCCAGCCCCAGACCTGGAAAAGCTTTCTGAATACAAAATCCAGTACCCGCTGGATAATTACCAAAGTCCAGTTTCTCTGTTTCTGCAATCAAATGGGCCAGTGGTCAGAGAAGGACTTCAGACACATTTCATCTTCAGTTGAAAGGAAACGTGCTGGAGGTAGTGAGAGAATTGCTAGCTGGAACCCTGTTCTCTGACAAGGGAAGTGTCATGTGGTGTGTGCACTAAAGATAATTTTTGCATTTGAGACTTAATTATATTGATATAATTATTCTCTTGTCAGGAAAATTGGGTGGTACGAACATGTCATATTTGCATTTGAGCAGAAAAAAATTGAAATAGCTTTTTTTCTTTCGTTGGGAAGCAATGGTGTGGGGAGCTGACTGTGGCAAGCCTGGAGCCAAGTGGTTTGGAGGTCACCCCAGGTGTCGAAGCCTAAGTGCAGTAGGGGGCTTGATCAGGCTGTGTGGGCTTAGGAAGGCAGGGTCCAGTGCCAGCCTGTTGTCACCCCTTTCGAGGAAGCTGAAGAAGAGGACACAGGTTGGGAAGACAAAGGGCTGGGAAAGCTGTGAAGGATGTTAGGAAAGTGGGCCGTTTAGAGTGCAAATCTGCCTCAAAGGCCCACGGCACTGCCCCGGTGGCAATGTCTGACATCTCCGGGCCTCCTTTTGCTATCTCTCCATCAGTCCATAGCACTTCGAGCTGCATCCCACTTAGGGTCTTAAAGAGTGTGCCCCCCCCTGCTCCCTATCCAGCAGGAGACTTGAGACCCCGGGAATTGCGAACAAGGACCCCTCTTTACTATCAACACCTCGGTCTTGGGTCCCCCTTGCTTTAAGTAGCCAAAGTCTGTGTGCAAGCTGTTTCTGCATACATGTTCCACACATGTTCCATGTTCCAAAGTGGCTCAGTGGTACAGCACTTGCCTAGCATGCCTAGCCTGAGTGCCAAAGAGACAGGAATATTCTATGGAAAAGACCTGGGCTCCGGGTCCAGTTCTCAGCCTCTGGAGTCCATAGGCGCACCTAGCACATAGGAATGCCCTTCCGACACTCCCGGCTTTGAATTTCTCCTCGAAAGATCTTTATCTCCTATATTTTCACTCAAATTCCTACCTGGTAACTTTCCATAAATCCATAAAGGCCTTCAGGCAACAGCTGGGGGCATTTTTAAACAACCAGGTTGGAAAAAAAGGGCAAGGAGGGCTTGCCACAGGCAGCTCTGCTGCTCCAGCTCTTTGTTTTCCCTGAAGTTAATGAGACCGGAAGTTGTGGAGGGTGTGCAGCTGACGTTCCCTGCCTGTCTGTGAAGCGGCCTCTGTTCTGCCTTTAGTGGAAAACTGAGTGTGGGTCAAGTAACCACATCACAGGAATGAACACAGGTGGGAATGCAGCATAGTGTTAAGAAAGGATGCCCCCAAGTAACAGACGTAAGCATGATTTGAAGGCGTATTTTTTCTACTTTGCGTATGCATGGGTGTGTTCCTGTGTGTGCATGTGTGTGTATAGGCCAGACATTGACATGGCATGTCTTCTGCAGTCTCCCTCTCCCTTACTTTTGGAGACACTCGCTGAACTTGGAGCTTCCCTGTTGGGCTACACTGGCTGGTCACTGAGCCCCAGTGGGTCCTCCTGCCTCTGCCTCCCCAGCTCCGAGATTACAGGTTTGAGTTCCCACACTCGGCTTTTTACATGGTGGCCGAGGATTCGAACTCAGGTCCTCATGCTTGCATGGGAGGCCCTTTGCCGACTGAGCCATCTCTTCCAGCCATTCTTTATTTCCAGCATTCCCTGCAGTGAATTCTGTTAGAAGCAGCAGAATACAGAAAGAAAAGAGAAGGTGGTACCATCTTGGTTTGCTGGAGCCGGTAATACAGCACCACACACAGGGACTTAAAACAAAGTGTGGGTGCTGCCCCTGGTTCCGAAGGCCAGACCCAGAAAACTCAAGGTGCCTCGGGGCCCCCTGGAAACTCCAGGGAAGAAGGCCTGCTCTGGCTTTCAGATGATTTGCCAGCAATAATTTTGTTGTTGCTTTGAGGCACCATCTTGCACAGACTGGCCCCAAACTTGCCGTCATCCCATCTCAGCCTCCCGAGTGCTGGGGTGAGAGGTATGTGCCACCTTGCCTGGCCCTGGCGATTTCATGTTGTCCACCCCTTGGATCCTCAGCTTCCATGTAGTGTGTGCTCCTTATTCTCCATGTATCCCTTCTGTGTGTCTCTGGGTCTGTGTTCCCCTCCTATAATGAAAACAGACTCAGATAAGGGCCTGCCTTGAACTTCATTATCAGCTTGATGACATCTGTTATGAATGTGGTGCTCACACACAAGTGCTCTCTGAGGTGCTTAGGGAGAGAATGTGCAGGATACTTCTCAGTCTGTGACAGGTCTGACTGTGTGGCTAGCCTCCAGCATGGCACCAAACACCTCTGTGTGGCTTCTGTACAACCTACAACATGTCTATGGTCATGTGCCCCTTCCCAGGTAGTCTGTGCAGGATGGTGTGCTCCACCCCAGGTAGTCTGTGCAGGATGGTGTGCCCCTTCCCAGGTAGTCTGTGCAGGATGGTGTGCCCCTCCCCAGGTACTCTGTGCAGGATGGTGTGCCCCTTCCCAGGTAGTCTGTGCAGGATGGTGTGCCCCTTCCCAGGTAGTCTGTGCAGGATGGTGTGTCCCTTCCCAGGTAGTCTGTGCAGGATGGTGTGCTCCACCCCAGGTAGTCTGTGCAGGATGGTGTGTCCCTCCCCAGGTAGTCTGTGCAGGATGGTGTGCTGCACCCCAGGTAGTCTGTGCAGGATGGTGTGCTCCTCCCCAGGTAGTCTGTGCAGGATGGTGTGCCCCTTCCCAGGTAGTCTGTGCAGGATGGTGTGCCCCTCCCCAGGTAGTCTGTGCCAGATGGTGTGCCCCTCCCCAGGTAGTCTGTGCAGGATGGTGTGCCCCTTCCCAGGTAGTCTGTGCAGGATGGTGTGTCCCTTCCCAGGTAGTCTGTGCAGGATGGTGTGCCCCTCCCCAGGTAGTCTGTGCAGGATGGTGTGCCCCTCCCCAGGTAGTCTGTGCAGGATGGTGTGCCCCTCCCCAGGTAGTCTGTGCAGGATGGTGTGCCCCTCCCCAGGTAGTCTGTGCAGGATGGTGTGCCCCTCCCCAGGTAGTCTGTGCAGGATGGTGTGCCCCTCCCCAGGTAGTCTGTGCAGGATGGTGTGCCCCTCCCCAGGTAGTCTGTGCAGGATGGTGTGCCCCTCCCCAGGTAGTCTGTGCAGGATGGTGTGCCCCTCCCCAGGTAGTCTGTGCAGGATGGTGTGCCCCTCCCCAGGTAGTCTGTGCAGGATGGTGTGCCCCTCCCCAGGTAGTCTGTGCAGGATGGTGTGCCCCTCCCCAGGTAGTCTGTGCAGGATGGTGTGCCCCTCCCCAGGTAGTCTGTGCAGGATGGTGTGCCCCTCCCCAGGTAGTCTGTGCAGGATGGTGTGCCCCTCCCCAGGTAGTCTGTGCAGGATGGTGTGCCCCTCCCCAGGTAGTCTGTGCAGGATGGTGTGCCCCTCCCCAGGTAGTCTGTGCAGGATGGTGTGCCCCTCCCCAGGTAGTCTGTGCAGGATGGTGTGCCCCTCCCCAGGTAGTCTGTGCAGGATGGTGTGCCCCTCCCCAGGTAGTCTGTGCAGGATGGTGTGCCCCTCCCCAGGTAGTCTGTGCAGGATGGTGTGCCCCTCCCCAGGTAGTCTGTGCAGGATGGTGTGCCCCTCCCCAGGTAGTCTGTGCAGGATGGTGTGCCCCTCCCCAGGTAGTCTGTGCAGGATGGTGTGCCCCTCCCCAGGTAGTCTGTGCAGGATGGTGTGCCCCTCCCCAGGTAGTCTGTGCAGGGTGGTGTGCCCCTCCCCAGGTAGTCTGTGCAGGATGGTGTGCCCCTCCCCAGGTAGTCTGTGCTGGATGGTGTGCCCCTCCCCAGGTAGTCTGAGCAGGGTGGTGTACCCCTCCCCAGGTAGTTGTGTAGGGTGGCATGCCCCTCCCCAGGTAGGCTGTTGAGGATGTTGGGCCTCTGCCTTATCCTGTCAGCAGTCTTACTTCTGTGGAAACATCCTGTGACCTCAGGTTGCTCCAGCAGCTGAGTGGAAGGCCCCCACTCTGAGGCAGAGCACAAACCCTCCTGCCTCCAGACAGGAACTGAGACCTGTAGCCATCACCCCTGTCAGTGGGCTCCCAAGCTTAGTCACACCTTTGACAGCCCTAGCCCTGCCTGACATCATGACATGACATCATGGGGGACCCTGTATGTCTCCTGTTGCTGTTGCTGAAGGCACCCACACAGTGGTGCTAGATAGCAGAGCCTGAAGAGTTATAGCTCCAAAGGCCAGAGGCCAGAGCAGCCTGAACAGTGGCACCTGGTGGCCTCAGCTGCTGGGCCCAGGCTGATCCCTTCACCATCTCCTCTGGTTTCCACAGCCTAATTCTTGGCTCAGGTGTAAGTCACCCCAACCTCAGCTTTCCTCACCTGGTGACACCCCCCCATCCTCTTGCCTGCTTCCATCAAGGTCTGATGACACTTAGGGTCCCCCTGGATCATCTCCCGTTCTAGATCCCTGTCACACCTGCTCGGTGATTTTGCCATCTGGATAAGCCAGTCAACTTTGCCATCACCTAGGAAACCACTCCTCTTATTCAATTCCTGGGGGCAGTGGCTGCAGTGTTTCTGGTCCTCTGATTCATTAAGCTCCTCAGTCTAAGCATTGTGAGAAATCCTTTCAGCTTTGAAGAAAAAGTAACAAATTCCTGGACTTCCTTTCTGGAAAATGAGGTTGTCTTGGCTGGATGACACCTGTGGCCTTTGTACTATCTGAGTCTTTTATTAGAAGGAAGTGAGACTTTTAGGTGTGTCAGGTGGACACGGATATTCCCACCTTTGTCTATTGTAAGAAGCCATCGCCACTGACCAGGAAGTGAAGGTGAGAAAAACTACTCACTCCCAGAGTTCCTGTAGTGCCCAGGCTTCATCTGCTCCAAGGCCACTATGTGCAGGCTGTGCCTTGCCCCACCCTCCACAATCCTTCCTCCTGGCTGTGAAACTAACTGGGAGCTGTGACTGACACTGCCCAGGACTGTGTTGCTACCATATATTGCTAGCCCAGGAAAAGATTCCAGTTCAAAACTTAAAGTCTAGTTTGGACTGAATGTGCATTGCTTTTTATTGTCACAGAGCCAAGTAACCCTAAATCAAACCATTCTTTAGTATGTGTGCATGAGCGCAGGTGGACACAGCCATGACACCCACGTGGAGGTCAGAGTTGGCCCTTCCCCTCCTCCTGTTTTGAGACAGGGTCCCTTGTCATCATACCAAGCTTGCTGACCAGCAGACTTCTAGGACTGCTGTCTCCAGTTCCCATCTTCTCACAGGGACTCAGGCTACACTAGATTTTAGTGGGTTCTGGGTACTGACCTCAGGTCATCAGCCCCTGTCACTCACACTTCCCATCGCTGTGATGACAACTGAAAGAAAAGAGATTCTTTATTGCCATTTTTTAATTTCTTTTTTCATAATTAAAAATTGTCAACTTTTAAATTTATTTTTGTTATGGATATGAGTGTTGTGCCTGTATGTATGTAACTGTACCCATGTCATTCAATGCCTATAGAAGCCAGAAGGTTGGAGAGAGCGGGAGACCCTTGGATGAGAGTGGGCTGAGGGGCTGTGACAGGCTTGGGTGTGAGTCTAACGTCACATGCCAAAGTTCCAGGTTCTCGAGCTTCTTTAGAATGAATTGTACAGAGACATGAGACTCGTGGGTAGTTACAGGAAAGGGGAAATGCAGAGGGACCTGGAGGTTAGCCCAGCTTCGCAGTGGCCTGGCTCCAGGAGAGCGGGAGAGAAGGGGCCAGCAGATGCCCACAGGGACCTTTTATGGCCATTGACATGGTGCCCGCCTCCCCTCAGTTGGCCTAATGCTGGCTTGAATGGCTCTGGGCAAGCTCAGGACTGCCAGTCTCTCTGTTCTCTCCTTCTTCATGTTAAGGACTTCCTTCTTTCCCTTCTGCGTTCCTGTCCCAGAGCCAGTCTCTAAGATAAGGATGCCCAGAGTCAGGAGCAGCACCAGGTTCCTGGATAAGCTGGGGCTCGTGTGACAGGAAACTGCCTTAGTGTCTCTGTGATTAGCTTGGGTGACTGAGCGCTCACTGTGTCACAGTAAGCTGACTGGCCTCTGAATGTGGAGACAGCTTTGTCATATCTCCAGTATCAGAAACTATCTTTTCACCAGACACCAAAATATTTTAAGTACTGGGACTATTCTATGAGAAAGAATAGCCACTTTCCCTATCAGAGGGTTAAGGGTTCTCTCTCTCTCTCTCTCTCTCTCTCTCTCTCTCTCTCTCTCTCGCACTCAAAAGAGTGAGATCTTTCTTTCAGGTGACCGAAATGATTGCCTTCAGACCAGCTGTCAGAAAAGGCCAACACCTGCCTTTCTGTTCTCTCCACAGGAGGCTGCTCTGTCCCCTGACACCTTGCCTTTCCGTTCTCTCCTTTTTCTGTCATGCACAGAGCAGCATGTGAACCTTGCCAGAAGCCGGGCAGGCGTCTGCGCACCCTGCTCCTGGGTGTTGAGCCAAACCAAACCTCCTTTCTATATAAATTATCCAGTCTCAGGTGTCCTATTATAGCAACAGAAAGTGAAGTAAAACAGGAGCTTTGATGAGGTTGTCTGTGTTTATTATCACACCATAAAAATACAATAAAACAATGAGTTTTCAAGATGATTAAGAAAAAGGACCCCGGGGAGTAGTCACCACATGCTCCCCTCCTCGTCCTGCTGATAGGCGCTCTTCTTCAACTCCTGAGCAGGTGGGTGAGGGGCTTGTTCATTGCTGTGGATGAGAAAAGCGAAGGTCTATTTTTCAACTTTTTCATAATAAAATGAATTCATATTCTCCACAGAGAATCTGGAGAAGTATAAAAGGAAAAATAAATATCGCTTGGTAGCTCATAACAGAGATAATAACCACTCTACTTATTTATTGCAATATCTCCTTATAGTCTATTTCATTGGTGCTTGAATCGAAAGAATCTTATTAATATTAAGTGAGGTAAGCTATTTTAAACCAGAACACCCATCTGTGTGAGAACTATAAATCAGCATATTCATTTATTAATTAATTAATTAATTCAAATTGTATGTGTTCAAGTATTTATTGTGCGTTACATATATGAAAACACACCATGTATTTCCAGGATATTTCAGGGATGTTTTGAGATACACTGGTCTATTTAAGTCCATTTGTTTTCTTTTTTATCTACGTTTTTATTTTTTATGTGTATGAATGTATTGCCTGCATATATGTAAGTGCACCCATGCATGCAATGCCCACACAGAAGTCAGAAAGGACATCAAATTCTCTGAAACCAGAGTTATAAACAGTTGTCAGCTGCCATATGGGTTCTGGAAATAGAAACCAGGTCTTCTACCAGAGCATCCAGTGCACTAACCACTTAGCCATCTCTCTAGGCTCCAATTTGTTTTCTTTTAGTTGAAATGGGAGCTGGGTCTGAGAGCATAGATCTTGGGAGACTGAGGCAGGATGCGGGAGGTTCCAGGCCAGCCTGGACTAGAGAGTTGAAGCTGTAAAAATTTGGCAGTGGCTGACTACATAGGTGGTAATAATGATACAGTTTGCATTTATGAAGCAAGCCTGTGTCAGACATTGGGAATGTTTGTGTGTGTGTGTGTGTGTGTGTGTGTGTGTGTCTACTTAATACAAAGAAACCCACACCCTCACAAAGCAGGATGCTGCTTTTGTCTTTACAGCAAGGTGGACCCAGTTCAAGGGTGTGTTGTGATCTCCCACTCTGCTGGGTAGATTATGTGGCACAGGGAACTTTGCCAGCCTAGGGAGGCAATGGAGCAGGACCCGCAGTCTGAGGCTCCTGTGCACCTGCAGGCCCGAACATCCAAGCACTCTGGGTAGAGAAAACAAACAACAAACACCACTTTCAGTATTAGCCTCTAATTGAACATCATGAGCGGAAACATTCTTAATTGCAGCCATTAATTATCCTATGAACTGCTTCCCACTCGGCTGACTGTGCGTGCGTGCTCCTGGGGGGGAGCCTGGGAGAGTCTAGCAGGCTCCTGACTCCCACAATCAAGGCTGGTTCTTGCATGCCATGTGGTATTGTCTTTATTTTTTGTAAACATGATAAGTATTTCCTATGCAGTGTCACACCTGTCCGTCTTTTCTTTGTCACCGGCAGTCACACAATGACACCGACTCCACCCTAAACACGTTTCTGGCTGCTCAGTGTCAAGCGCCTCCAGTACAGGCAGTTCAGGTGCCTGTGGAAATGTGAGCGAAGGGAGAGCTTTGCATTGCCCAGGCCTAGATCACACGTCAGCACACAGCAGGTGCTCAATAGATGTGCACTGAATGAATGTGGGCAAGGATGGCTGGCATGGGAGTGCACAGGACACAGGGCACATGTCTAGGCTGTGTCTGTCACAGCACTAATGTTGCCATCTTACTGTTTCAGACTAGTCTGAGTGCACAGTAGGTATCTTCATGGGTTTCTGCTAAGCATTGTCTGACTGCCTTAATAATCCTGTATCCTAGTCTCTCTCCCCCACTGAGCCTCTCCACACTCGGTGCAGAACCAAGCCCACATGTGACGGGGTGTAATGGCACCCAGCCACATCTGTTCCAGGAAGGTGTTAGGAGGCTGGTGTCCCCAGCCTGAGCCGCCCTTCCAGCCGGGCCCTTTTTGTCTCTCCGGGGCCTCTGGGGCCCTCGTTAGGTCTGCCCCAGGCCGACCGCTGGCCACGGGGATGATGGCTTGTCTCTGCGATCAGCACATTCATCTATCTCCAGCAGGGGCAGGAGAGCTCTGCCGATTGCTGGTTAGGTGGGCTTTTGTTCTCCAGCTCCCTCTCTCTGGAGTGCTCCCACTGACTGGGGCTCATCCTCCCTTCCCTGGAGGAGGAGAGGTGAGGGCAGAGATAATGGAAGTGGGGTAGCGACAGATCCTGGTCCCCATTCCTTCCTCACGGACGGCCGTGCGGCCTCAGCCGGCTCTGTCTCGTTAGTCCGTCCCCTCTGCTGTCCTTAGGCCCCATCCATGGCTTTCCTTTGCTTTGGAGGCAGACTCCACGTTCCGATCCTTATTTCGAGGTTGGATCTTGGAATGACTGAGTCCCCAGCCACACGGAAGGCTCTTTCCAAGGTTTCTCTCATGGGAATGGGGTGACAGCAACAGAAATGCCACCCTCTGTTGAACCCTCCTGCTCTCCTGAGCTGATTTGTTCTTAGCAGCAGGAACGACTACTGCCCCCACTTCACCCACAAGACAATGGAAGGTCAGAGAGGTTGAGTAACTTGCCAAAGGTCACACAGCCTATGAGCAAAGCTGAATTTCAAACCAACCTCCAGAGCCTACAGTCACTGCCGTGAACATGTAACTCAGTTCAGCTCTCTGTTCTCCTGTCTACCTGCTTAGTTCTGGACCACCATCTTGAGAGAGAACACCTGTTCCTATCCCTCTCCCCAACCCCAGTTAGTGTTTTCTTACTGTGCCTAGGCAGATGTGCTGCTGTCAGGCCCTGCTGTTGGCTTCCTGACTTCAGTCTGGGGCTGGACCTCAGCGTGTTTCCCACTGGTCAGTTCTGAGGTGGGACTTTCACGGTGGGCATCCTCAGCTGAAAGGCGCATCTGCCCTGCCCACGCCCACTGCTCGCACCACCTGCCTGTCTGCCACACCGTTCCTCCCCTCATCAGCTCTGCAACACGCTGGCCTGGCTCAAGCTTGCGACTATGGCCAGTCCTCTCAGAAAAGCTTATCACCATTTGTGAGGTACCAGCTCACAGTATCAGAATGGACAGGCCGACCTGCTGAGGAACTCCGAGCATGTGGTGAGGAGTAGGCATGTCCTCCTTGGCAGCATTGGAGCCCCTGCCCGTGAGTCCCTCCCTCCTCCCCATGCAGGATGCAGTTTCTGACTTCTCTATTTCATCAGCAGCAGTGCCCAGGGCAGCCTCGTGTTCAGAGCTCACTTGCCTTCCCATCTTCCACTATGGGATTAGTTTCCAGAAAACATGGGGGGGGGGCGGGGGCTATGGATATAGCCAAGTGATTCTCTGACTGGGGAATGTCTCTTACATTACGGGGTAATGCAGCGTTTACCTTAGCCTACAGCATGCCAGTTGCATGCCCCAAGCTGTGGTAACCAACACTGTCCTCAGACTTTGCCAAATATCCTCAGGGGCAGACTCACCTTCCACCAACTAGCAAAGTTCTTGGTCCATGTACATCAGAGATTTTCCAAAGAGTCAGGACAAAACCGAGTCATGGCAGTACCAAGTCAGTACCAGGGAGTACTGAGCACAGTGAATGAGCACTGAAAAGGGAGTGAGGAGCACTGAGCTTGAGTTCTAGATCTGCTCAGTCCTCCCTACCCACGGCCTCCCTTGCTCAGCTGTGAAGTGGGAGCCATGGTCATGACTCACCCACCAGGCTCCTGGGGCAGAGCAAGACCTCACATGTCTACCTCGCGCTGGCCATGGAAAATACCCATAAATGCCAGTGCTTGCCACTCTGCAGAAGGCTTTATTGGGGCATCCTACTTAGCCTAGGCTACTGAGAACGGGAAGGTCAAGGTGTCGGGATGGTAGCACCCTGCTTGTGCTCCCCAACTTCTCCCACAGATTCCATCCCTGGCACTCAGCTTCCCTGGAACCTCTGGCCCCATCTTGACTTGTTCATTTACCATTTAAGATGGCTGGGAACCCCTTGAACACTCAATAACATGGAATCTGAGCATAGCTTTGGGCTCAAACCCACTTCGATCAACATTCTGCACTGATGAACCAGCTCTGCATACTCAGGGGTCCCCAAGAGTCTGTTTCCTCCCCTGTAGAACACCGAGCACCTGCCTGGGGGCTCCAGAACTTTACACTTAACCCACCTAGTGATCACCCTCAGGAGGATGCTTGTAAGAGAAGCTAGGCTCTGTGCAGTGTGTCCCCGCAGGAACTTGGGGTTCTCTCTCAAGACCAATGGGTTCTGTGTGTATCTCCAGGAGAAATGCGTGGAGGAGCTGACAGTGGTGAGACAGACACTGCAGGCAGACTTGGAGACCTCCATCCGGCGGATAGCAGACCTGCAGGCAGCCTTGGAAGAGGTGGCATCCAGTGACAGCGACACTGAGAGGTGATGAGTGACGGTGGCCCTGAGACCAGATCTGCTGCGGGACCCGGAAGTATCTGGGAGTTGAGCACAGGGGGTGAGGGGTGGGGTGCTCACTTGCTGGTGCTGATGTCCTCTTAAGGCATCTGAAGCCATCTCGCTGATGAACTAGACGGTGGGGCTAGAAGAGAAGCCAGGTGTGTGATTCTGGGGAAGCAGCTGGTCCTGTCTGGATCCTAGTCGTTGTGATACAGAACCCAACAAATGCAACTTAATGGAGGAAGGATTTACTTGGGCTCAAGTTTCAGGGGTACAGCCTGTCATGGTAGGACAGTACAGAAGCTGGGATGGCTCAGCCTGTGGAGACAGACACTGATGGGTTGACTTAATCTTGAAAGATGAGGAAACAGAGCATTAGGACCAGAAGCAGGGGAGGAGAGAGAGGGTCTAGAACCATCAAGCCCCATTCCCACCAGGCCACCTCTAGCATCAGTGCCTTCCACCGCAAGGCTTCCCTGACTTCCCCAAATAGTAGTACCAGATGGGGACAAAATGTTGAGACACGCAGGCTTGTGGAAGGGGGACCATGTCACATACAACAGGTCCAACCCATCACCTGTGAAATGGACAAAATACGATTAGGACAGACCACATGAAGACATTAACATGGGACCATTTGGGGCACATCAGCAGCCAACAGCATATATTTAACACTGCCTGTGCCTCGCCTGGAGAACCCCAGGGACCCACCTGCTTGAGCCTCCCCAGCCCTGAGACTACAAGCACACACCACATGTACAGCTTTTCCCACACAGCATCTAAGAATCAAACTCAGGTCCTCCTGTTTGCATGGCAAGCTCTCCAGGCACTGCTATGCCTGGTGTAGAACACACATCAGCAGCCATGTGTCAGGGGGATCATGGCAGTGGAGGAGAGCATGACCTGCAGCCTGGTGTGCTCACGTCCTGGTCAACCAGCAAGCAGAGAGTTTGTTGGAACCAGAAGTCGATACCCACGGTGGCCCTCCCCACAGTGACTCAACCCTGCGAGCTCCGCCTTGGCTCAGTGACTCCACAGTTTCCCCAAACAGCACCCCCATCTGGCAACAAAGTGAAATGTATCACCCCTTAGGATTATTTCCCATTCAAAGGGTGACACAGAAGTCCCCAAGTGAGGACTGCTAAGGAGACCTGCCTCTGTTTTTCTCCACATTCTCCCCCTCCCTCCCCCTCCCACCTTTCTTCTCTTCAAAGTGTTCTGTCAAAACTCACTGGAACCCTCAGTTCTTTGGTGTCACAGAACCCCAGACAGTGGGGAACTGGGAAAAAGAATCCTACAGAGAAATCCTGACTTGTTTCAAAGAATTGTATACATGCATGCGGTTTATCACTGAGGACTCTCAGTGGCTGCTGCTGCTGCTGTTAAAAGGAAATGCCTGGGGTGCATGGTTGGTTGTTGGTCTGCTACATGGCAGTGCCTGCCCAGGTGCCAGCCCCTGCTCTTCCCCATGTCAGCAGCTCCACACTGCATGCTGAGCCTAGTCCTAATTATCTTGTTTCCTTGAGTAAGAGATCTGTACTGGAGCCTGAAGGATAGGTCTAAGACGCTTCTTTAGAATGAGCTCTCAATTAGGATTCAGACCACTGGGGGGGGGAGAGAGAGAGAGAGAGAGAGAGAGAGAGAGAGAGAGAGAGAGGGGAGAGAGAGAGGAGAGGAGAGGAGAGGAGAGGAGAGGAGAGGAGAGAGAATCCAGATGAGAATTTTTGAGAGACTTATTCAGATTACGTCAAGTCCCATTTTCCCATATTGGGAATTAGATCTTAATATAACAGGCCTTGTACGCTAAAAACAGCTACGTGCTCAGAAATTCAGGTGGCCTGGGGAAGAGCATCTAGGTTCCCCCCCATCCTGTACCAGGGCCTCATACGTTAGACTATGTCACCACCTTCTTAGATTAATTGAGGGAATGCTTTCTGTTGGTCCCTCAGGCCTGGAGCATGCTCATTAGTCATGGAAGGAAGACTGCGTTGGCTGACAGACAGCCCCATCTATTCCTGGCCTCAGAGTCTACAGCTGCTCTGCCTGTCACTTAAACAGGGGTGGGGGTGGGGGTGTAGAGTGGGGGGTCGAGGGATCCGTGAGTGACCCCTGACTTCTGGGTCACAGATAAAAAGTGCATCCAGCCCAGCTGGACCCATCTGAGATGAGTGTTCTTGGGGTGTGTGTGTCCTTAGTGGCTGTCATGAGTAGAAACTGGGTGCTCTCTAACATGGCCTCTAATAACCTGGCTGATGTCAGGCTGCAGGAGGAGATGTGGCGTGATCTGTGTAGAACAGGGACTGGCCAGCACTGAGGACAAATTCTCAGATAATTGCTCACTGGTGAGCCCAGGCTCTGGCCAGACTGTCAAGTTCCCTGGTAGATAAGAGGACAGTCCTCTCCCAGCAGCTTTTTCATTTTAACTGGACCCCATGAGTGAAGAGCACGCCTCACCTGTAAATAGCTTAGACAGGTTCTCCATTCATCTGTGAAGGCCAACACCCAGTTAGAGTTACAGCTCAGGCCCCCAGTGCTGTGCTTGGTAACATGTTTAAAGGTGGTTGTTCAGGTGGCCTGACCTTCAGAACTTGCTTCTAGCTGACACCCAGCTGATGGGATTCATGGGGAGTCAGAACTCCAACTACCTGCACCATCTGCTGACAGCATGGAAGGAACCAGTAAGGACCATGACAGCTGACGTCCTCTCCAGAGGACACTTACTACTGCTTATCACATAAAGTACCCAAAGATCTGTGGGTCTCTTCTCATCATTCCCAGATTACAGATGGGGAAACTGAGGCTCAGAGTCTTCCTCCATAGACAGGCCTGAGCTGCCAGGTGCAGATGGGGAACACCTTTAATCCCAGCACTTGGGAAACAGGTGACCTCTGTGAGATCAAGGACAGCCTGGCCTACATGGTGAGTTCCAGGTGAGCTAAGGCTACAAGGAGATTTTGTATCAAAAACTCCAAACCCCCAAAATAAAACCAAACAAAACAACTAGGGGGACTATGGCTTTGTTTTCTGGCTGGCCTCACCACTGTCACCTCTAATGCCAGCAGAAACCGGCTCTACTGTCATGTCAAACACTCCCTGTGTCCTCTGTCCTGTATCAAGAGCTCTGTTCTCTGATGGCCTCTCCTGGTGGTAAATTCTGCCTGTCACTGAGACACGGAGCAAATGAATTCACACATTACTTCCTGGGCAGCATTTGCATTTAGACTGTGGTTATCTTGGAGAGGCACACCCTAAAGGACTCGATCTGAAGACATTTAATCAATTACCTTGCTCCCCGCCAAACCCCTGTTTACAAATTCCTGGCACAGGTTCTTTAAAAAGCCACATGCACCAAGATAAGAAAGGGAAAGAGCTGCAGACATCAGCCAAGGGGTGAGGGTTCCTCTCCCAGCTGTAGCCACCAGGTCAGGACCACGGACAGCTCTTCTGCCCCTTGGTCCTCTGCCTGCAGGTTTAACCAATGCACACGTGGCTGGTTCCTTTCCATAACCACAGGCTTAGGAGGGGCAGTAATGGCAGCTTCCAGTCTTCTGTTTTTTTTTTTTTTTATATAAATTAACTCATGTATGTTTCCTTTTTTCCCCACAAAAGTAGGTATAAACAGTGCAGGGCATGGTGTGCCTCGCAAAGGTGCAAACTTATAGATACTGATCATCATAGTGGAGTCTGCTGGGGCTTGGAAGACTCATATCAAATGAAGGCGCTGGTGCGGTATAGCAGGCCCACAGGAGGGAGCAGCACCCAGGGTGGCCGAGATCTGAACACTAGATCTGAAGGGGCAAGAGAGGGTGAAATTGCTGGGATGAAAATGGAGAGAGAGAGAGAGAGAGAGAGAGAGAGAGAGAGAGAGAGAGAGAGAGAGAGAGCGAGCGAGAGAGAGAGAGAGAGAAGAAATGAGAGAAGAGGAGAGAGGGAGGGCGGGGGGGGGGAGGGGAGGGAGGGGAGTGGAGGGGAGAAGAGGAGAGGAGAGGAGAGGAGAGGAGAGGAGAGGAGAGGAGAGGAGAAGAGAAGAGAAGAGAAGAGAAGAGAAGAGAAGAGAAGAGAAGAGAAGAGAAGAGAGAAGAGAAGGAAGACAGGATTGGTGGGCACAGGAAAGAGCAAGGGGGTAGCTGTATGGAGAAGTCCTGGCTCAGTGACCTGCAGCAGAGAGAGAAATTGCTGAGATGAAAATGGTGGGGGGGGGGAGAGAGAGGAGGAGGAGGAGGAGAGGAGAGGAGAAAAGAGAAGAGAAGAGAAGAAAGAAAAGAGAGAGAAATGGTGGGCACAGGAAAGAGCAAGGGGGTAGCTGTATGGAGAAGTCCTGGCTCAGTGACCTGCAGTAGAGAGAGATTTAGGAGTAAACACTGGGGTCTCCCTCTCTTTCCTCTTTTTCTCTCTACGTCTGCTGAGTTCTTATTGGCTGAGTCCACTGGGAAGCCACAGGGGCAGGAAACACACAGATCAGGCTCATGCAGTCATTGGGATCCAAACATATCTGCTCCAGCAGAGCAGAGCAGAGCAGAGCAGAGAGCACTCTACAGCCAGTGTGGACCAGTAAGATGAGTGGGGCAGGACGGTGGAGTTAACACTGGCACAAGCTGTTAGACTGCACAGACTTGGGCCAGTGCTGTCCAAGTAAACACTGGCGTTCGATGGAACCAAGTACACGAGGATGGATTCCAGATGTGAGGGGATGAGAACACCTTCCCAGAACCTTGGGATCAGACACCACCTCCATGTGGGCACACACAAAAGATACTTTTGTGCTGTTGCAGGGCCAAAAAGTAAACGTCTTACATTCTGGACCCTGCAGCCGGCACCGCAGATGCTCTGTTCTGTTGGAGCACATGTAAAGTGCTTGTTGTGCAAGGACAAGAACCCGAGTTTGGCTTTCGGCACCCACACACAAAGTCAAGTGTGATGGCACATGCTCCTAATGCCAGCACTAGGGAAGGGGAAACAGGCAGAACCGCAGGGCTTGCTGGACAGCTGAGCCTACTCGGCAAGTTCCAGGCCAGTGAGAAACTCTGTCTCAAAAAATGAGGTGGACAGCTCCCAAAGACTGACCAGGTTGACCTCAGGCCACACACACACACACACACACACACATATGCACACATATGCCCACATGCATACATACAGAAATACACACAACACAATATGCACACATACATGCATACACAGACATATGCACACATAGGCATATATACATATACATACTTACATGCATACATATACACATACATACACACATATACATACTTACATGCATACATATACACATACAACTTTATATACACACATTAACACATATACACACATACATATATATGATGCACGAGTGCACACAATACATATACACACAATATAGGTAACAAGTTGAATTCAACCCACACAGCTCCTTCCTCCTGGACTGGTCGGTGTCACTTGTGATTCCTGCTCTGTGAGTCCCAGACAGAGGGTGGGGAAGACTTCTTGTCCTTGGTCCACAAAGCATTGTAGTCTTCTGGGACAGAGACATGTATACAGCCTCTGGGGTCAGATCCTCATGTGGGAATAAGAAGCAGCAGGTGCATCTTCATTGGAGCTCAAATCCCAGCAGACACCATGGCCAGAGGCCCAGTGTATGGATTCAAGGTTCAGACACCTTAGATAGCTGAGGCTGGTGATCTGTCCTGCATTTCTGTTTCTAGATAGTCACACACTGGTTAGGAACGGGACCTTGATGAATTCCATAGAGCCCAGCTTCAAAGTGCAGGGCCTTGGGTGAGAGTGTAAGGTTCCCTGTCTAAAAGAGAGACAGCTGGTGTGGTGGATGAGACAGCAGCCTTGTGTGAATAGTGTGTTCTCCTTGAAGAATAGCCACTGGTCTAGTTAATTTGGGGGTTTCCCAGAATTCCCCAGGATGCTACCCTACCCTGTCTGATTTGTTGGCCTCCCAAGAATACACTGCACCTGCCTTGCTTGTTGTATCAGTGTAATTGACACCAGTGTGTGAATTGTATTTTTTTAAGAGTATCAGTAATGGTCATTCCTATTTAATTAGCACTCTCTATTGTCCAGGAACCACACTGGGTCCTTCAGCAGGGTCCGCTCACTCACTCCTCTCCACAGCATGGAGGCTTCCCTAGACGTGTTTCAAAGGAAGGCAGGAGGCTCAGAAAGGACAAGCCACTTCCCTAAGTTTACACAGCAGCAAAGGGTAGAAGTGGGACACAGACTCAGGTGTATCTAATGTTTCCACAGTGTGACAGACCCTTTCTCATGCCTCCTTTTAGTGTCCAGACTGCAGTGAACTGTGGCAGCCACGGCAGGAAGGAAACGTAAGTAAACCCGAGTCGACCCAGGCAGCTTACGAAGGCCTCTGGCTGGCTGTGTGCCATTCATGAAGGCAGTGCCACACCTACCCGGGGGATGTCAGCAGTGCCTTCCACAGCTGTAACACAAGGTCATAGCGTGCCCCTCCAGGGAGTGTTGGCTGCAGAACCTCTGACTTCATTTAGAAAGAGAAGCCTGTGTCACATCCTCTGCCACCTTCAATGGCTCCCTATTGTCCCAGAATAGACTTTTTAAATGGAAGTTAGCTGCTTAGATGTGCTGACCCTCGATTCCCTCTTTACCTGTGACCCCTGCTTTCCACACTCCGTGCCCTGGCCTCTCGTGACTCCACACTTCTGTGTACACTGTTCTCCATAACTGAATTGTCTTTATTTTCTGGGTGGCTAAGTCCCAACCTTCTACAGAGACAGCTCAGCTGCCCTGCTGACCCTTCCCTCTGCCTCCAGGAAGCAGGTAGAGGCTCCTACTGCAGCCTCAACATCTGCCCCTCCATCTCCATAATACTAATTAAGCTTTTATTTCATGTCTTCTTAGATAGACATTTGTCTGCTCTGCTAGGATGGACTCTTGAGGACAGGGTTAACATCAGGTTCATGTGTATGGCTCCCCTTCCCTGTGCTACATAAACAAACATGTACACATTCATGCACATGCACGTACACACACACACACACACACACACACAAAGTGTATCCAAGAGCAAGAACCCACTGAGCACCCATACAGAACTTACCTTGTGCTACTTTTGAACTTAAAGAGCCTAAAAAGGAAATCCCACTCACAAGGCTGCTCCCATTAAGAAGAGAGCACAGACCTTTACCCTTGACTGACCACATGAGACTCTCAGGTCAGAGAGGTCTCAGTGTCTCTGTTGGTGTGTGTGTCTCCCCAGAAGTGTTGTGGTTCATGAATGGGTGTTGGAATAAAAGCAGACAGAGTTTGCATCCAGACTTCATCATGAACTACCTAGGAGACCTCTACTGAGACCGACCAAGTTGAACTCTCTAAATGCCAGCATTTCCGTCTGTTTAATGGGCCAATGCCAGTCTCGTGTCTGTGGGTACTGGCTGAGGCCGTGTGCAGCTTGCTCAGCAGGGCACCTGGCTTGGGCTGTGCCCTTATTCCTGTGCTTGTTATGGATAACACAATGTCCTGCACTCATTTCCTAGGGATACGGTCTCTGTCATCAGCTCCCAGCCAGAAGGCAGTCTGCAGTCCTGGCTGAGCTGTTCCCTGTCCCTGGTCACAGATACTGTGCGGATCCCCTCCCGACAGTCACCCACCAGCAGCTCCCTCCTCAGCCCCAGGTAAGAGCAGTGTCCTGCAGTGGCCAGCAGGCAGCTCAAAGATTCTCAGACTTTCAGGCTGGTCCTCATGTCTTCCACTTTCTAGGGTTGAGAAGAGACAGTTGTAGTCCTGAAATATTGGGGCAAGACCTGCCACTTCACAGCTCTGTGGCTTTAGGTGGGTCACTTGCTCTCTTTGGGCCTGAAGAATGTGGAGTATAATGTTATTTTTTGAGTCAGACAATGGAAACGATAGGGTCTCACAAAGCACAGCTTGCCAATTATGTTAAACAGCACACTGTTTACATTCGTTTGTAATAAGCATGGTCAGATTCCAGTTCTGTTTTGTTTTCCATTGTTGTTTTGAATGGAGTCACTATAAAGTTGAGCCAAAGTGAGGGATAGTGGTACATACCTGCTGTCTCAGCAGCTCTACAGGGTGAGGTAGGAGGATAGCTTGAACCTGGAGTGTGGAACCACTATCTCTACAAGCAAAAAATGGATGGATGGATGGATGGAGGGAGGGAGGGAGAGAGAGAGAGAGAGAGAGAGAGAGAGATACAAGAGAGAACACGAGAGAACGATAGATAGATCGATATAGAGAGAATAACAGAGATAGTGACTAGGGGAGAAACAGGAGAGATAAATAGATCGAGAGTATGCAGCAGAGAAGATAGTAAAAGCATATTATAGAGAACAGTTTTAACATCAGATTCATGTGTATGGCTCCCCTTCCCTACACTACATAAACAAACATGTACACATTCATGCACATGTACGTACACACACACACACACACACACACACAGTGTGTCTAAGAGCAAGAACCCACTGAGCACCCATGCAGAACTTACCTTGTGCTACTTTTGAACTTTTATCTTTGAGTGTCAAAATTTGAGAAATTTTATCTTTGAGTGTCAAGATTTTACAATCTTAGGGTTGGAGAGATGGCTCACTAGTTAAGAATATTTGCCACTCTATGGGGTTGGAGAAATGGCTCAGTGGTTAAGAGTGCCGACTGCTCTTGCAGAGGACCTGGGTTCAATTCCCACTACCCACATGGCGGCTAAGAACCATCTTTAAGCCTGGTGTGGTGGCGCACACCTTTAATTCTAGCACTTGGGAGATAGAGGCAGGTGGATCTCTGTGAGTTCAAGGCCAGCCTGGTCTACAGAGTGAGTTCCAGGCCAGCTGGAGCTAAAGGCAAAAATAAATAATAATGTTTGCTGCTCTAGCAGAGGACCAATATTTGGGTCCCAGCACCACCATCAGGCAACACACAGCCACCTATAACTCCAGCTTCAGGAGATTTAACAGCTTCTTCTGGCCTCCATAGATATGTACATACACACACACACACGCACACACATATGTACATACACACGCACACACACACACACACACAAGCATACATATACACATAATTAAAAGTAAATCTTAAAAAGATTTTAGCATGGTTGTGCATGCCTTTAATCCCAGTACTCTTGAGGCAGAGGCAGGCAAATCTCTGAGAGTTCAAGGCCAGCCTGGTCTATATGGTGAGTTCCAGGTCAGCTGGGGCTACAGGGAGACCCTGTCTCGAAAACGAAAAGATTTTATAATGTCCTTACCACAGTGAGGTAAGATTTAGTGATGACTTGTGGACAGGACACCCCAGATGTATGTGTGTGTGTGTGCTTACTAGCAATAGGATCCCCCAAAATGGATTTCACAGTTTGTCCTCAGTGGCATGACTTCATCCCTCTGCCCTCTGTGTTCAGCTCCATTTTTTTGGACTCCCTTATTTTCCCTTCCAAGGTCAACCCTCCTATAATCAGGACCTAATGTCCATGAATCAAAAGCGATGGGCCCAGCAGATGGGTAATTAGGATGCAACACTCACTGCTGCCGTGGTGACAAAGGAGCAAGTGACTGATGGAAGAACCACAGACATGCAGAGCAAACTCAGACAAGGCCGCACTGCCACGTGATGCAATTGCTTGCTTGCGTAGGGGATTGTGTCAACAGGAAGAAAGGGGTGGAGCTGGAGAGATGGCTCAGTGGTTAAGAGCACTGACTGCTCTTGTGGAGGATCCAGGTTTGATTCCCAGCACCCACATGGTGGCTAAGAACTGTCTTAGGCAGGGTGGTGTAGTGGTGCACGCCTTTAATCCCAGCACTTGGGAGGCAGAGGCAAGTTCAAGGCCAGCCTGGTCTACATAGCAAGCTCCAGGCCAGCTGGGACTAAAAGGAGACCATGTCTAAAAAAGAAGAAGAAAGAAAGGGGTAGAGTCCAGGCTGGCTTGTGGCAAATGTGGCTGTTCGCAGAGCCTCTCAGGTTGAAAGATCTAATGCAGAAAATTACTCAAAAGGGACCCTTATCTGGAGTGCTCACTAGGGTCTGTGTCTGGTGACTGCTCTTGCACACACAGGCAAAAGTTGGTGTGAGAAAGAATCCAGCCCCCTATGAAGATGAGGACACGTCCTCTCTACCACTGACCCCACTGTCCACATTGGAGAGATCAGGAGGGGCAGAGAATGAGTGTTCATTCATACAACATCCAAGTGGTGTGATGAAGGTGTGCTGGGCTACGTGTGGAGGACCTGTCACCCACCACTTGTACCAGGGTGTTTGGCAGATGTTTGCATAGGACAGGTCAGGGTGCGGTAGTCCCGTCCTCTAGGAGCTCTGAGTCACGGCAGTTATCATGAAGACCGGGAAGCCAGTCAGCAAAGCAAGCACTCACAGATGGGGCCTCGTGCTGTTTCCAGGACGGCCTCACACATTCTCCATAAATATTTGCTGAGTGAATGAAAAACTGGTCATAGCACAAAGGCTGAGCAGAAATATGAACTGCATTTGGGAATAACTCAGTATTTCTTGGGTTCAGAGAGGGGCACTAATTCACTCAGTATCACACAGCAATCAGAGGAAGGGTCGTCTTTGAACAGAAGTTCAAGTCCCCACCCCACCCCCAAGCCCATATCTGCAGGTGCCTCATGGCCACACCTCCCTGACAGGTTCAGGGGTGGATCATTTGCTTGGCAAAGAATTCCAGCATCAACCTGGCCTGTCATTCATCTAAAAACTGCCAGAGGATCATTATTCAATACTCAACACTCAGCCAAAAAGGGTTGGGTAAGTCCCTGCTGAGCGCCAGAACTCAGACCATGAAGCCCTAGGGTATGGGGTATGGGAACCCCATCCTTTGAACATTTTTATAATGGAAGGTTCTACTTGTCCTGAGTTGGAATAGACCACAGGAACAATATAGTTGTGTGTCCATTATAAAGATGGGGAAACTGAGGTGTGCAGAGGACACTCTCACCATAAAGGCTGACTCAGAAGTAGAAGTTAGATGCTCAGGATAGGACTCAGGGCCTTATGCATGCCAGGCAGGTACTCTACCACCGAGTTCCACCCAGCCTACCTCTGCCTCTTTTCAACTGTAGAAATAATTCAGGGGTTCCCCCAACCCCCCACATCTCAGTTTATTTTTCATGTTTCTGTGATAAAATTCTCATACAAAAGCAACTTCAGGAAGAAAGTCTGTATCTCAACTCACAGTTCCAGGTTCCCGGCCATCATTGTGGAGGAGTCACTACAGTGGGAGACAGCTGGCCACGCTACATTCATGGTTAGGAAGCCAAGTCGCGGATACTAGTGCTCAGCAACCTTCCAGTTACATAGTCTAGGGTCTCCAGGGGGAAGTCCTGCCCACAGTTAAGATGGCACTTCCCACGTAAATTAAGGGAATCAAGATAATCCCACACAAGCATGCCCGGAGGCCCTTTGCCCAGTGATTTGAGGTCCTGTTAGGCTGACAATAATGACATCACACCCCCTTTCCCAGATCTATAAACCCATTCAACTAAAAAGTTGAATATGCTAATTACTCTATAAGATGGCACAGACATACTTGGGCTTTACTCTTGGTGACTTCCCTCAGTGCTCCAGTGTAAAATTTAAATTCGTTTATCCTTGAAAGACTAAAACTCAAAGCTCCTAAGCCCAATTTCAGAGAAATATCTATGGCTGGATTTAAAAATGTCTGAGCTAAGAGTGTTAAAATGAAATCTCCACTAGGATAGCAAAAAAGGATAACACAGAATAAATATGATTATCATGCTAATAAGAATACTATTGGAGGAGATAGAGAAGGGCCAATTTGTAATCTGTACTTCAGGATAAAGGAATTATTTTCTCTTTGTGTAAATGAAGATAAAATGATCTGTCTTTTCCTAACACAATAAGAAATTCAAAGAGGAATCATTTTCTACGTGGACATATGTGATCCTTTCTCCCACTCACATGCCTTTAAAAACTCAGAATACCACAGAAGACTGTGCCACCTCCTAACCTCAGCTCTCTTGCCAAAGGGATCACTCTCTTTGGTTTGGTGCACCCCTACGTAGCTTTCTCTGCATTGTTATAAGTGTATATAGACACTCAGCACATTTGCGAGCTTTCAGAAAGCACAACTGACAAAATATGTGATGTGTGCTATCCTAGTTTCCTCAGTGTGTGTCTCCTTCCAGGACCCACAATTATTTTTTAAGCCAATTTTTACTGGAGTTTTGTGCATTTCCTACATTTCTCAATCAAATTTGGGCCCATTCCCCCCCCCGTCCCCCCCACCCCACCAGACCTCATGCATCATGCATTCTGCCATACATGACTTTCATCTTTTTCTCAGGCTTTTTTTGTCTTAATTTTCGATGCAGAAGTTTATTGTTTTGGGCAGAAGTTTACTGTTTTGGGCAGAAGTTTACTGTTTCAGTCAGTTTTTTGACCCAGTCTTTTTTTGTTATTGTTCCTTCCAATTTGCATCACTCCAAAATATGCATGTCACACATATATCAAGATTATGACATCTTAGGTTTTAGCAACCTCAGCTTATGATTTCTATTTTTTTTTTAATTAGGCTGAAAGATGTCATGTTTTCCTTAAGGAAGTGTTTGAAGGCTCCTCATTGGCAAGCCCAAACAACCATCCATCCTGCCCTTGTGCTTCATACTGGGGTCTTTCCTTCCCATGATCACCCAAATGCGGTCCAGTAAGCACCACATCTTGTCTTGATCTTCCTGTACCGGCCTCCATGATACAGCCTTGGTAGTCCAACAATGGCAGTCTATACTCTGAAGAGGCTGAAACCCCAGTAGCTGCTCAGTCCACAAGTTGGATGTCTCAGTAGTCCCCATCTGGCATTGAAGGTTTGGAGGATTCTTGGAGAGACATGAGTCTTCAGTCCATATTGGAAGGTTAAAAATCTGTGTCTCATGTCTTTGAAGGATGGCAAAAACAGTGGCAGCCTAAGGGTAGCTGCACTTGCCAGTAAGAATTGAAGACAGGCAAAACAAATGCTCTTTTTTTTTTCTCTTTTTGTCTTTTTACTAAGATCTCAAGTTTTATTCATGAAGTACAATTTCTCAGGCATTATTGAATATTTGTTTCTGGTTATACTTTCCTTCTGGATGCTTAAGGCCACACAGTTAGCCTGGATTAACCAAGGTTTTTGTTTTCTCAAGGTCAGTTGAGAATGTGGTCCTCAGGGGTCACTTGGGGGTTTTTTTTTGGGGGGGGGGAGCCCCTGGCTCCTTTTGGCATTTCATTTACCAGTTCCATCCACTCGAGGACAAAGTCAGGTCTTGCTAGACCAGGCTTCCCTTTTTGAAGCATGAGCAGACTTTCCTCTTTATAGATAGGACATTGGCTGAAGTCCCATTAGTGGATATACAAGACCTCCCTGCACAGGAAGACTGGTGACTCACATTTGCAGGACATTTCAAGATATGCCCCATGCACAGTTCTCTGGGACTTAGTTGACCTCTGAGGGCAAGGAAAAAAATTAACCCTAGGTCCCTCAGCCAAATTGGTATGGGCATTAAGTATGGTCATTAAGCGCCCAGAAAGGCTAAGTTACACTAGTCTGATACATCACACCTATACTAAAATTATGTCATCTGAAAACAAACTATGTTATTTCCATATCATATTTCATGATTCTCATTTTTCCATTTTTATTTTATATTACTCTAAAATATGCATACATACCCTCTACCCATGTACCAAAAATCTAAAGTCTGAAAATAAATGGTAGGTTAATTCTAGAACCTATCTAGGGATTCACAATATAAGAACACAGTTGTTTTCAGATCACAAGGAATATAACATTAAGGTTGCTCAGTTTGCCTTACAACTAGGCAATTGGTGCTAGCATCACAGATGAGGGATACCATTCATCATTTGTTTTTCTGGAACTGTGTTACTTCACTTAACATAATATCCTCCAGTTCCATTCATTTACCTGCAAATTTCATGATGTCATCTTTCTTTACCACTGCATAGAACTCCATTGTGTACATATACCACATTTTCTCTAGCCACTCATCAGTTGAGGGGCACTTGGTTCCACATCTTCGCTATTGTAAAGAGAGCTGCAATAAACATGGCCGTACATGTATCTCTGCTATAGGATGAGTCTTGTGGGTATATACCCAGGAGTGATATGGCTGGGTCAGGTGGTAGGCTCATTTTGAGTCTTTTAAGGGTTCTCCACACTGCTTTCCATAGTGGTACAAGTTTACATTCCCACCAGCAGTGGATGAGTGCTCCCCTTCCCCCACAACCTCTACAGCATTTGGTATCAATTATTTTCTTGATCCTAGACAGCCTTATCAGAGTGACAGCCTTATCAAACTTTTTTGGGAGGTGTTTTTGAGACATGGTCTCTCTGTAGCACCAGCTGGCCTGGAACTCACTCTATAGACGAGGCGGGCCTTGAACTCACAGAGATCTACTTGCCTCTGCCTCCCAAGTGCTAGGATTAAAGGCGTGCATGGCGAGATGATATCTTAAAGTGGTTTTAATTTGCATTTCCTTAATTATTAAGTGAGTCCATCTTTTAAGTGAGTCATTTGGATTTTTACTTCTTTATTTTTTGAGTAGTTTATATATTTTAGATGTTAATACTCAGTCAGATGTAACACTGGTGAAGGTTTTCTCCCACTCTGTGAGTTTTCTCTTCACTTCCCTGATTGTTTCTTTCTCTGTACAGAAGCTTTTGAGTATAATGAGGTCCCACTTGTGTCAATTGCCAACATTATTTCCTGCGCAGCTGCTGTCTGACTTAGAAAGTCTTTCCCATGCTTATGTCTTGTACGTTGCTGCCAACTTTTTCTTCTATCACCTCAGAGTTTTGAGTTTCACGTTGAGGTCTTTGATCCATTTGGAGTTGATTTTTGTACAGGGTTAGAGGTAGAGGGTTAATTTTATTCTTCTATAAGTGGTTATCCAGTTTTGCCAACACCATTTACTGAAGATGCTGTCTTTTCTCCATTGAGTCTTTTTGGCCCCCTTGTCAAACATGAGGTGGCTGAAATTGTATGTGCTCAGGTTTGGATCTTCATTTTTGTTCCATTGGTCTACAGGTCTGTTTTTGTGCCAGTACCAGGCTCCTTTATGACTGTAGCCCTGTAGTATGGTTTGAAGTCTGGTAGAGAGATCCCCCCTGTATTGCTCTTTTCACTCAGGGTTGCTTTGGCTATTCAGTCTTTTGTTTTTCCATATGAATTTAAGGATTTTTTTCCAAGCCTGTGAAGAAACTCTTGGGGATTTTAATTGGGATGGTATTGAATCTGTGTATTAATTTGGGTAGAATGGACATTTTTACTATATTAATTTTTCTAATCCATGAGCATGGGAGGTCTTTCCATCTTCTGATGTCTTCTTCAATCTCCTTCTTCAGGGGTTTAAAATTTTTGTTGTAGAGATCTTTGGTGTCTTTGGTTAGGTTTGTTTCTAGGTATTTTATTGTTTTTGAGGCTATTGTGAGTGGGAAGGTCTCCTTGTATTCCTCCTTCAGGTGCTTATTGTTGGTGTAAAGAAAGTCTACTGATTTTTATAGGTTAATTTTGCATCCCACCACTTTACTGAAACTCTTAATCATTTCTAGGAATTTTCTGATGGAGTTTTTTTTTGCGGTTCTCAGCCTCAGCCTTTAACGGCTGCGCTATCCCTCCAGCCCTCTGATGGAGTTTTTAACATCCCTTAGGTAAACTGTCATATTGTCTGCAAAAAGGGATAGCTTGACTTCCTCTTTTCCAATTAGTACTCCTTTAATCTCCTTTCCTTGCCTTATTGCCCTAGCAAGTGTTTCAACCACTATATTGAAGAGGAGTGGTGGCAGGGGGCATCCTTGCCAACTTCCTACCTTTAAGGGGATGATCATGTGGCTTTTGTCTTTCAGTTCATTTATGTGTTTTATACTATTTACTGATTTTCATATGTTGAACCATCCCTGCATCTCTGGTATGAATCCAACTTGGTCATGATGGATGATCTTTTTAATGTGGGTCTGTATGCAGTTTGCATGTATTTTGTTGAGAATTTTTGCATCTGAGTTCAATAATGGCTGGGTCTATAGTTCTCTTTTTTTTGGTTGTATGTTTGCCTGGTTTTGGTTTTAGAGTGATGCTGGCTTTGTAGAAGGAACTTGGGAGATTTCTCTCTGCTTGTATCCTTCTGAACAATTCAAGTATTAATTATTGTAAGTCTTCTTTAAATGTTTTATAGAATTCTGCCGTGGAACCATCTGGGTCTGGGCTTTTTTTAGTTGGGGGTTTCTTATTACATTTTCAATTTCTTCATATATTATCAGTCTGTTTAAGCTGTCAATCTCTTTTTGGTTTAGCTTTGGTGATTCCCAGGATTTCAGTTATTCATCCATTTCTCTTAGGTTTTCAAATTTAGTGATGTATAGGTTTTTGAAGTATTCTTGTATGATTGTCTGGACCTTTTTGTTGTCTGTTGTGATATTTCCCCTTTCATCATGAATTCTATTGATTTGGAGTTGCTCTTTCTTTTGGTTAACTGGGCTAGAGGTCTGTCTGTGTTGTTTGTTCCTTCAAAGAACCAACTTTTGGATTCGTTGATTTTTTTTGCATTGTTTTCTTTGTTTCTATTTCATTGATTTCTGCTCAGATTTTTGTTATTTCTTCCTGCCTGTTGCATTTAGGGATCACTCATTGTTGCCTTTCAAGTGTTTTTAGCTGCAGTGTTAGCTCATTTATTTGTGCTCTTTCTGGTGTTTTTTTTTTTTTTTTTTTTTTTTTCCCCGCTAGCACATTCTAGTTAATAAACTTCCCTCTATGACTGCTTTTAAGCTCATATGGTTGTCATTATGTTGTACTGTCATTGTGGTTTAGTTCCAGGAATGCTTTTATTTCTTTCTTTATTTCTTCCTTGACTCATTCATTATTCAGGAGTGTGTTGTTTAGTCTCCATGTGTTCCTGTAGGTCGTAGGGCTTATCCTGGTGTTGATATTGAGCTTTATTGCATTGTGGTCTTATAGCATGCATGAAATTATTTCAGTCTTTTTGTATTTGTTGAGGTTTTTTTCTGTGTCCAAGTATGTGGTCAATTTTGGAGAATGTTCTGTGGGGTGCTGAGTAGAAAGTGTACTCTCTTGTGCTTGGGTGGAATATTCAGTAGATGTCTGTAAGATCCATTTGCTGTATCATATCGTTCAGTTCAGATGTCTCTCTGATTATTGTTTGTCTGGTTGATCTGTCCAAAGGGCTCAGTGGGGTATTGAAGTCCCCTACTATGAGTGTGCTGGGGTCAATCTGTGCCTTGAGGTCCCTGTAGAATTGTGTTTATAAAGTTCAGTGCACCAGAGTTTGGTGCATATATATTCATGATTGTGAAGTCTTCGTGGTTAATTTTCCCTTTGACAAAGATGTAATGGCCTTCTTTGACTCTTCTGATTACTTTTACTTTGAAGTCTACTTTGTCTGATATTAAAATAGCAACTCCTGCTTTCTTTTTTGGTACTATTTTCTTGGAATAATTTTTTCCATCCTTTCACTTTAAGTTGGTGCCTATCCTTGAGGGTGAGATGGGTTTCTTGTAGACAAAATATAGATGGATTCTGTTTCCTAATCCATTCTCCCAGTCTATGCCTTTTGATTGGGGAGTTTAGTCCATTAATATTTAAGGTTGTAAGTGAGAGATGTGTGTTGCTTCCTTTCACCTTATTATCCACTTGCATTTTTGGTCTAGGTTTCTACTTCTGCAGTTATGCTTTTATTATTTTCTCTTTCTAGGTGCCTGGGGATAGTTGCTCCTCTCCTTTGTCCTTTGAATTTTGCTTCAAGTATTCTCTGAAGGGTTGGTTTTCCAGACATATATTCTATCATCTTGTTTATGTCATGGATGATTTTTATTTCTCCTTAAACTAGAATTGACATTTTTGCTGGGTATAGTAACCCGGGTTGTCATTTAGTACTGGGAATAGTTTGGTCCACATTCTTGCTTTCATAGTTTGCACTGAAAAGTCAGCTGTAATTCTGATGGGTTTCCCCTTATATGTAACTTGTTGTTTTTCTCTTGTGGCTTTCAGAATTTTGTCTTTGTTTTGGGCGTCTAGCATTTTAACTATGATATGACATGGGGAGTTTCTTTTCTGATCTTGTCTATTTGGTGTTCTATGTGCTTCTTGTATATGTATGGGTTTGTCTTTATTTAGTTTGGGGAAATTTTCATCTATTACTCTGTTGAAGATCTGATTCTCTTGGGATTCTTCTCCTTCCTCTATCCTTATGATGTGGGGGTTTGATCTATTCTTATGATGTGGGGGGGGTTGATCTTTTCATAGTGTCCCACATTTCCTGGTTGTTCCTCTCTTGTGTATTTTTAAATTTTTCATAGTCTTTACTTGAGCTTTTTAGTTGTTCTGTATTATCTTCCAGGTCTGATATTCTTTTTTCTGCTTCCTCCATTCTGCTTCTGAGGCTTTTTCCCATTCTTTCCTCTTGATTGGATGAGTGTTCGATTTCCTTCTTCATTTCATTCTGTGATTTCTATAGTATTTCCACTTCCTTTTGGAGCTTCTCAATCTCTTCTTGTAGCTCCTCGCTTGCTGGTTGGTTTCCTTTTTCATTTCAGCATGAGATCTTTTCAGTGTTTCCACTTCCTTCCGGAGTTTGTCATTCTCTCCATCTAGTTCTTTCTAGAGTTTGTCATTTTCTCCTTTTAGTTCTTTCTGAAGTTTGTCATTCTCTCCCTCTAGGTCCTTCCTGAGTTTTTCATTCTCTCCCCTTTCTTCTCTGATTTGTTCTTTATAGTCTATGATTTATTGAAATATATCTTCAATTGTTCTTCTAAGATCTGTGTCCTGGGTTACCTCTAGGGAGATCTCATTGTGGGAATCATCTATAGGGTTGGTAGAGTTTAGTGTGGAATTATTCTGCATTTTTCTCATATTGTTCTTTGGTTGTGCTTTTGGCATGTGGGTTTGTTTTCTGAAGAGAATCTCAAATGTTTCTTCACTGTGTTAAAGGATTGCTTTCCTTGATTCTTTCAGATGCCTATGTTGTTTTCTCCTTGTTTATGGAGCGTTGACTTGTCTAGGTTTCAGGCTTTCAACTTTGGTTATATATTGGAAAGTATAGCTCACTCTTCCCTTTCTGTTCTGCAGGTTCTCCTACCCTCTGAGCACTGTACTCCCTCTGCTTCCTGTCAACCAGTTCGTCTAGGTTGGTTGTGGGGCTTACTGTACTGTAGTCCCACCTGGACACTCCCTCTGCAATTCCAGTTGGGGGCGGGGGTGACACCAGTTCCCTGCACCTCAGCTGGTCTGGCTGAAGTAATCAATCTCTATGCACAACAGGCCAATAGTCCAATCCTCCAACAATCCGCCTAGGTGAGGAGCCTGGCCCATGGATGCACCCAAATCTCCTAGAGGCAACAGGCCCACCTGTGTTCGGGCTGGCTTGGTATCTTCGCCCCAACAGCTGCACAAGCCAACGATCCAATCCAGGACCCACAATTCTTTTTTTTTTTTTTTGAGACAGGGTCTCCCTTTAGTCCTAGCTGGCCTGGAGCTCACTCTGTAGACCAGGCTGGCCTTGAACTCGCAGAGATCCACCTGCCTCTGCCTCCCAAGTGCTAGGATTAAAGGTGTGCACCACCACGCCCAGCTCACAATTCTATCTCAGCTCTTAAATCCCTGCAAAAATCTTCAAGTCCTCTCCTGCTTTATTTATCTAGTGTTCTTATTTGAAACTTTTTGGACACTTCCAGGCACTTGCTGTTGTATCAGGTTTTAACAGACATGGGTCCTTATGTTCAGGGGCAGTGATTCTCCAGGTCAAAGGGGGATTTTAAACTTGAAGAGCTGTCACGAGCATACCCCAGTGTCCTGATTCTTCACACCTGGCCCCCTCTTACTAGACACTTGACAGGGCTTGATAATGGAGCCTCTTGGACACTTCCAGTTTGGCTGGAAGTAAGGTCATTGTAAAAACAGAAGAGGGGGAGCAAGCAGACTTCTCCCACAGCCTGAGAATGTTCCCCAAGTTATTTATAAGAGGATGTCAGCTCCAGAGGAATATACCTAGAGCTTTGTGATTTACAGCCCGGGAACCAAGCAGCTGCTGATAAATGCAAGCCCCTCTGGAGACAGATGCTAAATTACCTCTTGGCCCCGGAGACAGAGCTCACCGGCTCGGTGGTGGCAGCTGATTCGGTTCAGCCCTGCCGGGCCTCTGGCCATCGATGCCCACTCCCCTCAGCCGTGCTGTGCCCAGTGCCTGCTTCCTGCCCTCAGAGACCCTTGCCCTGTGGGAACCCCATTGCCCTGTGGGAACCCCATTGCCCTGTGGGAACCCCATTGCCCTGTGGAAACCCCATTGCACTGTGGGAACCCTGTTGCTGGGGTGGAGCTCTCCCCACTTCTGCCCCCCCGACTTTTCTTTTGCACACCAGGCTTTCTTTTTTTTAATTTTTAATTTATTTCTGTATGTGTATGAATGTACTGTCTGCTTGCAAGTCTGTGCACCCATGTCGTGCAATGCCGCAGAGGTCAGAAGAGGGTCTCGGATTCCCCTGGAACTGGAGTTCTCCTGGAATTGGAGTTTCAGACGGTTCTCGGCCGCCATGTGGGTGCTGGGGATCGAACCCGGGTCCTCTGTAAGAGCGGTCGGTGCTCTTAACCGCTAGGCCATCTCTCCAGGCTTTCTAAGGATGGTGTGAGCCCAGTTCATTGTCTCCCTAGCCCTAGTCACTCATGGAGGGAGACACACGGGATTTTCCTCCTCCTTATGGTGGGAGCGCTGGGATTAGGTACTGGTGTAGCCATATCTGGCTTTCAGGATCCGAACTCAGGTCTTCACACTGAAGCAATGTTTTATCCACCAGGCCATCTCCCTGGCTGCTGGATCTGATTTCTGATTCAAACTGCACCCAGATTAGTCCTCCTTCTCAGCCCTGGTCTGTCATGAGAGGGCTTCAAAGTGCCGTCTTTATGCATTGAAGAATGAAGAGCCATGGAGTACCCATGAAAGACCTGATGTTCAGGGAGAGGAAGCTGCCCCCTTTCCTCCCATCCTCATTCCAGATCAAGTGAGGGAACACTGGTGTAGGACGCAAGGATGTGACAGGCAGGACCTGGGAAAGGATGCTGTTGCCGTCTGTGCTGGGGCCTCGGTGCAGGTAGATGTGTATCAGCAAACGTTGAGCACCAAGCACATCGCACCACAGTGAAGGTTAAGTCTGCTTGAACTGATTCCGATAGTGAGATTGGTGTGTTTGGAGACATCAAAGTGAGTGTTTAAGGAAGATTTTAAACTCAGGCCTGGAGTCCTAGAGAGGCCCAGAGCTCCCACCTAATACCAGATTCTCATGGGTATGAATGACTGAAAACTGACTCAACCTAGCTGCACAAGAAGGAAAATGAGGTCTCTGTCATCTGTAAAATCTAAGGTGAGACGTGGAGCTTCAGGCATGGCTGGACCCAGGTCCTGGCCATGGTCCTGGTCTCTTGCCAGCCTCTCTCTGATCTCTCCTCTGCTAGCTCCTCCTGAAGCAGCTATGTGGTACTCGGAGACCTGGGTCCCTTCCTGAGCTGCTCTGCGGCAGCCTGCCTGAAAGAGGGTCTCTCTCCTCCCCAAGAGTCCTGAGCCTCTGGGTGGTCCAATAGGTCTCTGTGAACCATAGAGATTGGGGGTGGGGGTGGGGGGTGGGTGGCATCCCATAGGAAGATATGTATATCCTACCGAAGCTGGAAAATAATTGGTCTCCAGTGAGGGAAAGAGTGGACTATGGGATCTGAGGAGAGAGAGAGAGAGAGAGAGAGAGAGAGAGAGAGAGAGAGAGAGAGAGAGAGAGAGAGAGAGAGAGAGAGAGAGAGAGGAGAAGAAAAGAGAGAACCCTTCCCCCAGAGCAATTTGCTTTCTCTAAACACTCAGCTTATACTCTTGGCTTGAGGGTTTTTCATTAAAAAAAGAAGATCTAGTTAGATATCAGCTCCACTCTCCACACCCCACTGTTTGTTTTTTATTTGGTGCTTGCTGACTTGAATTAGTGAAAGGATCTAAATTACAGGGTATTGTTTTAAAATAAAGTTGTACTACCTTCAAGGAAACATAATCACTCCCCAGACTGAAGTCAAGGACCTGTCACGTGAGGGCTGCTTCAATGATTAGATAAGACTCGTTTGTAATTAGCTCATTAATTATACATATGTGAATGGATGGTTCTTAGCATTAAAAACAGCTTGTTCGTAAAGTAGGTTAAACCTTCTCTGCTGATCTTATTTCAACAGAACACTTACTTGCTGGTCTCTGCCTTCTTAGAACAAGAGCTGGGGATCATTTTCATCCATTCTGAACATCTTTGATGAACGGGTCTCTCATGAATAGGGTTTTATGTTTTTCTAGGATGTGCAGGTTCTTCATGGGTCATCAGTATGAGATTAGTGGAGAAAACCCTGTGACTGAAATGTTCAGCCAGGCCAAGGCCAGGGCTGTCTGCCTTGGACACAGGGCTCATCAGGACCCATGTGACTCCCATTAGGCTTCTGAGCAAAAGAGAGCTCCATCCAGGCTGTTAAAAGAAGGCTCTGTCAGGGCTGGAGAGATGGCCTAGCAGTTAAGAGCACCGACCGCTCTTGCAGAGGACCCAGGTTCGATCCCCAGCACCCACATGGCGGCTGAGAGCCGTCTGAAACTCCAATTCCAAGAGAACTCCAGTTCCAGGGGAGTCTGACACCCACTTCTGACCTCCGCGGCGTTGCACGACACGGGTGCACAGACTTGCATGCAGACAATACATTCATACACATACGGAAATAAATAAAATTAAAAAAAAAAAAAGGCTCTGTCCTGCTAGAAGCCCAGATCTCAGCTGGTGGTTGATGAAACTTTCCAGAAAATTTGAGGCTTGGGGCTGGGGAGATGATCGGTGGGCAGTGCTTGCTGTGCGTGAGGACCTGAGTTCCGTCCTCGGCACCCAGGTAAAAAGCTAACGCTGCAGGATGCATCTCTCATCCCATCACTGGGAAGGGAGAGACAGGCAGATCCCCGGCGCTCACTAGCCAGTCAGCCTCGCCTAGTGCGGAACTTTAGGATCAGTGAAAGACAGTATCAGAAAATAAGATGGAATAAAACACCCAACATCAGCGGCCACCAAAGTCAAAACCAGGCGGCGCCAGGGTCCCTGAGCCCAATGGAATCATGACTTCCTCCCTCTGCAAAGCTAACCTCCCCATGCTGAAGTCTGAGGGCCTGAATTAGACAGACCTGCCTTGAACTGGGTTAGATGGCAGCTCCCCGTGTATGCTCATCCAGTGCCTGGCTTGCTTGTCCTACTGTTAGTCCCCACTGTTGTGCGCAGTGTTAGCTACTCTGTACTGTTGTGTGGAGCCATAACTGGTGCTGTGGTCACCGTGACTCTTCAGGAGGCTTTGCTCCTTGTCCTTGGGGAACAAAGTGAGCATATAGAGGACGCTTTCACTTGCCATAAGTATGGATACAGAGCTGGTCGTCTCAGGGATGCAGAGCCCAAGGATGCTGTCAGACATCTCACTACCCACAGGAGAGCCACATGGAACTTGCTGGTCCCAGATGTCATTCGGCCACAAGGATCTCTGTTGCCTAATATTGTGTAAATGTAGAATAATGTGCCTTGTTATTTGTGGTGTAGGGTTTGGCTGTCTGGGTCTTAACTGCCACCTTGCCTGAATGGATCACTTCTATGTGTGCTCCACACCCGGTAGTATCCATGAACAAAGTCGCATAGTCTGCCAAGCACTCCCCATGGCCGCTGACACAGGGGCTGCTGCCACTGATAATGGACAGGCTAGGACATTCTAGTTGATCACAGCCCACCTCTGTCTGATTTAGCACAAACCCACCTCTCCGTTTCTGGAACTTTCTATCCTGTGGTCACTCCATCCTTCTCTGTGCATAATGCCCAGTTAGCCAGACTCTGGGCGACCATCCACCCCTCTGCTTCTTCCTTGGGCTCTTTGGTCCCTTCCATCTTTGCCAGCCAGTGTGGTACAGTTTGTTTTGTTCTAGAACCTTCATGAGCATTTAGCTTCCTTCCTTTTTACACTGCTGTGACAAGTACTTCTGTGAACAGTTCTATACATGGCTTCTCATAGGAAGGTTCAGATTTCTGATGGGAACATGCTTGGGTCACAGGTACATGACACCTCTAGTACTCTCTAGCTGCACAATGATCCTGAGTCGTATGTATCCCCAACATCCAATGAGTTAGCATTGTTCTACAACTGAGAAACCTGCTTTTGTCATTTCTCAGAATTGGCTATTTTAGTGGGAATGACTCATATCAAATGTCATTTTTCACTTGCATTTCCCACATACATGGTGCCTTTACCTGTTCATTTAGCTTCTTATTCCATGACATGTCTGATGAAGTCTTGTCATCCATTCTTCCCTCTTTGGCTCTCAGTCTTCCTATCTTATTTACAGGGAGTCCTCACCTATGTCAGCTGCAGGTTCTCACCTCAGGGGACAGGGATCATTCTAGTTGTTACCTTTTGAAGCTGTTCCATGGTTTATTCTGATAAACAGAGCCTTAATTATACTATAATCCCATAGACAATTTCCCTTTTATATTTGGTAATTTTATATCCTATTGAGGAATGATATACCCACTTGTAAATCATGAAACAATTCCCTTGTGTTTTTTGAGGACACTGTTGACTTCCATTTTCTATCTAGATATACAGTGCATTGGGGAAATTAGTATTTATATGTGATGTGAAGTAGGGGTTAAGATTTACTGTTTTCCATATGGGAAGCAAATTGGAGCAATAGAGGCAGATGCAGATATAGACTCTAACAAAGTCATATTCTCCACCTTGTACCACAGGGAGATTTTGTCAGACATCACATAACCTTAAGTACATGGGTCACCTCAATGAATCCACTGTATTGTGTCCGCTCTTCCTCTCTCCTTGAACTGACATCGTCTTGTTTTGTTTAAGGTAGCTTCACGTGGCCATCGAGTATCTGGAAGTCTGGGGCCTCTGGATTCTTCCAGATCAACATATGACTCACATGGAAAGTGCCACTTGGTGGTGTAACCTTCAGCATGACTTCCACCTTTTTAGAATTTGCCTCTTCGGGCCCTGGCTGCCTTGGTGACTCTCCAAGATTCTTTAAATTTGGAATCAGCTTGTCTGGTTTTCCTAGGTTAAGGATATTTCTATGGTTCAAGCTGGTCCACCATACATGGAAGCTGAATCCTACTAGACTTGTAATTTCCTTTGTTATATATATCAAATCTTTCAATGCCTAGGTTCACTCATCTTTCCCTCTAGCTGTAACTTGAATTTACTTCCATTCCAGACTGTAAGTTCCTTGAAATCAATGGCTATCCACCTTTCTAACCATAGCACCTGGCATCAAGATACTCAGTAAATGATTCCAAACTTATAAGGGTTTATGGATGGGCAGACAGATGAATGATTGGATGAATGGTTAGATGGATGGATGGATGGATGGGCAGCCAGGCATATAGATGGACAGATGGATAGATGGGTGGATGGGTGGATATACAGATAAACAGATGGATGAATGAATGAATGAATGAATGGATGAATCATGGATTGGTAGATGGATGGTTAGACACATGAATGGGTTGGTCAGTGGACGATGGATGGATGGATGGATGGATGGATGATTTCCATTCCTGTAGAACTACATTGTCATGGGGAACTGGGTGCTTTTATGGGTAAGTCTGCAGTGCAATATGGCATTTCCCATTTTACCAAACCCAACTGAGGCAATGTCTAGGCTTAAAAAGTGGGAGAATATGCTGCAGATTTACTTTTTTTTCTTTTTTAAAATTTATTGTTTTATATATATTTTTTGTAAAAGATTATGTTACAAATTGAATATAGACTGGTATCCCCCTCCCAACCCTCCACCCTAGCAGATTCACTGTTTCAAATAGTTCTTTGATGCAGTCTTTTCTGTTGTTGGTATGGGTGTTGTTCTTTCCAATATGCATCACTCCCAACAAGAAATATTTGGGTTATTGGCACTAGCATCCACAGATGAGGGATACCATTCATCATTTGTTTTTCTGGGACCATGTTACTTCACTTAACATAATATCTTCTAGTTCCATCCATTTACCTGCAAAGTTCATGATGTTGTCATTTTTTACTGCTGCATAGAACTCCATTGTGTAGATGTACCACATTTTCTCTATCCATTCTTCTGTTGAGGGACATTTGGGTTGGTTCCAGCTTTTTGCTATTGTGAACAGAGCTGCAGTAAATATAGCTGTGCGTGTATCTCTGTGGTAAGATGAGGCTTGTGGGTATATACCCAGGAGTGGTATGACTGGGTCAGGTGGTAAGCTCATTTTGAGTCTCCCAAGGGTTCTCCACACTGCTTTCTATAGTGGCTGTACCAGATTACATCCCACCAGCAATGGATGAGTGTTCTCATTTCCCCACAACCTCTCCAGCACTTGGTATCATTTGTTTTCTTGATCCTAGCCAGTCTTATCTGAGTGAGATGATACCTTAATTTGCATTTCCCTAATTATTAGTGATGTTGAACACTTTTTAAGATGTTTCTCAGCCATCTCTAATTCCTCACTTGTGAAGTCTGTTCAGCTATTTGCTCCATCTTTTGAATGATTCATTTGTTTTCTTTCTTCTTTGTTTTTTGAGTAGTTTATATACTCTGGAAATCAATACTTTGTCAGATGTATCTGTGGTGAAGGTTTCCTCCCACTCTGTGGGTTTTCTCTTCACTTCCTTTATTGTTTCTTTTGATGTACAGAAGCTTTTGAGTTTAATGAGGTCCCATTTGTCAATTGTTGATCTTAATTCTTGCACAGCTGCTGTCTGATTTAGGAAATCTTTTCCTATGCTTATGTCTTATAATCTGCTGCCAACTTTTTCTTCTATAACCTCCAGAGTTTGGGGTTTCACGTTGAGGTCTTTGGTCCATCTGGAGTTGACTTTTGTACAAGGTGAGAGGTAGGGGTTTAATTTCATTCTTCTACAAGTGGTGATCCAGTTTTGCCAACACCACTTACTGAAGATGCTGTCTTTCCTCCATTGTGTCTTCTTGGCCCCCTTGTCAAATATGAGGTGGCTGAAATTGTATGAGCTCAGGTTTGGATCTTCAGTTTTATTCCATTGGTCAACTGGTCTGTTTTTGTGCCAGTACCAGGCTGTCTTTATGACTATAGCCCTGTAGTATAGTTTGATGTCTGGTATAGCGATCCCCCCTGTATTGCTCTTTTCACTCAGGGTTGCTTTGGCTATTCGGGGTCTTTTGTTTTTCCAAATGAAATTGAGGATTTTTTTTTCCAAGCCTGTGAAGAAACTCTTGGGGATTTTGATTGGGATTGCATTAAATCTGTACACTAGTTTGGGTAGGATGGACATTTTTACTATATTTATTTTCCCAATCCATGAGCATGGGAGGTTTGTCCATCTTCTGATGTCTTCCTCAATTTCCTTTTTCAGGGGTTTAAAATTTTTGTTGTAGAGATCCTTGGTGTCTTTGGTTAGGTTTGTTCCTAGGTATTTTATTGTTTTTGAGGCTATTGTGAGTGGGAAGGTCTCCTTGTAGTCCTTCTTCAGTTGCTTGTTGTTGGTGTAAAGAAAGGCTACTGATTTTTCTAGATTTATTTTGTATCCTGCCACTTTACCAAAGCTCTTAATCATTTCTAGGAGTTTTCTGGTGGAGTTCTTAGCATCCCTTAGGTAGACAATCATATCATCAGCAAAAAGGGATAGCTTGATTTCCTCTTTTCCAATTAGAACTCCTTTAATTTCCTTTTCTTGCCTTATTGCCCTTGCAAGGGTTTCCAGCACTATATTGAAGAGGAGTGGTGACAGGGGGCAGCCTTGCCGAGTTCCTACCTTTAAGGGGAATGCTTCTGTCATTTCCCCATTTAGGATGATATTGGCTGTGGGTTTCCTGTATATGGCTTTGATTACATTGAGGAATGATCCCTCCAATCCAATTCCCTCTAGGACTTTAAGCATGAAGGGATGCTGGATTTTGTCAAAGGCTTTTTCCACATCAATTGAGATGATCATGTGGTTTTTGTCTTTCAGTCCATTTATATGTTTGATGATATTCATTGATTTTCGTGTTGAACCATCCCTGCATTTCTGGTATGAATCCAACTTGGTCATGATGGATGATCTTCTTGATGTGGGTCTGTACGCAGTTTGCAAGCATTTTGTTTAGAATTTTTGCATCTGTGTTCATTAATGAGATGGGTCTATAGTTCTTTTTGGTCGTATCTTTGCCTGGTTTTGGTATTAGAGTGATGCTGGCTTCATAGAAGGAATTTGAGAGAGTTTCCTCTGTTTGTATCCTTCTAAACAATTTGAGTAATAATGGTAGTAAGTCTTTTTGAAATGTTTTATAGAATTCTGCTGTGAAACCATCTGGGCCTGGGCTTTTTTTAGTTGGGAGGTTTCTTATTACATCTTCGATTTCTTCATATATTATGGGTCTGTTTAAGCTGTTGATCTCTTCTTGTTTGAGCTTTGGTGGTTCCCAGGATTTCAGATATTCATCCATTTCTCCTAGGTTTTCAAATTTAGTAGAGTATAGGTTTTTGAAGTATTCCCATATGATTGTCTAGAGCTTTTCATTGTCTGTTGTGATATTTCTCAACTTTCATCACAGATTCTGTTGATTTGGCATTGTTCCTTCTTTCTTTTGGTTAACTGGGCTAGAGGTCTCTCTATTTTGTTTATTCTCTCAAAGAACCAACTTTTGGATTCATTGATTTTTTTTGTATGGTTTTCTTTGTTTCTATTTCATTGATTCTCCTCTGATTTTTGTTATTTCTTCCTGTCTGCTGTGTTTAGGGTTTATTTGTTGTTTTCTCTCAAGTGTTTTTACCTGCAGTGTTAGATAATTCACTTGGGCTCTTTCTGTTTTTTTTGATGTAGGCACTCAGGGCTATAAACTTTCCTCTTAGGACTGCTTTTAAAGTGTCCCATAGGTTTTGTTGTGTTGTATTATCATTGTCATTCAATTCCAGGAATGCTTTTATTTCTTTCTTTGTTTCTTCCTTGACCCATTCATTATTCAGGAGTGTGTTGTTTAGTCTCCATGTGTTCTTGTAGGTTGTAGGGCTTATCCTGGTGATGATATTGAGCTTTATTGCACTGTGGTCTGTTAGAATGCATGAAATTATTTCAGTCTTTTTGTATTTGTTGAGTTTTTTTCTGCGTTCCAATATGGGATCTGTTTTGGAGAATGTTCTGTGGGGTACTGAGTAGAAAGTGTATTCTCTGGTATTTGGGTGGAATATTCGGTAGATGTCTGTGAGGTCTATTTGGTGTATTGTATCATTCAGTTCAGATGTCTCTCTGTTTATTCTTTGTCCTATTGATCTGTCCAAAGGACTTAGTGGGGTATTAAAGTCCCCAACTATTAGTGTGCTGGGGTTAATCTGTGCCTTGAGGTCCTGAAGAATTGGCTTTATAAAGTTTGGTGCACCAGAGTTTGGTGCATATATATTCATGATTGTGAAGTCTTCATGGTCAGTTGTTCCTTTGATAAAGATGTAATGGCTCTCTTTGTCTCTTTTGATTTCTTTCTTTTACTTTGAAGTCTATTTTGTCTGATATTAAAATAACAGTACCTGCTTTCTTTTTGGTACCATTTGCTTGGAATATTTTTTCCATCCCTTCACCTGAAGTTGGTGCCTATCCTTGAGGGTGAGATGGGTTTCTTATAGACAGCATTTAAATATGTTTTGTTTCCTAATCCAATCTCCCAGTCTATGTCTTTTGATTGGGGAGTTTAGTCCATTAATATTTAAGGTTATAATTGAAAGATGCACGTTGCTTTCTTTCACCTTATTATCCATTTGCATTTTTAGTCTCGTTTTCTACTTTTGCAATTATGTTTTTATTAGTTTCTCTTTCTAGGTGCTTGGGGATAGTTGCTCCTCTCTTCTGCCCTTTGAATTGCTTCAAGTATTTTCTGAAGGGTTGGTTTTCTGGACATGTATTCTATCATCTTGTTTATGTCATGGAAGATTTTTCTCTCTCCTTCAACTATAATTGACATTTTTGCTGGGTATCGTAACCTGGGTTGGCATCTATAGTCCTTTAACACTGGGAATGCTTTGCTCCATGTTCTTCTTGCTTTCATGGTTTGCGCTGAGAAGTCAGTTGTATTTCTGATGGGTTTCCCCTTATATGCAACTTGTTTTTCTCTTGTGGCTTTCAGAATTTTGTCTTTGTTTTGGGCATCTAGCATTTTAACTATGATATGGTGTGGGGAGTTTCTTTTCTGATCTTCTCTGTTTGGAGTTCTATGTGCTTCTTGTATTTGTATGGGTTTGTCTTTTTTTAGTTTGGGGAAATTTTCATCTATTATTCTGTTGAAGACATATCAATACTGTTCTCTTGGGATTCTTCTCCTTCCTCTATTCCTATGATGCGGAGGTTTGATCTTTTCATAGTGTCCCATATTTCCTGGTTGTTCCTCTTTTGTGTATTTTTAAATTTTTCAAAATCTTTACTTGAGGTTTTTATTTGTCTGTATTATCTTCCAGGTCTGATACTCTTTGTTCTGCTTCCTCCATTCTATTTCTGAGGCTTTTTCCATTCCTTTCCTCTTGATTGGATTAATGTTCTATTTCCTTTTTCATTTCATCCTGTGATTTCTTTAGTATTTCCACTTCCTTTTGGAGCTTCTCAATCTCTTCTTGGTGCTCCTTACTTCATTGGTTGGCTTCCTTTTTCAGTGTTTCCATTTCCTTCTGGAGTTTGTCATTTTCTCCCTTTACTTCTTTCCAAAGTTTGTCATTGTCTCCCTCTAGGTCCTTCTTGAGTTTTTCATTCTCTCTCCTTAGTTCTCTGACTTGTTCTTTATATTCTTTAATTTCTCTGAATAGGTCTTCAATTGTTCCTCTGAGATCTGTTTCTTTGGTCACCCCCAGGGGGAATCCCACTGTAGGAATCTCCCACAGGTTTGGTAGAGCTTGGTGTGGAATTACCCTGCGCCTTTCCCATGTTGTCCCTTTGTCGTGTGTGTCCCTAACATGTGGGTTTCCCCTTTTTGCCTGTATTCTGATGCAAACCACAAATGTCTTCTCACTGTGTTGAAGGTTTGCTTTTCTTCCCTCCTTCAGATGCCTTTTTTTTTCTCCTTGTTTTTGGCGTGTTGACTTGTCTAGGTTTCAGGCTTTCAATTTTGTTTATATATTGGATGGCTAATTCACTCTTCCCTTTCTGTTCTGAACGGTCTCTAAAAAATCCACTTGGACACTCTCTCAGCAATTCCAGTTGGCAGGGGGGCAGGGAGGGTATTCCTGACTTAGCCCACACCCTGGTACTCTGTGCTTCATGTAGTCCTGGGAAGTCCCTGATCTAAGCATTGCACACTCAAGTCTCACAGTGGCAACAGGCTCACTTTTAATACCAGCTAGAAGGGCATCTCTGCCCCGACAGCCACACCAGACAATGATTCAACAGGCCCACCTTCAATCCCAGCTAGCAGGGCAACTCCACCCCGCCAGCCATGCAAGACAAAGATTTAGCTATCCCACAAACCAATGAATCAATTATCCAACAACCCAGGAGTAGATCTATTCTAAAATCTGCCTGGCTGAAGTGCTCAGCTCCTACCTGTGCTTCAGGTGGTCCTGGGAAGTCCCTGATCTAAGCACTGTGCACTCAAATCTCACAGTGGCAAACCCAAGAGGAAAACTCACCTAAAAGACACAAGGGCAGAGTAGTACACTCCCTATCTCCCAGCTCAGAGCTGGAGAGGGCCTCTTTCTGCTCTCAGCCCAGGACATGGAAGACTGGCAGGAGGTTAGGGCCCAGCCTCCTTGCAATTATGATAGCTGAGGCTGGATAGCACCTAGAGAAATGAACCCAGGCTCTTGGCGAATGTGTTCTGCACTGTACATTAAAAGTTGGTTTTGAAACAATTGTTTTTAAGTCAGAAGTGGCTTTGTCTGTCTGACATCTGAATTACTAAGCCTGGACGGGGCAGATACACTGGCCCTCATCCCCCTGAAGCCTGGACGGGGCAGATACACTGGCTCTCATCCCCCTGAAGCCTGGATGGACTGGATGCACCAGCCCTCATCCCCCTGAAGCCTGGACGGACTGGATGCACCAGCCCTCATCCCCCTGAAGCCGCCTCCCTAGGATTTTCACCCTCCAGATATGCTTCACGACTGGGGCCTTCATAGAATGAAGATGTGCTGTGGTTGAGAAATGAAGATTCTCTTGCTGAGTTCTAAGTATGCCGTTATAATACAGGATGGTGGGGAGCCTCGTGTGGCTGCAGAGCAGTAGACTGCAGCCCAGCCTCAGAGGGAGACAGATTGCTAAGCTGGGCTGAGCGTTGAAGGGTAGAATGTCTGATTTTTAAACTATAGAGCAATGAATCCTTTGAGTCACCTACAAAATGCCATTTTCCTTCCCTATCTCCCCCTTCTCTCATTTGTTTCTTTTTCTATTTTTGTAATCATTAATGTGTGTGTGCGTGTGTGTGTGTGTGTGTGTTTGTGTGTGCATGTGTATAAGCCAGACAGAGATATGCATCAGATGTTTCCACCTTGATTTTTGAGGCAGGGTCTTTCATGAGCCCTGAGGACCCAGCCGTCTCTGCCTCCTCAGTCTGGGATTACAGATGAGCGTCTGGGGCCTCGGTGTTCATGTGGGCACTGGGGATCTTAACTCTGATCCTCGTGCCTGCCAGGTCGGTACTTTGCCCCCTGAGCCATCAACCCAGCCCCCTTCCTCATTCCTTTTAAAGAACGGAGGTATCTGTTCACCAGGCACTTCATTAGGCTCTGGTGCTAGTTAGATGCTGGTGGTGTTTTCAATGCCGACTTCATTTCTGCCCTGGGTCCTCATTCTCTAGCTGCCTCTCAACTCATTTGCTTCTTATTCCTGTCTTTTCTTTCCTTTTGCCAGTGTGAAAATCAGTTTAGAACATTCTAGAAGCCCCCTCATCTGTCCCCATCATGCTCCTGAGGAGGACACTCATTCCCTCAGGATCCTGGTGTCACACATATGAACAAATGCATGACACCATCTCAGATCCCAACACGCATATTGCATTGATCATCCCCAAATTGACTTGTGTCACTGAATTCATTAGAAAAGAAGGATCTTATGGCAGATATTGATTGCATTTGGTCATCTTTAGTGTCTATTAAAAAATAATAGACTATGTTTGAGCCCGTGGCTTACAGAAAGACTGTGCAGGAAGTGCAGACATCTGGCAGAGGTCTCTCCTTTGTACATTATTTTCACGCTATCTGCCCACCTTTCTTGCCAAGCCCTAAACTCCACCCTCATACTCTGCCTCATTCATTAAAATAGATATTTTGGAGGAAAGGTCTAGGGTTGTTTCATTTTAATCAACACATAACATTTGCCAATATTTAGGGAGTATGGGACCATAATTCAGTGCATGTCTGCAGTACATATTGACCAAATCACAGCAATTTCCCTTTCCATCTCCTCCAACATGTAACAATTTTTATATGCTATGATCTTTAGAATCTTCTACTTATTTCAAAATATATCATAAGTGGGTGGTTTGAATGAGACTGTCTCCCGTAGGTTCTGAGTATTTGGACATTTTGTCGCCAGTTGTTTTGGGAGGTCTTGCCAGAGGAAGCCCGCCATTGGGACAGGCTTTGCCCAACTTTCAGTTACTCTCCATTTTCTATGCCTGCTTGAAGATGTAAGCACTGAACCTTTTGCTCTGAACATCTCTTGCCATCATGTCTATCCACTAGGAAGGACTCTCAGCCTTCTGGAACCATAATCTCAAATAAACTCTTCGTTTTGTGAGTTCTCTCCGTCACTGCCTTTTATCACGGCAACAAGAGAGTAACTAATACAGCAAGTTAGAGTAGACCGTTACTCCTCCATGCCCCGCAGGACACGGAGCCGAGCCCTGTTTATCTGTGTTTGGGTCTCTGCTCTAAGCTCTCTCTATCTCCCTACCCTTTACCTGTCCTATTTTCTAGCAACCACGAGACCACTGTGCTCAGTGCCTGTGAGGCAGGTGTGAGCCAGCTGGGGCCTGCCCTGTGCCCTGTGGAAGCTCTGGGGTCTGGGGTTGTCCCACATTAGCTTCTAGTGAGGGGCTGGAGCCTAGAAAGAACAGCAAACAAGGCCACCCTGCCTCACAACTGTAAGAGAAGCCATTGATAGAGCCTATCTCACTCTAGTCTCCATGCTGTCCAGCCAGAAGTGATTGCACACAGGGACAGTTTGCTACTGAATGCACCACCTTTTCATCTTGGTCGCCCCCAGCCCCAGCCCTCCTTCCATCCCATCTTCCCTCAGTTGGGTGTCCTTGCTAAGCTTCAGTTTCCTTGCCTGTAAAGTATAAGTGGGTAGCAGTCCTTGCTGGCAAGTGTTTTGCAGATGGAAGATGCTACTAACTGGCGGGAGGGACCTCTCCGCCTGCAGCCACCATTCCTCCCCGCCCTTCAGTCCCACCCATTGCCCACTGTCTTCCAAAGCTTGATTCATCTCTGCCTCCAGAAAGCCTGTGCTCTAGGCTTCAGTGCCAACCACTTGCTCCCTGGTCAGCCCCTTGCTGAGTTCCCACTGTCTGCTTCTCAGTTTATCTAGGATTTCTTATACAGCATACCCTTCTTTGTGGATGCGCCCAGAGTTTGCACCAAAGATTTGCATTCAGAGGGGGAAGGCAGCCCCGTCTTCTGCTTCCAATTCAGTCCAGTGTTGAGGCAGCTAGACAGAGCAGGGTGAGCATCCTGGCTCACCTAGGCAGATCAGTTGGTCCTCTGAGCTGCTGCTTTCTCTTCTGTAAAATGGGATGACAAATGGCAGGGTAGCAGATGGTTAGAAGTCGTGGATCTTAGGTTCAAGCCCATGTCCCTTCACTTATCACAGGACACGTGGCTCATTTATTCTGAGCTCATGTGTGACAAGGGACAGTCATGGAAGAATGTGCCTCAGAGGACTGTGGTGGCCACACAGTTTGAGTGATGTGTGCAGAGCAGGTGGGCCAGTGCATGGAGCCTTGGTAGGATCTGGAACTCTCCATGACAGTATCCAGGTTGAAGCAATGTCCTGCACAGCCCTGAGCACCACACCAGCCTTCCTCACAGACCATCCTTGTTATCTTGGACTTGGTTACTGTACTGCCTCTTCAGAGGACATCTGGTTTCTCTTCCTAGATCTCACCAATGTTAAAGAACATCAATACAGTTTTAATTTTTTCTGTGATTTCAGGATAAAGAATGAGGGTGACTCTGGTGGGGGAGGGCTGTCCCCAGGAGACTCTGTCCCCTGCAGCAGTCACCTCCCCTTTCTGCTCCTCTGCTCAGGACTGGCTCAGGCCTAGAATCACTGTTCTTCCCCATCTGTTCTCAGTCTGAGGTCATCTCCAGTCCCAACGGCAGGTTTAGCAAAGACAAACAATCAGACAGGTGTTAAGATATTAAAGCAGGTTAGGGTAATTATGAGCAAGGCTTTGAAATGAGTCGGTGAGCACTCATCATGTTATGGGGGGTGGCTGCAGAGCACCTCAGACACCTACATCTATGAAATGGCTCTGGATTTGCACAGAGCCTGCAGCCTCCTTCTGGGGCTCTGTCACCATACCCAGCACAGTTGACCTACTGCCTGAGGAGTGGCCAGACTGTACTGTTTATGGAAAGTGACGAGAGAAGACTCTACACATTGTCAGTACAGATGCACTCTTTTTTCAAATATTTTTCATCCTGGTTGCAGAACCCATGGATGTGGAGGGCAGACTGCACGTGCAGGTCAAACTATAAGACATGCTGGCAGGCCTGAGGCTCCAGGGGCAGACAGAAAGAGCCAAGCCAGCACCTAACACACCTCATCTCTAACTGCTAATAGAACTCTGAGACCAAAGATATAATCTGCCCATGCTTACCACTGAGCAATTCTAGGCTCTAAACATGCCTGGCATGGAAGGGAAAGAGCCTGGATTGGAACCTACAATTACTTGCTCCAAAACTCATTTTCTTAGTCTTATAAATTCCAATATTCTCAAGTTTTCATACCCTAGTTTACCACCTTCTGTCATGCTGGGCAACAACACAGAGCACTCCTATTCAGATGTTCTTATAGATTTGTAGTCAACATTTATTGGACTCCTACTGTATGCATAGCACTGGAGCATCATCTAAATAACTGAATATGTTGAGTTGAGCACCTACTGTGTGCCAGAGGACTGGCGAGTGCTCTCATGCTTTCAGTATATGTTTGGGGGACTGCTGTGTGCCCAAACTCCGGACTTCCCTAGTTTGCTCCATACATTATTTGTTGAGTATCTCCATGGACTGCGACAGTGGTTTAGGCAGTTATAGAAATGAATTGAATTTGGTTTTTGCCATGGAGATTTTTCTCTTTCTAACACTGGAAGGTTGATATGGACTTCCTTGATTTCTCAGCTGAGGAAATAGAAGCTTGGGAAATGTAGGCTACAACAAACCCCAAGGACACGTAGCACCAGACAAGTTCCCAGCTGCCAAGCTGTGATGTCAGAGAGAGTATTAACTCTGTATCACAGCACAAGGAAAGTGCCCTGACTCTGGGTTAGCTGACCTGTACTGGGATCTACCTCAGCCACCTGCTGGCTGTATGCTGATCTGGGTGGGGTCCCTCCGTCTGTCCTGCCTGGAGGTTATAACCTCTGCCTCCTGGGGTTGCAACAGGAACAAGAGAACCCACAGCTTGTTCTCCTCCCTGATTCTAACACAGGGCCTGGCGCAGGTGCTCATGGCAGCACCACGGCTGTGACATGACTAAGCCCTGCACTCAAGGGTCGGATCCACTTTGCTGTGTCTGCCAGCTCAGGGCCTGTCCTTTAGAGTGATCCAGGGACAGGCTGCAGAGGTGCTCAGGATGTCTGAGGAGCCTCTTCTCGACTCCAGCCGTGCCCTCCCTAGCAGAGATCAGCCACCTCGGCCACGGGGTCCCTGAACTTCAGTGTTCTCCCTAGCTGGGGCCCTGAGCATCAGGCTGACATCTTTACCATCTGCCTTGTGTCCATCATTGGAGGCTGATGGAGAGGAGTTTCAGCTCAGCCAAGCTACCCTGGAGGGCAATGAAAGGGAAAAGGGGGAGGGTCACCCAGGCCTGGTGTCTAGATACAGGCAGGATGTACTGGAAGAGTCCAAAGCCAGGAAGGGGTCCTCCATCCTCAAACAGAACTAGGGATCCATTCCCGAAAGTCCCCAAGGATGACTAGATTGAGATTAAATTGGCACAGAAAGTGGACCCAAGGCATTCTTTCACCCACCGAGGGCTGTTACAGACATGGACAGGGAGGAAGGCTAGATACAGGTAGTCCATGCTGTGTGGAGCTTAAAGTGAACCTCAACTGCTCTGCACCCTTTCCTCTGGAGTCTTCAGGAACCCACGTGATGTGGCTGTGTCTCCGCTTCAGCCTCACCAGCCGATCCCCCCAAAACACTAGACCAACCCAGAAAAATGGGGCTCAGCCTAGGCCAATGAGACAGCTAGGTGGGTACCCAATGGGCCAAGGGGCAATTTAGTTTTCGCAACTTGTGAAAGCCAGTTCCAGGTGGGCTCCCTGCACCCGCAGCACCAGACACAGATCCAATCAGCTGGCACCTATGGACCCCGCATGTGGGCTCCTGGCTGATCTGGCTCTCTAGGAGTCTCCCACTTTTGTGTCAAGGTGAAGAGGACAGAACACTGTTCCCACCTGAACCCCGACGTCCCTCTGTCTTTGGCCCTCTGTCCCCCTTCCCCTCTTCTGCCCCCAGTCTCTTCTTCCTCACCCCCACTTCTCCCTCTAGCCCCACCTCCTGGTGATCTCCAACTCTCCTCTTAGTTCTGTGTCCTTTTACACTCTGGCTTTCTTTTTTTATCTTTATCTTATCTATCCTCCCTCCTCCCCTTCCTCCTCCTCCTCCTTCCTTCTTCTCTACCTTGATTAAATTCATCATTTTATCAAGCATCTACTATGAGCCAGGATGGGTGCTAAGTAGTCGCAGGGCAGAGTCTTCAAGACCCTGCCAGCATGATCTTGGGGTCTTCAATTCTTCCACCCCACCTCTTCTTAGGAGAGTCCTCCCTCTTCCTTCACATCCTCCTCCTCTTCCCCTTCCTTGCCACTCTGTGCTGGCATCTGCAGCCAGCAGTAACAGCGGGAGCCAGAACCATCAGTGCGGCAGAGTCCCAGGAGACTAGGCAGCAGGCACCCTGACGTCGTCGTCACCCCCTGGGTGGCAGGTGATGAATGAGACGGAGCACCCAGGATACATTCATCAACCCGGCCTCCTTTCAGGCCCAAGACAGCAAGGAAATGACTTCTGTCAGCTCAGCAGCAGCCCACTGGCCCCCGAAGCTCAGAGCTGTTTATTAAAAAGAAAAGAGAGAAATGAATAGAGCGCGAACACCTTGCATGGGGGAGGGCCGTTCCAGAGCGCCCTGTCCACCTCCCATCATGGGAAAGCAGCTTGGGTTCAGGCAGCTCCGTGACAGGCCAGGAAGTGGCAGGCAGGAGGCAGGGAAGCCTGCTGAGGCCTTTGTTTCAGCACATGAGCTCAGCTTCTTCCTGAGCATTCCCAACCCGCCAGTCTGCCCCACCTAGGGTCTTGCCCCGTCCAGTCTTATGCCTGGAGCCTGGGGAGTCAGGGCAGGGTGGTAATTACCATCAACTCTTAGTGATCCAATCCATTCATGGTGGGTTAATTACTCATCACAGCATTCGCTCTGCTTGAGGAAGGGGGCCAGGCTCTGAGTCAAAGACTTTATGTTTTCCTACCTGCCTAGTGAGGTCGGCACTGCAACTGGACCGACCGTGTGGGGGTGGGAAGGAGGCTCCAGGCTGAGGGAGGAGCCAAGGCAGGAGCCAGAGGTGGAATGGGGTAAGGGAGAGCCGAGTCTCTGTAGAGAGGGAGAAGAATCCTGGCCACACCGGCTGGGCATGAAGACGAGGAGCCCCCGGCTCATCGACATTGTCCACGTCCTCTGCCTGCTCTGTAGCATGGAACAGGGGCCAGTGAGTGCAGCCAGCCCTGTGCTCCATCTTTATGAAACCCTTTGACACGTCTTCCTCAGGTGCCAAGCTGTGGCTCTCGGCAGCACCAGAGGAGATGATAGCCAAAGGTCTGGCTCCAGAGCTTAGGAATGGAAGCAATGTCTTTTGAGGAAACTATAACAAAAGTGTCATAGTCCAGGTGGATTATGAACCACAGAGGTTGACTTTTACCCGTGGAGGCTGTAAGCACCAAATCAAGGTGGCGGCAGATTCGGTATCTGCTTCACTCGTGGCTCACTTGTGTCCTCAAGTGGAGGAAGAGGGCAGTGGAGTTCTCCCAGGTCTTTTATTTAATGTGGACATACGTTTGTGTGTCAAGTGGAGACCAGAGAGCAACCTTGGTGTCTTTCCTCAGGTGCCGCTGCCCTGTTTTTGAGACAGGGTCTCGCACTGGACTGGGCTGGCTGGCCAGCAAGCCCCAGTGTCCACCTGTCTCTGCCTCCTCACTGCTAGGATTACACGCGCACACAGCCATATCCAGCCGTCTAATGTAGGTTTGGGTCTTCATGAGGATGTGTGAAGCACTTTGCCATCTCCCCAGCCCTGAGGTCTCTGTGCAAGACACCCCAGCCACTAATAGGGCATTAATGTCATGAATGAATGCCCCATCCCCCCCCCAAAAAAAACCAGTCACCCTCCAACCAAGCCTCTACTGTCTAACACCAAGGGAACAGTCACATCTCTAGTATCTAGGGATGATAAGACCTAGCTCCTTTGCCCTGTGAAAGACCTCAGCCTCCAGTCTAGCTGTGTCCGCCTGTCTCCGCTCAGCCATCACTTCTGGGGGCCTTTGAATGGCTTTATTTCCAGAATCCAGAGCACCTCTAATCCCTCCTGAACTCCTCTGTATGATTGGAGTGATGGTGGTGAATTCTAGCCAGGAGTGAGAAGCTTTCCTAGAAACTTTGCACCGGTGTTCCAGCTACCCTTGGTGTACAGCAGGCCAACTCCCACACTGCCCCCCACTGTCATAGTTAGAGCTGCCAAGCAACCAGACCCATGGGCTTCATTGTTGAAAACCTGCATGCACATTGCTCCCCGGGTCTCTGCAGGTCTGTACCCGTGGCTTTGTCTGCCCTGTCCGTATCTGACATCTGACATTCCTTTCTGCTTTTTAATAAATTATGGTTTCGCAGGTAGGCAGACGGGCTTGTCCCTTCCCAAGAGGGAGGACACAGAGATTTTTATTTATTATGGAAAACACTGGATGCTCAGCTCTCACAGTTAGAGAACAAGCTTTATTTTATGGTCTGTAATCTCACCCCCACCTCAACGCTTTGGGGAGGCATGTGTTTGGGGCATAGCTGCTGTAATCTCCTGTCACATAAAAACGGAGGCTGGTACATCCCAGAATAGAAACTGTCCTCTCACAGAGAGGTTCGTCTCCAAGTTGATGTTGGGTGAGTCTTTTCCTTTTGGGGGGACCACTTCTAGCCCCATCCTTGTTCTACAAAACCCTCAGAAGTATCACTGAGAGATACACTACAGTGCCAAACGCTCAGGAGACCCACTTGGGAGGATCGTCTGTGAACTTGACCTTAAATAAGTAAGTGTCCCCATTTAGGTCACCCTCCAGTTTGGAAAAGTGAATTGCTTGTGTCATACTGGGCACAGTGTGATGTCTCTCATGTCAGACAGGACACTCCACAAATCTGCATTCCCCCATAGTAGCCACTGCGGTGATCAGTGATCCATATTTAGCTGAATTTAATTATAGAGAGAAATTACTTCTCAGAAAGCAACAAGAATCATGCACAGGGCTTGGATTTTCACACCAAATCACACACTTCACTTGAGAGTGCAGTGGGGAGGTTGTTCCAAAGACAAAGTGGTAGCCATGCCTGGGCTCAGTAGCTCTCACCAATTATACAAAGTGTAGTTTCTAGAAGATTCTCTTTTTTGTTACAGGGCAAGCAAAAAGGCTGGAGATGCTGAAGGGCCAAGGTGGGCACTGCAGGCACTGAGTGGAGCCTGGGAAGCTGGCAATGAGACCGGGAGAAGCGACTCTGGGTCCCCCCGCCCCATCCGCCCACAAAAGTCCTACCATTTGGGAGATGGGGAAGGATATGGTATCCTGAGAAAGCCCAGCACAGAGACAGTGCGTGCGCGCACTGCCTCTCCCTCTTCTCAGAGCACAGACACATCACCTCTGCCCAGAGACAAGCTGCCCAGCCCATCAGCTGCTCTGTCGGAGTTTGTGGAAGAACTTCGCAGGAAAAGAGCCCAGAGGGGCCAGGGTTCCACTCTGCACCTGGGCGATGGGCCCACGCTCCCTATTTATCAGACGATAGGGGCATCCTCCCTTAGAAGGGGCAGAGCCAGCAGCGACGAGGGACACCTCTCACTGAGGACGGGGGCTACATCTCCCCTGGGAGCAGAGGCGGTCCCTGGAGCTGGGGCTGCAGCTGGACTCTCGAGGTCTACCAGCCTCAGGTGCATCCCCTCAGAGGGCACTGAGGGTGCCACCCCACCGCCTGACACGTTGAAGATGAGGTTCAGTTCCTGTGAGTCCCTCTTAGAATCAGGGCCCAGCATCAGGAGAAAACCGAGCTCCCCCGGCACACCCAGGGACCCACTCCTGTCACCCACACTGCGTCCCAGGAGGCGGTGTCTGGAGTCCTCCGTGGATGACGCCGTCTGCCCAGACCTGGGGAAGGAACCACTTGTTTTCCAGAACCGGCAGTTCACTCACCTGATGGGGGAAACACTGGATAGTGACCCGTTCAGCTGGAAGCTTCCGAGCCTCAACTACAGACGCCAGACCAAAGTGGACTTCGATGACTTCCTCCCAGCCATACGGAAGCCTGGCACACCTCCATCCTTGTCTGGGGCAGTCGAAGATGGGCAGGAGGCTTCGAAGCACTCAGGTGTTCAGTTTGAGACAGAAGAGGCTGATTGCTCCTTTCTCTCAGGGATCAAGACCATTTTGAAAAAGAGTCCAGAGCCCAAGGAGGACCCTGTTCACCTCTCTGACTCATCCTCATCCTCCAGCTCTATCGTGTCCTTCAAAAGTGCAGACAGCATCAAGAGTGGTCCCAGACTCCCAAGACTTCAAGGTGATGGTGACGAGAGAAGGTCCCTTGAGCACAGACAGCCAGGCGAAGGGACGAAAGGAGACGATGTAGAAAGCATCATGAAGAAATACCTTCAAAAGTAGGATGGTGCACAGGTAAACGCAGCAGGACAGGCTGCGAGCAAGGGTGGCCCCCAGCCAGGCCGGGTGGAGGGAGTGCCTGCTTCAGTCTGCGAATGGGATGCCGCAGGGTGTCAGAGAGGTTAGCTGACCTAGCATATAGCACTGTAAGATGCAGAAAGTTACGTCCCAAAGCAAGGGAATCTGTGGGATTATGTTAAAGGGAATGACAGAGGGGCTAGGGAGATAGGGTGCTTAAAACATGTCCCAGCAAACAGGAATGGAGTTCAGATACCCAGTGCACATGCAGATGCCAGGCAGGCATGGTGGCCTTGTACTCGCATCACTCTGGAGGGGAGACAGGATGGGGGAGGGGAAGCACCTGCAAGGGTCCAGGGGCAGCAGTGGGGAGCAGGGCTTTGTCTGTGCCTTCCCTGAGGACGAGTGTCCATCAGACGGGGACTGACCTCTATGGAGCCCGTGGACCCACCATGGGCTGTCACTCTGAACAACCCCCCGAGTGTTTAGCCCACTTGCCATTACCCACATAGGATCAGAGAGCTCACGTCACTGGGACAAAAATCAGCCAGGCAGATCTGGGCCCCTAGGCCCCACAGTCCTCATGTGTGTCCAAGGCTTGTTCCTAGGCTGGTCTTTCAGATGCCCTCAATGTAGCCCATGGGCTACAGAAACAGCCCCACCATGGAAGCTCAGAAGCCAAGGCTCAGGTGGCCAAGCAGTTCACACAGTTGCTCGTGTGTGTGTGTGTGTGTGTGTGTGTGTGTGTGTGCACTGTATAAGCCCCAGCCAGCTCACAGCCTCTGCTCTGCACACCAGCCCATTGGTAAGCTGCTCCCCTTCCAAGAGACCAGCTCTGACTGTATCCAAGCAAATTAATTTGACTTAGCATGGCCTTCTTTCTGCTCTCAATTACCAAGTAAAGATCTGATATTCATTTACATTATTGTGCTCTGGGGGACATGGAAGTGCTTTCAAAGGTCAAGTAAAAGCCAGCATCCATTAGGAGAGCGGCACTGAGCCCACACCGCACAGAACAGCTTGCCTCCACCGTTATTGTTTTTAAGCTCAAGTCCTCTTCATTCCGCTAAGGAAGGCAAGTTCACTATGAGCCCTACATCTCCAGATCACCAGACATGGGTTTGGAATGACACAGCACAGCTTCTCTCTCTCTCTCTCTCTCTCTCTCTCTCTCTCTCTCTCTCTCTCTCTCTCTCTTTCTTTCCCTTTCTCTTACATACACATATACACACACGCAAACACATACACATACACTTACATAGCACACACACACACACATACATACACATGCACACATAACTAAAACCCAGGTTTACTTCCCAGCACCACATGGCAGCTAACAACCATCTGTAACTCCAGGGAATCTAGTGCCCTCTTCTGGCCTCTATGGGAATTACATGTAAGGATATACTTAAGTATATCCAGGCAAAACACTTACAATATCTCCTTCTAGAGAATACTTGAAGCAATCCAAAGAACAGAAGAAAGGAGCAACCAACCCCAGGCAACTAGAAGGAGAAATCAATAAAAGCATAACTGCAGAAGTAGAAACCTAAATCAAAACCGCAGATGGATAATAAGGCAAAAGGAAGCAACACAAACCTATCAGTCATAACCTTAAATATTAATGGACTAAATTCCCCAATCAAAAGACATAGACTGGGAGACTGGATTAGGAAACAGAATCCATCGATATGCTGTCTGCAAGAAACACATCTTACCTTCAAGGACAGGCACCACCTTAAAGTGAAGGGATGGAAAAAAATATTCCAAGCAAATGGTACCAAAAAGAAAGCAGGTGTTGCTATTTTAATATCGGATAAAATAGACTTCAAAGTAAAAGAAATCAGAAGAGACAAAGAAGGCCATTACATTTTCATCAAAGGAACAATCCACCAAGAAGATTTCACAATTATGAATATATATGCCCCAAATTCTGGTGCACCAAACTTTATAAAGACAATTCTCCAGGACCACAAGTCACAGACTAACCCCAGCACACTCATAGTGGGAGATTTCAATACCCCACTGAGTCCTTTGGATAGGTCAACAGGACAAAAAATAAACAGAGAGACATCTGAACTGAACGATATGATACACCAAATGGACCTCATAGACCTCTACCGAACATTCCATCCTAATACCAGAGAATACACTTTCTACTCAGCACCCCACGGAACATTCTCCAAAATCGACCACATCCTGGGACACAGAAGAAACCTCTACAAATACAAAAAGATTGAAATAATTTCATGCATCCTGTCAGACCACAGTGCAATGAAGCTCAACATCAACACCAGGACAAGCCCTCCTGCCTACAAGAACACATGGAGACTAAACAACACACTCTTGAATAATGAATGGGTCAAGGAAGAGATAAAGAAAGAAATAAAAACATTCCTGGAACTGAATGACAATGACAATACAACACAACAAAACCTATGGGATACCTTAAAAGCAGTCCTAAGAGGGAAGTTTATAGCCCTGGGTGCCTACATTAGAAAAACAGAAAGAGCACAAGTGAATGATCTAACACTACAGCTAAAAGCACTTGAGAGGCAACAACAGATGAACCCTAAACGCAACAGACAGGAAGAAATAACAAAAATCAGAGCAGAAATCAATGAAATAGAAACAAAGAAAACAATACAAAAAATCAATGAAGCCAAAAGTTGGTTCTTTGAAAGAATAAACAAGATAGACAGACCTCTAGCCCAGTTAACAAAAAGAAAGAAGGAACAACTCCAAATCAATACAATCTGTGATGAAAAGGGAAATATCACAACGGACAAGGAAAAGATCAAGAAAATTATATGGGAATATTACAAGAACCTATATTCTACCAAGTTTGAAAATCTAGAAGAAATGGATGAATATCTGAAATCCTGGGAATCACCAAAGCTTGGCCAAGAGGAGACCAGCAGCTTAAACAGACCCATAACATATGAAGAAATAGAGGATGTAGTAAGAAGCCTCCCAACTAAAAAAAGCCCAGGCCCAGACGGTTTCACAGCAGAATTCTATAAAACATTTCAAAAAGACCTACAACCATTATTTCTGAAACTGTTTAGAAGTATACAATCAGAGGGAATTCTCCCAAATTCCTTCTATGAAGCCAACATCACTCTATTACCAAAACCAGGCAAAGATCCAACTAAAAAGGAGAATTATAGACCCATCTCCCTCATGAACACAGATGCCAAAATTCTAAACAGAATACTGGCAAATCGCATACAGACCCACATCAAGAAGATCATCCATCATGACCAAGTTGGATTCATACCAGAGATGCAGGGATGGTTCAACATACGAAAATCAATAAACATCATCAAACACATAAACGGAATCAAAGACAAAAACCACACCATCATCTCAATTGATGCTGAAAAAGCCTTTGACAAAATCCAGCATCCCTTCATGCTTAAAGTCCTAGAAGGAATTGGATTGGAGGGATCATTCCTCAATGTAATCAAAGCCATATACAGGAAACCCACAGCCAATATCATCCTAAATGGGGAAATGACAGAAACATTCCCTTTAAAGGTAGGAACTCGGCAAGGCTGCCCCCTATCACCACTCCTCTTCAATATAGTGCTTGAAACACTTGCTAGAGCAATAAGGCAAGAAAAGGATATTAAAGGAGTACTAATTGGAAAAGAGGAAGTCAAACTATCCCTATTTGCTGATGATATGATTGTTTACTTAAGGGATGCAAAAAACTCCACCAGAAAACTCCTAGAAACGATTAACAGCTTCAGCAAAGTGGCAGGATACAAAATTAACCTTAGAAAATCAATGGCCTTTCTTTACACCAAGAACAAGCAACTGGAGAAAGAATTCAAAGAGACCTTCCCACTCACAATAGCCTCAAAAACAATAAGATACCTAGGAACAAACCTAACCAAAGACACCAAAGACCTCTACAACAAAAATTTTAAACCCTTAAAGAAAGAAATTGAAGAAGACCTCAGAAGATGGAAAAACCTCCCATGCTCATGGATTGGGAAAATTAACATTGTAAAAATGTCCATTTTACCAAAACTCTTGTATAGATTTAATGCAATCCCAATCAAAATCCCCAAGAGTTTCTTCACAGGCTTGGAAACAAAAGTTCTTAAATTCATTTGGAGAAACAAAAGACCCCGAATAGCCAAATCAATCCTGAGTGAAAAGAGCTACACAGGAGGGATCTCTATACCAGATTTTAAACTATACTACAGGGCTATAGTCATAAAAACAGCCTGGTACTGGCACAAAAACAGACCTGTTGACCAATGGAACAAAACCGAAGATCCAAATCTGAGCACATACAATTTCAGCCATCTCATATTTGACAAGGGGGCCAAGAAACCACAATGGAGAAAAGACAGCATCTTCAGCAAGTGGTGTTGGCAAAACTGGATCACCACTTGTAGAAGAATGAAATTAAACCCCTACCTCTCACCCTGTACAAAAGTCAACTCCAGATGGATTAAAGACCTCAACGTGAAACCCCAAACTCTGAAGGTGATAGAAGAAAAAGTTGGCAGCAGACTACAAGACATAGGCGTAGGAAAAGACTTCCTAAATCAGACAGCAGCTGCACAAGAATTAAGGTCGACAATTGACAAATGGGACCTCATCAAACTCAAAAGCTTCTGTACATCAAAAGAAACAATCAAGGAAGTGAAGAGAAATCCCACAGAGTGGGAGGAAACCTTCACTGCAGATACATCTGACAAAGCATTGATTTCCAGAATATATAAACTACTCAAAAAACAAAGAAAAAAGAAAACAAACGACCCGCTCAATAGATGGAGCAAAGAACTGAACAGAGACTTCACAAGCGAGGAATTAGAGATGTCTGAGAAACACCTCAAGAACTGCTCAACATCACTAATCATTAAGGAAATGCAAATCAAAACCACTTTAAGATATCATCTTACTCCAGTAAGACTGGCTAGGATCAAGAAAACAAATGATACCAAGTGCTGGAGAGGTTGTGGGGAAAGGGGAACACTCATCCACTGCTGGTGGGAATGTAAACTCGTACAGCCACTATGGAAAGCAGTGTGGAGAACCCTTGGAAGACTTGGAATGAACTTGCCACCCGACCCAGCCATACCACTCCTGGGCATGTACCCTCAAGACTTACGCCACCACAGAGATACATGCACGGCCATGTTTATTTCAGCTCTCTTCACAATAGCAAAGAGCTGGAACCAACCTAAATGCCCCTCAACTGACGAATGGATAGAGAAAATGTGGTACATCTACACAATGGAGTTCTATGCAGCAGTAAAGAAAGACGACATCACGAGCTTTGCAGGAAAATGGCTGGAGCTAGAGGACATCATGCTGAGTGAAGTAACACAGTCCCAGAAAAACAAACGACGAATGGTATCCCTCATCTGTGGATGCTAGTGCCAATTACCCAGTTGTAAGTATTTCTTGTGTAGGGCCCCCTGAGCTTCTGTACAAAGCAGTTGGACATAATGCATTTTGGAAACAACAACAACAACAGAAAATACTGCATCAAAGAACTGACTGAAACAGTGAACTTCTGCTCAAAACAGTCAACGTCCCCATGGAAAATATTGAGAAAGACTAAGAGATGGAAAGCATGTTTGGCAGAATGCACGAGCTCTGACGGGGTGGGGGAATGAGCGGGAACACGGGTCTAGATTTGTTAAAAATAAATAAATACAATAAAAAAAAAACACTTACAATAAAGTATTAAAAAATAAATACGAGCTCCTAAGTCTGGGCTCTGATGCATCAACAGCAGGGTAATTTGTACTTTGAAATGTGGGCACTGTGTGAGCCAGCTTTCCATTCCTGTGACAAATACTGAGCTAATCCACTTATAAAGAGGAAAGGTTAACAGTAGTAGATCAAGATTCTGGAAGATGTACTCCAAGGTGGTTGGGCCCTGTGGCTTTGGGGCTTGTGGTGAGCTATGGGCCACAGAGCTGGCACCCTGCTAAACCTCAGGGTGGGGAAAAGGGGGAGGAGAAGAGGCTAGGGTTCCACAGTCCCCTTAGAGGGTGCTCCTCCAGGGACCAGAAGCCTCCCACAGGTGGATCCCACATTTTCAAGTCCTTGCCACCTTCTAAGAGTGCCTTGCTGGGAAAAGCTTTTAACTCCAGCATCTTGGGTTCAGTCTACTCCAAACACCAGTAGGATCTTTAGAAATTGGTCCCGACTTCCTCCAGTGCTGTCTCCAGTAAGACCCTGGGCTTAGAGACCTGCCCACCCTCTCCCCTTCCCCACCAAAGCTTCCAATCTCCCGCAGCCTCACCGACGGTCACCTGTGTTTGCTTCCAGCCTCCCAAGACAAAACTGTCATCGAAGACTCCATACTTCACAACCTGGGAGAGAGGGAAAAAGAGAAGAGAGGGGAGAGAGGAGAGAGGAGAGAGAGAGAGAGAACCGCTCAGGTTCCTGAGGTCTTAGGCCAGAGCCAAGCAGCCCAGCCACCCTCAGGAGGGGTGATGGGCGCCGAGAGGCCAAGCCCAGCTGAGCGCCGGGCTCCTCACATGCTTGGTCTGTACGAAATAAAGTTGTCATTCTTGGAATCTGTGCCGTCTGTCTCTCTGTTTGGGGATGGCCACCATCTGGGTCTCCAGAGGGCTGACAGACATGCAGGGGACTGAGGTCTCCTCAGGATGGGTCACACAGTGCCAGGCAACTCGCTCCTCCCTCGGTGTCTGTAAGCCGACCTTCCTCCTCTTCCCTGGCCATCTTAGCCTAAATGTGGCCTCTAGGAAGCCATACCATATCTTTCCTTCCTCCTTCCCTCCTTCCTTCTATCCTTCTTTCCTTCCTTCCTTCCTTCTTCCTTCCTCCTTCCCTCCTTCCTTCCTTCCTCCTTCCCTCCTTCCTTCTTTCCTTCCTTTCTTCTTCCTTCCTTCCTCCTTCCCTCCTTCCTTCTCTCCTTCCTTCCTCCCTTCCTTCCTTCTTCCTTCCTCCTTCCCTCTTCCTTCCTTCCTCCTTCCCTCCTTCTTTCCCTCCTTCCTTCCCTTCCTTCCTTCCTTCCTTTCCTTCCTTCCTCCTTCCCTCCCTCCTTTCCTTCCTTCTTCCTTCCTCCTTCCTTCCTCCTTCCCTCCCTCCTTTCCATCCTTCTTCCTTCTTTCCTTCCCTCCTTCCTTCTATCCTTCTTTCCTTCCTTCCTTCTTCCTTCCTCCTTCCTTCTTCCTTCCTCCTTCCTTCCTTCCCTCTCTCTTGCTCTCTCTCTCTCCCTCCCTCCCTCCCTTTGTCTATGGTATATGTGCTGGGTGTGGATGCCAGAGTTGTCTCCATCACTCTCCTGAATTTTTGAGGCAGTCCCTTGCTAAACCTAGAACTTGCTGACTCAGCTGGGCTGGCTGGCTGCCAAGCCCAGGTCTGTCTGTCTCCATACCTCCCTTCCCTCTCCTCTGTGCTGGGGTTACAGGCATGCGCCATCTGGCCTGGCTTTTCCATGGCTGCTGGGGATCCAGACATGTCCTCAGGCTTGTACACAAGCACTTTACTGAGCCACCTGCCGGGGCCTGGATCATTGTCCTCCCTCTCCTTGAATCCCCACACTAAGCTCCATCCTGTCCAAGGTCCTTTTATTTGCCTACTTGGTGAGTGTCTAAGATCATGCACACATGTAAGAACTTCTGTGAATGAATGAGCTCGTGGACTAATGAGCTCATGTCACAAGGACATGAATATGCAGAACCTATGGATGCCCACAACTAGCTCCACCCACACCAGACCCTGCCACTCCAGGCCCCTCCTACAACTGTCCACAATTAGCCCTGCCCACAGCTGGCCCCACCTACAGCAGGCCTCTGCATGCCTCGGTCCCAGTTGGTGCCATAAATTCCATTCCAGCCCTACAGCTAGGATTCCCTTTTAAATTTCTTTGAGCAGGTCCTGTTAGGTTTGTGTCCGTGCAACCCCCAAATGAAAGGAAAACATCAGGTCTAGGCATTCCCGGGCAAGTTTACTTCAGGGACAGCCGGGACTGGGCTTCAAGATGGCCTCTGGCCAGGCCTTTAAAGGAGTCTTGGGCAGGACAGCAGGTAAAGAGGAAGTGAGAGTCACTGATTGACAGTTTCTTGAGGGAGTGGAAAGTCCCTGTGTGCTCTGCAATTGCTGGCTGTAAATTCCAGATCTTGGGGAGAAGGAGACGCAACATGATAACTACCAGGTAGTCGTAATAGCCAGCTAATGTTCACTGCACTCCTCATAAAAGGTCCTGAAAGATAAACACACAAACCATCCCCTTTCTAAAGACAGAGCGGAGAGTGGTGTGGCACCCACAGCCAACCGATCTTCGGTTTCGATTCCCCCTGGGGGCTCAGAACCCCTCAAATGTGCATCCGTGGTGGGGACCCTGGTCGTGGCTGCACTGGCGGCAGGAGTTCCTGTGTGGAGCGCGGCTCTCTCCTGTTTGCCGGGGACAAAGCAGCAGCCACAGCACAAACACATCTTGTCCCTCAGTTCCCGAGGCTAGAAGCAGAAGGTCGAGGCGTCCATGGAGCTGCCTCCTTCTGAGGCCTGCAGGAGCCCCTCCCTGTTCCCTGACCCATCTTCCCTCTCTGCCCATCCGCCTCAGCACCCCCCCCTGTAGTAAGGACACCAGCCCCCCTACCGACCTCATTTCACCTTCATGATCTATCTCTGAATAAGGTCATGTCTGGGATCCTCAGGGTTAGAACATCAACATTTCTGAGGTGTGAGAATAGATGCATTTCAACCCAAAATGGGTAAGAGCTCATTCTAAGAAAAGAGGAGTGTCAGCTCTGAGCATGCTGGGTAGAGGCTGTGGGGGGAACTGGGAGTGGAAGGGGTGGAGGCCGGTGGGAGGGTTGCGAGAGACTTAGCAAGAATCCTGGACAGAGCACATCCAGAGTGGTAGCATCCTAGGTCCTCATGCATGTGTCCCATTGTCCATCTTGACGAGTTCCCAGGCAGGGGCCATCCACCACTACCCACCTATTTCCCAGAGCAGAAGGACCTGGAGGACCCTTTGTGGGGTCAAAGGTCCTGGTGGGGAGGAGGGTGTGCCCCCAAAGCCCACTGAACTTGGCCGTGGTGTCCTTACGGTACAGCTGGGCCCATGTCGCAAGCCCTACTGAAGAACGCACAGTCTTAGAGCCTGGGACAAGCCCTTTCTTTCCTTCCTATCTAAGGGATGAGCATGCTAGACAGTAGACTGTAGAAGATTTGGGGCTAGGAGGACAGCAAGCCACGTTATTTTGCTGGAGACTCCACAACAGACGTCACCACAGGCCAAGAGGCTTTATCTACAAGTATGATTGGCAAGTGTGGGGGCTGGGAGTCTGAAGTGAAGGTGTCACAAGGTGCTTCTCTCAGAACCTCTGTCCTTGTCCTGCAGGTGACAGCCACAATTTTGCTGTGTCCCCCACACGTCTTTCCTCCCTGGGTGAGCATATGTCATCTCTCTAGGATTCCAGCTTTTCGCCTGGAAATCACACTAGGTCAGAGCTCACACTGATGGCCTGGTTGAGTGCAATCACCTACAAGCACAGTCATAGTCAGTGGAACTGAAGGGTTGTGTCTTCGACATATGCATTTTCAGAGGGTTAGAGTTCAGCTCACAGCAGGTGCTGTGCAGTAGGGAGTGTCAGCTTGCCATAGTCACAACAGTGTCACCATCCAGGTAACCATCAGATAAATGTGTCCTTCCTCCCAGCCAGATCCCCAAAGCAATAGAGTTGCAACAGTAGAGTCATACCTCCTCCCTGTATCAGAGTTCCATGGGTGTTTTCTGAACCTAGAACCCAAGATCTCCTGTGAGCTTCTCCGTAAGGACAATTCTGGATATGTCTGGCAATTTCTCCAACCCAGGTGCTGGTCCGCAGGCTGAGGGCACAGTGGGACTAGCAGGTGCACCCCACTATTCTGTGGAGGACATCATGACAGGGGACACCAACATGAAGCAAGAAAATAAATGAACTGTCAGTCAGAGATGCTGTGAAGAAAATAAAGATGAAATTACCTGTGTGTTCCCTGTGAAAAATTTACCGGACATTTACTTTATGAAAGACATTTCTATGAAGAAGGAAAGCTGTCATTATCCTTCAGTTGTTTAGGGGACACTTCTAGAAAGGTCAAAGTCACTAACAGTAACCAGGCTTTCCTCTTTCAGTAGAAAACAGAAATTCTACAGATGGTCATTAAAAGTCAATTTGCTAAGCCTGGCTCTGCGGAGCACCCTGGGATCCTAGCACTCCAGAGGCGGAGGCAGGGGGACTGCAAGGTGAGGCCAGCTTGGTTAGTTAGGGAAAATCTGCTCTGAGAAAACAAAGCAGATGCTGGGAAGGTGACTCGTGGGCAAAGTGCCCGCTTCACAAGCTTGAGAACCCATGTTCAGATCCTAGAACCCAGGTGAAGAAGCTGTGCACAGTGGTGAGCATCTATGATACCAGCTCTGGTGAGGCAGAAGCAGGAGGATCCCTGGGCTTGCTAGAAGCCTGAGCCTCAGACCTCCCCTCTCAGCACCGGCTGCAGCTGAAGGTAGCTCTTGCACTGGACTATCTTTCTTGCAGACAGGCCCAGAATTTCCACACTGGACCCCAGAGACTGTCACTAACCCCAATGATTCTCAGGGTCATAAGCAAAATCTAAACCTGTGTCCCACCCCAAACCCCTGCTACCTGGACTGCCTGAATGCTGATCTCCTGGGCTCTGCGACTCCACCCCAGGCTGCCACACACTCATGTGACCCCCAAGTCGCCTTCCTTATGGAGTCTTTACTTATCTATGAAACACACCAGGCCCACCAAAGGCTCACAGAGCATTTGACCCAGGGCAGGGCACACTGGGCGTAGTCACCATCAAGGGACTGACACCGTTCTCAGGCTTACCACCCCAGCTCCCTGATACCCAAATCTGAGGCTTAAGCTCCAGAGATGGGATGGTGCCATGCCATCTGTGGTGGGGGGTACACTGTCAGTTTTCCCACATTACAGATACCCGGCCCTCCTCCTCCTCCTCCTCCTCCTCCCTCTCACTGTGTCTGGCTCCCAAGTTCCTCCCTCCCAATGTCTCCTGGGCCCCAGGATGTTGAAATCAATGCTGGTCTGCAGATGTCCTGAGTTCCCAGGCTGAATGGCTATGTGTGTGTGTGTGTGTGTGTGTGTGTGTGTGTGTGTGTGTGTCTACTATCAACCTCTTGAGAAGCTTTGACAAATGACACAAGGAGCCAATAATGAAATGAAGGGGGCTGTGGGTCTGCAGCTCATGCCCCTCGGACACACATCACTGTGAACACACCTCGGACACACGCGTCACTGTGAACACACCTGCACAGTTACACTGAGAACCTGGGACTCTCCCGTTACATGCAAAGGGAATTCTGTATGTAAGCCACAGTTTGCTCGCCCATCTTGCCTCTGTATAAACACTACCCAGCCGAGGCCTGTTCTGACCTCCCTGCCAGCCTACAAAGATGCTGGGGCCACAGATCCAGGTAGGTAAGGGGCCACCACAGATATTTCTTCTCATTCCCACACCGAGGGCATTTTGAGCAATGTGTCCAGATCAAAAAAGAGCCTTAGACCTTCGGGACTAGAGGCTAGAGGGTCTCATAAAATTTCCAACATGAAGTTCAGAAAGGGGATGGGGATGCAGCTCAGTTGGGAGAGTGTCTAGCACGCAGGAAGCCCGGGCTCCATCCTCAGAAATGCATAGGACTCCATGTGGTGGTACCTACCTGTGTGCCCAGCATGTGAATGCAGAGGCCAGAAGAATCAAGCTCAAGGTCATCCTGGGTTACATAGCAAAATTAGGGCCAGTCTGGGTTATGTGAGACTGTCTTAGTAAAACTGAAGATGAGAGAGAGAGAGAGAGAGAGAGAGAGAGAGAGAGAGAGAGAGAGAAGAAAGTGAGGGAGGGAAGGATAGAGGGATTAACGGAGGGAGGGAGGGAGGCAGGGAAAAAGGGACAGAGGAAAAGAGAGAGGGAGAGGATTCGTCCGGAGGCTGTCAATGACCAGGCTGAGTTTAGAAGCCAGTGTCATAGACCCTGGCTGAGGCTGATGTCCGTCAGATGAGCCCTGGCCTCCAGGTTTGGGCTTTCTTGGAGAAGACAGGTAAGGTAGCTGGAAATATGGATCTGAGCAGAGCCCCTGGCTACTCAGGACCTACTGAGAGCCCACCAGCTGCAGGCCATCCTGCAGTGTGCACAGGCTCTCCGTCCTTCCCGAGGCCTACTCCAGATCAGCGAGGACAAAGCCTGTCTCAAGACCCCAGAGCTAGGGCTGCAGTTCTTGATGTCCACATATGAAAACAGCAGGGGTGGCAACTGACTGCAGCCGTGAGAGGCAGATGCTGACAGCCTTCAGATGCAGCCCAAGAAAGTTCTAGGGGTGATTAATGGCCTGCTGAGCTCCCGCCACTGTCTGCAGAAGGCCGTGACTGACTGGGCTGGGCTCCCACTCTGCAGACCTGGCTGCCTGTTTTCCTGTCAGTGAGTGGCCAGCTTCAGAGCCCAGCAGATGTGAAGAGGCAGTGCCACAGACAAGGTGGCAGGGGTCCTGTCATCTTCTGTTTAGCGCCATCACAGGCCCTGGTCCTCCTGTCTGTGAAGAGGAAGGCCCTGTACTGTGTGACAACTAAGCAGCAATAAGAGGCAGGATTGGGTTCCCTGCCTGGTCACCACACCATGCATTCTGTGCAGAGGCGGAAATGACTTGTGCTTAGCTGACTGAGGGCCCAACACTCCCAGGAACTCTCTGCTGGCCTTGGAGATAAAACCATGTTCCCCTGCCCCTGCCTGCCGATGGGAGAGTTCAGTGGACTGGCATATGGAATCCCTATTCATCCCCCAGAACCCCAAGTTTATGGTCACCTTGCCCAGGCTTGTTGCAAAGGATAGTGGGAGGCATGGCACAAAGGCTGCAAGCCTCTCTGCTTGGCTGGTGCTCAGCCTGTGCTCAGAGGGGTTTGCAGGAGGAGAAAGGGCACTGGTGAAGGCAAACCTTAAAGGTACAGGGCCACACTCCAGAAGAGTGATTCCTGGGCTGCAGCTGGCCCTGACCTATGAAATAGAGACTCCTCACGGCTCAGTGAGCTGAGGAGAGGGTGACAAGGCCAAGACAGAAGGCTAATGTCTCCCCTATGCCAGGTTCTGAGGTTTCAAAAAGACAGAAGCTGCCAAGAACTGGGATCTGAACTCAGGGCTCTGAGCCTAGACTCAGGCTTCTTTGTCATAATGTAACCGGAGAGCTGGTGGAACAGCCTGGGGGGCCCATATGCACAGGGCAAGCAGAGATCTTCGAGGAACCCTAGTTAGTGATGGGATCAGAGTTCAGAGCTCCTGACTCTTCTTCTAGTACTCTCCCTGATGGCCACTCTGGCTCAGGGCCTGGGAAGAAAAAGACAGAAGGGGCCCAACCTGGCTCAGCTCTTCCCAGGCCCCAGCATGGCCCTGGCTCCAGCAAATCCTCATCTCTAGTGTTCCCCCAGCTTCAGAAATCCTCCTTCAGGTGGAGAGGTGCTGGTGATAGTTCCCCCATACCCAGCCTGTGAGCCTGTCTACCTTCAGAGAATCCAATTTCATGCCTAATGGCTTGAGAGGCTTGTATCAAATTGCATGACACAAGAAGAGACCAGAACAGTTCAAACATGCCCTTTCCAGAAAGAACACAGTCCTGGAAATGACTCTCCTGGGCCTTCAGCAACTGCCTCATCTGGAGCCAGGTGGTCACCGAGGTACTTGGTCGATGGATAACTACTCTCCATCCCTGGGCACAGATGTCCCTGGCAGGGATTCGGAGGCTCCAAGGATAGCCAGAGTATTCTCCATGGCTGAGAGAGTACCCCGTGGCTAGGAGAGTACCCTGTGGCTGAGAGAGTACCCTGTGGCTGGGTCCACCTGTGACCAGTGCACTTGACCAGCTCCATTATTTTTCACATATAGGAAGGCTCAGAGACAGAGCTTCTGTGACCCAAAGTCACAGAGCAAACTGAGAGCAGATTGGAACTGTGTTTTTGCTCCATCCCTTGCTGCTTCCTTGAGGGAGAGGGAATGGGTGGAGGACAGTGAAGTGTTTGTGAGGACTGTGGGTAAGCAGGAAGGACAGATGTCCTGCTAGCACACCCACGTTCTTGTCTCAGATATTTAGAATGTCTCTGCAATCCCCAGAGCTCCAAACTGGTGAGTATCGGGCCAGCCACAGGTTGGTTCCATGGCTGTAATCTCTGCAGCCTCCCGGTGCCTCAGGTTCCTTTCGGTGAGCTCAGAATCACATAGATTCTGCTGTGATGCCATCTGGGCCTGGGCTCTTTTTGGTTGGGAGGTTTTTTTTTTTTATTACATCTTCAGTTTCCTCAAATGTTAGGGGTCTGTTTAAGTTGTCAATCTCTTCTTGATTAAGTTTTGGAATCCCAGGATTTCAGATATTCATCCATTTCTCTTAGGTTTTCAAAACTTAGTATAGGTTTTTGAAGTATTTTCATATGACTGTCTGGATCTTTTCTTTATCTGTTGTGATGTTTCCATTTCCATCATGAATACTGTTAATTTGGAGTTGCTCTTTCTTTCTTTTGTTTAACTGGGCTAGAGGTCTGTGTATCTTGTTTATCTTTTCAAAGAACCAGCTTTTGGATTCATTGATTTTTTTTTTTGTATTGTTTTCTTTGTTTCTATTTCATTGATTTCTGCTCTGATTTTTGTTATTTCTTCCTGTCTGTTGGGTTTATAGTCCATTTGAGGCCATCTCTCAAGTGTTTTTAGCAGTAGTGTTAGGTCATTTATTTGTTCCCTTTCTGGTTGTTTTTTTTTAATGTGGGCACTTAGGGCTATAAATTTCCCTCTCAGGACAGCTTTTAAAGTATCCCACTGGTTTTGTTGTGTTGTATTGTCTTTTTCATTTAGTTCCATGAATACTTTTATTTATTACTACTCAAACTATTCAGAAGGATACAAACAGAGGGAAATCTCCCAAACTCCTTCTATGAAGCCAGCATCACTCTAATACCAAAACCAGGCAAACATACAACCAAAAAAGAGAACTATAGACCCATCTCATTAATAAACACAGATGCAAAAATTCTCAGCAAAATACTTGCAAATTGCATACAGACCCACATCAAAAAGATCATCCATCATGATCAAGTTGGATTCATATCAGGGATGCAGGGATGGTTCAACATACATAAATCAATAAATATCATAAAACACATAAATGTTCTGAAAGTCAAAAACCACAAAACAATCTCAATTGATTCAGAAAAAGCCTTTGACAAGATCCAGCATCCCTTCATGTTTAAAGTTCTAAGGGACTTGGACTGAAGGGAATATTCCTAAACATAATCAAAGCCATATACAACAAACCTGCAACCAATATCATCCTAAATGGAGAAAAATTAGAAGGATTCTCCTTAAAGGTGGGAACCTGGCAAGGCTGCCCCCCTCTGGCCACTCCTCTTCAATATAGTGCTTGAAATGCTCGCTAGGGCATTAAGGCAAGAAAGGGAAATTAAAGGAGTGCTAATTGGAAAAGAAGAAGTCAAACTATCCCTGTTTGCAAATGATATGATAGTTTACCTAAGGGATGCTAAAAATTCCACCATAAAACTCCTAGAAACAATTAAGAGTTTCAGTAAAGTGGCAGGATACAAAATTAATCTAGAAAAATCAGTAGCCTTTACACCAACAACAAGCAACTGGAGAAGGAATATAAGGAGACCTTCCCACTCACAATAGCCTCAGAAAAATACCTAGGAACAAACTTAACCAAAAACACCAAAGATCTCTACAACAAAAATTTTAAACCCCTGAAGAAGGAGATTGAAGATGATATCAAAAGATGGAAAAACCTCTCATGCCCATGGATTGGGAAAATTAATATAGTAAAAATGTCCATTCTACCTAAATTAATATGCAATTCAGTGCAATCCTAATTAAAATCCCCATGAATTTCTTCACAGACTTGGAAAAAAATCCTTAAATTCATATGGAAAAACAAAAGACCTTGACTAGCTAAAGCAACTCCTGAGCAGAAAATGCAATACAGGGGGCAATCACCTTACCAGACTTCAAGCTATATTACAGGGCTATAGTCATAAAGACAGCCTGGTACTGGCACAAAAACAGACCTGTTGACCAATAGAACAAAATTGAATCCAAACTTGAACTCATACAATTTCAGCCACCTCGTATTCCATAAAGGGGCCCAAAGAGCTCATTGGAGGAAAGATAGCATCTTCAGCAAATGGTGCTGGCAAAACTTGATCACCATATGTAGAAGAACAAAATTAAACCCTACCTCTCACCCTGTACAAAAATCAACTCCAAGTGGATCAAAGATCTCAGCATGAGAGGGACCTGAAACTCTGAAGGGGATAGAAGAAAAAGTTGGTAGCAATCTATAAGACATAGGAGTAAGAAAAGACTTTCTAAATCAAACAGTAGCCACACAGGAAATAAGGTCAACAGCTGACAAGTGGGACCTGATCAAACTCAAAAGCTTCTGTACATCAAAAGAAACAATCAAGGAAGTGAAGAGAAAACCCACAGAGTGGGAAGAAACCTTCACCAGTGTTACATCTGACAGAGCATTAACATCTAGAATATATGATCTACTCAAAAAACAAAGAAGTAAAAAAAATAAATGACTCACTCAAAAATGGAGTAAAGAACTGAATAGAGACTTCACCAATGAGGAAGTAAAAATGGCTGAGAAACATCTTTAAAAGTGTTCAACATTGTTAATAATTAAGGAAATGCAAATTAAAACCGCTCTAAGATATCATCTCACTCCAATAATACTGGCTAAGATCAAGAAAACAAAAGACACCAAATGCTGGAGAAGTTCTGGGGAAAGGGGAACACTCATCCACTGCTGGTGGGAATGTAAACTCATACAACCATTGTGGAAAGCAGTGTGGAGAACCCTTAAAAGACTCAAGATGAGCCTACCACCTGACCCAGCCATATCACTACTCCTGGGTGTATACCCACAAGACTCGTCCTACTGCAAAGATACATGCACATCTATGTTTATTGCAGCTCTCTTCACAATAATCAAGAGCTGGAACCAAATGCCTCTCAACTGATGAGTGGATAACAAAAATATAGTATATGTACACAATGGAGTTCTATGCAGCGGTAAAGAAAGATGACATCATGAACTTTGCAGGTAAATGGATGGAACTCGAAGCCATTATGCTAAGTGAAGTAACACAGTCCCCCAAAAAACAAACAGGGAATGGTTTCCCTCATTTGTGGATGCTAGTACAAAATCCCCCAATTGAAAGGCAAGCTGAGCAACATTACTGTTATATTTCTTTCTATCTGAAAGCAACTGTGATATTATAATGAGCCCTAGAATTAACTTACCACTTCCTTTCAGACAGGGTAATTAATGTATATGGGCAGAAGGTATATATTTATATTTTAGAGTAAATATAAAATTAAAGAGAAAAATGTGAACTCTTAAACATATATCGGAGTTAACATACAGTTTATTCCTGGAGGACATAATTCCGGTACATATATAATGTTTATATAGGAATATTTTGGAGCAATACAATTGGAAGGGAACTACAACAACATAAGGACTGGGTCAAAGAATGGATGGATAAGTTAAATTCTGCCCCAAACAATAAACCTTTGCAAAGGAATACTTTTAAAAGACTGAGAGAAAGATACAGGACATGTATGGCAAAATGCAGGAACTGGGGTGGAGTCGGGGACAGGGGAAGGGTAATATGTCTAAATTGAACTGAAAAATTATGTATGAAGTACACAAAATGCCAATAAAAGTATTGTATGCATTAAAAAAGAATCATAGTGATGACACTGGATCAATTTCATGAACTTTCTTGAATTCTCTTGGCATCTACTGCCTGGACAATCATGGCTTCCGGAAGCATAGTTGTTGCAATAACAACAGATTCTATAAGATTCTATACCCAGCAAAGGAGTACCATTGCCAAAGATGGGGGTCTGGCTCCTCCCACCACTTGCATATTTTAGAGGTTTCTAGAGTGCACCCTAGCTAGAGACACCAGGAAGCATGTGGAGGCTCACTCTGCACTGCACTTGCTGTTGTAACACCCAGGGATGAACACACAGCACTCCAGGCTGGGGTGTCCCTGTATTTTAACTGACCCAGGGGAATCCAGAAGCCGAGTGCCCCTGGGCCACGTCCTCAGGACCAGGAACATTTATTTGCTTTCATATCTGATTTCCCTCAGTTTCACTGCCCCAAGGTCATTCCATCCAACTACATAACATGGGGGGGCATATTACAGCCCCGCTCTGTATTATTTATGGCCCAGGCCATGACAAGGGGTGGTACAGAGAAAGGCTTTCAGAGCCAGCATGCTGGGCACATTTCAGAACCCACAGCACACCGTGTGGCTGCTCAGATCCAACTCATATGGGCCAATGTTCCCACAGCCAGGGGGGACGTAGGCCCCTATCTGCCCAAACCCCACTCAAGTCTCCCCATGCTTTTATCTCTCCCTGGAAAAGTCATTCATCCATTCATTCATTCCCTTATTCATTCTTAAGACCAGTGTTCATGGAACTTCTGTTAAAAAAATACAGAAGTCAGTGTGAAGGTTCCTCAGATTACTAAAATCAGATCTACCACGCAACCCAGATATGCGACTCCTAGGGATTTCCTGAGGGATTCCAAGTTGATATTTCACAGAGAAACTCCACATCAAACACTCACTGAAGTTCTGATCACACAACTAAGTTATGGAACCAGCCTGGGTCCCAGCCACAGAGGCACAGGTAAGGTGTATTTGGGGATTGGAGAGATGGGGCAGAGGATCTGGGTTCGATTCCCAGCACCCACACGGCAGCTGACAACTGTCTGTAACTCTAGTTCCAAGGAATCAAATACCCTCCTCTGACCTCAGTGGGCACTGCACAGCATGAACATGCTTATACGCATGCAGGCATGACCTCAGTGGGCATTGCACAACATGAGTATGCTTACACACATGCAGGCATGACCTCAGTGGGCACTGCACAACATGAGCATACTTACATACATGCAGACAATAAGCTCGTACACATAAAAAATAAATAAAATATTTTAAAAAATAATGTATTTTTCTCCGTTTGTGGATCCTGCATTTTATATAGATATATAAAATCATGTTTATATCAGTGACATGAAAGTTGTAGGAAAACTGTTAGGGACAAAGGGGACTAAAAAGAGGAGGGGGAAAGGAGGTGGTGGCCATGGGGGGGTGTCAATGAAAATTTTAAAATTCAAAACTCATAACAGAAGTCACACATCCCAGACATGTCCGTGCCTTGAGGCACGACTCGCCTCACCTGCCTTCCGTGCTGTTCCCTGTGGCTCTCCCTTGAGTCTCAGCCTTCCCTGACTTCCGAGTGGGGAGAGTCTGCCACAGCCCTGGGCTGTCTGTGCTCCCCTCACCCAGTGTTTATGGCAAAACCTACAGCTCACTGCCAGGTCCTCTCAGCTGTGGCACTTGCAACCCACCTCTTGGTTTATGCTGAAGAAGCTCATTCATGAAGCATGTTCCCTGTCCCAGGTACTTGTTCACAGTGGAGACGGCCTGTGAATCCAACTAACGCACATTTCTACCAATGTTGAGTCCACACAGGAGGCGGAGGAGGCCCATGCTAAAGGGAGGAACCAACTACACGAAGGAGCAAGCGACACCTGTGTTCTAGGCAGAAGGAGCAGGAAGCGTGGAGGAGCCCGTGCTGCCAGCATAGATGGAGAGACTGTTTGCCTCTGGTCTCCCTGGAGAGGTGTGGGTGAGCGCACGGGGACGGCAGACGAGCAGGGGCCAAAGTCACGTAGGACGTGGTCTGTATGGTCCAGAGAATGACATACCAGGGACATATTTTTGGTTTAGAATGAATGAGTTTATGAAGTATATAGCAAGCCAAAGTAAAAGAATAAATAGCAAGTGTAGCTAGATTAGATAGATAGATGATAGATAGATTATAGATAGATGATAGATGATTCATAGAACATAGATAGATGGGCTAGAGAGATGGCCTAGCGGTTAAGAGCGCCGACCGCTCTTACAGAGGACCGGGGTTCGATCCCCAGCACCCACATGGCGGCCAAGAACTGTCTGAGACTCCAATTCCAGGAGAACTCCAGTTCCAGGGGAATCTGACGCCCTCTTCTGACCTCCGCGGCACTGCACGACACGGGTGCACAGACCTGCATACAGACAGTACATTGATACACATATAGAAATAAATAAAATTAAAAAAAAAAAAAAGAAGATAGATAGATGATTCATAGATAGATAATATACAGATAGACAGAATGATAAATAGACAGCAAAACATTATCAAATCTGTAGTCACATATCCAACAGGAACAAATGGGAGCAGCTGAGACAGTCAGCTGGAGTTCTCGACTGAGATTTCTTCCCATGGCTGAACTTCCAGCTTCCCTTTCTCATTCTAGGCATTTTTCTATCATGGGATGGACATCAGTAACCTCTGCGGGAAATGGTTCATCTTCTAGGTGTTCTCAAGGGTGCCGTGTTTTTACTCTGGGTCTGTTTTTCTGTGTCTTCTCCTTACTGTCACAGCATTAGTGAGGCCAGCCCATCCCAGGACATGGTCCTTGGAGGACACTTGACATAAACACCCTTGGATCAAAGTTGGGTGTCTCGGTGAGCTCAAACAGCACATGACAATTTTAAGGCACATGACAGACCATGTGGGACTCTGTAAAATATCAGCCTCCATTCTGAGTAAGATGGGAGGGGGCAGATTTCAACCAGCCACCCGCCCCCAAGGCCTGGTATGGAAGATGGGCCTTCAAATGCTGAGACAGGGCCAGCCGCAGTACACAGCAGGACCAGGTAGTCCCCAGAGCCACCACAGGTTCAGAGCACAGCTGTGGGTGGCTTGGTGTCCCTGAGATGTATAAGGGTATCTCTGGTGGCTGGGTGGAGAAGAGACCCTCATGAGACAGGAGCAGGACAGGGGGCACCTTTGGAAAGCCTTGGATGCAAGTGAGGAAGGAAGATGTTTAGACAGCAGCTTTGAAGCATGAGAAGTGTGGGGGCTTGGGGGGGGGGCTTCCGGAATATTTGGAAAGCAGGAGCAGCTGGAAAACCATCATGGAGATGGGTTTACCTGTCTCCCAAGACAATAGCTCCATGGGTGATGCACCCATCTCCTCTGCACCAGGCTCTGCTCAGCCTCCCTCTTCCTATGTGGAAGAAGAGATCAAGACATAATTTCTGCCTCACAGATCAACCTCTGACAGAGACGAGGGTTCAAGGGTATTTTCCGATGCTGCTGAGTGAGCTCTGCCTGAGGATACAAAGAGCTCTTGGCTCAGACCCCCTTACAAGTGGCACAGATCCCTGATACCCAGGCACCCATCTTCTGAGCCAGAACTGCACCCAGGGTTCACATACTCACCAGCAGCAAGTGTCTGGGCTCCAGAGAGCCTGTGTTCTCTTCTGTGAATTGGAGGTGCCATCCTGCCGGCAGCCTGGAGGAGGAGAGGGGACAACGCGGGACCAGATGCCTAGATGGCTCCTGGGACTGGCTATTACTTCTTTTCCCAGACCCATCTACAGCCTCCCCTCACAAGCTTTGCAGAACAGGTAAAGGCTGTTTCCCAGAGCCCAGCAGAGCCATTCTGGCCAGCCAAGTGGGGAATATTTATGTCCTCTTTTCTGAAGGCAAACGATTCCCAGGGATGCTGATTAGCAGCCGAGCAGCCTCCGGCCTGCCTTGTAAATACACAGAATGGAGTGTTCACAGGGCCCCCATTTGTCCAGCAAATCAGAATAGAGATGCCTGAGGGCTGTAAATACTGGGGCTCTCTCTCCCAGCTCCACTTTTAGAAAGCCGGAAATTTCTTTCACTCTTGTTCTCGCTGTCTTCAAATATTCATTCACTCATTGGATTGTTCATGGATTCATTCAACAACTGCATACTGAATATCTGCTGTGTAACGATGCTGTGCTGTGTACCATGGAGCCCAGAGGGACAGACCCTGCCTCTGCAGCCCTGAATTGCTAAGTGACAAGAGATCATGACGTGTCTCCTGGAAACAAAGACAAGACTGAAAACTGTGACTTGTCTTGCTTTTTAATTTTTATTTTTATTGAGGTCTGCTTTGTATACAGTGTCGTCCTCAATGCTGAAATGCACAGGTGACTCTGTGTCGTCCTCAATGCTGAAATGCACAGGTGACTCTGTCCTAACAAATATCCATCAAGACTGATTGTTTTAAAATATATTTTATTATTTTTATTTTTTATGTGTATGGGTGTATTGTCTGCACATATGTACATGCATCCATGTCGTGCAATGCCCACGGGTGTCAGAAGAGATCATCAGATCTCCTGGAACTGGAGTTCCTACCACGCGGGTGCCAGGAACTGAACCCAGATCCTCAGCAAGAGCAGCCAATGCTCTTAACTTCTGAGCCATCTCTCCAGCCCCAAGACTGGCCATTTTTTAATCACTTCAGGGGCTTGAGAGATGGCTGAGCAGTTTAGAGAGCCCAATGCTCTGTCAGAACCCACATTGCACCCTCATTGGGCCACTCACAACCTCCCATAACTCTAGCTCTTCTGGCATCTGAGGGTAGTACATGCACACACACACACACACACACACACACACACACACACACACAGACAAATTAAAACAAATAATTTAATCACTTTGGAAGGTTGCTTCTGTTTCTTCTCAGTGGAAGCTTTCCACCTCTCTCAGTCAAGCACTGTCCTAATACTCCATGACCTCATAGCTTCAGGTTTTCCTACAAACAGGAGCATGCAAAGTTTTGGGGACAGTCCTATTTCATTCAGCAAGACATTCCCAAGATTCATCTGGATTGTTGGATGCATCAGCAGTTCAATTTTCAGTGCTGAATAATATTTCATTGTCTAGCTATACCATAGCTTTGACAGTGACTTTCCTATAGATGACTGTGGTTTATGGCTATGCCAAAAGAACCATGGACATGTGACTTTGAATCTTCCTATGGATAGCTGTTTCAATTTCTCCTGGATAAAAACTCAACAATTAAATAGCAGGATCATATAGTAATGTGCACTTAACTTCTCGAGAAATTACCAAACAGCTTTCCACCATGAATGTAGCATTCTAGTCCTTGGAAGTAGGGGACTCACAGCTCCTCCACACCCTCACCCTCCATGCCTGGGGATGGCATCATCTTAGCTATTCTGGTAAGTGCACATCAGAACCCTCCTGTGTTTTTAATCAGCATTTCTCTGATGGCTAATGAAGCCGAGTGCCTTTTCAAGTGTTTATTGGTCATTTGCATTCATTCTTGCATATAAGATCTGTTTGAGTCTTTTTTTATTGGCTTGCCTGTCTTTTTATCACCCAGTTATACAAATTCTTTATATCTTCTGTATGCAAGTCCTTCCTCGGAGATCTGTTTTGTAATATTTTTTTCCAGTCTGTGGCTGGCCAGTTTATTTTCTTAAAGATGTATTTAAGGGGCTGGAGATGTGGCTCAGTTAATAGAGTGATTACCTAGATGCACAAAAGGCTGGGATGGGAGCTCTGGTCTTGGCTGGATGTGGTGGTACATGACCATAATCCCAGCAGTTAGGAGGTGGAGACAGGAGGATCAGTAATTCAGGGTCATCCTTGGCTGCATAGCAAGTTGGAGGTCAGCCTAGGTTACATGAGGCCCTCTCTCAGATAGATAGATAGATAGATAGATAGATAGATAGATAGATAGATAGATAGACAGATAGACAGATAGATAGATAGAGATATATTTAACTGGTGACATTTTTATTTGTAATGAATCCCAGTTTATTTACCTTTTTTCTGTTACAACACATATTCTAAGAAATTCTGAGAAATCGGGGCTGGAGAGATAGCCTAGCGGTTAAGAGCACCAATGCTCTTGCAGAGGACCCGGGTTCAATCCCCAGCACCCACATGGCGGCTAAGAACCGTCTGTAACTCCAATTCTAGGAGAACTCCAGTTCCAAGGGAATCTGAGACCCTCTTCTGACCTCCGAGGCATTGCACGACATGGGTGCACAAACCTACAGGCAGACAGTACATTCATACACATACAGAAATAAATAAAATTTTAAGAAATTCTGAGAAATCTTTGGCCACCTAAAAAGTCATCAAAATCATCTGTGATTTTCTTCTAGAAGTTTCCTGGTTAGCTCTTCAGGTCAGTCTGGGATGGTTCATAGGGCCCTAGAGACATATCAGTGCTCAGTCTCAGTGCTCCGCTCCCTTTGGCTGTCCATGAGGTGGTGCAGACTTCTTTCAACAGAAGCAGCGGAGGACTCTTCATTTCTTACTGTGTCTCTTTTACTTCTACCTGTGTCTAGCATTGACTCAGAGCCAAGCAGGTCTACAGCAGGATATGAATCTGAGCAGCATATAGAAGGGGGTGTCCACTGTGGTTCATTCAAAACCCAGAGGTACAGGGGAGAGGACAGGTGTCAACAGGACAGACATCACAAGGGAGAGGCAGGGTGGCTACTGCAAGTTGGGACCATGTTCAAGCTGAAGGAGAAAAGATGTCAAGTAGGAGGGAAAGCCCAAGCCAAGGTCCTGAGCCAGGCCTGTTGCTCTGTGGGCATTTCTCCAATGGCAATGACCTCGAAAACTGTAGTGATGGCCCCAGTGGTCACTGCTCCCTCTTCCTTGCACCGTGGTTGGACCTTGGTAGTTCACCAGAAATGCCACCTGCTTCCTTCCTACCGGCCTTCCTTCAGCAGACAGAACAAGGAGGAGGGGCCAGTTCTGAGCCTGGGTCTCAGGCCTCCATCTACTCCCTCTCAGTGCCTGTCAAGGCTGTGGGAGCACGCCTGGCCTTCCCCACGGTGCACAGGAATGAGGGAGCACACACCAGGTCACCCCAGCCAGCTATCCAAGGCCAACTGCCAGCCAGCCTGCCAGCCAGCCTGCCAGCCGGGCCACCCGGGGGACACACGAAGAGTTAGGAGCACAAGATGCTCTGAAAGATCCACCAAGGAAAGACGAAAGGGAGAGGAGCAGACTCCGGCAGGGGCAGCTCCAGACCCTGAAAAAGATTTTACCCCATTATAGCAAGGGTTAGACTGTGATCCAGGGACACCTGGCTGAATCTCAACAAAACCAAAATTAATGCTAGAGAAAAGATGGCAGAAGGGGTTGGGTTCTGGCCTAGGCAGGTTCAGTCAGCAGCTGAAAGTTTCAGTCCATGTCTCATCTTGGCCTGGGAGCTGATGGAGACCCAACCGTAGGGGGCGTCAGGTGACTGCACCCTTTGTGACTTACCGTGAAATTGTTGTTGAAGCAAAATAGAAAGCACAACACCCAGGCTGGTTCAGAGACAAGCAAGAGAGCCCATCCTGGCCCAAACCAGCAGAACCCAGGCCAAATCAACAGAGTCTAACCTAGACCACAAGAGGTCCATATAGACCAGCAGAGCCCAGCCAAGCCCCTGTCCTCAGCCCGAGGCACCCCATACTGACTTCTGCACACCACTGTGTTGTCATGAATCTTTGTTACATAGTGCTACAGGGGCAATAAGTAGCTGATACAGCAAGTGAGCTCTGTAGTTTGCTTCCCATGGAGGGCAAACTGGGGGTTCCTTTCCAGCCAAATAAACAAATACACAATACTGTGCAACAATGTCAGTGCTTCCAACTTAATTAAGCATCGATTTGTAATGATGAGACAATTCCGACACCAGCAATCTCCAGGCTTGGTGTGGGGAGGAGATTCGGAGCAAGTGCTGGGACTCCACAGCTGTCAGGAAACAGCTTAAGGTACCTGTAAATAATGCATGTCTGTCACTGTGCACTTGTGACTCAGGGTGGAGGGATCTTCATGGCCGGCCTGTGCTCAGTGAACCTGGGAAATGACCTCAAGGGAGAGCAAGACTCACTTTGAACAGGCAATGGCTCTCAGAATGACTGTGACATAAGGGCCAGGGCTGACGGAAAGGCTCAGCACTGTCCCCAAGGTGCCACTCAAGGTGCTGTCTCCAAGGTACTTCCTAAGCTCCCCCACAAACGTCTTTGGCTGGCTCCTCTACCCATTCGCCACCTCAGCCAGTCCACCAGAGGACTTTTGACAAATTGCCAAAACCCCAAATGGGCGATGGCTCAGTTAGTAAAGTGCTTGCCTTGCAAGCTCAGGGACCCGAGTTCAACCCCCAGAACCCAACAGCTGGGGGTGGTGGGCACACTGTAGTCCCAGGACTGAGGAGGTGGAGACCAGGCTCTCTGGTTGGAGCTCCCTGGATAGCCAGCCTGACCTACCCTGCCAACTCCAGACCAGCTAGAGATCCTGAATCCAAAACAAGGTCAGTGGAGCTTGAGGAGTGATACCCAAGGTTGACCTCTTAAGGCACACATGCATTCATACAGTTGTATACATATACACCTACATGTGCACACATGCACACATGCATACATACATGCACTAAAAGAAAAGATAAAGAAGAAAATACCCAAATGGGCTTACTGCTGTCACCTTCTCATATCACTCTCATCACAACCCCAAGCATAGGGAGCCAGCCCTACATTACCTGGTCACCACTGCCTGCCTGGGGTTTCCGTTCCTTTCCAGTGGGCTGTTTTTTTTCTCCCCAGTGGGGTGTTTTGACCCCAACAGTCATATTGATCTTGTGGAAAATGACGTGGCGTCTAGCTACTGCTGCACTTACCCCCTTTCTTCCTTCCCCACCCACTCTGAGAAGAATTTCTTATTGTGTTTTCTCTTTTCAATGTCTATGAAGCCAACCTTTCTGCACCGAGCAGTTAAAATCCCAGTGCAGCATTGCCCGGGGCTTCCTGGGCTGACTGGACACTTCCTCTGCTTTGATAGAATGAGGTGGGCTGGGGACAGCAGAAACCCCTGAAAGGGGCTCACTCAGGTGGCTCCCGGCTAGTGCTGCAGGCCGGTGGGGGCTCCATCGGGGCATCAGCTGCAGGTCCAGGCTGGCCTCCATGCCCCTTCCACGGCTGCTAGTGCTGCTGACTCCCCAGCATTGGCCCAAGTGCAAGCTTTGCAAGGGACGTTGGAGGCTCAGGAGTCTGCAGGCTGAGCCTGGGGCCACACCCATCACAGCTGTGTGTTGCCTCAGCTGGCACTTCATAGTTCGTGTGTCTGTCTGTCTGTCTGTCTCTGTGTGTGTGTGTGTGTCTGTGTGTCTGTGTGTGGAGTGTGTATGTATATCTGTATATGGTATGTCTGTGTCTGTGTCTGTGTCTGTGTCTGTCTGTCCTGTGTGTATATGAAGATGGTGGATTGGGACATGGTTCACTGAGGGGCTGGAACCATGGTCTAGCCTCTTGCCATCTAATACAGGAAGCGCATAGGCTGTAGAGACCTTGGAACACAGTCCAAGTTCAGATACATCATAATTATTAATTTTATTTATTTTCGTATGTGTATGAATGTACTGTCTGCATGCAAGTCTGTGCACCCGTGTCGTACAATGCCGCGGAGGTCAGAAGCGGGTCTCGGATTCCCCTGGAACTGGAGTTCTCCTGGAATTGGAGTTTCAGACGGCTCGGCCGCCATGTGGGTGCTGGGGATCGAACCCGGGTCCTCTGTAAGAGCGGTCGGCGCTCTTAACCGCTAGGCCATCTCTCCAGCCCCCAGATACATCATAATTAAACATGTTCTGTATTACAAAGACATAGCTAACATGAAAGAAAATGTAGGATACGTCATTAATAATTTTACATTTATTGCAACACAAGTGAATATTGTGCTGAGTTAAATAAAATATATTTATGACATCTTTTTCTTTTTTGCTTTGTTTTTGTTTTTTCTTTGTTTTTTTTTTGCTTTTTTTCTTTTTATATCATCTTTTTCAGATAGTTATTTCTACTTTTTTGAATACCTAGGAATCCTAATATAATTCTCTCTCTCTCTCTCTCTCTCTCTCTCTCTCTCTCTCTCTCTCTCTCTCTCTCTGTGTCCCAGGCTGAAACTCAGGATTCCGTTGCCTCAGCCCGTGGAGCTCTGGGATGACACATGCTGGCTCCTGCACCTGTCCCCTGCCACCTTTCCTCTGCCCCTGGCAGACTGCATGTCTCCACAGCACCCTTCCTGCCTCTGATCTGTTCCCGTGGCTGGCAAGCTCTTCTCTCTGTGGTCCACATGGCCGCTCCTTCTCATCCATCTCACCATAGCTTCGCTGCCCATTCCTCATCACCATAGTAGATCCCTGGATACCCAATACCTCCATTCCCTTTGTTATCTCAGCTGTCCCTCTGTGATGAGTCATTGTTTCTCAGTTTGAGCAGGACAGGTCATCCTTCAGGAAACTGGAACTGCAGATACGACTGCTGGCTGCATTCCTCCAAAGACATGGCAGCCCACAGGCTCTCTAGATTAGCGACCAGGTGGATGTGGGTGGCCGGAGTATGAGACCAAGGCTGAGATTCACCAGCAGTGCTGTGTAGGCACTGCTGTCATTGCCACTAAGGTTGAGATGACTGGCCAGGGTTCGGGAGCTCTCTGGAGTTCTCGCAACATGGCTGCAGAGTTCAGCTCCTATTTACAGCCTCCAGGTTTTTCCTATCAGCAGACATGAAAGTGGGGTAGAAACTACCCAACCCTCCTGTGTATACATGAGTGCATGTGTGTGCACATGTATATGCAGGTGTGTTATTCTATGCATGCACATGTATATGCAGGTATGTTATTCTATGCATGCACATTATGCAGGTGTGTTATTCTATGCATGCACATGCATACACAGGTGTGTTATTCTATGCATGCACATGCATACGCAGGTATGTTATTCTATGCATGCACACGTGTATGCAGGTGTGTTATTCTATGCAGGCACATGCATATGCAGGTGTGTTATTCTAAGCAGGCACATGCATATGCAGGTGTGTTATTCTATGCAGGCACACGCATATGCAGGTGTGTTATTCTATGCATGCACATGCGGCCAGAGGTCAACATCAAGTGTCTTCCTCTATTGTCCTTATGTTTTAGGGCAGTCTTTTACTGAACCTGTAGCTCAGCATGTCAGCTAAGGGATCCTCTGTCTCTGTCTTCCCAGCACTAGAGATACTGATCTATGCTATTGTGCCTAATTTTTACACATGTGCTGGGAACTCAGAATTCAGGTCTTCATGCATATATGGCAAACACTTTACCCATTGAACAGCTCCCCAGACCCATGCCTAGCTCCCTAGAGCTGGGATCCTCCATTTTGTCGCTCCCAGTCGTCCTGGAGCCCAATACATAACAGCAAAAGCTTACTTCCTCTCACACCTCACAGAGACTAAACTTGTAACTACTGTCCAGCCATTAGAGACCTTGCTTATGATCTCCTCTGTGAGTGTGTGTGTGTGTGTGTGTGTGTGTGTGCGTGTGTGTTCCATCCTTTGGGTGACACCCAAGCTCCTAGAACAGGCACAGATACTGCTCATTGGAGGCCAGTGTGGTGACTTACAGGAAACAAAGCACCAAATCTAGAGTCCTGGGAAACATTTTCGGAGCAGCAGAAAGTGGAGGAGGCTCAAGTGAATGAAAGAAGCACTGTAATTCCATTTAAATGCAACTGCCTCGAGTGCTACAGACACAAGCCCCTGGTTTGGGAAGAGTGAGTGGAAAGGACAAATTTTCAATATGAGGCTGCATTGGAGGCCCAGGTCTCATTTGCCATTTAGTTAACTGTGCAGTACATTTATTTAAGATAAGATAATGGGGTGCGTACATTTTGTAAACTTCAAAGAGGTTGGCAAAAAAGAGGCAATAGTTATCTCATGGCAGAATCCCTGTGCCTGGTGATTGCCTGTTGGAGAGCAACCACAGGGCGGGGACTCAATGCCAGAGCTTGTGTCCTGACCACTCCTCTGAGTGGCTTTGGCAGTTCATTTTGCTTTCCTGAGCCTGTTTCCTCATCGGTGACCATAGAAGACAATTCAATGGGGAAAAAAGGGTGTTGTCAGGCACAGAGGCTGGTGTCCAGTAAGCACGGAGGAAACAAAAGGGCCTTTCCAGTCTTACAGACCATAGCCTTGGAAACGACCCTGCTCATCTGTGGTGGAAAATTAACTCATAAATCCAAAAAGCAAGGGCAAGTGCCACAGTGGGCTTGCATTACAGGCGACCCCTCCAACCACCCGCACAGCCAGTGGCAGTGTGGGGAACAGAAAGGCACTGTCCATAGATAGCTGCGTGGACCTCGGCTCACAGATGTGCCCTCAAGTCATAATGAGTCATAATTATGCACCAGAAGCTTGTAACACAGGCTCCAGTGTTGGATTGGAGCTGTGGCACAGTGTAGGGAAGCAGGCCCAGATTACATTTTTTAAATTATATCTATGGGAAGGTATGTGCACATGAGTCCAGGTACTCATGGAGGCAGCAGTGTTAGATCCCCTGAGAAGGAGTTACAGGTGGGTGTGAGCCACCTGATGTGGGTGCTGGGACTGGAACCAAACTCAGGTCCTCTGCAAGAGCAGTGCATGCTCCTAACAATTGAGCCATCTGTCCAGCCCTAACATCCAGTTTTCACATGGGTTCTGGGGATGAAACCCATACTTGCATAGGACGCACTTTACAGACTGAGCTGTCTCTGCAGCCTGGCTCTTAGTGTTGCTGCTCATGAATAGGATAAAGACTGCCAAGAAGGTCTGGCCTGTGATAGATCCTAGCACAGATTCTGAGAAGGTCTGGCCCCTGTTAGATCCTAGCACAGATTCTGAGAAGGTCTGGCCTGTGATAGATCCTAGCACAGATTCTGAGAAGGTCTGGCCTGTGATAGATCCTAGCACAGATTCTGAGAAGGTCTGGCCCCTGATAGATCCTAGCACAGATTCTGAGAAGGTCTGACCCCTGATAGATCCTAGCACAGGTTCTGAGAAGGTCTGGCCCCTGATAGATCTTGGCACAGATTCTGAGAAGGTCTGGCCCCTGATAGATCCTAGTGCAGACTCTAGGAAGGTCTGGCCTCTGATAGGTCCCAAGACAGATTTCAAGGCTGGATTAAGTTGGGTAGGAAAGTTGCCAGAAACAGTTCCAGACTTAAATTCCAGAGCAGATGTAGCTAGAGGGAGGGAGGTGATGAAGGAAGGAGGCGGGCAGATTCCTGTTCTGGGTGTGTGTGGTATGCAGCTGGAGACAGAGATCAAAACATAACCACTAGCGTTTCCTGAGCATCTGTTATCTTCCAGATACCCTCCTGGTGTTTTGTCTACATGACTCACTCAGTTCTTATACCCAAGCCATGGTCCGACCGCTGTTGGCGTGTGCAGTGAGCAGGCAGGTCTCTGAGGAAGGACATTTTGCTAAGGTCACACAGTGAGTAGGAGAACTATGGGTTTGAACTTTGGTCCAGCTCTAAGTGATTACAATTTTCTTCCTAAAAAGAAGTTTTATTCCTCATTAAGGCTTGACTATGGAAAAAAGAACTAAGAAAAACAAAGTGAGGCTGAAGAGACAGCTGGGCTGTGAAGAGCACTGGCTAGTCCTGCAGAGGACCCAGGTTTGGTTCCCAGCACCCAGATGGTGGCTAACAACCATCTGTAACTCCAGTTCCAGGGGACCAGATGCCTTCTTTGGCCTCTATAGGCATTGCATGTATTATATCCACACAGGTGAAACATTCATACACATGAAATTTAAAAAATAAAGTAAATCCTTTAAATATTATATATATAATATTTATATATATATATTATATATATATAAATTATATATATATATAATATATATAAATTATATATATATATATATGGCCAAAGTATTTCTTCCAGACCTTCAGCATTGCTGAAGGGAGACCTCCCTGAGTGTTTCTTTGTTAATTCTTCCTGATGGATTGTTTTTTCTTTTGTATTAATTGAATTTATCCTTTTACAATCTGATAGATTTTTTAAAATGCATGGCAAGCGTAAACATAAAATGCCCAAATTTTCATGTAACGGTTTAAACAGTACAGATGGGGATGAGATGAATGCAATCATCCCCAGTGTCTGTGGGGATGTGTGCCATGATTCTGTGAGCACCAGGAACCACAGATGTTCAAATCTCGTGTGTAAAATGATGGCGTGTCCGCATGGCAGCTCTGCACTGCTGTCACCCAACAACTTAGAATTCCTAATGTGTTGTAAATATCATGTGAACTCACTATTACAAGAGAAACATCTCTATGTGTTCAATATGGTTGCTATTTTTTACTGAATACTTTTGCTCTGTGGCCGGTTGAGTGCACAGATACAGACTATGGGATAGAGCAGGCTGCTTATAAAATCTTTTGCAAATTAAATTTTGCACTCAACAACATACCTTGGAGATTTTCTGTTCCTGGACACAATGCACTGACAGACTTCTACATGAGTGGACCTCATAGGTTTTTACCACGTATCCTGAGTGAGTGCCCCAAGCTTTGAACCTAAACTTTCTTGAAACCTTGCCTGTCCCATGTCATGAATGTGCTTGCGTGCCTGTCCTGGTCACTTTGGCTGTGCTGTGGGCTGGCTTGGTCAGACTCCAGCACACAGGTTTGGGTTAAGACTCCATCCAGCCTTGCCTTGGGTTGCTTTGAGATGGCCTGGGCAATTCCATGCCTTGTTTTCCTATAAACCAAGCAAGGTCCTCTCAATTTATCTAACAGGTTACAGAAAGAGATGTCAAGTCACCAATTCATTGTCTCTGTCTTGTCAAGTGTCCATTGCTGTCAGTGAGACAGGTTCTCACTTCCTTGCCTCCCTCCAACCTACCAAGGAAAATATCTAGAATTCTGGCCTTGGGCTCCCTGTAAGGAGGACCAAGAAGTGAGGGGGAGGGATTAGTTTGATGACCAGAAAGGGGACATTCACAGCTGTGTACTGAGATTGTTTTTATTAAGAGCAGTAGGTTGTGAGGAGTTTAGAGAAGGAACATTGGAGAGGCTTCAGAGGAAGTGGGAGGTGCTAGGACAGTGTGATGTGAGGTGAGAACCCAGTGTCTCTGTGAAAGGACCAGAGATCTCTGAGTTGCCTCATGAATCCACTGGGCAGCTGGACCAACTTCCTTCTTCTATCCCAAGCTGGATAATAAGGCACCTCGATGTTCTGGGGTTCACTATTGCTATGTCCCCATCATGAACTGTCCCCATTACTGCTTCTTAAACATATGTGTATGAAAACACAGCAGTGGATACTTTGCATAATAAAAAAAAAATAGGATAGCATAGGATAGACCTCCTAATCCTCCCTCCTATAGAGAAAGAACGTAGAAATGAGGCTTGGCATGGTGGGCGTGGCCTTGTGGCTGACGCCAGCACAGGGTCTCACAACCCTTGTGTCTATTTTGAAAGGCCACGCTTGAGCCCACTCTGCTGCTGGAAGGCATCTTCCTGTAAATAATCGAGGTTTGGACAAGGGTTATCTTAATTTGCATAATACATTTTTAAGCCTCTTGGAGGTTGAATCCCAAACTCATGGTCACCTAAAATTTTCCTGGAGAGCTAGAGCGTGTTCCCAGAGAGAGGATGAAGAACAGTCTGGGGGGCTGTGAAGGGCAGGGTTGTGGAGTCTGCAGATAATGGAAATAGATGCTCAGCCACCATGCTCAGAAAGGGCAGATTCAGTGGAGAACCAGGAGCCCACAGAATTAGATGAGCTCAGCTAGTAAGGGACTGCAGTGACAGACCACAGGATGTCACCTTATGATAAAGACAGGACAAGTCTTTGAAGGATTTGAATAGATTTTCCTTCTGAGAAAATCACTTAGGCTGGAAAGGAGAAGATATATCCAAAAGTCTTAGGAGGGGTTCGGGGATAGTGGGGCCAGGCAGTAAGAGATATAATGAGTGAATTGTAGCAAAGAGGTGACACCAAAGAGCCTGGACACTGATTGGAGGAGCAGGCTGACACAGAGGTTGACGTCTGGGGATGGCACAGGTTCCTAAGCTGAGTGACTGCTGTTTTCATGGTCACTGCCCATCAGCTGGAGCAAGGATTCCCAGGACCATGTATAAATTTTACAGCCTGGGAGACAGGCTTTCCCATCGCCCACTTTCTGAGCCCCCACAGAATCCATGGCCTGAACTGTGTCCCGCAGAAGGCTCACAGCTGTACTTTTGCGTTCTCCTTCTGTCATCCCAGCCACATCCAAAGCTGCTCCCTGTACCTGAGCTCTGAGCCCCCCTGGTTCCCACATCCTACGTGCTGGTTCAGGTGGGTTCCCTGAACTCTGCCCCCTGTCCCCTGCCATCAGCATGTGCTTTTCCCTGTTGCTGTGATTAATTGAAGAAGCCAGAGTAAGTTTCCCTCCATGGATCAGAATGAGCTCCATGGAAGCCAACTCACTCAGACTTCAAATTCAGAAGCAACTGGGGGGAGGGGGGGAAGAAGTAGGGAGATGGAGCTCCTGAATATTGAAGCACCTGGGTGCTTAAAGCTCCCGGAGGGGAGTCTCCATGCCATACCGCTTTGTCTAGGTTGGTGAGGAAGCTGGGCTCAGAGACTTGGAGAGGAATTGAGACTATTTTATTCTCTCTGTGGAGTTCAGAGAAATAGCAACCACATGCCTGGTGGACTGCTGGCCTGGGGAGGGGCCCATCTCTACCACTGACCAGGGACCTTGCCTCACTCGTCTCTGTGAAATGGAGCCTAATTACACTACAGGTTCCTACCTGTGCTGAGAATCCCAATGTGAAATGACACACAGAAAGTGCATGCAAGGAGATGGAAAGACCACTCAGCAGTTAACTTGCTCTTTCATAGGACCCAAGTTCAGTTCCCAGCACCCATGTCTGACAGTTCACAACCACTTGTAACTTCAGTTTTAGGGGATCTGATGCCCTCCTCTGGCCTCCACAGTACCCATGTATGCATGTGCCATGCATTCACACAGACACATAAGTAAAAATAAATCTATAAAAACCAAATAAGGGGCTGGAGAGATGGCTCATCAGTTTAGAGCACTTGCAGACAACCCAGGTTCAGTTCCCAGCACCCACATGGCAGCTGACAACTGTCCAAAACTCCAGTTCCAGGGGATCCAATACCCTCTTCTGACCTCCCTGGATGCTGCAGGACATGGGTGCACTTATGTTGCAGCGGACACTCCCTTAAACACACGCTTTGGTGGACACTTTGGTGCCCCACCTCCCAATTTTCATTTCAGGCCCAGAGACAGACCAAGGAACAGAGTCTCTGAAAACTTCTGTTTAAGGGGACCTTAATAGGGTTTCCTACAGAGCAAATGGGGGGAAGTCTCTACTTACAGGATCCCCAGGCCAGGACCCCCAGGGTGTTCAGCACAACATGGTGCCAGTGGAATCCCAGAGAGCCTCAAGCCTGGCTTTCTGAGCCCTTAGTCCCAATCCCTATGTAAGCTGGTTGGGAGGGGTCACTGGGTCCGTGGCTTTGCCTCTTGTTCAGTAGAACCCTCTCCAGAGGCATCTGCTATCCGGGAACAGTCCGTTTGAAAGAAAGTCTAAATTATCCCACAACTTATATACATGCAGGTTATACACTCATACACATAAAAAAAAAAAAAAAAAAAAAACCACACTTTAAAACCAAATAAATAAAGTGCATTTAAACTGTAAGCCCAGCACCTGGGAGGCTGAGGCAGGAAGATCCAAGTTCTAGGCCAACCTGGGCTACACAGCAAGACTTGATCTTAAAAAGTAATTCATTAACTGATCGATTAGTTAAGCACGTAAGCAGCACACATTCTGAGCACCAGGTCTGTGTCTGGCTCTGTGCTGGCACTAAAGCAGCCTGCCCTGCCTGCTTGCCCCTTCACATCCCTAATGGCTGCCTGGAGGTGTCCAGCTCCCACCCTCTCTGAATTGTCTTCTGTGCCTCATTCAGAGGCTAAGAGTCAAGCATTCCAGAAATGCCAGTGTCTTCTCCTTAAAGCATTAGTTTAGCACTTGGGAGGCAGAGGCAGGCGGATCTTTGTGAGTTCAAGGCCAGCCTGGTATACAGAATGAGTTCCAGGACAGCTGGGGCTACAGGGAGACCCTGACTCAAAAAGACAAAAAAAAAAAAAGCATTAGTTCAATGAGGGACAGACTCAAATATGAAGCTATGCTTGCCATATGCCTGGCCTGTGGTCACAGAGGCCCTTGTGAAAGACGGCAATCTCCTGGCTGCTGGAAAACAATCTCTCTCTCTCTGTGTCCTCTCTCTCCTCTCCTCCTCTCTCTCCTCTCTCCTCTCTCCTCTCTCATTGTTATATCGCCTCATTCTGTTGTGTTTACCAGCACTGAGGAGAGCTATGCTGTTGTGCTGTGAACTAGGCTGGGATGTTTGCAACCTGGAAATCTGAAAGGGGCTTGTCTGCTCTAATCCTGGAAGAGTGTGGTTGCTAAGGAGACAATTGTCCTATTACATCCTTAAACACAGTGGCTGTGGCTCAGGTGTGGACAGGGAGCTTTCTCTTGGGAAGGCGGAAACGCTCCTTTGAGAGTAGAGGGAAGAAACGCTTCGTCTTTCTGTTTCCAAGAGAGGAGTTGGGGGCTGGAGGTACCTTTGACCTGTTAAGGTTCCCTCTGGAGAACCTTGACCTAGGATCCAGTGATTTCAAGAAAGAAAGAAAGAGAGAGAGAGAGAGAGAGAGAGAGGGAGGGAGGGAGGGAGGGAGGGAGAGAGAGAGAGAGAGAGAGAGAGAGAGAAAGAAAGAAAGAAAGAAAGAAAGAAAGAAAGAAAGAAAGAAAGAAAGAGGGGCTGGAGAGATAGCCTAGCAGTTAAGAGCACTGACTGCTCTTGCAGAGGACCTGGGTTCGATCCCCAGCACCCACATGGCGGCTGAGAACCCTCTGTAACTCCAATTCCAGGAGAACTCCAGTTCCAGGGGAATCCAACACCCTCTTCTGACCCCCGCGGCATTGCACAACACAGGTGCACAAACCTACATGCAGACAGTACATTCATACACATAGAAAATAAATAAATAAAAAATTTTTTAAATTTAAAAAGAAAGAAGAAAGAAAGAAAGAAAGAAAGAAAGAAAGAAAGAAAGGAAGAAAGAAAGAAAAAAAAATTAGGAGGGCCAACCTGCAAGAGAGAAAACAGCGGGGTTAATGGACAGAATGACCCGGAGCAGAGGAGAAGAGGAAAGGCCAAACTGCCTGGAGGACACAGAAAAGAAAACACAGGAGGAACTGACCTCCCGGCTGCAGTGAGCCCACGATGCCTGCTCCAGAAAAATAAAGGCAATATTTGTCTGTCCTCTGGCTGACAGAAGGCTCAGATGACTAGAAAATGGCTCACTGTGTGTTTCTTACATAGGATTAAAAAAGATCAAGGGACCTAGGAGGTGGCTCAGCTGGTGAAGCACCTGCTGTACAAGCACGGACACTTGGGCTCGGAGAGCCTGAGTGTGCTGGGCCTGCTTGTACTCTCGTTGCCAGCCCAGCCTACTCAGCAGCTTCAAACCAGTGAGACAACTTTTCTCAGGAAAACAGGTGGGAAACAACTGAGGAAAACACGGAATGTGTCCTCGTCCTCCATATGCACATGTGAGTGTGGGCACATACATGGGCACACACGCCCCCTCCCACATGCACCCCAAACATACATGCACATACATACACACACATACAATTTTTAGGGGTAAAAATGGATAGACTAGATGAGTTAGAGATGTCCCATGCCACAGATGCGTCCATGTCTTTGAACCCCTCAGCTTGGATCCACCAAGCTTCTACTATAGGAACTGAGTTTTTCCATGAACAGCAAGTGCAGATCAGAAGCATAGAGAAGACCTTAGCAGGCTTTTCAGTTTGCAGAAATGGGAGGCAGAGGGTTCAGTGACCTCTGTTCAAAGGCTGAAGCTGCTAAGGGCCCAGGTCGACCAGCTGTGGACCCCATCCCACCTGTCTCTCACCACAGTTGGTCTTGCTCAGTGATGGTTTTGGATTCCTTCACTGAAGTTCCCCTTAGGAGGATATTACATGATTCCCCCAGTTTGAGATGCAGGGTCGGCACCCTGATCACGCTTCCCTGCAGTCTCATTTCAGTCCCCCCCTCACATGATTGGCGTCTTTCTTGCTCACCCCTTCAGCGGCCTCCAGCCCAGGTGACTCCTGTCAGTCCTGTCCTGGATGATCCCTGCAGAGCAGGAGAGAGAGGTGGATGAAAGGGAGAAGGGGAGGTGGACAGCCACCCGGGATAAATGTCCTGCATTTTGGAGGCCTTCTCGACATCCACACAAAGGACCAGGCAAGAATAGCTCTTTGGAACAGTGTAAATAGGAGCCCGCTGGGCCTGAGTGCTCACTGCTCCGTAATGAACACACTTGCCTTTTGCTAACAACATTTTAAGTCGGTAATTGGCCCAACAGGGGATGCGGATTGTACACCGAGCCATAGAATAGCACAGGAAATCTCAGAAAGGCTGCACCTCCCCTCCGCAGAGCTGCCTGTGTGCCAGCCCCTGTGGGGCTGCGTTCCTGCATCAGAGCGGGGTGGACATCAATGGGTGTGGGGGGGCTAGCAGGCCTCCCTCCCTCCCTCCCTCCTCGCTGCCTCCCCACATCACAAAGCTCTTTGATATGCCTCTCTCCCTCCCTTGGGCTCCTGTTCTAAAGGATGAAGCCAGGAGCCCAAGCCACTCTGATCATCTCAAAAGGATGTGTTTTCCCACAGACTAACCAGGGATCTGTGGAACAAATGATCACTCTGTTAATCTGATGCTTCTAAAAGAGCCAGGGACAGTGTCAATAAGAACTGGGCATGCTGGGAGCCCAGCTGAGCCCAGCAAAGGGGCTCAGCAGCCTTACCTCACTGGATCCTTACCAACCTGTTACACTGTGTCCTCAGGTCAAAGTAGAGGACATGGGGACACAGAGGGGTTCTGGAGCTGTCTATCCAGCTCTGAACATGGATTACCTGACCCCAGACTTATGCTTAACCATAGACACGGAAGCCTCTTCATCCATCTTTTGAAAATATCAATGTTCCTTTCAGGAAAGACCGTCAATTGTTTTACAACTTCTTTTGCAAGACTGGAGGCTCCAGGTTTAATATTTTTATTTTGATTCAAGTTTTTCCCTTACTAATGAATGCAAAGACACAGAGAAGTTTAGAAACCCACTCAGTACTACCTAGTTACTTAATAGTACTGATTTCAGATTCAGTTCCAACACTGAGATCTGAGTTCTTCACAATCGTGTGGCTTCAGCAAGTAGAAATAAATAGTCCCAGGTATGTCACCACCTTCGTAGCCTAAACCCAGGGCAGACATGAGTAAGCAATCAGGGATCTCTTTCCTGTAGAGCTTGGATGTGGATACATCCAGGCAGGAACTCCCAATGAACTGGATTTTACAATTGTGATAGAATCCTGCTGGTTCATGGTTTTTTTTTTTTTTTTGGTCTTTTCAAGACAGGGTCTCCCTGTAGTCCCAGCTGTCCTGGAACTCACCTCGTAGACCAGGCTGGCCTTGAACTCACAAAGATCCGCCTGTCTCTGCCTCCCAAGTGCTAAGATTAAAGGTGTGCGCCACCATGCCCGGCTGGTTCATGCTTTTAAAGACCCTCTGGGTAACAAAGTGCAGCCTGACTGTCCACTGGCCATATTTTTGTTGCTTACAGAAAATTCTTCAATCCAAATTAAGTTATTTTGAAATATAGCTTAAGCACCCCGATTCCAAGCATCTAAAGACCAAAGTGTCCCAAATCCTGAAAATTTTAGAACCCTGTAATTGTCAAAATCTTTCAGGTTTGGAGTAGCTCAGATACTGCATTTTGAGGCTTGGATTGATCAATCAGCAATCTCTGCAAATATTCCTAAATGCAAAAATAAAATAAAATAAATGAAATAAAATGGTATGAAATCTAAATATTTCTGGCCCCAGGCATTTCAGCAAGGAACACGCAACTTGTTCTACTGAGAACCAGCTTCTCAGGCTGGTGATTTTTGGAGCCAGACAGGCAATGTTATGATTTAACGCCCACACCATCCTGACGAACCAGGAGAAGAGAAGGGAAGGGTGGACACCAGAAGGGCCTGGGCCGGGGGCGGGGGGTGGCTCTGGTGGGACAGTCGCCATGGGTGGAATGTATGTCGTTGAAGCCAAGGAAGAAGGAATATGATCTGGCCAGAAAGAAAGGCAAGATGGATGGTTGAGAGAGGCAGCGAGCATGGGCTTCAGGGGTTGAGCCAGCCTTGACAGAGGTGAGTGGCCTTCCCTATAGGGTGGCGTGGCGTTTATGGGTACAGCACTTGCCTAGCATGCCTTGCAAAGGCATGGGGCTTGCAAAGGAACTGTCATATATATTGACATCTCTGGACAAGGCATCTCTTCCCCCACCCTCCACCCCGTTTGTGTGCATGGCTGTGGTAAGATGGAGGGTAACAGGCAGGGCTGCCGGAGTTTGGCTTGACAATAGAGTATAGGAGTTGTAGAGTCTCTGACTGTTTTCCTCTGTGATGTAGACAAAGGCAAAGATATTTCCTGACTCCTGGGAGCAGCAGGTGCCCAGTGGTCAGTACTTGCTGTTCAAATTCTTCTAGCCAAACAAGCCTGTGTCCCATGGACTCTCACCGCCCCTCCTTGTGGGAATGGTCACAGGATGATGGCTCTTGGGGACATTGGCAAAGGGAGCCAAAGAACTTAGTGATGGGGACCAAAATGTGGAGCAAGGGAGACAGAGATGGTGAGAGTTGTTAAGTCTAGCCCGGGGCCACCCAGGCGGAGGAGAAGGCCCTGCAAAGATGCCCAAATGAGCTGCCCTGTTTCTATTTGGAATTCCAGAGTGAGAGCTCTCTAGGGAAGCTGACTTCAGGGAGGCATCTCCTTTCAAAGTCAGTAAGTGTGTCACCATTCTTCTAACCTATATCCAAGCAGACAATACTAATCAATCAAAGAACCCTTTCTTAAGCAGCTTGGTGTGATCCTTTGACAGGCAGGGGAAGCTGAGATGAGCACTGACCTTGAGAACAAGGGCCAAGCAGCCACCCGCCACCATTGGACCCATTCCAGCTGGAGTCTACTGCCACTGTTTTCTATTCTCAGACCCCCAAGAGCGCGGTTCACAGAATTATTCTCACAGTCCCACAGATAGCACTGGCCTCATTAAGCCAAAAAGAAATGGTCCTCCACTGGGGCTTTATTATGTGCAATTCAGAATCAACCCCCCACTGCTCACTGTGCCCCCCAGCAGGAAGAAGAAATTACATGTTGCTCTGAACAGGCAGGAGGAAGTGTGTGGGCTGAGGTAACACATCTGTACTTCGTAAAGACACGTGTAGTGACAATGTAGTCACTTGTTGTGACAGCCCAGGGCAGACACTGCAAGCCCGAATCCCGTGAGACATGAGTTTATGCATACAAATATGGGAAATGTTCTGTGAGTCTGTGACCTGTACATCCTGGGATTCTGTCCTCTGAAGCAGCAAGGCATTTCCTGCAAATGTGCAAAGGGGATGCCCATCTCCCCCAAATCCTCTGGCCACTCTGATCTCTCTGGGACACAGCTGATGACCACAGTCTGCCTTCAAATCTGGCTGCCACTGGTCCGACAACAACTCAAAGCCACCACAGAGCCTAAAATATTTACTACGTGCCCCTTCCCAGGAAAGAGCATTTGCTGACCCTTGGGCTGGGCTAGCTGGGGAAGAAAACTGATCTTGTGCCCTGGATCTGGGCTTAGGCTGGGCAAGACGAGGCCCAAGGGTGGAGGTCGCTGGGGCAACAGTGTCCAGAAGGGTAGGCACTGAGGACACTGAAGAGAAGGGCTCCACAAGCATGCACACACATATATGCACACAGACATATACCACATAGACGTGCACACACACTTATGCATATATACACACACATGTGCACACACTTTTGCATACACACACATCTGCACATGTACACATGCATATGCATGCACATACATGAAAGTCCACAGCGTCTGTGGCATTAGCTCTTTGGATTGGCTCCTGGAGGCCTCAGGCAGGCCTATACTCCAGTGACATGATCTCCCTCACACCCTCCAGCTAAGGGTGGGACTTCCTGCTCTGTGGCTCAGGCCCCCCTCCCCCATCTCTGCTTGGGTTCTTCTCTCTTCCTTCACCTGCCTAACCAGCTGTCTGTACCAGTTTCTCCCTTAAACCCATAGGGCATTTCTGTTTTCCCAGTTGGATTCTAACAGCTGGGTCCGACTCCAACTTAGGGACCCTCAGGTACCCCCATTGCCCCCCAAGGCTTCGTTCTTGGCTGCTGGCTTCTTCAGGGCAACTCAATCCCCTCTGTTCCTTCTGCCCCTGCCGTCTGAGAGGAGTCAGTTCCCAATGTTCCCCGCTGGTTTCTGGACCATTCGTAATCTCCATACTCCACTGCCCAGCTCCAGCCTCAAGGCCCAGGAACTCCAGCTCTCACGGCAGGTTTTGTGGCATTCATGGGCTTTTCTTTTCTTTTCTTTTCTTTTCTTTTCTTTTCTTTTCTTTTCTTTTCTTTTCTTTTCTTTTCTTTTCTTTCCTTTCCTTTTTCCTTTCCTTTCCTTTTCTTTTTTTTTTAATTTTTATTTATTTCTGTATGTGTATTAATGTACTGTCTGCATGCAAGTTTGTGCACAGGTGTCATGCAATGCCACGGAGGTCAGAAGAGGGTGTCAGATTCCCCTGGAACTGGAGTTCTCCTGGAATTGGAGTTTCAGATGGTTTTCGACCGCCATGTGGGTGCCGGGGATCGAACCTGGGTCCTCTGTAAGAGCGGTCGGCGCTCTTAACCGCTAGGCCATCTCTCCAGCCCCCTCCTTTTCTTTTATTTTTTTTGAGACAGGGTCTCCCTATAGCCCCAGCTGGCCTGGGGCTCACTCTGTAGACCAGGCTGGCCTTAAACTCACAGAGATCTGCCTGCCTCTGCCTCCCAAGAGTGCTGGGATTGAAGGCGTGCGCACCATGCTGAGCCATGTCTCTAGCCCCCAGCCTTCATGTTTTTCAAGCAATCCCATTCCAGAGATTTTTTTCATTGATTCTTAAAAAGCAAAATATTTCAGGAAATACTTGGCTTGGTACATTTAAAGAAATTTCTCTTCTTTTCCTTTAACATGTAAGGCACTTTAAATTATAGGGCTTCCAAAGCTTATTGGAGCACAGAACTGTTGTTATTGTACGTGTGATAGGGTGAACAGCCTTATGGGACTTGGACCCACATAAAAAAAACATAATAAACAGGTGTTACTCTGTCCACCTTCCCTGGCTTCCTTCTGGTGACAGGATGTTTCTCTCAAGTGAGAGACTTTTCCCATCCAGTGAGGACAAAATCGGTCCTATACCACTATCTCCAGCAGCCATGTGAGAGGTGTGGCCCAGTTCTGCCCTCTGTAATTGACTGAGAAGGACACTACCTACATTGAACCAACTGGGATTTCACTGAGATCTTTCTAGCAAGAGATTAAAGAAAGGTTTACTCTTTCTCCCAGGAGGGATACTGAGTCCCAAGACCATAAGTAGGGTGAGGGGTCAAACAACTAGAAGTGTAGAGAACATTCTGGAGCAGAAGCCACAGGCAAGAGGGACCACAGAACTGAGAGATGGAGAGCTCAGAGCCCTGGCGATTATTCTCAAGTGTCCAAGCCCCCATCTGAAGTTGGCCATTTCCTTACCCTCTTAACTGCATGAGCTAATAACTCCCACCAGCCCCTGTTTAATTTTCCTTTTTGCTGAAGCTAATTTGAGTTCACTATTTGTCTCTGACAAATGTAGTCTGCTCGACAGGGAGGAAGCACAGTCTCCTCAGCTCATAGCATGGGTCTGGTGTTAGGGTTCTAAATTCCTAATTGGTGATGTCCGGGGTCAAGTCCCTGAGTTTCTCACCCATTCCACAGCCACAATGGGTAAAGAAGGAGGATCTGAACCTGGAGCTGACAGCAGAGTGGCACAGAAGCACCTGCTGTTCATCCTTGGCCCAGAACCATTTCACCATCTCAGCACCCCAGAGCACATCCTCTGGGGGGCCCTTAGGGACAAACCATATGGTCTCATGCCCCTCTTATCACCAAGATTTTGCCACAATTCTGTGGTTTCCATGAGTTTCTGCAGAACAATTTACTCCCTGCAAACTGGAAGGCAGCATGCATTGGCTTGGATGAAATTCAGATTAATACATGAGCAACTACAAGGCCTTCCAGCTGAGCAGCAGTTTTAATTTGGAAACACCTCATGTGGAATGACAGAAGTGCCCAGGGTCCAGGTGTAAACCAGCTGAAATGACGAGCCCTGAAGTGGACACGACCAAAGAACATACTGCCACACATTCTGGTGCAAGGTAAGGCCCTTTCAGAGTGACCCTGTCAATCATCCTCTGATGGGTGGAGACAAAGCCTCATTTTTTTTTTATCTTTTCGAGGCGAGGTCTCATTTTTTTAGGGGCAGTAACCAAAATGGTTGAGATTCCAGAGTGAAGAAAGGTGTCTAGGCTCACATAGCCAGAGAGGATGGTGGGGAGGAAGACAGTGGGCCTGGTCACTCCATTTGGTTTGGTTGCACATCACATGGACTTGGCTGGTTGGCATCTCTGGCTCACTGGGTTTCCATTTTCTAAATGCTCATCTGAGGATGGACATTTGTCTCATCCACACCTTAGCAGGAGACATCCTTTGGCTAAGATAATTGTTTTGCTACTCCACTCCTTTCCACTTGTCACCTGTGGAAATTGTGATGATGAAATCCAACTTAAACATGAACTGAGAAGATGGACAGACAGATCCACGAAGCTCAGTGACCAGTCCAGCTTCAATTTCAGCGAGAGACTTGTCTCAAAAAATATAGGTGGAATGGAGGCCAGTACAGGAAGATCAAGACAGGACGTGGTGCTGACTGGACCTCATTTGGGTGACCATGGGAAGGGAAGACCCCAGTGTGGAGCACAAGGGCAAGATCAATGGTTGTTTGGGCTTGCCAAGGAGGAGCCTTTAAACACTTCCTTAAGGAAAACATGACATCTTTTAGTAAAAAGAAAGAAAGAAAAGAAAGAAAGAAAGAAAGAAAGAAAGAAAGAAAGAAAGAAAGAAAGAAAATCCTCCAATTCAGGTGATATGTGTATGTATGTATGTATGTATGTATCTATCTATCTATCTATCTATCTATATGTATATATATATATATATATGCAATACAAGTTGGAGAGAACAACAACAACAAAAGTACTAGAAAAAAAGACTGAAACAGTGAGGTTCTCCCCCAAACAATAAGCCTCTGCTTTGAAAAAATAAACAAATAAATAAATAAAAAAAACTCTGGAAAGACTCAGAAAAAGATGCAAGACATGTATGGCAGAGTGCAGAAACTCAGGTGGGGTGGGGGGCATGGAAAGGGAAATGACTCTAAATTGGATTGAGAAATGATGCATGATGTATGGAAAAGTTTAATAACAATAAAAAAGAAAAATATATAGGTAGAGGGTGATTGAGGTAGACAGTGGACAGCTGTACAAGCTCGACATGCACACATGCATGCACACACACCTGCATGCTCACATACACACACAACATACACGCATGCTCACATGTACATGCACACATGCATGCACACACACCCGCATGCTCACGTGCACATCCACACACACATCACACACCTGCATGCTCACATACACATGCACACACACCTGCATGCTCACATGCACATCCACACATATACGCACACACACCCATATGCTCACATACACATCCACACATCTATGCACATACACCTGCATGCTCACGAGCACATCCACACATGCATGCACACAAACCTGCATGCTCACATGCACATCCACACATGCATGCACACACCTGCATGTTCACATGCATATGCACACATCCATGCACACACACCTGCATGCTCACATGCACATCCACACACACATGCACACACCTGCATGCTCACATGCACATGCACACACGCATGCACACACCTGTATGCTCACATGCACATGCACACACACACAAATGGATAGTCAAGGAGCAGAAAGAGTATATGACAGGGTGACAAGCAGGGCTCTTTCTCAGCCCTGAATTTCTCAGGCTTAGGGGCCCATTAAGACATCTTGAGACATTCAAGGGGGTTCATAACAGGAAAGGGGGAAAGAAGGTCAGTGACAGTCCTGGAAAATTGTGTTCTTAGGTGAATATGTTCCTCTTAGCAAACCCAAACATGCAGAGGCACTAACAGTCCCTGAAGAGGTAAGTTGGTTAGGCTTTCATTGAATCTCCTGGGGATAGAGTTTCAGTGAGTGACTTGCGTTGGCCTATGGGGAACTGTCTTAATTCAGTTGATTGTCGTGGGAAGACCCAGATGACTGTGGGTGGTGCCATTCTCTAGGCATGGCATCCTGAGCTGTATCAGTGGCGTGACAGCACTGAGCACAAGCAAGTGAGCATAGCTGTGCTCATTTCTCTTTGTTCTTGTCTGCAGCTGCTGTGGAAATAGCCACTTCAAGCTCTGTTCTGACTTCCTTGAAATGATGGATATAACCTCAAACCAAGGGCTGAAATAAACCCTTTGTCCTCTAAGCTGCTTCTGGTCAGGATATTTTATCACCACAAACCAAAAGAAAACTAGAACAAGAGGCTGGCAACCCTTGTCAGTTAAACAGCCATTAATCCATATCTCCAGTGCCTTTCTCTCCCTAATGGATTGTGAACGCCAGGAGAAGCTAGGCGTTCATTATTCACCCCTGGAGATTTCCAACACCACCAGCACTTCACACACAGAGTGGGTCATCACTGAGAAAATAATAAATAATGCTATTAAATGAATGGGATGGGACAGTCATCAGCCAAGCAAGATCCCACTGCCTGGTACCATTAAAAGTGGCTATGGTCACCTACTGTGGTCCAGGGACGTCATGGTTAAGGGACACTCCACGCCCTTTTTACATTGAATCCAGATGTAAATATACACTCAAATAGCATAAACTGAATACACATGACTCCATACGATCACAGATAGAAACACAGAAAAAGCTTTTAAAAAGATTTGCTTGAGGCTGGGGAAATAGCTCAGTCAATAAAGTGTCTGCTGCAGCAGCCTGAGGACCTGAGTTTAGTAAGCAGACCCCATGTCAAGGAAGCCAGGCTTGATGGAGAGCATTTGTAATTCAGGTCCTGGGGAGGTAGAGACAGGTAGATCCCCAAGGTTCGCTGGCCGGCTAATTTAGCTGAATTGGTGAGCCCCATGTCAATGAGGGACCCTGCCCCAGAAAATGAGCTTGAAGGCCCCTAAGGAAGAGCACCGAGGTCATCCTCTGGCCTCCACACATGTACCCTCCACATACACACAGGCACATAGAATAGACACAAAGTATTGAGTTGATATATCAGCAGTGTGCTGGGCTGGAGCTGTGTCTCAGTGGGACAGTGCGAGTTTACTGTTTAAAGTTTTGAGCTCCATCCATTGCAGCCCCCACCCAAAAACTCATAATATAAATGTGTATTAAGTCAACATATTGGACACCTTAAATATGTCAAACTTACAATGCTGTGACAAATATACAATAGAAACCATTTAAAAGAACGAAACGTTTGGGGCTAGAGAGATGGCTTAGTGGTTAAGAACACTTGCTGTTCTTCTAGAAGAAGGGGTTCAATTCCCTGCTAGCAACCATCTGTGACTTCCAGTTCCAGGGGATATGACGGCCTTTTCTGACCTCTGTGGGCATTGCACCACACGGATGCACTCACAGACACACAGAAAAACACTCATATACATAAAATTAAAAAAGAAAGGCTAATTCTGGCTCAGGGTTTCAGAGGGGTCTGTGCATGGTCAGCTGGCTCCATTGCTTGGGCCTAAGGTGACGCAGAGCATCATGGGACCATGCCACAGGGGAGCAGAGGACCTTAGTTCATGGTGGACAGAAAAGTTGGGTTAAGACAACTTTCCAAGTGTGACCTCTTCAACCCACTCCACCTACCAGGCCCCACCTCCTGTCTTACCTCACATAGGGTCAGTCCATCAGAGGATTCACTCGTGCTTTAGGTCAGAGCAGGCAGGGTCCATTGCCTCTCCAGAGCCTCTGCTGGCAACATGGTCCCAGGTACATGAGTCTATGAGTGACACCTTCAAACCATGGCATTGAACATACATAATTTTAGTTTCTTAGTTAAATGTCTTGAAATAAAGTGCATCATTTCAGTCTTGGCTTGGCTCCCTCCTGATCAGATGCAGCTGGGTCTGAGCTTCCTATGGCTGTTCCCTTCCACACTGCAGCACTGTTAACTACACTTACCCCTTGCCTCAGAGTGCCCGTTCCTGCATATGGAAGGTCCTTACTTAAGCCCCAGTTGCTCTGGATGCTGAGTTGGGGTTCTGCCTGCCTGTAGCACGTGATCCAATCTTCTGCTTGGGCTTCTGCTGTATTCTCCTTGTCCCCTCAGGGAATGCTGGCCCAGCTCCTCTGGGGTAAGCTCCAGCAGCCCCAACCCTGTCTTGCTCGATCTTCAGGGACCCCTTCAACCCTGGTCCCAGGCTATAGTTAGAGCCTACAAGGTGCTTTCTTGGCATTCACTTTTCTGAGCTCCTTGATGTCCTGTGTGAGTCATTAGCATTCCACAGAGCCTCAGAGCCAGAGAATGAGCTGACCTCAGAGGTGGCTCCCACTGGCTGTGGGCACCAACAGAGACAATGCCCCCTTGAAGGAGACCTGGCTCGGACCTGCTGTCTGCCCCACCCTGGGTAGTACTGGGATGCATAGCTGGTGTGCATATTCATTTGTAAACACTTAGGACAGTCTCTCAGCCTCAGCATCCTTGATGTTAACTAGAAAGCTCTCCTTAGAGGAAGTGACTGGGCATACTAGGAGGTTAGCTAAGTGCTCAGCCCTACCCCAAGTTGAGTGCAGCACCTCAAGCTGAGCTAGCCAAAAATGCCTCCAGACACTGCCGTGGCTCCCCTTGGGGAAATGTTGCCTCTAAATGAGGATCCTGCTATGGGAAACTCCTAGGCTTTCTACTGAGCAGGTGACACAGACTGCAATTCCCACGGGAGAAGAAGGAGCCAGAGCCTGTATTGTGAGGAGCCAGAGGCCCCAGCCACCTCGAAAGGCTGCTGGATTAACCTGGTATGTGTATGTGTGTGTTGGGGAGGGGCGTGTCTTTGCCCTAAGTGTGTGCTGCCTCTAAGCACCATACAAAGCCTGTCCTTGGGGAAACCATCCCTCCCTTGTGTCAGGCCCCAGAGATGGGATGTGGACCTCCTCTTGGCAGCCTGCACATCGATCTGGATAGGTCCAATGAGAATGGGCCTGATACTTTGGCTGGCTTGACACAGGTCAGTTCTGCTCACTGTGGTTTCTAGCTAGTCTAGAGTACAACTAGCACATTGGTGGCAAATTTGGCCACATCCTGCATCTCTAGCCAGGGAGTCCCCACACTGATGTCAAATGAATAGTCAAGAGCGAAGCAAATTGCGGGAGAGCCGACAAACAGACTTGGTCTGAGCACCTAGATAAAACCTTCATCTGGCCAAATGAGCCATGATTTCTGTTAAGTATTTTGATTTTCAGTCCTGCCATTTGCAATTAAAAGACTCCCAATAAGTCCATTAGGATATTAAACACCAGGCACAACACAAAAGCACTCAGGCAATCAATAGAAATATGGCTACTAATTACTTAGTTGATAGCTATTTTGAGTGTCTACTGGTGCGTCGAGCACTGTGCTGATGACTGAGTGCGGAGTCCAGCCATGAGACTTGGATGCCAGTCCTGGCTCTGTCTCTGACTTGTGAGCTTGGCTAAGCCTCTATTTCTCTTGTTCACCTGAAGATGGATTTGGACATACTGTATGTTGCAACTTGGCAGCCCCAACTGCATCCATTCCTTCTTCTGTAATTTCATGAGGCCTACCCCCCTTTGATAACTTAGAACCTGCTATATGAACTGAAGAGCTGGCTCAGTAGTTAAGAACACTGGCTGATTTTCTAGAGGACCCAGGTTTGATTCCCAGCACCCACATGACAGCTAACAACTACCTGTAACTCCAGTTCCAGGGGATCCATCACCCTCAGCTGACCACCTTGGGCATTGCACGACACTGGTGCACTTACACATATGCAGACAATACACTCATACACATAAAATAATAATAATAATATTAATAATGAAAACTCTCAAGTTTTAAAAGTTCTGATGCCTTTAAGGGTTTTAAGGGGTAGAGATGTGGTTCAGTGGGTAGAAGGCTTGCCTTGACTGCCTGAGGCCCAACAGTGGATCCTTAGCGCTGCACAGGCTGGGCATGGGGTGGCCACCTAGAATCCCAGTACTTGGAAGGTGGAGGCAGGAAGAGGAGTTTAGGGCCAACCTCAGCTACATAGCAAGTTCAAGGCCAGCCTGGGCTACAGGAGATCCTATCTCAGCAAAACAAGATAACAACAACAATCAAATGATTAGCCATATTGGGCAAGAGCACAGGTTTGGAAGGAGCTCTAGTCCTGGATCACCCAGACCCCCCATCCCTCCTATTGCTCCCCCCCCTACTTTCCTAAGCCTGCTTGACTCAGCTCATGCTTATGACCCACAGGCTACAAATGCAACTCAGTGTTTTCTAGAACGGTCTCTCAGCTCTTATATTTGAGATGATTAAATGGACACTTCAATAGCAGACCTAACAGTGAGAAGCTCCAGAGAATAGAGTTCAAGCTCAGGAGATGGAGCTCCCACCCAGTGAAGCGTCCTGTCATTGTGACTAGGAGGGAGCCATCGCTGTTTCCTCAAGCCAGAGAACACACAGTCGACAGGGCCAGAGGCAAACAGGTGGTGATTGTCTAACAAAGAAAACCCCTGCATAGAAAGCCTCTCCGATGGCTTTGATGTCCCCCTTCCAAGCAAACTCCACTTCAAAGGAGAGGAGAGAGAGGCAGGCTGAGCAGGAGCCTGGTAGTGCTGCCTTGGCTGCTAATTATTCTCCCTCTGTGTAAATAATTATCTGGAAGGAAAAAACACTGACGGCTAAAGAGCTGAAGAAGCAGAAGAGAGACATGAAAGAGGTTGGAGATTTGCTGTGTCCCCAGGAGCCATCCTGTTGGGGAGTGAGGCCTACAGAGGACTTCTTGCTCTCATGTTTAAATTCGGCTTTCAAAGCCTCAGGCATGGCTGCCCTAATGAAATCAGGGTTCTGCAAGCTGGCATGTGGGCGATTCCCTTGTCTGTGGCTCAGACTCCTGCTGGACTCTGCAGTAGAAGCAGGAAGTCTCAGAAACAAAGGTCCTGAAGCCAGGCTAGGCTTGAACTTGGCTTCCCTGTTGTCACAGTAAGATTTGGTAAACTTGACACAAAGCTAGATATACATGGGAAGAGACAGTCTCAAATGAGAAATTTCTTCTGTCAGACTGGCCTATGGGCGTGTCTGCAGGGGATTGTCCTGATTGCTAATATAACTGGGAAGAGAGAGCCTCAAATGAGGAATTTCCTCTGTCAGACTGGCCTTTGGGCGTGTCTGCAAGGGGTTGTCCTGATTGCTAATATACCTGGGAAAAGAGAGCCTCAAATGAGGAATTTCCTCTGTTAGACTGGCCTATGGGTGTGTCTGCAGGGGATTATCCTGATTGCTAATATATCTGGGAAGAGAGAGCTTCAAATGAGGAATTCCCTCTGTCAGACTGGCCTGTGGGCATTTGCAGGGGATTGTCCTGATTGCTAATAAACCTGGGAAGAGACAGCCTCAAATGAAGAATTCCCTCTCTCAGACTAGCCTGTGGGTGTCTGCAGGGGGTTGTCCTGATTGTTAATATACCTGGGAAGAGAGAGCCTCAAATGAGGAATTCCCTCTGTCAGACTGGCCTGTGGGCATGTCTGCAGGGGATTGTCCTGATTGCTAATATACCTGGGAAGAGAGAGCCTCAAATGAGGAATTCCTTTTGTCAGACTGGCCTGTGGGTGTCTGCAGGGGGTTGTCCTGATTGCTTATATACCTGGGAAGAGAGAGCTTCAAATGAGGAATTCCCTCTGTCAGACTGGCCTGTGGGCATGTCTGTAGGGGTTGTCTTGATTGCTAGTTGATGTGGGGGGTCCCCGGCCACTGTGGGTGATGCCGTAGGACAGATGACCCTGGACTGTATACAGAAGGTAGCTGATCAAGCCAGGGGAACACGTGGGTAAGCAGCATTCCTCCATGGTCTTGCCTCTGTCCTTCCCTCCAGCCTGCTGCAGGGAGCTCCTGCCTTGGCTTCCCTCTCCTTTGTTTGTTCTCTGTTTCTGTGATACCGCACTGACCAAAACCAACCTAGGGAGGAAAGGCTTTATTTCACAACTATAGTATAATTATATACTAATATAATATATATATATATATATTTATATATATCCCAGTAACAGTCCATCTTTGAGGACAGCAGCTAAGGCAAGAAACTCAAGGCAGGAACCTGGAGGTAGGAGCTGAAGCATAAGCACACACTGCTCACTGGCTTGCTCCCCTGGCCTGTGCTCAGCCTATTTTCTTTAAAAAAACAAAAACAAAAAAAAACCTAAATGCATAAATATTCTTTATTTGTTTATTTATTTGTTTGTTTGTTTGTTTATTTATATGAATGTACTGTCTGCATGCAGGTCCATGCACCCATCTTATGCAATGCCGTGTAGGTGAGAAGAGGGTGTTGGATTCCCCTGGAACTGGAGTTCTCCTGGAATTGGAGTTACTGAGGGTTCTCAGCCACCATGTGGGAGCTGGGGATTGAACTCGGGTCCTCTGCAGCTCCCAACTGCTAGGCCATCTCTCAGCCTGTTTTCTTATATAGCCCAAGACCACCTGCTCAGGGGTGGCACCGCCCACAGTGGGTCAGGCTCTTCGTGTTAGTCATCAATTAAGAAAATGTATCACAGGCACGCCCACTGGCCAATCCCATAGAGGACATTCATCACTGAGTTTCCCCTTTCCCAGGCATGTCAGGTCTTCAGTTAACTAATGCTGTCCACGCATCCTTCAATGATCAACTGTGGAGCTGAAACAAACACTTTCTCTCCCCCCCCCAGCTGGATTTGGCCAGTTCTTTGTCATAGCAACAGAAAAGATGACTAGAACAGCTTGTCATTAAAACACATTTCAGAGGCTGGACGTGGTGGTGCACGCCTTTAATCTTCACCCTTGGGAGGCAGAGGCAGGTGGATCTTTGTCAGTTCAAGGCCAGCCTGGTCTACAGAGTGAGTTTCAGGACAGCTGGGGCTACAGGGAGACCTTGTTTCCAAAAGACCAAAAAGAAAAGAATAATAAACACATTTTTTCCCACAAAGGGCTTATGAGAAGCTGTTCCCTCAGTCGAGAGCACCCTGAAATCCCAACTCAGTGCAACTGATACTTGCACTACTGATGCAGACACCCGGATACCCTGTGTCTGTGCAGGCCAGGCAGTGTCCAGCTGCCTACACCCCTAGTGTGCTCATTTGAAGCCCCTGAAGAGCTATGTGTTGGCTTGCTCCCCTGTGAGAGGTGTTTGAACTGTGAAGACTCTGGTCTAATGCATGGATTAACCCATCCATGGAGTCCTCGTTGCCGGTGTTAGGCAGTGGAGTCCAATTGGAGAAGCCAAATCTTCACTTGGCCAGCATTGCTCCCTGGAACTTAAGCCCTAGCTTCTCTGACATGGGCTGATGTGTGCTGGGGAAGCCAAGTCTCAGGGAACCCTCCTGAGAAATGAGCCTGGGAGCTGGCATGAACACCCTGGCTCATCTGTTTCCTGTGTAGGAAAAATCTGAGACTCACGCTCTGTGGTTTCCCAGAGTTCCCAGGCAGGGTCATGGTGTGGTTCCTGGATCCACCAGGTACCTCTTATGGCTTCTTTCTGTCTCCCATCTTCACCCCTCTTTGAGGGATGTGACCAGCCACTTCAGCCCAAACCGTCATCTGCATCTCCATCTGGGAGCTCAAATGGAGAACAGCTACCTGTGCCTCTAGCCCAAATGTCATTCCCTGCAGAGTGTGGGGCAACCTGGGTATGAAGGAAGCTGGGGTTGAGTGTGAGCCACATCCCCTCGGAGCACGCGGGTCACTGTATGAACGATGTGTCCTCTGTCCTGTGAGTCATCATCTGTCACCCCTGAATATGAGCTTCAGCAGGGGAGGGGCTAGTGATTTTATTTCAGTCTCAGTTTCTGGTACAGAAACTAGTACATAATGAATGCACCATAGGTGGTGAGATGTGGCACAGTCGTGGAGTATTTGCCCAGCATGCACAAAGCCCTGGGCTCTGTCTCCAGCAAAGTATAAGTTGTATGTGGTATTGCAGCTACTGTCATCCCAATTCTAGGGAGGTAGAAGCAAGAAGAATCAGAAGGTCAGCTTGGGCTACATGAGACCCTGTCTCAAATAAATAAATAAATAAATAAATAAATAAATAATCAGCCTGAGTTTCTTCTTGGGAAAAAAAAAATGGAGAAACTAATGTAGCCTTTTGATTGGAAGGCTGAGGAATGTATAGCCTAAACCGTTTCAAGTGATTAAATTGACAATTGCCACAGTACTTGGAACATGGGGAACATTCTAGAAGTTGGGAATATTCTGACTTCCTCACCAATGATGTCACATGCAAAATTGGATCACTTCTAAATTTTTGGAATGATTACTCTGGGGTCACAAGGAAGAAAATGTGTAGTAACTTGCTAGGAGACTCAGGAATGTTCGAGCTTCCAAACTGGCTCCACATGACTCCAAACAGCCCTAGATCCTCAGTCTAGACTCATCTACTGTGAGCAGGATTAAGGCAGAGAAACCTGGGGTCAGGGAGGTTCATGGTGCTATGGACACAGTTTGATGAAGAAATAAAGAGACGGACCACATAGTCAGAGGAGCAGGATTTGGGGGAGGAAGTTAACTGGCATCTAAGTAAGCTCAGAAGGCATCTTATGCAAGTTGCTCCTGGGGCCTGGGGACCAGGGGAGAAGGCTGTGAGCTTTCTCTGTTCTATCTCATTTGTCACTGACAGCAGGGCCAGTCACCAGCAGGCACCCAGAGTCCCAATGGACAGTAGAGGAAAGAATGAGGAAGGAACACCGGATCTCTGCGCTGTCCACAAAAGATTCTTCTCAATGGAAGCCTGTGCATGGTGAAGAGGGGAGCCTTAGCTTGTTTGTGTGCTCCGAAGAGGCCCGGCCCACTATATCTTATCTGCAAACTGGGAGAGCCGGCTCCCAAAAAGCCTGTTCAGGAGCCTCTAGATAACAGGAGCCCAAGCTTTGTGAGGTGAATGGAGACTTCCTCCTCTCATGGGCATCAAAAGTCAAGCGACACTCATGGCTCTGAAACTCCTGCGTTGTGCCAGCCAGGTACAGGGGTGGCATTGTGCTGCAAGGGGTCCAGGATCCTGGATTAGGTGCAGAGCTCTTCTGGGTGCATCTAAGGAGTTTCTGTGGTCCCTATATATTAACACCACTGGGAAAGGTGACCAGATACCTCTCAAGAGAAACTGTGACTCAAAAGCAAGGGTTATGATGAGTGTGTGGATGCCCAAGGGCAGACCTCAGATGAGCTCCAAAGTGAAGAGATGGCTTCTTTCCCTGCAGGCTAGAGGAAAGCCTCCATTCTGCTGAGATTGCTAACCTAAACCCAACACTAACCCAACCGTAACCCAACCCTAACCTAACCCTAACCCAACCCTAACTCAACCCTAACCTAACCCAAACCCAACACTAACCTAACCCTAACCCAACCCTAACCCAACCCTAACCCAACCCTAACCCAACCCTAACCCAACCCCAACCCAACCCCAACCCAACCTTAACCTAACCTTAACCCAACCCTAACCTAACCCTAACCCAACCCTAACCCAACCCTAACCCAACCCTAACCCAACCCTAACCCGACCCTAACACCAGGTAAATATGAATTTCACATTTAAAAAAATCAATGTAAGTAGTTCCCAAATATCCAGTATAATATATTTATGTTAAAAATTCCTTACTGTTGCTCTGAGATTGGAACTGACCTGAGAATTTTTTGTTTGATTCATTGTATCTGGCAACACAGGAACATGGGGGATATTTAATGTAGAGGTTAAAGGCTGATTGATGGTTTACAGGCTGAAATGTTTCCATGTGGCCAACACAGTGCTTCAAAAATAAGAAAATACCACCTAAGCTCCAGCCTTCCACCTTCCCTGGAGATCTGGTCACAGGACTGGAGAGTTGACACGTGTGGATCTCATCTGCACATACATTGCTGCTTGCCTGGTTTGGGATCCTTTAAGTCTAGACCTGGTCTTGGGGTCACCAGTTCACAACCCTATCAGTAAACCTTCTGGGCCAAGAGTCTAGAGCCACTGGGCTGAGACCCTGTTGCACCCTGGTACAGATGGGCAATCTCTGGAGGTGCATCCTCCCCCACCTCCTTCTGGAGTATGACAGAGATGGAATGTGAAGAGACTGAAGCCATCTATGAGGAAAGAAGCAATGATCCCCCTACCTGCTCTTCGGCAGCCTTCCCTATGCAGGCAGAACTTCACAAACACCCGCACACACACACACACACACCATACCATGCTAACCCCCTCCTGGCATGCAAGGCTCTGTCATTGGCTCACCCCAGCCTGTCCCTAGACCTTCCCTGCTTTCCACTCCACACTGGGACACCAGCACACAGGCTCACCCAGCTCCGCTGTCTCCTAGCTTCACCTAGTGTTCACTTTCTTGGGTTCTCCACTCCCCTGGGAACTCGGGCTGGGTGCAGCAAGCTCCCTGCTTTCCCCCACACTGTCAGGACATTGTCTTTGCCACATGTCACAGCCCACATCATTCTCCCTCACCCAGTCATGGCGTTTCTCCGGTAGGTTCCAGCATCAGAACCTAGCCTCTCTCATCAAAGGAGAGCAACGAGTTATTGAAAGAGAGAGGACATGGTCCTCGAAGACTCCAGGAACCATCAAAATAGCAGTTGAAAAACTTGGAAGTGTTCCTTCCTTTTCTTTCTGTGTTATAATTTGAGGAATATTGGTGTTAGTTCTTCTTTGAAGGTCTGGTAGAATTCTGCAGTGAGTCCATCTGGCCTTGGCTTATTTTAGCTGGGAGATTTTTTAATTACTTCTCCTATCTCATTGGTTGTTATGTATCTGCTTAAATGATTTACTTCATATTAGTTTAATTTTCTTTTTTAAAGATTATTTCTCATATATATCTTATTCTATTATTTTTATTTTATGAGTATGAGTGTATTGCCCGCTTGTGTGTAAGTGTGCCCATGTCATGCAATGAGCATGGAGAGGTCAGAAGAGGGCATAGGATCCCCTAGAATTAGAGTTATCAATGGTGGCTAGCCACCATGTGGGTGCTGGAAATTAAACCTGGATCCTCTGCAAGAGCACCCAGTGCTCTTAACTGCTGAGCCATCTCTCCAGCCCCCTAAATTGGTTTAATTTTCATAGGTCATATGCATCTCACAATTCACCCATTTCATTTAGATTTTCCAGTTTAATGAAATATAAATTTATAAACTATGTCCTCACAGTTCTCTGCGTTTGCTCAGTGTCTGTTATAACGTCTCTCTCTCTTCATCTCTAACTTTATTCATTTCAGGTCTCTTCTCTGCATTTAGTTAACCTGGTGAAAGGCTTGCCAATTGTGTTTATCTTTTCAAAAACCCAACTCTTTCTTTCACTGAGTTTTTATTCTAGTTTGCTTTCTGTTGCTGTGATACACACCATGACCAAAAGCAAGTTGGGAGAGAACAGGGTCTTTTGTCTTACAAGTTATAGCCCGTCACTGACGGGAGCCAAGGCAGGAACTTAGTGCAGGAGCGTGAAGCAGAAGGCATGGAGGAATGTTGCCAACTGCTATGTTCACCATCAGCCACCTTCCTCACACAGCCTATGCCCGCCTGCTCAGGGACAACACTGCTCACAGTGTGCTGACCCTTCCGCATCACTCAGAAATGATGGAGGAGATTCCTCAGTTGAGGTTCCCTCTTCCTGGGTGTGTCAAGTTGACAGCCAAGATGAGTCATCATAATTCTTTTTATTGTTGTTCCATTTCTGTTTCATTAATTTCTGCCCCAATCTTAATTATTTCTCTCCATCTACTGTTTTGGAGATTGGTTTATTGTTTTTGGTTTTGGTGCCTTAAGGTTCATAGTCAGCTTGTTTATTTGAGATCACTCTAGTTTTTAATGTAGCACTTTAGAGCTATAAACTGTCCTCTTAGTAGTGCTTTCATTGTAGCCCATAGAGGTGGGTATGCTATTTCATTTTCACTTCATTCTTGGAAGCTTTTCCACTAGAACTTGATGGTGGGACCCTGTTGCTGAAGACACCACGCACTTTGGTCACAGGACATGGAGAAATCAAATTGGTACTGGGCAGGAAGCTTCTTCCCTGCTGGCTAGCGTTTCACAGTACTGGAAAGTGCAAGGCAGACTGCTGGAGGAAAGTCAAGAACAATCTTACCCAGATGTGAATCTGTGTGAGATACAATAATAACCATTGTGGCAAGACTATCAAGGCCTAGTGGGTGCAATAGTGACCTAGATGTTATAGGGGTAACCAGCCACTTTATGGTTGGCTTGAAAGCCCACTGCACAGGAGGAAACACACCCTTGGGTACTGTAAATCTGGCCAGGAACCTGTAGTTGGGAAGCTTATAGGCCCTGGGATAACCTGCTACTATTATTTTGCTAAATGGACATATTATAAAACTGTGCTCTAAATTCGTATCTCTATACCCAAAGATAAGTGCAGCTCTCACACCTCATCAGAGAAGGTTTTTGTGCAGTGGACAGTAGTTAACACAGAAACTCACAGCTGGTCAAAGTACAGTGAACATGTGTTTTCAGAGTGCTCAGCTATAGATGAGACATTACATCTGCATCTCGCTCCTTCCCCCAAGACTCAGAAACATCACCGAAGAGGGGCAGAAAGACTGTAAGACAGAGCTCAGGGAGGACAGGGCTCCAGTGGCTATGCCAAGACTGCTGACTCATGAACTCACAGAAGCTGCACAAGATCAAGCCAGTCAGCACCGGGGTGGAGTGACTCACAGGCCATGTTCTCATCTTAGGGGATCACAAGCTTCAGCAAAGGGAAGAGGTCAAGCCGAGACAGCATGGGTTAGTGGGAAAGCAGGTGTGTGGACCTCTGAGCATGTCTAGTTCCAAAGCCCTGGTGTCGGCCACCATAGAGAAAGAAGAGACCGTAACCCTCCAGGGTCCAGAGCACCTCCCTGGGAGCCCAGGGGTCAAGCCGCTGCTCTGAGGAATCAGCAGGGTGCTGACGAACCCCCTCTGGATTAGCAGCCCAGCTTATAGTGATGCCTGTGTTCACTTGGTTCTGGCACCTCCAAATTCAGAACCATCCGGACACTTTGGCTTTATGCCCCCTGGAGCCCCCCCCCACACTGTCCTTGAGATCTAGATTGTTAAGCCAAAACACTGAGGGGGCCCTTGTACTCATCCCTGTCTCAGCTCCAGCCATCTTCTCGTCTGATTCCTCATCTATAAAACAAGGGGGCTGATTCAGAAATTCCCAGTATCCTTTGGGGCTGGCATCATAGATCAAAGACAGAGCTTTGCTCCAAAGCAGGCTTTTAAAGCTTCTCCAGCTCTGATCAGAAGAGGCATATCAAACCCACCCCTTACCCACTTAAAGCCAAGGTGGTGTACAAATTGCACAAAGGCAGGGAAGCAAAAAGCCTGATCTGGGCTCTGCCAAAAACCGGCCTGGAGGAGGGCGGCACAGTGTTGAAAAGCTCTTTGTTTAACTGCCATGTGGACACAGGGGAAGGGCAGGAGAGAATTCATAGATGAGGTTAGGCTCTGGACCCACAAACATGGCTCTGGCTTCCTACAGAGCTCAGTGACTTTAGAGAGTTTGGTGGGTGAAAAAAAGGTGTGGTTGGAATGCACGAGGCTGTAGTGTGGACTGTACCAAAGGATAGACCCTGTGTGCTCTGGTTCCAGCCAATTTCATCAGACCCAGTACAGTGAGACGTTTGTTCCTTTTTGTTGGTTTTTTTTTAAGAAGCCCAAGTTCTGAAGTCAATTGTTAAATGATTTTTTGAGTTTTCTTCTTAAGGACTCCTATGGCTTCTTCTGGTATCTAATCCAGTGCTTCATCTATGCTGGCTGGTCACCCGAGACTCACTGGCAACATCTGTCACTAAATCTTGTATCACTTCCATCCTATGATTTTTTTTTTATTCTGGGATATTTCCCCTCAGTAGAACAACTCCCTGGAAAACTCCATTCCTCCTTCAAACCCCATCTAAAATGGTTACTCTAGTATGAACACTTTACTGGCATGGCTTCTCCCATGAAGCAGCTTGCAGACCCCAAATGATTCCTTATGAAAATGAAAACAGCCAAGCCTAGGAAGAAGCTCCGTCCCTCCCACCAGCAGGGGCAAGGTGTGCAGGAGGCAGAGGTGCCCTGCTGGCTGACATCCTCTGAGCTCCTGCGTACTTTCTTGGGCTTCCTTGGAGTAGCCGTCAGTTTTGTTTGCTAGATGTCATTCCTGATGGTGACAGGGTCGCTGGTGCCCATGGTGACCACTCACCACAGGCCTCCGGCTGTGGCTGAGAAACAACGGCCTGCAGACTGAGGGCCTGGCCTGCTGTGTGATGCCACCACAGTGAAGCAGCAGCTGGATGGATGTTTGGTACAGCGAGAAAGGTGAGTGCCAGGTCAGGGAGGGAGAGGGTGAGCGAGCGCTCCTCCCCCAGGGGGACACCGTCAGCAGGAGCCCAACAGCTGGCAATAGTTCCTGGCTGGTGGGACTGTTCAGTGGCTTCCCTCTGCCTGGGAATCAACCCTCATAGACATTTCCTTCAGTCTCCCGACCCTCCTCAACCTGCCCACAGTCCTCGAGCCTGTAAACTGGACCCCCTCTCCACCTTCCTCTCTGATTGACCAGCCTCCTGTAGCGGTTGACTAGTGCCAAGGTTCTAACTACAGCCTGAGGGGCTGGCCACCAACTCCAGCTTTGCTGCCCTGTAGCTGAGAAGTCATGGGGAGGGGACTTAACCTCTCTGAGCCTCACAGGTGAGGCAGATGATAATACTGCCTGTCTCAGAAACGTCTCCAGGGTTAAGTACAAGCCTTTACTTCCTGTCAGAGGTCCATGTGCCTCTTCTTTGGCTGACATTCAGAAGCCCACAAACATGGCTCGCATGCTCAGGGTCCCCAGATACCCATGTGGAAAGGTTGCTGGTTAATGGCGGGATCTGAGAGGAAGTGTTTGTGGGAGGTCTTTGGGTCACGGCAGCTTTGCCCTGGAAGGGCCGTGGAGCCCTGCTCTCTTCCTCTTTCCTCTTTGATTCCTGGTCACCAATGGAGAAGTTCAGCTTAGCCCAAGTTACTGCCTTGCCACAGGCCCAAAAGATTGCAGACTAACACCTGGGAAACGAATCGAATAAACCTTCCCTCTTTGTAAGTTTATTAACACAAGTATATTGTTATGGTTATGGGAAGCTGAGGAAAACACCCTCCCACACTGAAAGCTGCTGAAACACTTCCTCATACGCATACATGACCACATGTACCTATGCATATACCCATGCACACAGCCCCTTTCCAGGTCTCCCTGCTTTACATGTAACACCCACCCCCATCCCTGCTCCTAACAGTCCTCTCATGCTACAGCAGTTATTGTGCCAATATCTCTGCTCCCCCACCAATCCAGGTGAGGGAACTAGCTTTCATAACACCTCAGACAAGTTCTATACCACCACCCCGGCCATGTTTTATTGTCTGCTTTTATGTTAGCCCAGAAAAAGATGGTGTCAGAACAGGCAGTTTAGTTCCAGGCTCAGACAGGGAAAGAGCTTGCCCACGTTGCACAGTGGATCCTTGGCCAAGGCACCATTCAGCCACAGCTCTCTCACCTTATGTAGGAAGCACTTGGTTTCCATGGAGACCACACAAAGAGACCCCGTTCCCACTGCCGCTGGCCTTGAGAGTCTTTTACTGCCTGCAAGGTTTTTCTATTCTCTCCATAGCTTTTCTTTGCAAATGTCAAAAAATTGACTGTATAATAAAATTATAAATTAGTTTAGTGAAGTTTGTTGTGTGTTTAAAGCAGATTTAAAAGAAGCTTACTTTCTCCCACCCCGCCCCCAGTCTCCTAGACAAGCATTCTAGTTCCTGAAAAAAAGCAGATTTCATGTCCTCTGAGCACTGCATCTGTGGGTCTCCTCACTGTGTCACCGCCACCAAGGACTTCTTTTAAAAAGAACCATTGGCTCAGGAAATGTGTCAGCCAGGTAAAATGACCCCTTGGGGAAGAGGGAGGGGGTATGGGATCCGGGACAGCCCCAGGCTTAGATGTCCCCAAATGGAAAGTAGAGCACTCCTCTGGGCTCTGCTTTGAACTGTGTCTTTCAGGCAGTCACAGCAGCTCAGCGCTGGGTCACCCGCTCTGTGTCCTCGGGATTGTCTTGGCTCTGTCTGACGAAGGCCCCTTTGCTCTGCTGCGCTCTGCTCCTCTCTGGGAACAGCTACAAGGGGCTCCCACAGGGTGACCTGCTTTCTACACAGAGATTATTCATGGTGCTCAAAACAGTAGGGTGGGCAGTTCCCAGCTCCAGTACCTACAGGGAAATGGGCCAGGAGATGGCAATCAAGCAGTGTGGGGCCACAGGGCATCTGAACATGGAAGCCTCTGCTACCTACCCACCCTCTGTAGCCCGGAGACTGTTACTGTTTCTGGTGGAGGTTAAAGATGCAAAAGATCTGGAATTATCACCTATAAAATGGCAAAGCACGCACCTCCAGACCCCTCTATGGGAGAAAATCAATACTTAGGACACAAGATAAATGACAGCAGAGGGTGGGCACTGACTCAGCAGATGCTAAGAACATCCCTAGACAGTTCTAGGTTCATGACCTCATACTGCTGCCAATGGTCTCAGGGCTTGTCACCACCCCTTTGCAGAAGGGACAACAAGAATGATGGAAGTGAAAGGAATTCCCAAAGGCTGCACTGACAAGAGGTGGTATAGCAACCCCCTCTAATTTTCTGAGAGTAGAGCTCACCCTTTCCACTTCCTCCTTCCATAAATATGGATACAGAAGCACGTTAGTCATATTCAGTCACTGTGGCAGAGGCCTGAGCAAATCAGTCTATAGAAGGAAAGGTTTATTTGGGGGTATGGTTTCAGAAGTATCAGTCTGTGACTGCCTGGCTCCAGTGCTTTGGGCCTATGATGAAGCCGAGCATAATGACAGTGGGAGAATACATGACAAAGGAGGGAATAGAGATGAGATGTGTCCTTCAAAGGCATGTCCCCAGTGACCTTTGTCCAACTAGGCCCATCTCCTAATTTCCATAGTGCACTATGATGATGAAAATGATGATGATGTGATGGTAATGGTGATGAGGATGATGATGATGATGATGATGGTGATGATGGTGATGGTGATGGCAATGGGGCTATTGCTAATGATGATGATGATGGTGGTGATGGTGGTGATGGTGGTGATGAGGATGATGATGATGATGATGGTGGTGGTGGTGGTGAAGATGGTGATGACGGTGATGATGGTGATGCTGGTGATGGCGATGATGGTGATGGTGGTGATGATGGTGATGATGGTGATGGTGATGGTGATGATGATGATGGTGATGGTGATGATGGCGATGGTGGTGATGATGGCAATGATGGTGATGGTGATGGTGATGATGGTAATGGTGATGGCAATGGGGCTATTGCTAATGATGATGATGGTGGTGATGGTGATGGTGGTGATGATGGTGATGATGGTGATGATGATGATGGTGATGGTGATGATGGTGATGGTGATGGCAATGGGGCTATTGCTAATGATGATGATGATGGTGGTGATGGTGATGGTGGTGATGGTGATGGTGATGAGGATGATGAAGATGGTGTTCATGATAATAATGGTGATGATGGTAATGGTGGTGTTATAGTGATAGTAATGTTTGTGATGGTAGTTGTGTTAATAATGATGATGTTGGACTTGAGTGCACAGAGCTTAGATTGGGGATTTCCCAGTACCACCTGAAGCACAGAGTAAACAGGCATATCCACCCCCCCACCCCCACCAACGGGAATTGCCAAGGGAGTGTCCAAGTGGATTCTTTGGAGAACCTTCAGAACAGAAAGGGAAGAGTGAGTTAGACTTCCAATAGAAAGCCTAAAACTTAGACAAGTCAACGCTCCATAAGCAAGGAGAAAAAACAAATCAATCAAACAAACAACAAAGGCATCTGAAGAAGGCAAGCAAACTAAGCCTTCAACACAGTAAAGAGGCATTTGGGATTCGCATTGGAATACAGGCAAAGAGAAATCCACATACCAGGGACACGAAGAAGAGACAACATGGGAAAAGTGCAGGATAATTCCACACCAAGCTCTACTAACCCTGTGGAAGTTCCTAAGTGGAATCCCCCTGGGGATGGCCCAGGACACAGATATTAGAAGTAAAATTCTGGACATACTCAAAGAAATCAAACACTATAAAGAACATGTCAGAGAACTAAGAAAAGAGGATGAAAAACTCAAGAAGGACCTAGAGAGAGAGAATGACAAACTCCAGAAGGAAGCAGGAACACTGAAAAGATCCCATGTTGAAAAAGATAAGGAAACCAACCAATGAAGCAACGAACTACAGGAAGAGATTGAGAAGCTCCAAAAGGAAGTGGAGATACTAAAGAAATCAGAAGAGGAAATGAAAAAGGAAATTAAACACTCATCCAATCAAGAGGAAAGGAGTGGGAAAAGCCTCAGAAGTAGAATGGAGGAAGCAGAACAAAGAATATCAGACCTGGAAGATAACACAGAACAATTCAAAACCTCAAGTAAGGATCATGAAAAATTTAAAAATACACAAAAGTGGAACAAACAGGAATTGTGGGACACTATGAAAAGATCAAACCTCCGCATCATAGGAATAGAAGAAGGAGAAGAATCCCAAGAGAATGGTATTGATCAGATCTTCGACAGTAATAGTTGAAAATTTCCCCAAACTAAAAAAGACAACACAATACAAATACAAGAAGCATATAGAACTGTAAACAGGCAAGATCAGAAAAGAAACTCTCCATGCTATATCATAGTTAAAACACTAGACGCCCAAAACAAAGACAAAATTCTGAAAGCCACAAGAGAAAAACAAGTTACATATAAGGGGAAACCTATCAGAATTACAACTGACTTCTCAGTGCAAACTATGAAAGCAAGAAGAACATGGAGCAAAGCATTCCTGGTGTTAAAGATATATAGATGCCAACCTAGGTTACTATACCCAGCAAAAATGTCAATTGGAGTTGAAGGAGAGAGAAAAATCTTCCATGACATAAACAAGATGAAATAATATATGTCCAGAAAACCAACCCTTCAAAGAATACTTGAAGCAATTCAAAGGACAGAAGGAAGGAGCAACTATCCCCAGGCACCTAGAAAGAGATATTAATAAAAGCATAACTGCAGAAGTAGAAACCTAGACCAAAAATACAAATGGATCATAAGGTGAAAGGAAGCAACATACATCTTTCAGTTATAACCTTAAATATTAATGAACTAAACTCCCCAAATCAAAAGACATAGACTGGGAGATTGGATTAGGAAACAGAACCCATTGATATGCCATCTACAAGAAATCCATCTTACCTTCAAGGATAGGAGCCACCTTAAAGTGAAAGGATGGAAAAAAATATTCCAAATAAATGGTACCAAAAAGAAAGCAGGTGTTGCTATTTTAATATCAGACAAAAATAGACGTCAAAGTAAAAGATATCAGAAGAGACAAAGAAGGCCATTACATTTTTATCAAAGGAACAATTGACCATGAAGATTTCACAATCATGAATATATGTGCACCAAACTCTGGTGCACCAAACTTTATAAAGACAATTCTTCAGGACCTTAAGGCACAGAGTAACCCCAGTACACTCATAGTAGGGGACTTCAATACCCCAATGAGCCCTTTGGACAGGTCAACTGAACAAAGAATAAACAGAAAGACATCTGAACTGAATGATACGATACACCAAATGGACCTCACAGACATCTACCAAATATTCCACCTTAATACCAGAGAATACACTTTCTACTCAGCACCCCACAGAACATTCTCCAAAATCGACCACATACTGGGACACAGACGAAACCTCCACAAATACAAAAAGATTTAAATAATTTCATACATTCTATCAGACCACAGTGCAATAAAGTTCATTATCAACACCAGAATAAGCCCTACTATCTACGAGACCATGTGGAAACTACACAACACACTCCTGAATAATGAATGGGTCAAGGAAGAGCTAAAGAAAGAAAGAAAAGCATTCCTGGAACTGAATGACAATGATAATACAACACAACAAAACTTATGGGATACTTTAAAAGCAGTGCTAAGAGGTAAGTTTATAGCCCTGGATACATTAGAAAAACAGAAAGAGCACAAGTGAACAATCTAACACTGCAGCTAAGAACACTTGAGAGACAACAAATGAATCCTAAACATAACAGACAGGAAGAAATAACAAAAATCAGAGGAGAAATCAATGAAATAGAAACAAAGAAAACCATACAAAAAAATCAATGAATCCAAAAGTTGGTTCTTTGAGAGAATAAACAAGATAGACAGACCTCTAGCCCAGTTAACCAAAAGAAAGAAGGAACAACATAACACACAATGAAAAGATCCAGACAATCATACGTGAATACTTCAAAAACCTATACTCTACTAAGTTTGAAAACCTAGAGGAAATGGATGAATATCTGAAATCCTAGAAATCACCAAAGCTCAACCAAGAAGAGATCAACAGCTTAAACAGACTCCATAGTATATGAAGAAAGTGAAGATGTAATAAGAAACCTCCCAACTAAAAAAAGCCCAGGCCCAGATGGTTTCACAGCAGAATTCTATAAAACATTTCAAAAAGACTTACAACCATTATTACTCAAATTGTTTAGAAGGATACAGAGGGAATTCTCCCAAATTCCTTCTATGAAGCCAGCATCACTCTAATACCAAAACCAGGCAAAGATACAACCAAAAAGAACTATAGACCCATCTCATTAATGAACACAGATGCAAAAATTCTCAACAAAATACTTGCAAACCACATACAGATCAAGAAGATCATCCATCATGACCAAGTTGGATTCATACCAGAGATGCAGGGATGGTTCAACATACAAAAATCAGTAAATATCATAAAACATATAACTGGACTGAAAGACAAAAACCACACAATCATCTCAATTGATGTGGAAAAAGCCTTTGATAAAATCCAGCATCCCTTCATGCTCAAAGTCCTAGAGGGAATTGGATTGGAGGGATCATTCCTCAATATAATCAAAGCCATATACAGGAAACACACAGCCAATATCATCCTAAATGGGGAAATGACAGAAGCATTCTCTTTAAAGGTAGGAACTCAGCAAGGCTGCCCCCTGTCACCACTCCTCTTCAATATAGTGCATGAAACACTTGCTAGAGCAATAAGGCAAGAAAAGGAAATTAAAGGAGTACTATTTGGAAAAGAGGAAGTCAAGTTCTCCCTTTTTGCTAATGATATGATTGTTTACTTAAGGGATGCTAAAAAAAACTCCACCAGAAAACTCCTAGAAATGATTAAGAGTTTCAGTAAAGTGGTGGGATACAAAATTAACCTAGAAAAATCAGTAGCCTTTCTTTACACCAACAACAAGCAACTGAAGAAGGAATACAAGGAGACCTTCCCACTCACAATAGCCTCAAAAACAATAAAATACCTAGGAACAATCCTAACCAAAGACATCAAAGACCTCTACAAAAAAAATTTTAAACCCCTGAAGAAGAAAATTGAAGAAGACATCAGAAGATGGGAAAACCTCCCATGCTCATGGATTGGGAAAATTAATATAGTAAAAATGTCCATTCTACCCAAACTCTTGTACAGATTTAATGCAATCCCAATTAAAATCCCCAAGAGTTGCTTCACAGGCTTGGAAAAAAAGTCCTTAATTTCATTTGGAAAAACAAAAGACCCTGAATAGCCAAAGAAACCCTGAACGAAAAGAGCAATACGGGGGGGATTTCTATACCAGACTTCAAACTATACTACATAGCTATAGTCATAAAACAGCTTGGCAATGGCACAAAAACAGACCTGTTGACCAATGGAACAAAATTGAAGATCCAAACTTGAGCATATACAATTTCACCCACCTCATATTTGACAAGGGAGCCAAGAAGACACAATGGAGGAAAGACAGCATCTTCAGCAAGTGGTGTTGGCAAAATTGGATCACCACTTGTAGAAGAATGAAATTAGGCCCTTACCTCTCGCCCTGTACAAAAGTCAACTCCAGATGGATCAAAGACCTCAACATGAGACCCCAAATGCTGAAGGTGATAGAAGAAAAAGTTGGCAGCAGACTACAAGACATAGGCATAGGAAAAGACTTCCTAAATCAGACAGCAGCTGCACAAGAATTAAGGTTGACAATTGACAAATGGGACCTCATTAAACTCAATAGCTTCTATACATCAAAAGAAACAAGGAAGTGAAAAGAAAACCCACAGAGTGGGAGGAATCCTTCACCGCAGATATATCAGACAAAGCGCTGATTTCCAGAATATAGAAACTACTCAAAAAACAAAGAAGAAAGAAAACAAATGACCCACTCAAAAGATGGAGCAAAGAGCTGAACAGAGACTTCACAAGTAAGGAATTAGAGATGGCTGAGAAACAGCTTTAAAAATGTTCAACATTACTAATAATTAAGGAACTGCAAATATTTAAACCACTTTAAGATATCATCTCACTCCAATAAGACTGGCTAAGATCAAGAAAACAAATGACTCCAAGTGCTGGAGAGGTTGTGGGGAAAGGGGAACACTCATCCACTGCTGGTGGGAATGTAAACTCATACAGCCACTATGGAAAGCAGTGTGGAGAACCCTTGAAAGACTTAGAATGAAATTGCCACCTGACCCAGCCATATCAATCCTGGGTATGTACCCACAAGACTCATCTTACTGCAGAGATACATGCACAGCCATGTTTATAGCAGCTCTCTTCACAATAGGAAGGAGCTGGAACCAACCCAAGTGCCCCTCAACAGACGAGTGGATAGAGAAACTGTGGTACATCTACACAATGGAGTTCTATGCAGCAGTAAAGAAAGATGACATCATGAACTTTGCAGGTAAGTGGATGGATCTAGAAGATATCATGCTGCGTGAAGTAACCCAGTCCCAGAAAAACAAACGATGAATGGTAACCCTCATCTATGGATGCAAGCACCAATTACCTAATTGTATGGCAAACTGAGCAACGTTAATGTGATCTGAAAACAACTGTGCTCTTATATCGTAGAATCCCTTAAAAAATAAACAAATGGGGCTGGAGAGATGGCCTAGCAGTTAAGAGCGCCGACCGCTCTTACAGAGGACCTGGGTTCGATCTCTAGCACCCACATGGTGGCCGAGAAGCGTCTGAAACTCCAATTCCAGGAGAACTCCAGTTCCAGAGGAATCCGACACCCTCTTCTGACCTCCACAGCATTGCACGACACGGGTGCACACACCTGCATGCAAACAGTACATTCATACACATACCGAAATAAATAAAATTTAAGCCAGGCGTGGTGGCGCACGCCTTTAATCCCAGCACTTGGGAGGCAGAGGCAGGTGGATCTTTGTGAGTTCAAGGCCAGCCTGGTCTACAGACCGAGTTCCAGGACAGCTGTGGCTACAGGGAGACCCTGTCTCAAAAAGACCAAAAAAATTTTTTAATTAAAAAAATGTTTAAAAAATAAACAAATAAAAATGGTGATATTGGAGATGATAGTAGTGAGAATGATGATGTTGGTGATGATGATTATGGTTCAATCCATTGATAAACTCAGAGCTTCTCTTTTCCAGCAACTTCCCCCAAGCACCACCTTTGAACACTGTCCTGGGTACCAATCCTTCATTCCATGAATTCTGGGGACATATTTCATAATCAAACCAAAGAAGAACCACTCTAAGCAAGGCACTATGTTGCATACTAAAGTGTTTTTTGGTGATGGTAGTGGGTGGTTACTTATGACTCTGTTTCATATAGCTCAGCTGGCCTTGAACTCCTGATCCTCTTGAATCCACCCCACAAGCACTGGGATTCCAGGTGTGTACCGTTACATCCCACTTTGGGTCCTAAAGTGTTAATGTGACTACACTCCCTATCTTCAAGTCATTCACTTTTCTTTGAGAAAGGAAGACAGATGATTGTTTATATTCATGAGCAGAACTAAACACTACACAGTGGTCCCCTGTGCTGAGTTCCTCTTTTTTTTTTCTGGTCTTTTCAAGACAGGGTCTCCCTGTAGTCCCAGCTGTCCTGGAACTCACTCTGTAGACCAGGCTGGCCTTGAACTCACAAAGATCTGCCTGCCTCTGCCTCCCAAGTGCTAGGATTCAAGGCGTGCACCACCACACCCGGCTGAGTTACTCTTAGAGAATCCTCAGGTCACACCATCTATAGATCCAGCCTATAAGTGCCACCTTCCCTTGATGGACACAGATCCCAGAGAGGAGAAAAGACCAATGAGTGGCCACATTGGCGTCACTCCCTGGGTTAGAGCTTCCGGCTCTGGTTCTTTCTCCTAGATCTCCAGGACCACCAGGGTCAGAATTTCCTTAGAGTCAGAATCAGTATAAATGGTGAAGGTTAGTAAAAACTCCTGTGCAGAGAGGCTACCATCCATGCAGCTCATCTGCAGTATCCTTCACCATGCCCTAGAGAAGGATGTGGGGGAGGGGCACTCTGGATTTGGCCAGATGTCCTGACCCAGCAGGAGGTCTCACTGTCATCCTCAGTGATGAGGCAGGAACTGAAGACTGGGGACTGGGAGTTATTTCTGCGTATTAGGGGAGTTTCCATTCTTGGTCCTCATACCTTGCTCTAAAAATTCCCCCATTCTGGAATCGTTTAAGTTATACTCTAACAGTCTCACTCATGAGCAGGTCAGAATGTTCTATAATTCTACTTTCTCCTTTTTATCTTCCTCAGTCCTGACTCCCTTCAGATATGTGCCATTTCCTGAATAATGAAGACTGGTCTACACTCAGAGCCTCAGTTTCATTACTGTGTCTTATGGAAGTGAGTTTTGACCTTAATTAACTGTCCAGAAACTGGGCCTGTGCACCCCACAGGGGTGAGAGCCAAGAATTAGCCCTGAAAATAAACAAGTCATGCACCTGGAAAGCAGATGATACCTTAAGAATTATAAATTGTGACATGAGTAAGATGGTCTGGCTCTCATAGAGAGGCTATTCCGAGAGACTGGCCGCTGGAGGAGCGGACACTGGGGTGTTGTCCCAAGCAAGAGCTGGCGGGTTGCTGTCCAAGGTTCTAACCCTGATGTCACCAGGTCCAGATGGCTGATGACTCACTGACATCTCAACCATGGTCTAGTTCTGGAGATGGAGACCAAGGTTGGTGACCTTTCAGGAACTGTAGTCTGAATTTGGAAGCCTGGGTTGCTTCTAGAAACATCCCCTCAGATCTCTCTGGTAATATACACTTCCCCTCCTTCCTCCACAAAGAAGGTCGAAACATTCCATGCCCTTAAATGTATGAAATTATGGTTCTAGGCAAATGTTTCATGTTTCAAAAATTATTTTGTTTATCTTTGTTTTATTTGGGGTTTCTTTTGAAACAGTGTCTCCTTGTAGCCTTAGCTTGTCTGGAACTTACTACATACACTGGGATGGCCTCTATCTTATGGAGATCTGCCTGCCTCTGCCTCCTGAGAGCTGGAATAAAAATATGCACCACCATCCCCAGCCTAAAATTTTTTCGATCCTACATTTTTAAACATTTTATTTATTTGTTTGTTTATTTGTTTATTTTTATTTATTGTGTGTACATATGTGCAATAACACAATGAAGGAGCCAGAGGTCAATCAGTGGGGTCAGTTTTCTTCACCATGTGGGTCCCATGAGTAGAACTCATGTCATCTTGCTTGGCAACAAGCACTTTTACCTGCTGAGCCATCTCTCCAGGCCCCCCGATCCTGTAGTACAGAGAGGAGACTTTGTCAAGGAAAAGTAAGTGGAAAGGAGAAGTAAGGAAGGGAGAAAAGGGAGTGTTTGGGTGGTGAATGTGGTCAAAACACATGATAGATTTGAAAGAAACTGTCTTTGTGAAATCCAACAGTAAGTGCAAGGAATACTCAACAATAAATATGTACAAAGGAAATTTTAAAATTAAATCATGGTTTTGTTCTCTGGAAAGTGAAGATGATGAAGATAATAATGATGGTGATGGTGGTGATGGTGATGATGATGATGATGGTGATAGGGTTGATGATGGTGGTGATGGTGGTGATGGTGATGATGGTGATGATGATGTTGATGGTGATGGTGATGACAGTGGTGATGATGATGATGATGATGATGATAGGGTTGATGATGGTGGTGATGGTGTTGATGGTGGTGGTGATGATGATGGGGATAATGGTGTTGATGACAGTGATGGTGGTGGTGATGATGATGGTGACAATGATGGGGATAATGGTGTTGATGACAGTGATGATGGTGGCGATGGTGGTGGTGATGATGATGATGGGGTTGATGGTGGCAAGTTCAATAAACTATGATAATACTAAGCATTGTCTTTCTGGAACAATTCCATTTGTTTTAGATGTAAATGCATTTAGGGGATCCTATAGTGCTCCCTTCATAGATAAGGAAACCATGCTACAAAGAGGCAAGGTTATTTCTGCAGATCACACAGCGACTTGAGTAAATGGACAGAGGCAAATGGACAGCTACTACACCAGTGGAAAGGTGAGATCCTAGACAGAGGTAGAATTCCATGCTGGGCCCTCAGCTCAGTCCAGAATGGGTCCCCACATGCCTCTCTCCCCAGGCCCCCTTTCACATTGGATGCATGGAAATTGTTCTGAAGATGATCATTCCATCAGTATCACATCTCAACACCTTCAGGGTCAGCTGCTCCCCCAGGTCCCTATGTAAACCCCACAATAAGCCATCCAGCTCCCCACCTTCACTTTCTCCTCACCATCCCTCTTTCTCCCTCCATTACCCATCAAGCCTTCCCAGCCTTCTCTCCTTAATGTTGACTTTCCTCCTCCAAGGTCTTGAACAAGCTGTTTCACCATCAGGATTGCCCTCAGCGATCTGACACAAAAACCCTTTCACACCCCTCAAGCCCACCTTGGATCCCCTGACTTCAAGTCCTTCTTTGTGTTTCTCAATCACTTTGTGGTGGTCACTCATAAGACATAAGGTACTTTCATCTATTAATAGAGACACCTGACTCCTCTCCCCCCACTCAGACTGTCTCACACCAAATAAACCTACTTATCTCTTTAATCACAAAACTAAACTCACTGAACTTACTGGGATTCTCATTTTCACTGTGCATGGGGTGTAGCTTTTCCCAGAAGGAAGAGAAAGGAGAGTTTGGTGCTATTTCTTCAGGAAAATATATTCTTACCATCACTGATGATGCTAATTTAAAAGGCTGTGCTCAGTAAATATGGTATCAACATAGAACAACACAAAGATGTTGAATGTGTAAGTCAGGTGGTTTTAGAACTGACCTTTTTCTCTACACATGTGCTCTGATAAAGATATTTCCATTCAGTCAGCCTCAGTTTCTTAATCAACAAACCTAGTTAGATGAAACTGGTTTGTTTCAACACATTCCCATTGAATGACCAGAATAAAATACTATGCAACTGTGTAGGTGAATAAACAGCAGGGACACAAATGAATGGGGACAAACCTCAAGAAGTCAATATTGACTCATAAATCCCATATAAATCCATGACATGTGAGTTCATAGACATAAAGATGGAAGCAGGCCGGACAAATGTTGTCTGGAGAGGCAGAATGGCAGAGCCCTTAGGAATCCTGGAGCCCGTGGTGGGATGAAGAGAGAGGCCTCCCCTCTCCCTGGTTATCGAGCATAACCTAACACTACTTTAGCTATCTGTACCTGGGGATGGCAGTGATGGTATGACACACAAGGTCACAGAGAAAAGGAGGAAGGCTTCTCACAATATACAAAAGCCTGCCCGGTACAGGAGGAAACGGCAAGCGTCACCTCCTGTCTTCATCTTTCTCTACTGTTGTTACTGCTGCTGTCAGTACTGAGGGGTAAATTCATGATGATAATATGAGAAAGTGGAGGGATTATTGAACTGAAATTCATGTAGTGGTTTCCTTTAGGAACCTGTGAATTATTAATGCTGTTGCTCCCTAAGCTGAGCCATGGATCCACAGATGTTCCTTGTTATTAGTCTTTAACTGCATGTGTCACTCTCCATTGTTGGGTAGGTATGATATATTTCACAATAAAAACTATAAAAGGCTAAGCATGATTAATTATTGAAAAGGACCAATACCCTTCTCCTGCTCTGGGCTGAAGCCAAACTTGTCCCGGAGAATTCTAGATGACGGATCTGCCTTCAAGAAGGATTCTTGCTCTTCTGGAAAGAGCTGATGAGCCCCATCACTGCTCCATCCATCATGTCTGGGCAGTGTGTTTTACATCCATCTGCAGATGATGATAAAGAACAGTGTTCCGCCCTCCTTAAGATAGCCAGCAGGATAGCTGTGGAGAGAGAGGGTTTCATATTTGACCATACTTGCCCCTCTCTGAGTTGAAGAAACTTGGCTTGCTTCTCAAGCGCAGGTTGAGAAGCAGGTGTGTCAGGAAGAGAAGACCCAGAGGCTTGGAGATGCAACCTGGCCAAAGGGATGTTGTTGAGGCCAAAGTTGTCCTCTGGCCTCCACAGTGTGTACATACGTGCACATATGTGCACATACGAGCACCCACATACACACATGCACCTGCATAGGCAAATGAGCATATACACTGTGTCAGGCCCCTAGTATGTGCCAGATTCTACTTTGTTTGCACAATATCTTGAAAATTTCAAGCTGTCTTGCTCAACCCTCACCACCATCCTCATGTAGCAGCTACGCAAACGGGGGTGAGGAACGTGGAGGAGCCTCTTCTACAGAGTGCAGACAGCAAGGACTCGAGGAAAAGCCGTCTACACCCATAACCTCCATTGATTCCTCTATGACTCTTGGAGAGGAAACTCTCCTTCTTCTTATTTATCTTACTACTTATCTTCTTACTTATCCCTACGTGAGGGATAAGTAAGCACTGTGAGAAAAAGATACAGTTGGGGCTGGAGAGATGGCCTAGCGGTTAAGAGCGTGGAGCTGACTGCTCTTGCAGAGGACCGGCGTTCGATCTCCAGCACCCACATGGCGGCTGAGAGCTTTCTTTAACTCCAATGCCAGGGGAATCCTCTTCTGACCTCCGAGGCATTGCATGACACGGGTGCACAAACCTACATGCAAACAGTACGTTCATACACATAAAAAATAAATTAAAAATTTTTTTAAAAAAAGAAAAAGATACAGCCACTGATCACAGGACACAATGAGGAGTGTTTTGGAAGGACCTGAGCCCCACCTCAGAGGCTTAGCCCCTCACCCTGCTGCCTTCCTTCCTCTCTGCTGACAGGAAAACACCCAGTGCACACTGCACTCCATGAGGGAGCGGGGAACAATGACCAACTTCACCCAGAGCTTAGACAGTGATGCTGGTAAGAATCCAGACCAGAAGAAAGACGTCGCGAGGGAGAAGCAGACAGGGAAGGCGTTAGACTGTGGGAGCTGTGACCAAGAGGCCAGGAGCAAGTGCATCTGGGAGAGCCGGGAAAAACTCCCGTGTTTCTGTGAACAATTTATGTGGCAGGAATGTGGCTAAGAGATGGAGGCAAAGCAAGTGCAGCCATGAGGGTCTGCTGTGAGAAGCTCTAGTGTGGCACCTTAGCATCCACAAGCAGGGTACTGTTAGTTCCTGTGTGTGCACATCCTGCATCCATAGCCCTCCACCCACACACACACACCTCAACCTAACCACCTGACCAGCCAGCCAGCCAGCCACCTATGAACCCATCCATCCATCCATCCTTCCATCTACCCATCCATCCATCCATCTATCCATCCATCCACCCATCCATCCATCCACCCATCCATCCATCCATCCACCCGTCCATCTATCCATCCATCCACCCATCCATCCATCCATCCACCCGTCCATCCATCCTTCCATCTACCTATGCATCCATCCATCTATAAATCCATCCACCTATCCATCCATCTATGAATTCATCTATCCATCCATCCAGCTATGAATCCATCCATCCATCCATCCATCCATCCATCTGGCTATGAATCCATGCATTCACCCATTCATCCACCCCCCCTTTCTCTTCGTGTTTCTCTCTCTCTCTCTCTCTCTCTCTCTCTATATATATATATATATTAATAATAAAAATATATAATATTATTATATCGTGTGCTCATCTGTTTGACAGCCCCTCCCTCTGTGTGACAGCTCCATCACTGTAATGTGAGCTGACTGCGTTTTGGCCTAAGTAACTGCTGTTTTCATTGATGACAGCATTTAGCATGTCTCACCTCATCAGACCACAAAACGAAAATGAACAAGACCCATGCCTATCCCAGAAGGAGGCTAAGGAAACTTCAGACACGAGCTGAAGTGTGTGCCTGAGCAGGTCTTCATCCCCAGCCCTGAATGTCTCTAGAAGTGCCCAGTACTGAGAGGGATGCAACAACAATCTAGTCCTCTCATTCAAAAGTCCCTCCATCAAAGAGATGGAGGCAATGGGAAAGGTCGCTCCCCAAACTGGGAAGACAGAAGTGTCTCAAGGGACAACTAGGGACAAGCTGTGTCATCAGCATCTGATTCAGGAGCTGTGGACACTGGCGGAGAGCTTGAGGTTAGACAGGAGGACGTGAGCAGGAACGGACAGTGGCCGCTGATGCAGGTAGGGTGTTAAATCTCTTTGGTAAGAACTCCTAATTAGGTGATTCAGTTCTAAGATAAAGGGTTATTTTTAAGCACAAATAGCTTTTTCTGTAATAGCTGTTCCTCTTCTGAGGCACAGAGCCAGAGGACATGGCAAACTGTCCCAGTGACCGACCAACTGGAGCTTGCTGTCCTCAGCAAGGTTGAGCAGCATCCAGGTTTCCGGGCTTAAAATTACCCCAGGCAGGGGACTTAGGGGTCAGGTGAGGGTGGGGTGTGCAAATGGTTGATGTTCCAGATCCCAACTCCAGTTTGTTATAAATGGCTGCACAGAGCTCTGTGTCTGAAAAGCTCAGTGAGAAAGACAATAGAGATTGATTAGTAATGCCTGCCATGAACACAAAAGGTACAATTGTGGTATGCATGTTATATATCAGTCATGGTGACCTATAAGGATTTGCTGTAGGGACTGATTAGCAATTCCTGAAGTGAGAAGTAGAGAATTCTGATGCATGTGCCATCAGCTATTTATGAACAGTATGTTTTTGCAGGCTATATATCCACCCAGATAGATAGGAGGGGTGTCTCGGGACAGTGGGGTACAGGGTCAAGTCAGCAAACCCTAGAAGATAAACCCAAGCTTACCTCTGCCACTACCCATGCAACTGGGCAAATACTGCATCTCTTAGAGCCCTGTCTGTTCCCCACTCCTCTCCTCTTCCTCTCCCCCACCTTATTTTTTGTCTATAAAGCAGAATTGTTGTCTCCCTGGTGGTTATGCAAATAAGATGCCAATTGATGCCCTAATGCACCAAGTTTCTATACTGGCTCAAAGCACTGACATAATTATAATCATGTCCTTCTTTTTTAATTGTGTGTGTGTGTGTGTGTGTGTGTGTGTGTGTGTGTATGTCTGTGTCCATGACCACATGCATGTGGGGGCCAGAGGTTAACAGGTAACTTCCTCAGTTGTACTTCATGTTATTTTTGAGACAGGTTCTCTAACTGAAACTGGAGCTCTACAATTCAGCCAGATCCCTGGCTAGCGACTGTCCAGGATCCTGCTGTCTCTGCTTCAACAGCATACACAGGGTTACAGGTGCACATGGCCAGAACTGTTTTTTTCCAGTGGGTGTCGGTGCTGGGGATTGAAATCAGGTCCTCGTGCTTGCACGGAATCATCTCTGCAGGCCTGATTTCTATTATTCATCTTTGGTATCTGTTCAACCAAGTGCCAGGGCTCTTGCTTGGTGTCTTTATGTGTTTTAACTCACACTAATGGAACTGATCACTGCCCCATTTCATAGAGGGGAAACTGAAGTTTGCAGAGAGTGGATGACCAATGCATTCGTACACAGGCCACTGGACAGATGTAGGACATGATCCAGGCTGGAGACCTCAGAGACAGTTCCACACTGTTGTCATACAGTCCAGCCAGGAGACAGCATCCTCTGAGGACTCTGGTGTGCCCTGTGCAAGCTTTTCCCAGTGGGGCACTCAGTCTCCATATGGTAGGACATCACTGAAGCAGAGTCGTAGCTTCTGGAATATTCTCCCCAGGGTCCCTGACCTCTGAAGAGCCTTTCTTAAGTTTGGTATGGGGTAGATGGTGACCACTCTCCTTTCAAACTAGAGCACCTCCCATTTTCTGTTTTCTGTATCAAAGATCCAGGCATGGTTTCAACTGCAGGGGAAGCAGAAGGGGCCATAGTGACAGGGCTATTACAGATTCAGTGTGTGATCTTTTATGCCTTTCACACGGGTGCTTTTAACCCTCAGCAGCAAATCAGAAAGGGGGCATGGAATGTTAGCAGCATTTGTCAAAAAAGGAAACTGAGGTTTACAGAGGCTCCATGCCTGGCTCAAGGTCACCCTTGGTATCTATGGGGAAGCCATAATGCCCATTTGGATGTGTCTTATGGTTAAACCTGGATGCTGCAGTGCAGAGGTCTCCTGCAGGCTGCCCGCGGGAAGAGTGACTTTGCTCTAGACAGAAAGATGTCCCCAGGTTGTAGGGTCCTGCTGGCAGTGGTGTGGTGTGGCTACAACCTCCTCAGGAGACCTGGAAAGCCCATGAAGGTGGGAACCTCTGTCGCCCAGCTGTCCTTTTGTTCTTCGAGACCTGTCCAGTCACAGAAAGCCTTAGGTGCAGAGCCATAGAGGGATTTCAAAGCGCATGTCCCAAATTCCATTACCTCAGGAGCATATCCTCAGCAAACAGACCTGGAAAATCTCTCTCCTGCATTATGCACAGAGAAGAGGTTCTCACACACATTCCACTCAGCTCCTTTTTAATTAAAAGCTATTATATATTTATTTTTCAGCTGCTGGAGAGGAAAGGGACATAAGGGATCTTCCAGTTTGTGTGTAACAGTCTGGATGTACTAGCCTGGCCTGGCAGTGGTTGCTGGAACTGGGCAAGTTGAGAGACTCACAGAGCCTTCCTTAGGAGGTGATTGCCCAGTGAGGGGGAGGGACTAGATATGCAAATGTGTAATGGAAATCAGTAAACACACCAACCTTGACCACAAGGGTTGGGAGGAGGTGGTTCAGCTCATGCATCTGCATCCTGTGCACTGAGAGACCAATTCAGCCTCGCAGGTCTTCAGAGTCTCATGGAACTTGAACTTGTGATCAAGAATCCTTTGGAAACAGCATCTAAAAGTTTGCACTTAAAGTTCCCCAGTTCCCCAGGAGCAGTCAGATCTGGGGATCCCATGTCCCAGTTCCCGGAGAATAGATTTCAGCTGGAGTAAGTGAGGGGGATCTCTTCTTCCTTTGCCCCAGGGCACACCTCTGTCCTGGCCTTACTCTGGTCTGCCAGACTTGTTTTTGCCACCTCTTGGACTCTTGAACAGTTCTGGTTTATGATCCTTGATAGGAGTGTAAGGAGAAGATGTAAATGAGTAATTAGTACAGTCTTGGAAAACAGCATGGCTGTTCCTCAAAAAGCTAAAACTAGAAGTTCTTAGAGACCCAGCAATTTTACTGCCCAAGGACAATGAAAGTAGTGGAAGTTGTGCCGTGGAGTGTGGGGAAAGACACTGCAGTTCTTTCAGCAATGTGCACAGGAACCAGGATATGATGTCCACCTGACAGTCCACAGCAGACAATGCATGAAGATATGTATTGCATATGTACAATGAAATAATATGCAGTCATAAAAAGGATAGAATCCTGTAATTCCCAGCAACATAGATGGACCAAGAGGATGTTATACAAGATGAAGCATGTAAAAAATAGAGAAAAAATGCCATATGACTGTGCTCACATAGAGGATGATCTCCTAGAAGCTGAGAGGAGAATGGTGGTTTCCAGAGGATGAGAGTAAAGGAAGAGAAATAGGATATGTTGTGTCTGGGGAATTAGGTCTGACATTTGTGGCACAGGATGGCAACAGTAGCTAACCATAGTGCAGCAGTCTGTGGTCAGAATGGAGGTCTGTTAGAAATTTAAAAAATGAAAATTTCAGGTCATGGATATGCCAGGACAGGAACAGGTCATGATTTGACACAGCCATCAGTGAAAGCACATCACCGGCACCCCTCATAAGTAAGTATCAGTAGAATATGTCTATCCAAAAATAAAATGAAAAATTTAAACAGATGAAGAACAATGTCACTAGAGGTAAATTCACAGGCTGCAAAGGAAAGTACAGAGAGCTTCCCAAGGAGGTGTTAAGGGAGCCCACAGTGCTGTGGAGATAAGCACTCAGTGGAGACATCACTGTGGAGAATGTCGTTGTAGACACCATGGCTTCAGAGACCATAACGATATGGAGAGCATCACCCAATGGAAACCATCATCTCATGGAGACCATCACTGTGCAGACCATAACCTTTTGGAGACCATCACACCATGGAGACCATTACCGCATAGAGACCATTGCTATGGAAACCATAATGTGGAGACCATCACTGTGGAGACCATGACTGTAGAGACATCACTGTGGAGACCATCACTGTGGAGAACATCACTGTGGAGACCATCACTGTGGAGACTATCACTGTGGAGACCATGACTGTGGAGAACATCACTGTGGAGACCATGACTGTGGAGAACATCACTGTGGAGACCATCGCTGTGGAGACCATGACTGTGGAGAACATCACTGTGGAGACCATCGCTGTGGAGACCATCACCATGGAGAACGTCACTGTGGAGAACATCACTGTGGAGACCATCACTGTGGAGACCATCACTGTGGAGAACATCACTGTGGAGAACATGGCTGTGGAGATCATCACTGTGGAGACCATCACTGTGGAGAACATCGCTGAGGAGACCATCACTGTGGAGAACATCACTGTGGAGAATGTCGCTGTGGAGACCATCACCGTGGAGAACGTCACTGTGGAGAACATCACTGTGGAGACCATCACTGTGGAGAACATCACTGTGGAGAACATCGCTGTGGAGACCATCACTGTGGAGACCATCACTGTGGAGAACATCGCTGAGGAGACCATCACTGTGGAGAACATCACTGTGGAGAACATCACTGTGGAGACCATCACTGTGGAGAACATCACTGTGGAGAATGTCGCTGTGGAGACCATCACTGTGGAGACCATCACTGTAGAGAACATCACTGTGGAGACCATCACTGTGGAGAACATCACTGTGGAGACCATCACTGTGGAGACCATCACTGTGGAGAACATCACTGTGGAGACCACCACTGTAGAGAACATCACTGTAGAGACCATCACTGTGGAGAACATAACTGTGGAGACATCACTGTGGAGAACATCACTGTGGAGACCATGACTGTGGAGAACATCGCTGTGGAGACCATCACTGTGGAGAACATCACTGTGGAGACCATGACTGTGGAGAACATCGCTGTGGAGACATCACTGTGGAGACCATCACTGTGGAGAACATCGCTGTGGAGAACATCACTGTGGAGAACATCACTGTGGAGAACATCGCTGTGGAGACCATCACTGTGGAGACCATCACTGTGGAGAACATCGTTGTGGAGACATCACTGTGGAGAACATCGCTGTGGAGACCATCACTGTGGAGAACATCGCTGTGGAGAACATCACTGTGGAGAACATTGCTGTGGAGACATCACTGTGGAGACCATCACTGTGGAGACCATCACTGTGGAGAACATCGCTGTGGAGACATCACTGTGGAGAACATCACTGTGGAGACCATCACTGTGGAGAACATCACTGTGGAGAACATTGCTGTGGAGAACATCGCTGTGGAGACCATCGCTGTGGAGAACATCACTGTGGAGACCATCGCTGTGGAGACCATCGCTGTGGAGACCATCACTGTGGAGACCATCATGTGGAGACCATTGCTGTGAAGACCATTACTGTGGAGACAATCAACGTGGAGACCATCGCTGTGGATACATCGCCCCTTGGAGACCATTGCTGTGGAGACCATTGCTGTGGAGACCATCACTGTGGAGACCATCTATATGGAGACCATCAGGATAGAGACCATCACTGTGAAGACAATCGATGTGGAGACCTAAGCTAGAGAGACCAGCAAGCATGCCATAGAGATCATCATTGTGGAGACCGCCTCTGTGCAAATCATTGCTCTGTAGACCATCACTGTGAAGACCATCCATATGGAGAGCTTCACTGCGGAGATGATCACTGTGAAGACCATAACCCTATGGAGATAATCACTGTAGAGAACATTGCTTTGGAAACTATAACCCTATGGAGACATCACTATGGCCACCATCACCCCATGGAGACTATCACTGTAGAAACCATCACTGGAGAAAATTTGGAGACCATTGCTGTGGAGTTATGAAGATCATCTCTGTGGAAATCATTGCTGTGTAAACCATCACTGTAAAGAGCATTACTATGAAGACCATCACCGTGGAGACCATCACTGGTGGAGAGCATAGCTGTGGAGACCAAAGCTGTGGAGAATTTCACTATGAAGATCATCATTGTGGAAATCATTGTTGTGGAAGCCATTACTGTGGAGATCATCGCTGTGGAGACCATCACTGTGGACACAATCTCTGTGGAGACCATAACTGTGGACACAATCTCTGTGGAGACCATCGCTGTGGAGCATAGCTGTGGAAACCATTGGTGTGGAGACAATCACTGTGGGGAACACTGGTGTGGAGACCATGACTGCGGAAACCATCACTGTGGAGACCATCACTGTGGAGACCATCTCTGTGGAAACCATCACTGTGGAGACCATCACTGTGGATGCCATCTCTGTGGAGACCATCACTGTGGACGCAATCTCTGTTGAGACCATCGCTGTGGAGACCATCCCTGGGAGCTGTTACTTCTCAGTCTGTCCTGATGTCACATGGGATGGTAATGGCAACTCTTGATGTGGCTCTGCTCACTTCTCTGGGGCTCCAATTGCCTCCTGTTTGAGCATGATCAGTTCTGGCTCAGGTAGGCATTCAAAAGAATGCTCCTGGACGGAAAGAAGAAATGACTGGTGAGGAAAGATGAAGGGCCTGTGACATCACGTTCTCTACCCTTTTTAGAATGAAGACAGCATGTTATATTTAAAGTGATACTGCACACATGAGTTTTTAATAAAATAATGTTTTCTCCATTTTGGAAAGAAAAACATATTACAGAATCTTATCAGGATAAGGTGTATCTACATTAAAAGCATGTGTCTCCAGTAATGAAGGTGGCATTAAACCTGATTATTTATTTACTTATATTTATTTATTTATTTATTTTAAGACTTGTCAGACCCTTTATCAAGTGTCACATTGTAGATACATTTCTTGTGGACACCCCTTCCCTCCCCAGACTTTCATGCCTGGCTGGCCACAGAACATCTGTATCACAGAGTGTGTAGAGGACTCGGATTCTTTAGAGCATGAGGTACTGAGTTCAAACATGAGGTTCACTTGAGGACATGACCCCTGATTCCCATAGAGAGAGGGGGGGGGTTGGTGTGGGATGATCCAGTTTGAATTAGGGGCTAGTTCTCAGCTAGCATCCCTTGGGGCACAATGTGGAAGTCAGGAAATTCTTCTGACCCCGCCACAAGAGGGAGCAACGTGGACCAGGCACACGATGCTAGGCAGAGCAGCAGTATACGGTGGCGCAGTATACAGTGGCGGGAGGCTGGGGGGGGGTCTATGATTGGCCCTGGGAGATGACATCATTTTGCTGATAAAAGTGACTTGCAGCAGGCAATAAATTGAATTCTCCATTACCATCATTACACAGAATTCCCAGGTCCATTATTTTGCTCTTATATAGGCCGAAGCAGGCCTGGATTTTGAGTGTTGGTGGCTAGTGGGTTGGACAGGGATCTATCAGATTGCTAACCTGATAAGCTAGCATGGGGTCGGATGGAGACCAATCAGGTCACCAACCTGTGGAGTGAATTGTGCATGGTTGTAGGCTGAAGATAAGCCATCAGCCATTAGCCTGAAATTCCTGTCCAGAGACCAGAAGTCTTTGGGCAGGTGAGAAAGCATGGCCAGACAGGAGGTGTTCTGCCACCCAGGCTAAGGACCTGAGTTGGAAGTGCCTCTCAGGTTGGGCTACAAAAGTGACCAACTGACCTCTGAGTTGAGGGGTCAGTCCCCCAGCAGTGACCGCAGGCAGCTATTGCTTCCCTTCCCTTAGCAAGACTGTGCAGGACCTGCTCATAACAAGAGAAGCCTCCTACAGTTTAGGGGTATCCTGTGCTTATGACTCCCCCCAACACTCGTTGTAACAGCTTCTCTCCAGTGACCGCTCCCATCTACGTGTTCATTTCTCTTCAGCTGTGGGCTAGCATGGGGTTTCCTTTGACCACAGGGCAATCCCTCTTCCCATCCAGTCTTTAGCAATGCCCCTGGGTGGGGCTGTGAGACCAAGTCTCCTCATCTTGTCTCAGCTAGTCCTGTAGGTCACCAGCCTGAGAATATAGTGCAGTACCTGGAAATCATCTCTCTCTCTCTCTCTCTCTCTCTCTCTCTCTATATATATATATATATATATATATATATCTGTATATTAGATTCTCTTATATTATTTCATATGTACCTATTAGGTTGTCTAGATAGATGATAAGTTTAGATAATTGTCTATAGAATCTGATCTATAACTAATACATTCTAGGATAGATTCATGGTATCTAGAATCTAGTACACCTCCAACATAGTACACATAAGTAGATAATAGATGGAAGCTAATCTATATTTAATAGATAACTGATTGACAGATGATAGTTGAATGGTAGAGTGTAACATAGATCCAATATAAAGTGACAGATGATAGTCACATGGAGAGATATCTAGATACACAGCATCTAATATATCCAACCTGTGCTCAGACAGAAAGTAAGCTGCAAGGAGATAACATGAAATAAGCCCATCTTGGCACTGTGAGAAGGCTCAGTAGGTAAAGGAGCTTATAGCCAAACCTCCAACGGTGCAAGTTCAGTTTCTGGGACACACGTTTTAGAAAGAGAGAACTGACTCCTGCAAGTTGTCCTCTGACCCCCACCCACATGTATGCTATGGAAAACACACACACACAAACACACACACACACACACACACACACACACACACACACGCACGCACGCACGCGCGCACGCATTCACAATGAGTAAATAAATAAATAGTCCATACTCAAGTCGTGTTCCCTCATAAAATCTGAGGGTGTTAGTTCTTCAAGGTCATCAAACACCTGCAAAGGAGAGGGGTCTGCAGCTCCAAGTGCCAAATGCCCACAGTGGCTGTGGGTGGCTGTGGACAGCTGTCCATCTTCTTCCAGCTCTGCTGCCTGGTGTGGAAACCTGAGCAACAACCTTGCTCCCGACCTGGGGCATCCACAGCATTGGGGCTGGGTTTGTGCAGACAGGGGGGTTTCTTTGCAGCCTGTTAGCAAGAGTCTGCTTTGATTTCCCTCCTCAGGCCACAGCCTCCTGCACTGCACAGACCAGGCTCTGTTCAGACAGTGTCTCTGTCCAGCTTTGCTTTGCTCTGTGAAGCCTGGGGAGGGGGTCTGTTAAGTTGTACTGGAGTCTGAGCCCTGGGGACCTGGCCATGCACCCAGCAAGGGAGCATCTGGCAGAAACCAGCACTCCAGGTGGCAGAGGGCAGGAGAAGCCAAGGCCTTCCCATATTCCTGATAGGGAAACTGAGGACCCAGTGAAGGCAGGCCTTGCTCTGTGTGCTCTCGCTGTGTTCCCTGGGATGTTTTGTGATTTCCCTTAAGGAGTTGGGTAAGGAGTGATACTGTTGACTCCGGCTGTAGCCAGAGTTTCCTCAGCCCTGCCTGCAACAACTCCATGCAGCAATGAAAAGGCAAGGCCTCCTGGACTCAATCCCATCCTGGCCAGCTTTGCTGTAGTGTGACCTTGGACAAGCCACCCAACCATTTTTGGATTCAGCTGCCTGAGTTCTAAAATGGACTTCTTGTCAGTCTGCAGGGAGGGCTGAGGGGCGATGGTGGGAAGCGTAGCACGTAGACGCACTAGTGACGTCACCCTTGCTCTCCCTCAACGCCATTTCCCAGACATCCTCTCTGGAGACTGACTCCCCAGGTTCCACACGTGTGTGTGCAGGGCCTCTGCAGTTCCTCGGTGTGGCTTCTGTGGAGTCCCCCTTACCATGACATTCATTCATCCAGCCCTGCCCAGAGCTCTCGGCTCCGACAGGTGGGAAACCCCCACGAGAGGGGCTGGCTGTGCCCCAGGCAGCTGCTGGGGGTCTTACAGAAAGTAACTAATTTACTCTTCACAACGTCCTCATCAATAATATCCCCATTTGATAGTGAAGAAACTGGGGACAGTGAGATTCCCCCGGGCACCAAACAGCACAGGTGGCCCTGAGGTCAGCCCTCAGGTGCTAAGTGTTCAGTACCCCACCTGGGAGTCAGATTCAGTACTTATCCATCATTTTGTTTAGTTTTAAGATCTTGCTATGTAGCCCAGGCTAGCCTTGGACGATGACCGTCCTTTCTCAGCCTCCCCAGGGCTGGGATGACAGGTGGATGTCACCACGCCTGGCTTCTATTCACCCACTTTGAGCTGTAAAGTTGTGAATACTCTTAGGGAATTATGGGAAAAGAATACTGGGCTAAACCCCTCTGATTCCTCAGACACAACCACATTAGAGAACAAGTGGACAGGATTCCATGGAGTATTTGCAGTAAAGCAAGTACTGATTCTCCGTCCTCTGCTGACGGGACCTCAGAGGCTGGCTCGTCTGTGGAACATCCACAGAGAGACACTGATCCTGAGGCAGAGAGGGGTCTGCTGTGAGATTTCCTAAGGGCCCAGGCAAGGCTGGCACCTGAAGTGGTCTCCTGACTGGTTCTCCAGCTCTCCTCACACAGAGCGTGGCAGCTCAGAGAAGCTACAGGGGTGAGGGTGGCCTGACTGCTTCCCACAACCTCCTCTTAGCACTCTGAGAGGCTTCTCCCAGCATCTGTCCTTCATCCAAGCTATCATGTTCTCAGTCAACAAACATCAATGAAGTTTAGGTCTTCATGGGGGTGAGAGAACATCATGTGACAAGGTGGGAGGGCGGAGAGTCAGGACCCAGCCCAGGGGCTCAGGCAAGTTCCCTAGGAGTGACTTGAAAGAGGAGCAGGGCTTGGGCCAGTGTACCAGGGAAGATGGATGCAAAAACTCACCCTCCAAAGATGAGCCATGGCCACAGGCCTGACACCAGAGCACGAGTGGCCATTCCTGCTGTGGGTCCCACGCTGGGAGGTCCCTTTGCCCTTTGGGATCTCCCTCCCCCACTCTGGGAGGGAGTGTGCTGGTGCCATTTCTGCGCCCGAGCCCCCTTCACATCCTGAGCATCAGACCACATTTCCGGTGGTGCTTCGGAGTCCTGGGCTCCTGCTCACTCTGCTACCTGGCCGAGGTCTGCTCCTGCAGCAAGAGAGTCCCAGGTTCAAATCCCAGCTCACCACTGCCAAACTTCAATTTTCCAAATCTTCGTGTCCATCTCTGTCACCAGGGAATAACAGTATTCCTACTGGCCTAGAACAACACAGAGAGGTCACCCTGCTCAGCAGCTCAGAGGTGGAGCCCCCACTCCCTACTCACAGAGAAAGGATACTGGCAAGAGAAAGCTACATCAGAGCCTTCGTTGGGAGGACAAAAAGTTACTGGCATGGGGCAGAGAGGGAACAAACCCTGAGCTCCGGCCATGGACCAGCTCTTTCGTCTTCAGCACCCCTATGGTCCGATTAGTACCTCCATTTTAAAGATGAGGAGCCCAAAGTTCAGAGAAGCAAAGCCATATGCCCTGGGACCACCAGCACAGGCCACATTCTGCCTGACCTCCCCCCTCCCAGAGGGCTGCAGCGAGCTCCAGTCAAATTGTGTATTTTCCATTCTATAGTCTACCCTATGTCCTGATCAAGCATTCTATTGTCCACCCTGTGTCCTGATGAAGCATTCTATGGTCCACCCTGTGTCCTGATCAAGCATTCTATGGTCCACCCTGTGTCTTGATCAAGCATTCTATGGTCCACCCTGTGTCCTGATCAAGCATTCTATGGTCCACCCTGTGTCCTGATCAAGCATTCTATGGTCTACCTGTGTCCTGATCAAGCATTCTATGGTCCACCCTTTGTCCTGATCAAGCATTCTATGGTCTACCCTGTGTCCTGATCAAGCTGTCCAGTCCCTCCTTGGAGCACAGAAGCAGCAACAGAGAATAGGACCCAGTGGCCATTAGAGTGAATAAGCCAAAACCAGTGTCAACCAGAACCAGTAAGAACCAGTATCAGCCAGAGCTGTGACTCTGGAGGAATGGATTCTCCACAGAGTGAGTGACAACGGCCTGCCTGTGTCTGTCTGTCTGGCTGTCTTTCTGTCTATCTGCTTGCCTATCTGTCTGAACACCCATCTCCCCAAGGGGTAACAACAGTCCTAGTGTTTCACAGAAAAGATCTGTGGTTGGGACCCCACAGCTGCCCACGTTGGCTGGGCTGTGGTCTGGCTGGTGCTAGTGCAGGAAGGCCCTGCGCTGGGTCCTGCTGCTGAGACGTGTATGTTGGGAGGTCCATTTGACTCTGTCACAGGATGTTTATCCAGGCCTGCTGCTGCTGGAACCTGAGTGATTGCAGAATGACTCTGAGAAATGACAAGCCATGGGGAGGACAGCTTTGGAAGCATTTGGTCCTATCTGCTTTGCTCTCCTGGGGTCTGGGGCAGAGTTGATGCTTTGAGCAATGGGCCCCTGAGTCCCTGCTAGGGGTCTGCCTTCAGGGCACCTGCTCCTTCCTCCTGATCGGAGGCCATAGCCTGGCTCTGCATCCTCCCCAGTCCACTACCTGAGCATCCTTCCTTGCTGAGCACGTCCTGTACCTGGCACCAGGCTGCAATCCAGCAAATGGCATTTCCTGAGTGTGTCCTGACATGAGCTCTTACGTCATCCTTCAGTCCTGTTCTCCCCAACTTACGAACAAGGCACAGGGGCTCCGCCACCGTGTCTCCCACGCAGTGTTACATGCTGGTCAGGAATCCTGACTACATAGGTCAGGGTTTTTAGGCGAACAGCACCATGTGGGAACCAAGGGAAATTTCCAGGTCTGCTGTCTCCTCTCTGTCACGTGGCCTTTACATTTTCTTCCACAGTAGAACAAAATAAGAAGCAGCTGCTCGCAAAGGTCGTGGGATTCAAATGAAGTGCCTGATGCTTCCTCTCTCCTGGGGAAAGCACTAGAATATAGAAGGAGATGCCAAGACTCTGTACCAGGCTGGCTCCTGAGGAAATGAGAGGCAGTGCGGCCTAGAGCCTTGCCATCCATAAGTGGGCTAGCGAGGTGGCTCACAAGTAAAAGTGACTGCCACCAAGCCTAAGGCCCTGAGTTCAATCCCCAAGACCCGCGTGGTGGAAGGAGAGAACTGACTCCTGAATGTTGTCCTGTCCTGCCCCCTCCCCGAGCCTGCACACAAAATAAATAAAAATCCAACTTAAAAATCTTCTGCCTAAGAGTTTATACTCAGTCTGTTTAAAAGCAAACAAACAGGGGGGCTGGAGAGACGGCCTAGTGGTTAAGAACACTGCTCTTGCAGAGGACCCGGGTTTGATCCCCAGCACCCACATGGCGGCTGAGAACAGTCTTTAACTCCAGTTCCAGGGGAATCTGATGCCCTCTTCTGATCTCCGCAGCATTGCACGACACGGGTGCACAGACCTGCATGCAGACAATACATTCATACACATGAAAAATAATAAATAAAAATTAAAAAAAAAATTTAAAAAGCAAACAAACAGGAAGTGATGTACACAGCTACTACTTGTGAATTATGATGTTCCTTCATGAAAACTAAATGCATAGAGCAAGGTGACTATACTCAGCATGGGTCAAGTGGCATCTCCAACCACAAACATCTCCCAACAGATTGTCACAGTGCGGAGATCTCTGTGGTTGTCCTTCCTAAGAATAATGCAAAGGCTTGGTCAGTCCTTAACACAGTAACACAAGTTAGTTAGACCTCAGAACAGAAAAGACCTAGACTAGAAGTGCAGAAATGTACCTCTACATGTATGGTATATATATATATATATATATATATATATATATGTGTGTGTGTGTGTGTGTGTGTGTGTGTGTGTGGTGTATGTGTATGTATGTGTAACACATATATGTATATATGTGTGCATGTGTGTGCATGTGTATGCACGGGCCTGTGAATGGTGTGTGTGTGCATGTGTATGCATGGGCCTGTGAATGGTGTGTGTTTGCATGTGTGTGTGCAGATGCAGAGGCCAGAGGTCAGGGCCTCTTCTCTCTCCTGTACTTGCTGAGACACAGTTCCACACTGAACATCAAGTGCATCATTTCAGCTGTGCTGTCTGCCCAGTGCACCTAGAAATCCCCATCTCCAATATATCCCTTGAGTTGAGGTCATAGTGCGGCTTTTAGGTGTATGAGTGCTTCACCTGCATGTACATAACTGCCCCCAGGTGTACGCAATGCCCACGGAGGCCAGAAGGGGGCGTCAGACCTACTAGAACTGGAGTTACAGAGAGTTGTTAGCCACCATGTGCTGGGAACCCAACCTGGGTCCTCTGCAAGAGCAGCCAGTGCTTTTGACATCCGGTAGCCATTTGATTTTCGTCAATATCATTTGGGAACGAAGCTCAAGAAGGCCAGGGCTGCGGTGGTGACTTCTTGAAGGGGGACATCAGCCCTGTCCTCCAGCAAGGTGATTCCTGGGAAATGGGGTGTCCTGGTCTCATTTCTGTTGCAGTGATAAAATATCCTGACAAAAAGCAACTTAGTGAAGAAAGGGGTTTATTTGACTGACAATTCCAGGCGCAGTGCATCGCTGGGGAAGCCCAGGCAGGAAGTCAAGCAGGTGGGCACACCATGGTCAGGAGCAGAGGAGACGAATGCCTGTGCAGTTGGTGCTCACTTGCCGGTGCTCAGCTCAACTTCTCTCTTAAACAGGTCAGGACTCCCTGCCTAGAGCCTGGAGCCGCCCACAGTGGGCCAGGTCTTCCCACATCAATTAACTGTTTGCTCACAGACACACCCACAGGCCAACCCAAAGTAGTCAGTCCTTCACTGAGACTTTCCCCAGCTTATGCTAGGTCATGTCAAGTTGAGAAGCCAAGGGCCCCAGAAGGTGGTAAGATCCACGAGGAAGCCAGGCTGGGTGGTGGCCATTCTCCTGACATTTCCATAAGACACAGACCCCTGGATCCCACTCTCTACCCTGAGACCAGCCCCAGGCAGACAAAGGGTGCCACAAGTAATGTCACAGAACTTCTGAGCCTCTTCATCGGGAGCCCAGGGCAGACACCATCCTCAGGCCACCACAGCAGGGCCTGTGTCTAGCATCCCTGCAGGGCCACAAGGACTCCTTGGCTCCAGCCATTTGCAATCCAGCCACTTCATCTAGGTTCTTTCAGGGCAGAGAAAGGAGACCTCACACTAGCCCTTGATGTAGCCAGCAATTGCCAGCCAGCTGCCTGTATGGCCATAAGCTCTGGGTTCATCCATAAAACCAATGGCAACAAAAGCTATTCATCCTCCCCAGGACAAAGCAGAGGTCCCTGAGAAAGGTGGGACACCCTGCCTCCCGTCAGGGGAACAGGCTGATCACATAAACCCTTTCCTGGTGGATGGATCCTGGCCATCAGCCCATCGTAGGGAGGAATTAGGTTGGGTGGCAGGCGACCTCATTTCCCTGGCTGGCCCACGAGGCTGTGGATGGGAGTGGCTGCTTCCGTGTTCATGACTGAGGGTCTTCTAATCATTATCCCACTCCTTCCCATCGACGTTCATAGCCTGCTGGATGGGCTTTGTCCACATAATATCTCCACTCTTCCTCCCCTAGTCTGAAAACACAGTGGTTCTCTCTGTGTTCTCTCTGTGCTTGTGGATAACAGGAAAGCCAGAGGTACCCAGGATGCCAACCAGGAGAGGGTCACAGGGCGGTCTTGCCTCTGCAACTTGACTGCTTCGAGCCAGTCACGATCAGCCCCACACCTGCCCTGCAGGGAACAAGGAGCAAGGACAGGCCTGGCCCTGCTGCCTCACAGGCATCAGCCTGAGTGTTGGAGTGTCTGGGTGAGAGTGCCCACAGCCACACGGTGAGTGGATCAGAGCCAGCGTGGGCTCAGACCTGACCATCCTCTGCCTGTCCACCTCAGCCTCTGCCTGTCAACCTTGGCCTCAGGTAGAAGCAGGTATCCAGACCTCGGCCAGTAGGTTATCAAGAGTCCAGATAGGCTGTGGGTCCCACATAGGAGACACAGCTTAGGGAACTCCGTGTGAGTGACAGATCCTGAGCCTTCTCACCTGGAAGACGGGACGGGGGCTTTGGGGTAGATGAGGTAGCTCAGAGCCCCTGGGGACCTCTGCACAGGTCTCGTGTCACTGGGTGTCTGCACTGCACCAGTCCCTGTCCCTGTCCTGTGTTTCTTTTCCTTCCTCCTCCTCACTGACAGGATCTGTTCTCAGCTGATGTGGGGCGGGATGATGGCAGCCTTTTGCAAGCCTGTGGACACAGGTGTAAAATTCCTCACCACCTTCTTCATTTCCCAGGTAAGTTTTCTACCCCTTTCTTTCCTCCATTTGATACAATAATTGAGCCATTTTCCTGATTCCTTAACTCAACCGCTCAATTTCAGATCCATTCACAGCACTGTCCATCCCGAGCTTCATCTCCCAGCCCCCCCCACCTCCTCCTTGTGACATCACTGCTTCTCTCAATGCAAATCAGAGTTGTTTCTCTTCCTTAAACCCTTGTGCTTGCAATTGATATCCTTTGTGGGTTAAAAAAATTGATCAGAAATGTCTTGTTTTAAAGTCTGCTGCTCCTGTGGAAAAGAGTTGGCAAACATCCTCCTCCCCAGCCAGGGATGAGAAACAGAGCAGGAAATGGAGGCCGAGAGATTGCACATGACCTGCATTTGTGGGCCTTGTTCCTCAGGTTCACCATTAAATAAATAGTAGCAAGTTGCTTCAAGGCGAAGAGGGAGAAGAAATCTCAGACTGAAGCAGCAAGAACCTCCTAGCTTTTCTCAGCACCCAGATTTAGGCTGGGTGGAGAGACATTACCCACTGGGCTCTCCACATGGGCACAGCTGGGTTTGAATCCTATCTTTGCCACTTCAGAGCTGTGTGACCTTGCATGCTCACTTGACCTCTCTAAGCTTTCTTGTGTTTTCTATGGGGGCTGTGGGAAGTCTCAAGGATTTGCTAAATACTAGATACTGCCCATTCTCAGGGATGATATTGGCCTGAGCAGAGGACAGTGTGCGTTTTGGGAAGGGCTCTCACTATAGTCCTCCAAAGGCCCCTGAGAGGGTTGTTCCTACTGCACGGTGCAGACTCATAAGGAGCACAGATGCTCAGACACCTGCCTAATGTCACACAGCGATGTAAAATGTGCTGAAATGAATTCTCCTCCTCCTCATAATCATCCTCCTCCTTCTTCTTCTTCTTCTTCTTCTTCTTCTTCTTCTTCTTCTTCTCCTCCTCCTCCTCCTCCTCCTCTTCCTCTCCTCCTCCTTCTCCTCCTCCCCTTCCTTCTCCTCCTCCTCCTCTTCTTCCTCTCCTCCTCCTTTTCCTCCTCCTCCTCATCTTCTCCTCCTCCTCTCCTCCTCCTCCTCTTCTTTCTCCTGCTCCTCCTCCTTCTCCTCTTTCTCTTTCTCTTCTTCATCTTTTTTGAGAAAATGTCTTCCTGTGTAGCCTAGGCTCTCCTGGAACTCACAGTCCTCTCACCCCAGCCTACCTGCCCAGCCTGATTTCTATCTTCTTAGCCTGTACACGCAGGGATGCCTGACACCCACATGGAGAATGTCTTCCAGCTCTTGCCCCCAGGACAGGAAGCACTGGGGTAGAGCTCAGCTTCCATCCCTAGCAGAGCTCTGTGCCTGCTCCCTAGCTGAGGAGAAAGGCCACTGCAGCTGGCCTTGGGGAGCTCTTTGGGGCCAAAGCGAAGAGACAACAAAGCAGCTCCTGGAGCAGACAGCAAGTGGCTCCCAGCCAGATGCTTTCTCCTGCCACAGGAGATTAATGTTGGTGAAGTGCCGCAGAGAGCTGGGCTCCGTCTGTGGCTTCTGGAGGAGCAGCAGCTTGCAGAGGCTTGGAAACCACTGCTGGGGGTGTCAGGTCCCCTCCTTTCCTTTGGGGAGTCAGCTGAAGTCATGGAGGTCTGTAGCTCTGAAGTCAACTCCAGATCCCCAGTAGGACCTGAGTCTTGGGTGAGTCCCTGCTTCCAGTGATCAGTGCTCTCAGCCTCACCAGGGGTTCACCCTATGGATGACCAGAGGCCACAGGGAGCAGGGTCCTTGGCAGATGCTGGCCCAATGCCACACAGTGAGAGAAGGTGAGAAAAATCACTCCCCTCAACATATATGCAACATACACACAACACATGCCGTGTACACACACATATACAATTAGATCAGAGGCTCCAAAGACCTCCTGTCATGTGGATGGATTCTATCAATAAAATTTGCCACATTAGAAATTAAAATGAGAAACATGATTTTAAAGCATATATAGGTCCATTTACAAATCACAATACTATAACCAGTTAATCAGGTAACACAATGCAGAGAAGAATAACCAGATTTTTATATGACAGAAGAAACACTGCATGGAGGGTGCCACAGTGCATTCTTGCCAATCTTTGGTACCTGGACCAAAGGCCCAAGTGTGCCAGGCTCCTGCAGGTGGCTGTTCTGGGTTGTTTGAGTTTGAGGGCTCTAAAGAAGTTTCCACCCACATAGAGAGTTGGACTCTTGGGAGGTTATTCATTCCCTAATTGAGCAAATGGCAATTTCATTGTCGAATTCAGCACACAAAGTGGGGGATCTGTGAATTAATGCTCTGTGTATCAGGTCCTGGGTCAGGGACACAGACGATGCACAGTCTTAGGACCTAGATCAAGAGGCGTCACTTCTCTGAGCCTCAATCTCCCTATCTATAGTGGCTGAGAATGTGAACCTGTCTCTTAATCATTCTCACCTGTGTGGGGCAGATTGTCACAGTCTGTATAATTCAGTTATGGGGAGTGGAACAGGGATAGTGATGCTGATGACGGTAATGGTAGCGCTGATAGTGATGGTGATGATGATGGTGGTGATGTTGATGATGATGATGAGGAGGTGATGATGATAATACTGATGGCCATGGCGATGGTTATGATGATGGTGATGGTGATGATGATGGCGATGGTGATGATGATGATGATGATGGGGAGGTGATGATGGTAATACTAATGGTGATGGTGATGGTGATAGTGATGATGGTTATGGTGATGATGGTGATGATGGTGATGGTTATGGTGATGATGGTGATGATGATGGTGATGGTGATGGTGATGATGGTGATGGTGATGATGATGATGGTGATGATGATGATGGTGATGGTGGTGATGATGGTGATGATGATGGTGATGATGATGATGGTGATGGTGATGGTGATGGTGGTGATGGTGATGGTGATGTGATGATGGTGATGGTGATGATGATGATGGTGATGATGATGATGATGATGATGGTGATGGTGATGGTGATGATGGTGATGGTGATGATGGCGATGATGGTGATGATGGTAATGGCGATGGTGATGGTGATGGTGATGGTGATGATGATGATGATGGTGATGATGATGGTGATGATGGTGGTGATGGTGATGGTGATGGTGATGGTGATGGTGATGATGGTGATGGTGATGGTGATGGTGATGATGATGATGGTGATGATGATGATAGTGATGGTGATGGTGATGGTGGTGATGGTGATGGTGATGATGATGATGATGATGATGGTGATGGTGATGATGATGATGGTGATGGTGATGATGATGATGGTGATGGTGATGTGATGATGGTGATGATGGTGATGGTGATGATGATGATGATGATGATGGTGATGGTGATGATGATGATGGTGATGGTGATGATGATGATGGTGATGGTGATGTTGATGATGGTGATGGTGATGTGATGATGGTGATGGTGATGGTGATGATGATGATGGTGATGGTGATGTGATGATGGTGATGGTGATGATGATGATGATGGTGATGGTGATGTGATGATGGTGATGGTGATGATGATGATGATGATGGTGATGGTGATGTGATGATGGTGATGATGGTGATGATGATGATGATGATGGTGATGGTGATGTGATGATGGTGATGATGGTGATGATGATAATGATGGTGATGGTGATGATGGTGATGATGGTGATGGTGATGGTGATGATGGTGATGGTGATGGTGATGATGGTGACGGTGATGGTGATGATGATGATGGTGATGGTGGTGATGGTGATGATGGTGATGATGGTGATGGTGATGATGGTGATGATGATGATGGTGATGATGGTGATGGTAATGGTGATGATGATGATGGTGATCGTGATGGTGGTGATCGTGATGGTGGTGATGGTGATGATGGTGATGGTGATGGTGGTGATGGTGATGATGGATGGTGATGATGATGATGATGATGATGATGGTGATGATGGTGATGATGATGGTGATGAATTTTCTCCCATGCCAGACCTCATGCTCCTATCACATTCAGTCTTTCCCACAGTTCCATGAGGTACTGCTGCACTCCTGTTTATTTTGCCAGTGAGGACACCAAAGATTGGGTAGTTGGCTCAAAGGCAGATTTCACTGCAGAACTTGGATTTAGATTCAAGCAACTGGGCTCCCAGCACGGTGCTCTCAGCCAGAACTGTCAGTGCTCAGTCCCCAGTACAGATAAGTCCCTGTTACAGATAAGCTGTCTCAGACAAAGACAGCAGCAGCCAAGGTGGTAAATCTCTGGAGTTTCACTCCAGGCAAATATAAACACCGTGTACGTGGTAAGCAGGCAGGGCTGAGTTTATTCAATGTTGTGTTTGTTAAATATTTGATATGGGAAAATTAAATGGCATCTTTTCTCCAGAGATCTGAGGCTTACAGGCCCTGAGAAATAAAGCTGATGAAAATATCCCTAATTGTAATCACATGACTCTGCAATTTGCAGACCCTTCTGTGCACACCAGTTGAGTTAAGCCTCTAATAGTTCTTACCAGTTCTCCTGTAGATCTGCCTTCTATCTCTACAGCTTCAGCCCTGAGCCAGGATTCAGCCCTGTCTTTCTGGCCTGGACTCTTCACCTTGTCTGCCCATAGTCCATGCCACTAATGCTGCCTCCAGAATCTTCCTCCAGTAATGGTGGTGATGAATATTAACCCAGCCAATTCCATGTGCCACACCCACATTCTCTTATTCATCAAAAGTAGTTTGTATGTATCTCAGCTGTTCCTTCGCTCTTATCCTTAGTTCTGAGTTACAGATCTTTATGAATAGCATCCTGATTGTACACCACCAGGAGAAACGTGTGTGTGTGTGTGTGTGTGTGTGTGTGTGTGTGTGTGTGTGTGTGTGTGTAGGTCAGAGGAAAACCTCGGGTGCTATGTTTCTGACATTTTCCACCTTTTGTTTGAGATGGGGTCTCTCACTGGCCTGGGACTTTGAGAAGCGGGGTAGACCAGCTGACCAGAAGCTCTAGGGATGCCCCTGTCTCCACCTCCCATCTTGCCAGCCTGACACAGACACACATCACTGCTCCCAGCTTTTCACATGGAGACTGGGCATCCAGACTCAAGTCCTTGGACTCTTTACCACCTGAGCCATCTTGCCAGCCCCAGCTCAGGAATTCGAACACAGAGCAGAAATGCCAGCTGATTCCTAACCATGGAGTAGCTCTGCTTCCCAGGTGCTACCCTCCAATGACCCTCAGTGCTTGGTGGTTAAGTGACTGTCACAAGACACTTGACTGTGGTGTCCACGGTCCTCAGAACAGCTTCCTTACTTCTGCCTGTGACTCTCTTTCCTGCCCCACCACCATGGTTCCATTCCCAAGCCCCAGACCCTTCAGCACAACTCCACTTACCACAGTGCCTTTGCATATGTCATTCCCCCTACCCACCACACTGCCCTGGCTAGTCATATCCCATGATGCCTTGCAGTAGCTCTGTCTCTTCTGTTCTCACACTGGAAATCTTATTACCTTCTTTGGTACTTCCTGAGCATTAGGTTTCAGCCTAGGTTAAACCTGATCAGCTATTGTTTTGGGGCTCTGGAGGAAAAGACACATTTGAAATGGGAATGGGCACATATGTGTGCCTGTGTGTATGCAGGAGAGTGTGTGTGTGTGTGTGTGCATGTGTATATGTCTGTGTACATAAGTGAGTATGTATTTTTATGTATGTATTTGTATGTCTGTATACATATGTATGTATGCATGTATATGTGTGCATGTGTATGTATGTATATTGTACACATAAGTGTCTGTGTATGTTTGTATGCATGTATATATATCTATGTGTGCATATATGTATATATATATATATATATGTGTGTGTATATGTGCGTACATGTGTTTAAGAATGATCAAAGGGATACTATGGGACTTCGGAGGTAAAGTTATAAAAAGGATGCAGCTCTTCTCCCCCTCCTTCCCTCTCTCCTTCTGCCTTCCCTCCTTTCTCCTCTCCCTCTGCCCCCCTCTTCCCCCTCCCTCTGCCCTCCCTCCTCCCCCTCTCCCTCTGCCCTCCCTCCTTTCCCCTCTCCCTCTGCCCTCCCTTCCTCCCTGCCTCTCCTTCTCCTTTTACATTTGGAACCCATCCAGCAAGCTATGAAGAAGCTGAGCTGGGACCCTGCAGAGAGGAACCCCGCAGAGAGGAAACCCGCAGAGAGGAACCCCGCAGAGAGGAAACCCGCAGAGAGGAAACCCGCAGAGAGACAGCAGCTGCCTTCATTGCTCAGGTCATTCTCTGGGCAAGAGAGCACATAGCCCCCACCTCCCCATGCTTGGGCTGAGTCCTGGCCCCCAGCCTCTGTGAGCCCAGGTGGCTGCACCTGGCTGCAGCTGGGTGATTCATTATGAGAAACATCAAGGAAGGTTCTGAACCAGGCTCCTCCTCCTGGTCTCTTTGGTCTTCATCTTCACAGTTCCGGTGCACTCATCTGTCAGGTCATTCATTCCTTTTGATAAGTGCCCTCTGTGACCCACGCTGCCCGGGACACATCTTAACTAATCACATATATAACAAAATTATGTCCAAATCAGACCTCATTCTGAGTGCATCAACATAAATGCAGGGGAGGCAGCGGTTACCCTCAGCGGTCATCCTGCCCAAGGTCACGGGCTAACTACTGGTGACCCAGTCTTGAGCCCAATTAGCCCTCTCCAGTCCTGTGCCCTTGAACAATTAATAATCTGACTGCCCCAGGCATGGATGGGCAGGGGTGGAAGGGTGTTCCCCCAGGAAGAAAACACACTCACGAGGGTATCTGACTTGGAAAGTCTCTGCTGCTGGTGATGCACGGGCAGTCGGGAACACTGGGGCGGCTTCCCCAATAACTCCACACAAACACAAGAACAGTTCGTTTGCTAAAGTAATTAAAAACATAACCTGTGCTGTTAAATTCCTCCTCCATTCTGTGATTCATGCCTCAGCACTCGGAGTCGGGAGTCATATGTGTCCCCTAATCACTGATGACAGTTCGGCACAGCCCCTGGCTCCTACTCGGCTGCCACCCTTGGAGATGATGGAGGTTGGAGACAGTTTGTTTTAATGTCAAGATCGACATCTCTGATAATTATATACACACACCTCCATTTGCTGAAAATTCACCATTGGTATAAAAGGCTGGCTGGCAGAGCTGTCACCTCCTGTCAGCTCCAGATTGGGGTTCGTGCCAAGGGCACGGTGGCAGGCTCATCACAGTGCGAGTTCAATGTGAACTGGCTTTGGATGGTGGCAGATGACACTCACCATGGGATCTGCACAGGAGAAGATATTCCATCACAGCCCAGACCACTCCAGGATAAAGCCAGTGACCACCCACATATCCGCTCTCTTAATGCACCCTTTTACATTTAGAATAGCAAACGAAATGTGTGCATAACTGATGGGGGCATTTTCTTTTAGTTAGAACCATTTATTAATGTGCCAACCACAGGGGCATAAAAAAGAAACTGTTGGTTAGTTGAGAATACATACACACAAGTCCATGTTGCCTATCAGGGCCATTCTCAGGGTCCTAAGGCATTTACACGTGGTGCTCTCTTCTATGCTTGCCTGTGATGATAAAGCTGAGTTCACAAATTAGCTGCAGTGACAGATCAGCAACAAAATGATTAAACACAGGTGATAAAAGCAGACTGAAAGTGGCCTGCTCCCTCTGTGATAACTCAACACCAGGTCTGACAACCAAGATTGTGGCAAGGAACTGCCAGGTGGGCAGAGGAGATGGCATGGATATGCTAAGCAAAGGGGAGGATCTATATCTGGCCAGACAGAGCAAAGTTCTCCCCACCACCCAGACGAGATGTGGTTTAAGATCTATCAGTTCTTTATTTCTAGAAATTTCCATTTAATATTATCTGCTCACAGTTGACCACAGGAACTAAAATGGAGGAAAGCCAAACCACAAGAAGGAACACGATGGAGGATGGATCGATCCATGGAGAGGAAAGTAGCCCACCCATCACTAGAGCCCGGGAACAGTTAAAAAGCACTGGGATCAAAGGTAGTTTGGAGGCCAAGTTCCTTCTTTCATGGGGATCATGGCTTTTTTTCCCCCATCAAAGGCACCAATTAAATAGATAAGACCTATCACCCATATTATGGTGAAGGTGACTGCTTTACTCAAAGTGTTAACTTTTAATGTGGAAATACATGCATCTATAGCAACACTTGGACTGTTGTCTAATGCACACCAATGCCTTGCCAAGGTGAAAAAAATTAACTGTCAGGAGCAAAAGCCAAAAACCCTTTCTGGCTCAGAAAATGCATGAGAAAAGTGATGTTAGTAAACAAATGGATGGGTTGCTGGGTGGGTGGATAGATGGAGAGAGAGGTAAATGGATTCATGAGTGGATGGATGGTTGGAGGATGGAAGGATGAGTGGGTGGACGGGTAGATGGATGGATGAGTGGATGAGGGAAGGATGACTGGGTGGATAGATGAATGAGTATAAGGATGGATGATGGGTGGGTAGGTAAATGGGTGGATGGGATAGACAGGTAAATGGATGGGGTAATGGAGGGATGAGAGGGTAGATGGATGGATGAGTGGATGGATGGATGAGTGGATGGATGGATTAGTGGATGGATGGATGAGTGCATGGATGGATGAGTTGATGGATGGATGAATGCATGGATGGATGAGTGGATGGATGGATGGATGGATGGATGGATGGATGGATGGATTAGTGAGTAGTATATAGCTGGATGATGTAGGAAGGCCCAGCCAACCTTGGGTCATCCCATCCCTAGGCAGATGAGCCTGGGCCACATAGGAAGGCTAGCTGAGTCAGTCAGGGGAAGCAGACCTGCAAGCAGCCTTCCTCTTGGTCTGCTTCAGGTCCTACTTTCAACTTCCTGCCTTATCTTCCCTGGATGATGAGCTGTGAGCTGTAAGATGTAGTAAACCCTCTCCTCCCCAAGTTGCCTTGGGTCAGTCTTATCACAGCAGGGGAAGCTAAGTAGAACAATTGTCCTCTAGAAAGGAGATGGGTTGCCTTGCTCCTGTCCTTCTCTACAAGTGAGGGGACTGAAGCTAAGCAAGGGGGTGAAGTTCACTTGTCCAAGGTCACCCAACAGTTTGTCCAAGGTCACCCAACAGTGTGTATGCAGTGAATCCGGTGGAGGGAGGTGGGAGTTGGGACCCTGAGAAGAAGCTGGTGACCCATCTTGACAAGGGTTCTAAACACAGAATTTTTCCTCTGAAGGGATATTTGGCATTTGTGGTATTTGGAGACACTTTTGCTTGTCACAGTCAAAATGGAGAAAGAACTGCTGGAATCCTGTGGGTAGAGGCCAAGGGCAAGGACGAACTCCCTTCTGTGCACAGGCCAAGCCAACACAACTGCTCAGGCCAAGCTGTCAATCACTAAGGCCAGGAGACATAGAGAGGCCCTCTGCAGGCGACACAGGGTTCAGGGTATACAGACACCACTTAGGATTCCAAACACACCAGCAAGGAGCTGGGGCCAGGAAGAAGGAAACTCCTCAGCCTTCTTCAGCTGCATGGCCTCAGGCACTTGGGCCTCCCTCACTGAGCCTTCCATGTCTATACAAGAGAGGTGAACAGTTGTGGGCTTAGATGGGTTACTGTAGTGATACCATAGTGATCTCAGGCCCAGGGAGCATCTGCCAGTTGAGGGCAGGCTGCAGCACAGCATCTGATTCCATAGACCAGGGGCCAAGTGGACTTGAGCATCGGCACATCTACTTTGCATCCAAGTGATTTACCTGATGCAGGGACCATGTTCCAAAACCACCGAGTGAATCTGTAAACAACTCCCCACAGTGTGCAGCATACAGCATGTGTTCAATAAGTCCTTCCTTCTCATCATCAGCATCTCCCCTGCAGGTCCATCTGGGCTGAGAGTTTGCTGTGAGGGTCTCTGTGTGTTCCTCACACGAAGGGGAGGGGAGCCAGGAAGGCCACCGGATAAAGGCCTTGTGTACAGTGGCATTTTCTGAACTAGCAGGCAAGCAAAGCAGGCCACAATGTCTGGATGTGTGGCTCAGGAGACCCACTAATGAGAAATTGGGGTCGGGGCTTTGTCTGATATGTAGGGTTCATGGCAGGGGCTTTAACATGTGATAGAGCCAAATTCAGATTCAACCTCTTCCTGGTTGTGTTACCTTACATAATCTACTTGCCACCTCTGTGCTTCCATTCCTATCCCAGGGTGGCTGTTGCAGACCGAGATACAGAAAGTGCTTGAGAGTTCCCTGCACAGTCAGCACCAAGAAGCCAACTCTGTGATTACTCTTCTCACTGATGCAGCCAAGTACCTGAGAAGAAGAACCTTAAAGGTGGAAAGGTTTGCTCTGGCTCACAGCAGATGGGTTCAGTCCATCATGACAGGAGCGAGAGGCAGCTGCTCACATTGTATCTACAGTTAGGAAGCACAGAGATGGGCTGGGGAGATGGCCTAGCGGTTAAGAGTGCCGACTGCTCTTGCAGAGGACCCGGGTTCGATCTCCAGCACCCACATGGTGGTTGAGAACCATCTGTAACTCCAATTCCAGGAGAACTCCAGTTCCAGGGGAATCCAACACCCTCTTCTGACCTCCTTGGCATTTCAGGACACGGGTGCACAAACCTACATGCAGTCAGTATGTTCATACACATAAAAAATAAATTAAAAAAAGAAGCACAGAGACATGGATGCTGGTCAACAATGAAATTAGCCATCATGGATCCCCAGCCTCCTGGAGTACTGAGAAAATAACCAGACCCTCCAGCACTCCCCAGCATCCCCCAGTATCCCCCAGTGTCCCTTAGCGTCCCCCAGCACCCCCGGCATCCCCAGCATCCTCAGTGTCCCCCAGCATCCCCCAGTGTCTCCCAGCATCCCCCAGTGTCCCCCAGCATCCCCCAGCACCCCCAGCATCCCCCAGTGTCCCTTAGTGTCCCCCAGCATCCCCAGCATCCCCAGTATCCCCAGCATCCCCAGCATCCCCAGCATCCCCCAGCATCCCCAGCATCCCCAACATCCTCCAGCATCCCCCAGTGTCCCCCAGCATCCCCCAGCATCCGCCAGTGTCCCCCAGCATCCCCCAGCAACCCCCAGCATCCCCTTATCGTACAGCATCCCAGCAGGGCGCCAACATCCTGCCAGCATTCTCCAGTGTCCCCCAGCATCCCTCAGCATCCCCAGCATCCCCAGCATCCCCCTGCATTCTCCAGTGTCCCCCAGCATCCCCCAGCATCCCCAGCATCCACCAGCATCACCCAGCATGCCCAGCACCCCCCAGCATCCGCCAGCATCCCCCCAGCATCCCCCAGCATCCCCCAGCATCCCCAGCATCCCCAGCATCCCCAGCATCCCCAGCATCCCCCAGTGTCCTGGCCTCATAGCCCTGGACTTAGTCCATGGCTGCTCCCTGTGTCTGTGGATCTGTGTTCATTTCTTTGGTCCCTGTCCCAGCAGATTTTTTCACCTGTGTCCTCCCTGTCCCCACTCTGGATGAAGATTTGAACTGTTACCTCTTAGAGCCAATAACGCACCTCTGCTCTCTGCTGACAAGGTAAATATAATTAAAAAGTGATTATGATCTGGAGCTTCGGTCATGGCGGGGCTAGACCTAATTATACAGCAAGCATCGGTCTCCAGGCAGCAGAACCTCTGTAGATGAAATTTACCATCTGATGCACGCCATGCGTAGGGCTGCCATCTGAACCTTCGGCTCTGGAATCTCAGCTGTGACAAGGAGACACTGGCCGGGGGAGGCCAGGTCCAAGTTCTGACAATACCATGATCAGTTACAGAGCATAGCTATGGTCAGAACCTGCTCTTGGGGGCTCTCAGCCTATTAGGGAGGGAGTTGTCCATCAAAGCAGGTGTATACACTTGTGAAAGAGTATCAGTGAGCAAAGCAGTGTCATAGAATCCAAGTGAACACATGCAAGAATGTCGAGGTGGCCAGGCAACGGGGTGAGACCACACATGTACACACACACAAACACACACCCTTGAATACCAAGATAAGCAACAGCACCAGTATCTAAGGGGCCATGAGGGTGGATCACCATGCATTCAGATGGTGTCCTGGTATGATTTCTGTGATAAACACTCACCAAAGGAACTTGGAAAACAGCGTAATTCATCGTACAGGTCACAATCCATCACTGAGTCAAGTCAGGCAGAAACTTTGGGCAGGAACCTGGAGACAGGAGCTGAAGTGAAGACCATAATGCAGCACTGCTTCCTGGCTTGCTCCCCCTGGCTTGCTCTCATACAGCCCAGGCCCACCTGCCTAGGGGTGGTACCACCCACGGTAGGCTGGGCCTCCTATATCAATTAGCAATCACGACACTGTGCCACAGACATGGCCACAGGCTGATCTGATGGAGGAAATTTCTCAATTGAAGTTCCCTCCTCCCAAGTGACAAAAACTGACCACACGGATGGGGAGACCCAAGGAGCAGCTGTGGCTGGAAATCAGCTCCGCAGGTATTTATAGAATTAAACATGGGGCTGGGGAGATAGCTCAATGCAGAAAGCATGAGGACTGGGTTTGGATCCCTACCACCCACACAAAAGCCAGGCACAGCAACACAGGTCTACAAGCCCAGAACTGCGGAGGCAGACACAGGAAGATCCCTGGGGCTCCCTGGCCAGCTGGGCCTGGCCGGCCAAATCAACAAGGCCAGGTTCAGTGAAAGTTATGAGGAGATGGCGGAGGGGACAGGATGACTGTGGGGGAGGGGACAGGATGGCTGTGGGGGAGGGGACAGGATGGCTGTGGGGAGAGGGGACAGGACGTGTTCATGTGACCCACAGGCTCAGGCCCCTTTCTCCTCAGAGAAGGAAAGGCTAGGGGTCCATTTGCAGATCTGGAGGCCCTGAACCTCTCGACCCATCCATGGCCACACTGATTATCTCTGCCCAAAGGAGCTCCAAATGGCCCAGTTCATCAGAAGGAAAACAGTTAAAGCTGAGAACCAAAGAGAGCTTTTTTTTTTTTTTTTTTTTTTTTTTTTTTTTTTTTTTTTTGTTTTTTTGAAGACGGGTCTCCCTGTGCCTCAGCTGTCCTGGAACTCTACATAGACCAGTGCTGGCCTTGACTCAAAAGATCTCTGCCTCCTCTGCCTCCGCAAGTGCTGAGGATTAAAGGCTTGCGCCACCACACCGGGCTAAGAGATCTATTCCTTAACCCCCTTTTAAACCTAAAGGCATGTTCATTGATTCCCTGGGGTCTGAGGACAAATGGTGAGGGTACAGCTGAGTCACTAAGAAACTTCGTAGGTGGTTGTTTATTTAGGTCTCTGGTTTGTTTTGGGTTTTTTGTTTGTTTGTTTTTGTTTTTGTAATCTCTTGATTGAGAATTCTCAGCACTGTGCATGGTGGTGGGGTTCCTAACAACATTTTCATTCAGTCTCTGTTGTATGTTGAGAACTCCCACATGCCTCCCCCTTGTCCCCCCAAGGTTCCCCCCCTCCCCCTTGTCCCCCCAAGGTTCCCACCCTCCCTCTGTCCCCTCAAGGTTCCCACCCTCCCCCTTGTCCCCCCAAGTTTCCCACCCTCCCTCTGTCCCCTCAAGGTTCCCACCCTCCCCCTTGTCCCCCCAAGGTTCCCACCCTCCCTCTGTCCCCTCAAGGTTCCCACCCTCCCCCTTGTCCCCCCAAGGTTCCCACCTTCCCCCTTGTCCCCCCAAGGTTCCCACCTTCCCCCTTGTCCCCCCAAGGTTCCCACCTTCCCCCTTGTCCCCCCAAGGTTCCCACCCTCCCTCTGTCCCCCCTCAAAGGTTCCCCCATCCCCCTGGTCCCCCCAAGGTTCCCACCCTCCCTCTGTCCCCTCAAGGTTCCCACCATCCCCCTGGTCCCCCCAAGGTTCCCACCCTCCCTCTGTCCCCTCAAGGTTCCCACCCTCCCCCTTGTCCCCCCAAGTTTCCCACCCTCCCTCTGTCCCCCCAAGATTCTCACCCTCCCCCTTGTCCCCCCAAGGTTCTCACCCTCCCCCTGGTCCCCCCAAGGTTCCCACCCTCCCTCTGTCCCCCCAAGGTTCCCACCCTCCCCCTTGTCCCCCCAAGTTTCCCACCCTCCCTCTGTCCCCCCAAGGTTCCCACCCTCCCCCTTGTCCCCCCAAGTTTCCCACCTCCGCCTTCTGTCCCTCAAGGTCCCACCCCCCCCTTGTCCCCCAGGTTCCAACCCTCCCTGCTGTCCCCCTCAAGGTTCCCACCGCCCAAAGTTTCCCCACCCTGCGGGCCTCTGTCCCCTCGAGGTTCCCACCCTCCCCCCGTCCCCCCCAAGGTTCCCACCCTCCCTTCTCAACCCTCCTGGTTCTGTCAGCCCCCTCTTCTCTCCCCTAGACAGTCACACTTCTATTTTCATGACTTGTACGTCTCTATAAAATCTAAGATTCACAAATTAGAGAGGACATGCAAAGTTCATCTTTCTGAGACTTTCTTAATTAGTTTAGTCTGATGACCTCCGCTTGCATCCATTTCCCCACAGCCGACATCACTTCCTTCCTCGCAGCCACTACAATTCCATTTTCTTGCCGCAGGAGTTTCCTGTGCCTTCTTCCAGGGTCACGACAGCAGGTGTCACCCCTCAAAATCCCCAGGAGTTTCTTCTCGGAAGAAACTGTACATTTTCTTTTCTTTTGCTACTAAGTTTATTGTATTTCGTTTTTTCTAATTAAAATGCCATTATGATGCTGTTATAAAAGTGAGAGAGGCGATAACACATGTGGAAACTGGACTTGTGCTTGTGACCTGCTGAGAGGCCCACGTGCTCAGGTGGAGGGCCAGGATGGCCCCTCGGGTGTGCTCGGGCAGTGGTCTCACCGTCACAGCCACAGTGAGGGCCAGAGGGCCCAGGAGCAAGCCTCAGCTCTGGTGACTGGAAACCTCAGTCAGATGTCCCTTAGGTCCCTGGTTTCAACCCACCCTCTGGCCTGATGCTCCCTGGTGGTAAAGTGGAAATGGTGATGAAATAAAAACCAAACTGGTAGCAGAATTTTCTAGAGGCCTAAACTTTATGCAAGGCAAGAGGTTCTTAGCAGAGCAGCTCTCTTGTGCCTCAAAGATATGGAATTACAAATTTAACCTGTGGTGCCTCCAGACCTTAGGTGACAAGGGACCCTCAAGCTTGTCCATAGCCAGGTGTCCCAATGAGCAAAAACAATTAGAGCAGGGTCAGTATGAGTCTGACACAGATGCTCACCCACTTCGTAACCCCAGGCCTCTCCCTAAAGCAAGGAGGAGATCAATGGAAAGCCGTGCTGACAATCCATGTGACACACAGCCTACTGGCTTCAGAAATCAGAGCTGATGTCACTATTGCTGATTATTATTCTCCAACATCTCACACAACAGAAACCATCGCTTTTATGTCCTGTCCCTGAGGGAGAAGCGCAGCACACCATCATCCGTCCCTCCCAGCTCATGGTCTTTTCCTGATGGTTGGTATCCTGAGAACAGGGCTAGGCTCTCCAGCCAGAGGCCCCTGTCAGGGGAAGGCAGGCCTATAGATCTGTGTGGTGAAACCTCCCCTCCATCCTGGGGTCAAGGAGCAAAGGACAGCGGCACCTAGGGTCTGATGGCCTGAGACCTCACCTTGGAGAGACCAGCAAACTCCAGGTTAGAGGAACCCATGGAGGTCCCACCGGCTTGCCTCCCCTCTCCATCCCAGACGCTTCAGCACAAGCCTCCCTGACCCCCACAGGAGCCATCAATTAATCCCCAGCTTCAGGGAGAATCCAAGTTCCAAGTACAATTAGTACAGCCCTGCCCCCTCCCCACAGTTCATGATGGACACATGATTCAAACTGGTCAAGTCAGAATGAAACTTGTGACCTTTGCTCAAGGGAGCAGTCGCCTTGAGAAGCCAGAGCTGATTGGCTGGAGAGAGCCCAGAAACCCCATAAGGTGTTTCTTAGTACCTGGGTGCCCCTGTGCCTGAAGCTTCTCCCTCTGAATTCAATGCCCTGCAAACTAATACATTATTAATCCTAGTCTAAAACCAGCTGAATCTGTATTTGTAACCAAAATAATCCCATTAGCCTTTATTGTTATTGATAAAGCTACTGAGGTCCAAAGCACAGGTGTGACATGCCCAGGGTCTTGCAGTGGGTTTGTGGCATGAGACAGACTGGACACAGGGATTTGAGTTTGATTTCTTGGATTTAATAATTCCTCCAGACAAGCTGGTGGCCAGTGTCCACACAGCACCAGGAAATGCCGTTCATAGACTTAAGTATAAGCAATGAAAGTTGGCAAATCTTCCCAAGGTAGCGACAAGGTAATTCCCAAAATATGCTGATGTTAGATCACATTACACCAGAGAAATGCCAGGGACATGTATGTGCACTGGAGAGGTATTAAATAGCTCAGTAGGTAAAGCACAGGGTGAAGACCTGAATTGGGACAACCAGGCCGACGGAAACGCCAAGTGGATGTGGTGGCCGCCCGTTATCCACGCACCTCGGTGCAAGAGAGGCAGAGACCAGGGAGGTGTCTGGGCCAGCCACATTAGCCCAGACCAGGGCTGGGCTTGCTGTTTCTTTTTTAATCCCAGCACTCTGGAGGCAGAGGCAGGTGGATCTTTATGAGAACAAGGCTAGCCTGGTCTATGTAGCAAGTTCCAGGCCAGCTGGTGCTACAGGGAGCCCCTCTCTCAAAATAAACAAACAAAATAGACTAGCCCAGATATATGAGCTCTGGACTCAAGATGACTGAGAAAGATACCCAACGTCAATCCTGGGCTCCACAGGCATGCACAGGGACATGTGTACCTTCACACATGTGAACACCAATGCACATCATGTACACATACATGCAAAGACTGAAGTGAGAAGACATCCACTGGGGTCTCCTTTCTAATAATGAAATGGGTGGAGAGGGAGCTTTCATTGGAAAATGGCTCAAAATTCAAGCACAGCTACAAATTAGAAATAAAAGTCACGTTATCGAATGCTTCGGCTCTCACGTTGTGGCAGGCAGAGGGCAGGATGGTCTGCAATGACCCCTGGACCTTAGTTTCAAAGGTTGAGTATAGGTGTCCTACTCAGGGGTAAGCACCCTGTAGGTTCTGGTTCTCCGCAGTTTTCCCAGTTGTGGATTTCTGGAGGAAGCTTTGCTGGTGATAGTCCAGAGATACATTAATATTCTTTTCTTCTACAGCTATTCTTTTTTATTGAACTTTTGCACAGGGACATGGTGACTTACAGCAGGCCATGCCCTGTGACCCAGTTAGGGAGGGAGCCCAGATGCTTATGTCACATACACAGGAACAGCACGGCACACAGGCAGCAGGCAGCCGTGTTTATCTCCGGTGACACTTGTTTGCATCTCTGTGCTTTACTGTGATCACCAAACATAAAGAAATAATGTGCTCCTGTGCAACCAGAGGAGAGGCTGGAGCTTAATGTCTAACCAAAATACAGGTGCGTGAAAAATAACTGGGCTGTCAGGCACTGCACACTGCAGGAGGCCTCAGTTCCTTAGAACCCTGGAACTAGAGATGTGCCCACCATCAGAATAGGCCAGCAGCTTGCTGTGTGCAGAAAAAGGCTGTGCCCAGACTGGATTATGTGTGTGGGTGTTTGTGCACATACATGTATGTATTCATGCATATACATACACAATGGTGCATGTGTGTACCTGTGCACTCTCAACCCTCTTTTCTTGAGACAGGGTCTCCCTGTAGCCCCAGATAGCTTGGAACTCAATATGTAGACCAGGCTAGATCCCCTGTCTCTGCCTCCCAAGGACTGGGACTAAAGGTGTGCACCACCATGCCCAGCTTCCACCTTATTTCTTGAAACAGGGTCTATTCCTGAATCTGGGCTCACTGATCCATATAGACTGGCTGGCCAGTGACTCCTAAGTACCCACCTGTCTCTGTCTCCCCAGCACTCGGATCACAGGCAAGCAGGTTCTCAGAGTCAGAACTCAGTTCCTCAAACATGCAGGGCAAATACTTTATTGACTAAGACATCTCTCCCATCCAATAATACCTTAATTCTTTCAATTGCTTGTAAAACTAAGCTTTATCTGCCCCCTTTTACAGGGGAAATAGTTGAGGCTCAGAGAGGGTAAGCATCTTGCTCAAGATCACACAGCTGGCAAAAGGCAGGATTGGAATTCAGCTCTATGCTTGTTAAGACTTAGCTTGAGTCCTGGTCAGACAAAGCCACATTAGCTATGTCTTGTGAATGGGGAGCTGAAGTTGCAGCTAAAGTTTCCCTGGACTGAGACTCTCCATCCCTCATGACAGTTCTAAGACCAGAGGGCCCTGTGTCACAGGAAAGTCATTTGTCAGAGACAGCCTAGCTAGGAACTGGCCTGTAGGTTATACAGAGGCTAAATTCCCTTCTGTGGCCTTCCTCACAGCTGGACTAGCCCAGCACAGCTGCAGTGGACTGGACGACCCTGCCTGGGCCTGGGGGTGGAGAACTTCCCTGTCGGAATAATTGCTGGGATCAGTTTCTGTGGACCTGGCAGGCCAAGGCCGGTCTCCATGGCCTGCAAACAGTTTTCAGCAACGCCAACTGTGGCTGTGCTCAGAGCCACCATCTGTCCTCACAGCAAGCAACAGTGTGCAGCTTCTGGGGGGCGGGGAGCACCAGTTCCATCAGATCATTCTGGAAACCTGGGTCCTACAGGCAGGGCAGCTATCGAGAAAGCGCTTTGAGGTCTGAGGTGGAGACACTGGTGAGCTCATTCATCTCCTCCCTAAATCTCTCCCCTAAGGGAGCTCAAGTGTCCATCAGCCCTCCAGCAATTACTGAGCACTTGCTGTATACTAGGAATGCACTGAGGGGCCAGGTGAGAAGGTTCTGTGGAGATCCCATCTTACTGTGGCAGGCAGAGAGGCAGAGCGCTGCTGTGTGAAGACGTGGGGTTATCCTCCACTCAAAGCAGTGCCCAGACCTGGGAATAAAGCTATGGTAGGCCATGTTCTCAGGGGAGCTGACCCCAGGAGGTAGGGACAGAGGACAGAGGATGGGGAGGGAGCCAATGGCAGGCAGGAAGGAAGCTAAAGATCTAAGCTGGCCCTGGGCACTCTCCAGAGACACCCTGGTGCTTAGTGCCTGTCCTATATCCATGCAACAAGGCACTCGCTGCACAGAAGCCCTTGGGGAGGGACAAGGTTGCACAAAGCAGGTCTCTGCAGCTGAGCCATCTTTAGAATGGCTGGCAAGCCCCTGAAGAGAGAGAGCTTGGCTGCATATCCTCACCCACCTCAAGAGAGACAGAAGGACTTGGAGCGTTACTCCAGTTGTGGCATAGGTAAGGTGGATGCCAGCATGGCAGGAACACACAGCACACACATGGGAGTCTGCGGTAACTTACTCTCCCATGGGGTTAAAGAATCAATAGGAATTAAAATGTGTGGCGATGCACAGCTTTGATCCCAGCACTCAGGAGGCAGAGGCAGGCAGATCTCTGTGAGATCAAGACCAGCCTGGTTGGTCTACATGGTGAGTTTCAGGTCAGCTGGGCTGCAGGGAGAACCTATCTCAGAAAACACAAACCAAACAAAAAACCAAGGGCTAAGTGCAAGGCCTCTAGCAGCTCAGAGCACAGAGAAGCTTGCCAGGGGAGCAGCCCCCAGCAGGGTGCGTCCCCTGCGCTGCCCGAGGAGGCCACCTGCGAGCTGGGTTCTGTTGGCCGTGTAGAAGTCCGGAGGTAGCCAGAAGCGGTGGGCCAGCAGACCACGCCCCATCCGGGCAGAGCCACAGAAGGCAGGATCCGGTGCTCTGAAACACCAAGCCATCCCTCCAGCCCCTCCTCCGGCTGTTGGACACAAATCCTTCACAGATGCCCTGGGCAGAACCCCTCAGCCAGAGATGCTGCTCAGAGCACCCTCGACTCCATCCAGCATCTCCAGGTGCAGCGTTTGTACCCACATCCCTTCTAATCACCCCTTGCCAGTCCAGAGAAAGATCACTGCAGCTCTCTCCACACTACACATGAGGAGGACCCTTGCTCAGAGACGTCCAGACACCTACCTAAGGTCACACAGGACCAGTGCCAAGCCCAAGGCCAAGTTCAGAAGTGCCCCCACAGAAACTTGGGGCTCAAGCTTTTCTCCAGTGGGAAGCTAATTGTAAAAATTTTTTTCTTCTTGTTACAAGTAACTATCTCCGTTATTAAATATAGATGTTCCTTGACTGGTGGTGCATGCATCCTAAAGAAGTTGAAAGTATCTCAGTAGGGAGTACACAGCATACCCTCTGTGCTCTGCACGGCTGGGGCTGCAGCCTGGCATCAGGGGTCTGAGATCTGCCACTTTCCCTCCAGGCACGGTGACTGGGAGGCTGAGCTCACTGCCTCTGCCCACCATAGTAGGAGCGTTTGTTCTGCAGTTGTCAGCCTACGAAAAGATGAAAGTTGAAATACATAAATATAGGGCTAGGGAAGAGGGTGAGTATACGGCTCAGTGGGAGAAAGTGTTGACAAACAAGCCTGATGACCCAAGTTCAGATCCCCAGAACCCACTGAAAAGGCTGACTCAGAACGAAGGGCCTGTGACCCCAGGACACCTCCAGAGGTATTAGGCTGAGACAGGAGAGTCTCTAGAAGCAGGGGGCTGGGAGAGCTTCCACATCGATGAGATCCTGTCTCAAGGTAGAAAGGCAAGGGTCAGCACTCCAAGGTGGTCCTGTGATTTCCTCGAGCACATTGTGACATACACACACACACACACACACACACACACTCTTACAATCCAAGTGCAGTTTCTACTGTAAAGGGTAAATTTATCTCCGCATCATTGCAAAACCAAAAACTCACAAGCACCCAGAGAAGAGCATCTGATACACACCCAGAAACATTGTGGATGAGCCGGTCAAGGCTGTACCAACAGCCCCCACTTTACAGGCCGAGTGATTGACGTTTTGTTCCATTTCCTTCCACTTCGTTCTGAGCACTCTTGTTGATCTGTCGGTTGAAATCAACTTCACATAATTGCCCAAGCTTAAGTGGCACATCTACAATGCAACCTCTGCACCTACGGGCTTAAGGAACGCAGAACACAGGTGAAGAGAACACTAATGCATCTCTTCATTCTCATCAATGAAGCTCCCTCATGCCGCAGAGGGCCAGGAACACAAAAGGTCACAGACAGCCAAAGCATAGAGAATAAGAGTCTGCAGAGTGCAGGTCCTGGGACAGGACTCCTGTGCTAAACTCCACCACCCAACCAGGAGCCATTGTGGAAGAGGGGGAGAAAGATAGTGAGAGCCAGGGAGGGAGGGCATGACTGGATGGAAATGGAGTCCTACAGGCTCCTGGGACCCTGCTCATACGGACCTACGGCAATGCTTTCAGCATGCACAACACCCGTGCAAACTCAAGCAGACAAAAACCCAGCACAGAACTGTGGAGATGGGCAGTAGGATGCAATCCTAGCTAAGAATTAGGCGCTGATTACTGCTGAATGAGGAAGAGCTGACAGTCTTAAAAGGAGGGACTCTAGGTAGGCTGACTAGGCCCTGACTAGGCACTGAGGAACATCTGGGGACCCTAACTTGTCACAATAGGCCCTAACACAAATGACAGAATGTATGAATTCCAGTAGAGGGAGGGCTATGGGGGGATGTCGGGGGGGGGGTGTAAAGATGATTAAGACATACTGTAGAACTACACAAAAGTTCAATGAAAATTTACACACATACAGAAAAAAGAAATCAATTTCACATGCACTCAGTTGTTATAAGCCTGGTCTTGGGTGACACAGATATTTTGTTATCATCACTTCTTTTTTTTGAGACAGGGTCTCCCTGTAGCTCTGGCTGTCCTGGAACTCACTCTGTAGACCAGGCTGGCCTAGAACTCACAGAGATCCACGTGCCTCTGCCTCCCAAGTGCTAGGATTAAAGGCGTGCGCCAGCACACCCGGCATTTATTTATTTCTGTATCTGTATCAATGTACTGTCTGCATGCAAGTTTGTGCACCCGTGTCGTGCAATGCCGCGGAGGTCAGAAGAGGGTGTCGGATTCTCCTGGAACTGGAGTTCTCCTGGAATTGGAGTTTAAGACAGTTCTCGGCCGCCATGTGGGTGCTGGGGATCAAACCCGGGTCCTCTGCAAGAGCAGTCAGCGCTTTTAACCACTAGGCCATCTCTCCAGCCCATTATCATCACTTTTAATGGCTACATAATATTCCACTGGATGAACTGGTGCAGAATTTATAGGCTTTAATTTCAGACAATTGGGATGGTCTCCGTTTTTAACTCCTGAAAAGTGACATGACCGCGAGCCTGTCTCTAGCCATAAAGTTCTTATTTCCTATTTAGGATTATGTTGTGAAGAAGGAATTTCCAAAGTGCAGTTATTGTAGCAGAAGTCATAAACAATTTAAAGCACATAGCTATCTCTCTACCACCTGCTTTCTACAGACATCTGTATCGAGACATGTAGCCTCCGGCATGGAGCAGTGTCTTTTTCCCTTGATTTTATTTCCTTACACGAGTCAGCCTCTGTGTCAGAGCAGCAGCACGGGTTTTTAATAAAGCTGAGCAGAGTCTTATTCTACAAGGTCACTCCATCCATCTCTCTGGATCCTAGCAATGGAGTCTGTGGTCCTTGCAGGCTCTCACTCCCATCCGGGAAGGTTACTATAGCTACCCAGGAATCCAAACGGCCTCAGGAGCTGTAGTGAGCCTGGCACTGTGGGGTAAGAAGAGGTCAGTTCAGGTGCCCACCTCCATAGAGCCCGGCTTTAGAATTTTCCAGCAATCATCTCCTGTGTGCAACTCCCTCTAGAAGGTTCTGCTGGCTTAGAATGGACCTTCGCAGGGACTGCATGAAGGAGCTCTGGCTGCCATGGGTATCCAGCAGGCATGTGCACTCCACAGGCACACCCCAGATCCAGGGGCCAGTTCCTCATCCCTGGGCCCCAATCCTTCTCCTTCTTTGCTTCCAATTTCCAAATGCTTTCATCTTGCAAACTCCAGACCAACTGGATAATAGCATCCCATAGTGGCCCTTAACTGGCCAACATCATTGTGATTTGCGTCCCTATGATTCTGACCCCAGGGGACCTCATGGAAGTTTCTGCTCATAGCCCAACAGTATACATGGCTCAACACCCCCCCCCAAACCCGCCTCATCCAGGAAAATCCTTCCTCATTTCTTCTCTTAGTTCCCTTTTATCCTGCTGGTGATGGAATCCCAGGCCCCCCAAAACACTGGGCAAAACCCTCACCATAGGGCTTCATCCCCAACCCTCCTTCCACCTTTTACTTTGAGACGAGGTTTCATTAAGTTGCTCAGGCCAGCCTCGAGCAACTTCATAGCCTAGGCTGGACTCCTCAAACTTTAAATATTCTACCCCAGCCTGCTGCATGCTAGGGTGATAGGCCTGTGTTACCTCACCCAGTAGCTGGGTAATATTTTATAATTTGCTTCTACTAGAGACTGCAGGATTCATTCATAAGGGCTCTGCTCCACAGAGTTTGCAAATATCTGCTGCAGATCCTAGAAGGTAAAGATGCTCAGCAAATAAGTGCTGAAGAAAGGAGGGAGGGAGAGAAAGGAAAGGAAAGAAGGAAGAAGGGATGGAGGAGGGAGGGAGGGAAGGAAGGAGAGACCTTGGTGGACTGACTGTTCTGAGACTCCTCTGGCGAGCTGCAGCCCAGCCCTCCACCCATGGCCTTTGCTCCAGAAAGCCTCTCCCCATTTCCTGGGACCTGAGTGTCCAGCTTGAAGCAAACAGCACTAACATTGCCATAGACTGAGGATTTTATTCCACCCTTCACTGAGTCTTCCCCCAGTGGCTAAAAGCATGTTTTATGGGAAACTGCAGTCTTTACTTTGCTCTCTCTCATTCTCTGGCTCTTTCTCTCTCTCTCTCTCTCTCTCTCTCTCTCTCTCTCTCTCTCTCTCTCTCTCAAACAAATAACATCTCGGTTCACTACACACTGCATCTCCAGCATCGAAGTATGCCAGGAATTAAACCTTGAGAGAATAAGAGAGGAAAAATTCAGCTTGGTCAGGTGAAAGTGAGCCGTGGGGTCTCCGAGAGGTCCCCTGGAGCCAGAGCCCTGTGTAAGCAAAGCTGCTGGAAGGTTGGGGAAGTGCTATCTGGCTGGGCATGGAGGCCAGGGCAGGAGGGGGCACACATGCAGACACTCACAAGCCTGATTAGGAGACACATAAACTCCTTAGCCAAACCTCAAGTCTCTGAAGCTGAGAGATGGGCAAAACTAAACTAGTTTGTGAAAGCAATTTCCAAGCAGAAACGGCCATGCGTCCAGCTATGGGCAGAGCTGTTCAGACAGATAAGAGCTGCCCTGGACCGAAGATGGCAGTGAGGTAGTGGTCTGGGCCACCCCCCCTCAGGGAACAAAGGGCCCCTGATGCCCTCACACAGCCATGGAGGACAGCTGCCTGTGAGGAAGGTGCTAAGGGCCATCCGTGGCAGCTGGGAGCTGTAGCCTGCTCCTCAGCCCCTGTCAGTGTGTCCAGGGCCTGGTGTGCCTGGTCACTTACAGTAATCTCCCTCCTCTGGATGCGGCCCCCAACACCACTAGTGCAGGAGTGACAGGTGTCCCAGGGCAGAGCTGTGTCTGTCTTCAGTCACTGTGTCCCAACCCCTGGAACGGGCCTGTGTGGGATCCCAGCAGACATGGGAGAGACGAATAGTGAGTGGAACTGCCTCACGCACAGTGGGCATCCAAGGGCCCTGCCCAGTATGGATGGACACAGCCTGTGTTGTTTGTCATGAAGGCCTGCTCTTTACCACAAATACAGGGTGGAGTTAGAAACCTGATGAATGAATGAATGAATGAATAGGTGAATGAATGAATGAATGAGTCTGTGCACTGGAAAATATCAATGGGGGAACCTCCTTCTCATTTCACCCCATGTCATTGCTGGTCACCCCAGGTCCTGGTGAAGAAGGTGCTGGCTCTCAGTGGACATTTATCAATGACATCAAGATGCGGATCTTCTGCAGGGTGCGGGCTATGTGCTGAGGGGCCTCTCCAGCAGCACCCGTGCAGCCTGGGGCGCACAGGGGGTGGAGCAGCAGATAAAATGCTTTCCCGTCAAGCATGAAAGCCTGAGTTCAAGTCCCAGAACCCACATTTATTTTTAGTCTTTTCTGAGACAGTGTCTCCCTATAGCTCCAGCTGGCCTGGAACTTACTATGTAGACCAGGCTGGCCTTGAACTCATGGAGCTCTGCCTGCCTCTGCCTCCCAAGTGCTAGGATCAAAGACCTGTGCCACCACACCCAGCTTCCAGAACCCACATTTAAAAAGCCAGGCACGGGGCTGGAGAGATGGCCTAGCAGTTAAGAGCGCCGACCGCTCTTACAGAGGACCCGGGTTCAATCCCCAGCACCCACATGGCGGCCGAAAGCCATCTGAAACTCCAGTTCCAGGGGAATCCGAGACCCTCTTCTGACCTCCGCGGCATTGCACGACATGGGTGCACAGACCTGCATGCAGACAGTACATTCATACACATACAGAAATAAATAAAAATTAAATAAAAAAATTAAAAAAAAATTAAAAAAATAAAAAGCCAGGCACAATGGTGTACACTAGTGGCCCAGCTCCAGGGAAGTGGAGTCAGGAGAAGCGCGGGCTCCCTGGCCAGATGGGCCCAGTCAGCAGGTTGCAAGCCAGTGAGAGAGCTTGTCTCAAAAATAAAGAGCGGATGATGCCTGAGCTATAAGATCATGGGTTGTGCCCTGGCCTCCACATCCATGTGCAGATACGTGCACATACCACATGTGAACCTGCACAGGTACACACACATAAAACATACACTCATTTACTCATTCATTCATATTCACTGCCTCTCTGGGGTATTAAAATCCCATAAATAACTAAATATTGATGCTAAGTGCCAAAGAGAGATTTTTAATTATTTGACTATTTGTATTTGCCCCTACCTTGTCCCAGGCATTTGAGGACAGCCACCTCCTCCTTGGACAGAGCTGTCTGGGAGCTGGGAGCTCCTCCCTCTTCTCTCTTGTAATGCTTTGCTCCTGGAAGTAAAGAGCAGCCCTGCAAGTGTTGGGCATATCGTGAGTTCTAGACTTTGTGAACTGAGCAGTACATCCTGTCAGGGAGTCAGGATGCCGTGGGCTCTAGGACTGCTTCCCTCTGCCTTATCCCTGTAAGTTCCAGGATTGTCTGAAGAAGCCAGTGAGCCTACACACACTTACACACACACACACACACACACACACACACACACACACACATATATGCCTGCTTACACATGCCCGCCCTTGTATGCTCACACACACCATCGCATGCTCACACACAGGGATGCAGAGGACACAGGGGGCAGGGAATGGAGCAGGAATGCAGCTAGGTAGGGAGCACGTCTGCTCTTCTGCAGCACGGGGTGGGGGAACACAGCTAGGTAGGGAGCACGTCTGCTCTTCTGCAGCACGGGGGGGGGAACGCAGCTAGGTAGAGAGCACGTCTGCTCTTCTGCAGCACGGGAGTTGGGAACACAGCTAGGTAGGGAGCACGTCTGCTCTTCTGCAGCACGGGGGGTGGGAACACAGCTAGGTAGGGAGCACGTCTGCTCTTCTGCAGCACGGGAGGGGACATGAGCTTGACAGCCATTCCTTGAATAGTTCGCAGAAGCCAGCACAGAGGATTGTGGGTGCTCCCAGCACAGAGAAAGGGCCGCTGCTGGAGGAGACAAGGCAGGCCAGCATCCTGGCCCATCCTACACATTGGTCTGGTGTCCTAAGGTGTCACATTATGAATACAATTATGATGTCAATGAAAGATAAAACTAAATTAGTTTCAAAGGAAGGAAGGAAATGAAGGAAGGGAGAGAGGGAGGGAAAGGGAAGGGGAAGGAAGGGAAAGGAAGGGAAGGAAGTATAGAAGGGAAGGGAAGGGAAGTATAGAAGGGAAGGGAGGAAGACAAGGAGAGGACAGATGAATTGATCCCCAGGAGGATGAATGGAGAGCTGGCCCAGGGCTCTGGGAGAGTGGTGCACTCATCTCATGGTGGGGTGCAGTGCCCGTGATGACAGACAGACATAAACACCATGGTGAGCGACCCCAGCTACAGATCTCAGTGGAGCTTTGGGCCTCCCCGCCTGTGTTTTCTTGATTCCGTTTCACAGAAGGCTGTAATCATTTTGGTTTGTGGGTTTTCTAACTCCTTCTGAAAGTGCTCACCATGATATAATACATTGATATTAAACGCTGTGTTTATTTTCAGCTCTCCACCCCCCACTCACCTTACCTTCCCCACAGCAGGTGTGGTGCTCTCGGATCACCCTTGGGGAAAGGAGGAGAGAAAGAAAGAATCAAAGTATTTGCTTTGAGTTTTTAGAGAGGCTTTTGTGTATCTGTAACAGACACCATGGTACTGAAAGCTTTGAGCTTCACCAGGAAATGTTAAATGTTTGAACAGCGAAGAAAAAAAAAGCTTCCTTATTTTTGGTTTCAATTATTAAGAATCTGGACCATAAACCAAGAGTTCAGAGAGATTGCGGCCCACAGATCCAGTTTTCTGAGCTAGTGGCTGACAGTCAGTGGGAGCCTGGAAACGCCAACATTCAGCACTGGAAAGATGGGCTCCTTAAGCTGGACCGGATGCCAGGGATCCACCTCCCAGGCCACAGACAGGCTGGTAAGGTTGACACCCCACGTGGCTCCCAGACCATGCAGGACTTGTGAAGGCAGCAGCTTCCCCGGTGCAGTACGCCGCTTCCCATGAGTCACAGCAGGAATAAAGACGTGGAAACCTGACAACTGCATGTCTCCGTGTGCTTTGGACGTCAGCCAGTGATCGTGTCCTGGAACCTGTCAAGAGGCCACAAGCCCGAACGCTTTTCTTGAGCTCAGATGTCTCAAGGGGTAAGAGAAGGGGACAGAGGGGTGGCATCCTGGAATGGCCAGTCATCCCCATCCTGTATTTCAGGCAATCACAAACTGCTTGTGCTGTGGTGGCCCGTGACACCAGGCTACCCAGTGTTGGCTCGTTTTGTCAAGTGCACACTCTGAGATACTCATAGAACAACAAGACTGCCTAGTGACACAGATCTCACAAGGTGTCCGTCAAACAGGGCTTACCCCAGATGGGCCCCGTTACATTCGCTTAACAAAATCAATACCTTCAATTCTGGATAGAAACGAGGCTCCCAAGTCAAGCTGAGTTTGTTTTAAAGAAGAAGAAATTCATGTCTGGCACCAGGGCTAAGCAGTTATTGGCTGAGGCTGAAGTTAAGATCTGGTGGAGATGCTTTAGATCTTCCCTGGTATCTCCTCCATTGGTGGATCTTGCAGTGTAGACACACTTAGACACACACTGGAAGCCAGGGCTGCTGACAGCTTGACAGCCTGGTCTCACTCACCTGCTGCTCCAGTGCTAACAGCCTGCTCTCTGAGCTACAGTTGAGGTTCTGTGTGTGTGTGTGTGTGTGTGTGTGTGTATTCATACATGTTCATATATGTGCACATGTGTGCACATACAAGCAGAGGCCAGACTTCAGCCTCAGGTGTCATTCCTCAGCTGCCGCCCACCTTGTTTCTGATACAGGGTCTCCCACTGGTCTGGAGTTCACCAGTTATAGTAGAATAGCTGGCCAGTATCTGAGCCACCCCCAACCTCCAACACTGGAATGTAGGTACATGCAGCCATGCCCAGCTTCCTTACATGGGTTTTAAGGGACCAAACTCAGAACCTCATACTTGTACAACAAACATTTTATTGATTGAGCTGTCTCCCAAGCCCACATTTTAGGTGTTCTTAACTTATTTACTTATCTATGTTTTATGTGTATGGGTGTTTTACCTGCATGTGTGTAAGTGTACCATGTGCATGCAACACCTGAGGAGGCCAGAAGTGGGCATTGGATCCCCTAGAACTGGAGCTATGGATGGTTGTTAGCTGACATGTGAGTGCTGGGAATTGAAACCAGGTCCTGAACAAACGCAGCCACGCTGTTACCACTGAGGCAGCTCTCCAGCCACCGTTTTAGGTTTTCTTAACGAGTCTTCAGTTCCTAAGCCCAAGAAAGGAAAAAAGCCATCCAAGGAGAGAAGAGGGAAGAGATGAGAATCCATCCACTGATTTGGGGATCTCTTGCTGATCTTGTCAATTCAAGCTACTGTTTGCTGTTTGCACAGCGGGTTTCAGGGTAGATGCCTCTGGGGTCCCGTAGCAGCAGAGGGGTGGGCTCTGTTCACTGCTGTGCACCAGGAGCGGGTGTGGAGGCAGCAACTCTGTTGCCTACAGCGCTCCTGCCTGGCACCCAGCCTGGGAAAGCAAGGCTCCCTCAGCTAAAGGAAATGAAGTTTGACTCCGTGCTCATGAATGCTCCTCTGCGACTGGTCAGGCCCCCCTTTGTTGAGGTTGGCATGGGCAACACCATTTGGCTAGGAGCATAGGGCTGGAGGGAAGTGGCTTTGCCAGGCCCAGGACAGGAGACTGCAGACAAGAGAGGAGAGACCAGAGGTGCAGGATCCCGACTGGACTCCCAGCCCCTAGCCCTGAGCTCTTCTAAGTCTGAAGACTTAGTCATCATGATCCTCATCGCCTCCCTCACAGTGATGGTTCAGGAAGGCACAGAGAAGGTGAGAAGCTTTTCAGAGTTTCACAGCCAAGAGACAGATAGGCAGGGTTAAATCCAGATCCTTTAGATCCTCATCTGAGCTGCTGCTAGTAACCTGCGTTCTCTGAGGAATCCAGAGGAGGATAAAAAAGAAAAATTTGTGTTCACTGGGACGCCGTGGTTGAGTGCCTACACCTTTACACACTAATGTAATCCCACAAACATAAGTAGCTTTTCATTTGCTTGTTTGTGACAGTGTCTCACCATAACACCTAGGCTGACCTTGAGTTTCAAGTCTCCTGTCCTGGGCCTGGCAAAGCCACTTCCCTCCAGCCCTGTGCTCCTAGCCAGACATTTTAACTTTTATTTTTCCTGATGAAGAAATTCAGATGCTTAAAGCTGAGGCTAGTGTGATACTGCTAGGGTTCTCAGACCTGGGCCACACTGGGCCAGTCAACAGCACAGAGACCAAATGAGTGTCACAGTGCAAAGTACAAGCTTAGACAGAGGCCATCCTTATCACTACTACTGAAGACTAAATTGCAACAGAACAGCAGGGTGATATTAACAACCAGACCTGCAGCACCCAAGAGCGGCTAGGATGATTTCCAGCTCCCACGGACCTTGTCACAAGCTCTGGATATTCCAGAATCACTTGTCAGCCAGATGTGCATATGTGTGTGCATGTATGTATGTATATATGTATATGTATGTATAGATGTCTGTGGGTATATGTAAATGGAGAGAGAAAAATTGAGATTAATAAAGTATGTTCTATTTTCTATTTTGCCAAACAAGACATTTTACAGCAAGGACAACCATCTCTTCTAAGTACCATTTCCAAAAGGGCATTGAATACCTAAAAGCCAGGTGGAAAATAGAATCTCAGGATCCAGGAGAGCCCTTTAAATTAAATAGCTGTGACTTCCTGAGCACCGTCTCAACATTATTCTTTTGTTTCCCCCAAAGACCAGCAGGAACTTCACTGAGAGCCCAGTCTGGGACTGCAGGCCAGCATTTTGAGAGCAGAGCCTGCACAGTCCATGTGAAGGCTTTGTGGGAGTGTCACACAGGTTCAAGGTGTCAGAACACATTTCTGAAAGAATGTTTTCAAAAATGCAGCAGATGATAAACAGCAGAGGGAAATGGATATATATATATATATATATATATATATATATATATTCCTTTCTCGGGCAACAGCAAATCTGAGCAACCCTAAACAAGGTTTCTTGTAACAATACCACAGCGGCAGACTCTATAAGCCTGCCTTGCCATTTACAGGGCTTGCATTAAGCAGAAGCCTGAAGCCGGGTCTGAATACCAATCCAGGGACAAACCTGCAGACCTAAGGCTCACAGAGAAGCCATGCCACCCTCAGCACTGATTCTGCAAGGCAGGACGTGGAGGCATCTTTTTCTGCTGTGAAGTCTAGACAGGTTCTCCAGAGGACCAGATGAGAGAACGGAGCAGGGAGGCTGAGACCCGGGCTCACTTCCCCGCATTTGGAGAGCCGGCCAGAACGAGCCAACTCCAGGGAGAGAGTAAGGCAGCTGCACCCAGCACGCCGGGGCTCCCTCGGGTTGTGTGAACTTGAACCAGCAGCTTCTTGCCTCTGTGTCTCAGGCCCACGTCTGTAAAGTAGGAGGGGAAGTGTCCAGTTGAACTGTCTTCTATGGGTCTAAAAACTGCTGGCAATCAGCAGGCTGCACAAAGCAGGCGCTCATGAGGACGTGAAGAATCTGGAGTGCTCGTACACGGCTGGGGTGTGAAGTGGTGCGAAAGGCAGGGATTTCAGTGGACAGTGAGCAGCAAAAGAAAGGAGACCCCTCCCTTTTTACCAGTGGAGAGCTTTGGGTAGAGGGGAGGGGGCACGCCCAGCAGGCCAGGACACGCCCAGCAGGCAAGGACACGCCCAGCCAGCAGAGGAGGTGGGAAAGCTCCTGTGTCCATGGCTTTTCTCTTGCTGACCAAATGTCTGACAGAAGCAACCTCCTTGTCCTCCATCTTTCATGGCTCATCACGGTGGGCAGCATGGCTCTGTCCACAGTGGTGGGAGCTTGAGAAGCACTTCTTCCTATCTAGAGAGATCAGGAAGTAGATCCCGTACAAAAACAAGGGTGGCTATAACCCCAAGGTGTGCCCTGAGGAGCCACATGCACAAGGAGCTCCTCCAAACAGCAGCACTAGCTGGAGACCAAGTGCTCAAGCACAAGATTTGGGGGACATTTCAGATTCACACCAGGCACGAGAGCATCTGCTTTTCTATGGCAGAAGCTGAAAGAGAATCTGCAATTCCCAGAAGACAAGAAGAGCGAGGGCATTAGTGTTTCTCCCCATCATCGTCACCACCACCGACACCACCATCATCACCACCACGCATCACCATCATCATCCTAACAACCATCACCACCATCACCACCACCATCATAACCACCACCATCATCACCACCACCCATCACCATCACCACCACCATCATCATAATAACCACCATCATCATCACCACCACCCGTCACCATCATCACCACCATCATTACCATCACTGCCATCACTGTCCCCATCATCATCTGCATCACCACCATCATCACCTCCATCACTACCATCATCACCATTGTCATCATTCTAAATGTACCTATAGTCTTTGACAATCTAAATCCTTTTCCTAACTTCATCCGTATGCTTTTGAGGAGTTGCTAATATCAATAACAATTGATTTCATACTAGAGAACATTCCCCAGGGGTAATAAAGGTCATTCCACAGTGATAAAGGCGTGAATTCATTAAAAGGATGTAACAATTGTAAATATGCATATATCTATCACAAAGCTTCAAAATATATGAACCAACAATGGATAGAACTAAATCAAATGTAGACAAGCCCACAATTACAGCCTGAGATTTCAGTCCCCCTAGTCCAATCATTAATAGAGTAGTAGACATAAAATCAATAAGGGTATAGAGAACTGGAAAACACAATCAGCCAAATGGGCCTAATTGACATTTATGGAACAGCGGACCTAATGCCAACAGAATACTCATTCTTCAAGTGCACATGGAATATTTTACTAATAGAAATCATTTTCTGGACCATAAAGCAAGTCTTGGTAAATATAAAATGATTTGAATGCTACAAAGCGTAGTCTCTAAGTACAATGGAATGAAATCAGAAAGCACTATCGGATATCCCCAAATGTCTGAAGCCAAAGCTGGACTGGCAGAAAGCAGCCTTGAGGCAGTGACCTCAGTCTCTACCTTCACAGATGGAAAATGGGGCAATCAAAGTAAGCCGGAGAAAGGGAATAAAAGGAAGGAAGGAAGGAAGCAAAAAAAAAAAAAAAAAAAAAAAAAAAAAAAAAAAAAAAAAAAAAAAAAAAAAAAAAAAAAAAAAAAAAAAAAAAAAAAAGAATGAAAGATAGAAAGAGACAAAAGAAAAGAAAATGAAATAGAATCAATGAAAGCAAAACTGGTTCTTTGTGAAAATTGGTAAAAGATTTATCTGGTCAGAATGCTCAAGAAAAATTTAATAACTCAGCAGAGACAGAAGCTTTTACTATGAAGACAAAGCTGGGGCTGGCTCTAGATCCTGGGGTTCCTCACAGGCCAACTAGACAATATCATGAAAATATTATAAGCTGGTGAATCCCATCACCCAGGAAATAAGATGAGTTCACGCAAGAAGAAACTGATGGCCCCAATGTCTCTACAGCCCTGTGAAAATGTGAATTATGGTTAAAAACAAAAACATTCCTACACATCAGGCATAATACTACATGCCTACAGTCCCAGCACCCAAGAAACAGAGTCAAGAGGATCAGGGGTTCAAAGCAGTCCTCTGATGCATAGTGAGGTCAAGGCTAGCCTGGGCTTCATGAGATCCTTTCTCAAAAGAAAAAAATCCTACCAAGAAAAAAATAAAAAAGCTTCAGATTATTCCACTGGCAAATTATACAAATATTCAAGTAAAAAAACCAAACTTCTTAATGCCCTCTGTATGCGAGCATCACAGGCCAGAATCAGACCAGGGTGTGGCTGCAAAGGGGGCCTTCAGACAGCACTCTTCATCAGCACAGACATTCCCACATTAGTGAGCCAAATCCAACAACCCACAAGCACAGTATGTCCCAACTAAGTAGGGTGTAGTCAGGGAATGGATGATTTGATTTAAAAAGTTAAACCTGAAAATTAGGGGGTGGATTGGTTGGTAATGTGTGTCCTGGTTAGCTTTTGAGTCAACTTGACACACTTGGGTTGAGGGAGCCTCAATTGAAGAATTTTCTCATTGGGCTGGCCTGTGGCCATGTCCATGAGGCACCTTCTTGATTGGTGAGTGATGTGGGAGGGCCCAGCCCACTGTGGGTGGAGCCACCCCTGGGCAAGTATAAGAAAGCAGGCTGAGCATGGGCCAAGGGAGCAAGCCAGTAACTAGTGTTCCTCCATGGCCTGTGCTTCAGCTCCTGCCTCCAGGTTCCTGGCCTGAGTTCCCACCTTGGGCTCCATAAATGATGAACTGTGTAAGCTAAATAAACCCTTTCCTCCCCAAGTTGATATTGGTCAGAGTGTTTTGTTACGGCAATTGAAGCCAAACTAGAAGAATGTGCTTTCAGTACAAATGTAAGGACCTGAGTTCTGTCCTCTGCGCCCAGGTAGATGCATGGCGGTGCATAGCCGCAATCCCAGCCCTTGAGAGCAGAGACAGGAGGATTCCCTGGGGCTCAATGGCCAGACAGCCTAGCCAAATTAGTGAGCTGCGGGTTCAGTGAGGGACCCTGTCTCAAGAACTCAAAAAGTAAAATGGAGAGGAACTAAGAAAGACCTCTGGCACACACACACACACACACACACACACACGCACGCATACACACGCACACAACAGGCACACACATACACAGTCATACAAACACACACAGATACACATACACGCACATATAACACACACATACACAAACTGAGAATTATCAAATGGACTTCACCATAGTAATCTAAAAAAAGAGGTCAAGATGATATTGGTTGATATAGAAGAAGCCTTAGAAAAATGTCATATACCTGTAGCCACCTATAAACTAAACCTCATACCATCAGCCACAACAGGATGAATGAATATTCTATCCTTTAAAGTAAAAATGAAGCAAGATTATCCCTGGTTCCATCCTTTGAGGCCAGTAAAAGGATGGGACATGCAGATTAGAAGAAAGTAAAATTAACATTACTACAAAAGGTCTAGTCACCTCTGCAGGAAACCCTAAGCAATAACAAAGAAAGTGCTCCAAGCAATAAGGGAATTTAGCTATATCAACACACACACACACACACACACACACACACACGCACACACACACACAAAGGATCACATTTCCACAGTCTAGTGAGGAAGCTCTGGACACTGAAGTCAGTCAACGTGTCTACAATACCAACTCTACATACAAGACCAACCCTATAAAATACTTAGTGATGAACTTTGGCAGAAGGTTCTCAGGGTGGACTCTAAGAACTGTAAAACTTCAAGGGCTTGAAGCAGTATCAAATGAAGAGCTGCTGGTGTTTAGGGTCTGAACCCTCCATACCACTAAGAATCCAGAGATTTTAATTATTTTTTTAATTTTATGTGTATGAGTATTATGCTTGCATATATGTTACTGCACCCCTGTGGTGCAGGGCCTGTGGAAGTCAGAAGACCTCCTGTCAGATCACCTGGAGCTGGAGTTACAGACAGTGATTGCTACCATGTGGGTGCTGGGAATCCAACCTGGGTCCTCTGCAAGAGCAGGCAGTGATCTTAACCACTGAGCCATCTCTACAGCCCAGAATCCAGAGCTTTAAACATGGAGCCACAGGTCAATGCAGCCCCAATGGAAACCTGAACAGGCCCTTTGTCTGTTAAAATTTATATAATTTATATGAAAAGTCAACAAATCTACAATTAAATGTATTTTTGTGGTGCTAGAAATTGAACCCAGGGCCGCGAATAAACCTTTTTTTTTTTATGCAACATGGACCTCTCACACAGAATTTGAAAAAGAACAAAGGGAAGGAGCTTAAGGTTGAGCTGTAAACCATACAATAAGACCATGGTAATCGACACCTGACCAGAGTGGTATTGACAGGAGCACAGATGCCCGGATCGATGGAATGGAATCGAGTTGAGAAACAGTGAAGCAGACCCACAGTAGATGGTCCCTTGATTTGCAACGAAGTCGCCAAGCCAGATCAATGCAGAAGGGACAATCTTTTCATTAAATGGGTTGAAACAATTGGATGGCCATATGCAAAAAAAGAAAAACTCCTGCTTCGAACCATATATAAATAGCTTAAAAATAAAGACCTTAATTTAAGAACTAAAGTGAGAAAAGTTCCCAAAGAAAATTTAGGGGTACTTGGGTGCGGCAGAAGTTTGCAAAATATGATACAAGAGTAAAGTATAAAAAGTGTAAAACATAAAAAATAACAGGGCTGGAAAGACGGCTCAGCAGTTCAGAGCACTTGCTTTTCTTGCAGAGGACTTGAGTTCAATTTCCCAGCACCTACTCTGGGGGACGGGGTTCACAACTGCCTGTAACTCTAATTCTACGGGATCCAACACCCTCTCCTGGTCCCCATGGGCACATGCACACATGTGGCCTACACTCACATAGACACACACACACACACACACACACACACACACACACAAAAATAAAATCTCAGAAAAGAAAATGTCAATTTATTGGATACAATTTATTGGATACAGTTTTAAATATTTTGCTCTTTTTTTTTACTATTTTGCTCTTTAACATACACTTATGAAGTAAAAAAGTGAACCTCGGGCTGGAGAGATGGCCTAGCGGTTAAGAGCACCGACTGCTCTTGCAGAGGACCTGGGTTCGATCCCCAGCACCCACATGGCGGCTAAGAACCGTCTGTAACTCCAATTCCAGGAGAACTCCAGTTCCAGGGGAATCCGACGCCCTCTTCTGACCTCCGCGGCATTGCATGACACGGGTGCACAGACCTACATGCAGACATACATTCATACACACAAATAAATAAATAAAACTTAAAAAAAAAATAATTTAAAATAAAAAAAAAAAAGTGAACCTCAAGCTGGTTCAGTTTTTAAAACACATATTCAACAAATTTTTGACTCTGGAATATATAAAGAGTTATTACAAGTCAATAGTTTGAGACACATAGGGAAAAAGATGCAAAGAACTGAGCATAGATTTCACCAAAGACATAGATCTGGAATCTGAAAAGATGCTCAGTGCTCTTAGTAGTGGAGGGAGGGAGATTAAAACCAGGGGACACATGACTCAACTTCATACCCGTAGCATGAATTCCATTAGAACAACTCGTTGGCTCTCACACTGAGTCCATGTCGAATCCCCGTCCCAGGATCCAATTCCATTTCTATAAGCTATTCGATATTAACTACTTCCTGTTGAGTACACGAGAAACAGAGTTCATCTTCATACCTCTGAAAAGCAGAACGAACTGGGCGCCATCTTTATCTAAGCACAGACAGAAATTCTGGCTTGGGAAACATGACCATTGGTTTGGGTGGAGTGGGATTGCGTTTCCTGCCCTAGCTTCTCCTTTTAGGTTCTCTGGGTCAGTCCAGATGTCATTTCAACATAATTCAGGAGGTGGTAGTGTCTCGTTGTACATTAGAAGACAATGTAGGTTCAAAGACTGGCTCTCCATTTCCAAGTCTGTGTGACCTTGGGCAGATCACAAAACTTCTCTGGGCCTTACTTTTCTCATTTGGAAAATGGGAGTCAACAGAGCACTCACCCTGGGAGCTGCTGGGGGCATGGAACACTCCCGGAGAGGGGCCTACGGTCAGTGGTCAAGAAGTTTATGCCACCAGATGTGGTGGCACACACCTTTAGTCCCAGCACTCAGGAAGTAGAGGCAGGTGAATCTCTGTGAGATTGAGGCTAGCCTGGTCTACATAGTGAGTTTTAGGCCAGCTGGGGCTGTATAGTGAGACTCCTGTCTCAAAAATAGAAGTGTCTGCCACACTTAACATATGAACGGAGTTCCAGAAGAGGACCTAAAGGAGGTCTGATTCTTCTCCCCACATGCTGATGTGAGCCATCTCCTTAGATGCTCCCTGGTAGAGACTGCACTGGTCTGTGGTCACATGGCAGGAAATAGCTTCTAACAGGGATTACCAAGGGCTGGGTACCAGAGGGTTCAGGAACTCCACACCTACATGGAATGAATCCGTGTCCTCCATCTGTACATCAGACATGATTAGCTCCATAGTCACACCACTGAGGGCTACTTCAGTATGCCCTGCATCAAATCCCAGCCCCTACAACACTCCCATCAGAAAAAACTTCCAGGGCTGGAAACATAGCTCTGTGGTAGAATGGTTGCTTAGCAAGTATGAGACCCCAGGTCAATCTCCAGCCTGGTGGGGGGTGGGCCTTTGGAACCCTGGTCTGAGGCATGCCTCTCAGGTTACAAATTCCTTCATTCACTATTTTGCATGTGTTGAGGAGGAATAGTTAAAAAAAAAAGTAACTGTCTAGAAATGCTTTTCTATCTTTGTTTTTTCAGGACATACACAGGTGTTTTAAAATTCTAATACATCTGCAGTACACTGTATGCAGAATTGGATAGCTCCTGTATGCAGAATTGGATAGCTCGTGTCTGATTATCATGCTCATATATGCATTTTTATGCAGATATTCTGCTGCCAGCCTTCTCTTCTTTAGCCCCTGTTTCCTGGTCACGTGACCACTCAAAGTAGATAGGTCCTGTGTACACACATATACCATCCTACTCGATATGCATAGCAGGATTGATGATTGATAGATAGATGATAGATAGATAGATAGATAGATAGATAGATAGATAGATAGAGGATAGCTAGCTAGATAGATGATAGATAAGTAGATGGATAGATAGAGGATAGATGTAGATAGATGGATAGATTAGATAGATGATAGATAGATAGATAGATAGATAGATAGATAGATAGATAGATAGGAAGATCTATAGATGATAGAAAGATCTATAGATGATAGAAAGATCTATAGATGATAGATAGATGACAGAAAGATCTATAGATGATATAGATGATATATAGATAGGTAGGTAGATGACAGATAGATGATAGATAGATAGATAGATGATAGATTCCAACATACAGTGTGTATATGTGCACACACATGTGCACATATGTGTGTAGCAATGGATACATACATTTTTGTTTCTCTTAGTCTATTTTTTCCTGAAAGCTAACTGAATAGACAAAACTTTAAAAGATCTGTCCAGCCAATGCCTGCTCTGAACATTTCCATGGAGAAGATGACTTTACATTAATGAGGATCCTATTTACTCTTTAGCTTCACTTGCAATTATTGCATGACCCTGGGTCTCCATAGTTCATTATCCCCATTAGTGTCATCAATAATGCCTTCAGACTGCAGCACTTCAGTCCTCAGGACATCTCACTTGTTCCAGTCGAAGGCAACTGTCCTGGTGACAAGGAGAGCTCAGATCCTGGCCCTGTGAGGAACTGATGCTCTCTTCTTTGAGCCTCAGTTTCTCCACCTGTAAAAGATAGTGACCAGGCTAAATCAGGCCATCACTGTGTGCCCTGTGAGCTGTCTATCTAGACGCAGAAGGCAGACCCCCAGCCTCACCAGCTCAGTACCAGGAGTTGCATAGTAGTCCCCATGAGGGTAAAACTGGAGTCACATATATGGTTGAATATCTCATGGGGTCAGTCTTGAAATTCCTATGAGTTCTTTCTCAGGCACTAAAGAATTTACTGGTGCCAGCCACCTGGCCCTCTGGGTACTTATGCCAGGTTCCAGGAAGGGCACTCTACTAACACCTGGCTACCTGCCTGGCTTCTGGCTTGCCTCCCCTTAGCCATGGGTGGAAGCCAGAGCATCCATGGCAGGCCTGCCCTGTAAGAGCTCAGCCCTGGCTTGGTGTCCAGCAGACACACACACACACACACACACACACACACACACACACACACACACACATGCCAGCATGTGTCTGATGAATGTATACAGAAAAGGGAGTGACTGGGTGGGTGACAGGAGGTCACATGAGCAGGGCAGACATTGGTCACTGATAAATACTCATTGAGCAAACACAGGCCTAGGAATGGAACTCAGCTCCCGCGTGCAGCAGGTGTGTGCAATGGTACTATGTTGGTAAAAGGTGCAGTCTACACCCCATCTGTTAGTCCTTCCCACCTCCTCGGGAGGTCCCCAGCTGTTCCCCTACCGCCTGCCTCAGAGCTTTCCCTGCCTGCTGGCAGCCGGGTATCCTGGGAGGTAGCTCAGGATCTTCAGCAGTTAGGGGCTGAGAACCGTGGAAGCTGGTATACATATGTACCCCCAAATTCCTCCTCACTGGGGAGGTAATCTTGGGGCCACCCCAGGAGGAGGCCCGGGAATCCACTTTCTGACTGGTATGCAGGAAACTTTTAAATAGATGTCATAGGGTGCACAGTGGTAGGCTGTTTCAGCCCTGACACCATCTTTTGACAGGTGGAGAAACTGAGGTTTAAAAGATAGATGAAAATGGTAGTCCCCCACAGGGCCAGGATCTGAGCCCTCCACTACTGCTCTCCATAGGACAGACGTCCAGGGGGGTAAAGAGTCATGTTCTTCATGGCCACCCACTCCTCCCCAAGCCCATGTGTCCTTGTCACCCTCACACCCCAATCCTCTCCTTAGAGTCAGCTGTTGAGAACTCCATTCAAAGATGACTGTGAAATTAACAGGTGACCAAATATTAAATGCACAGATAGATCCAGGGGGCTGTGATGTCCTATGGTGAGAATATACTAAGGCTCTGTGGGGGTGATGACGCCCCACAGACTGATGAGTTCCAAGTGGCTGTCTGTAATGTGAGACTTGAACTTGGAGTGCCAGATGCCTTTTGAGAGGGAATAGAGCAATGACCATCAAAGAGTGAAGGGCTAGACATCTATGGCCTGGAGACAGTGGGTATCTAATACATGCTTTTTGTGTGCATGAGAAGGAAAGGAAGAGGACAGGGAAGGGAAGGATAAAGGGCATTCTAGTTTGCTTTCTGTTGCTGTGATAACACTGACCAAAAACCACTTAAGGATAAAGGGTTTATTTGGCTCACAGCTCACATTACTGAGAGAAATTGGGGCAGGAACTCAAAGCAGGAACCTGGAAGCAGGAACAGAACCACAGACCACGGAGAAATGCTGCTTACTGGTTTGCTTCTGCTGGCTGACTCAGCCCTTTTTCTTATACAGCCCAGGGATGGTGCCACCCACAGGGGGCTGGGCCCTCCTACACCGGTCAGCAATCAAGAAAATGCCTCACAGACATGGCCCCGGGCTGGTCTGATTGAGGACATTCTTCAAATGAAATGTCCTCTTCCCGTGTGAATCAAGTTGACAACCAAGATTAGCCATCAAAGATGGAGAGAGGAAGGGAGGGAGGAAGAAAAGGATGGGAGGGAAGAGAAGGGAGGGAAGGGCAGGGGAGGGGAGGAGAGGGAAGGGAAGGGAAGGGGAAAGGAAGGGAAGGAAAGAGAAGGGAAAGAAGGGAAGGGAAAGGAGGGGAGGGGAACGAAGGGGAGGGGAAGGGAAGGGAAGGGGAGGGGAGGGAAAGGGAAGGGAAGGGGAGGGAAGGGGAAGAGGAGGGGAGGAGAGGGAAGGGGACAGGAGGGGAGGGAAGGGGATGGGAGGGAAAGGGAAGGGAAGGGGAGGGAAGGGGAAGAGGAGGGGAGGATTCAGGAGGGGAGGGAAGGGGAAGGGAGGGGAGGGGAGGGAAGAGCAGAGGGGAGGGGAGGGTGGGAGACGGAAAAACAAAAGGAGGGGAGGGAGGAGAGGTAAGGGAAGGGGTGCTGGTTAGTTTTTGTCAACCTGAAGACTCACTTCTGTCACACATGGCCTCACCTGCTCATTAAACATCTGAGTAGGCTGGCGAGCACGACATGACTCCTGGCAGCTCTTGCCTTAGCTCCGAATCTTCCCTAAGAAGAGCCACAGTTCCAGAACCTTCACTCCCACCATGTCATTCCCCACTGTCACAACATCCCAACCAGCCAAATAGCACAAAAGCACCCACAGTCCGGACAAAGCCTTAGACAAACAATCTTAGTACAATGTGGATCCTGTCCCAGCCAGCACTGTAACAGGCAGCATAATTATTGCAATTAGAAGCCACATTAAAACATGATTATAACATAAAATTGGAATTACCCATATAACACGTCCAAATTTTTCGGTATGCTTATTGATTTTCTTCCCCTGTTAATCACAGGGCCACTGCAAATTCAGATAGATCGGGTGTAATTAAAACCCAGCCTGAGCCAATGGAGGCTTGTTAGTGTCTGTCCCTTCCTAGGGACAGCCAGCATGGTGGGGAGGTGAATCTTCATGGCCAATATACTCAGTCACGTTCCTTTTCTAGAACCTGCATGAGGCAGGCTGAGCCATGTCCTTGTTCCTTGTGGATTGTTTTGGAAAACATGTCAGGAACAGGTCTACAAATCATCTAATGTGGTTTGTTGAAAGAGAAACACTTAAGTCAATGCTGATGATTGGAGATGTGCAGACAAAGTGATTGAGTTGTTCTCTCCCCTGTATGACGTGGATTTGAAACCAAGCAACGTGGCCATTCCTGGCTCCACACTGCAGTTCACCAGCCCTGTGATCTGAAGAGTTTCATTCAGGTCCTTGGAGATGTTTGTCAGTAAAGTGTAATTCCAGGCCTGGGGAAAGAGTGGAACAGATTCCTTGGGGTCATTGGCCAGCCCAATTTTCCTAGTTGGCAAGTTCCAGACCAGTGAGACACCCCGTCTCAAAATAATAGTATTAAAGCAACTCCTAAGAACTTATTGTGATATCCATAGATTAATCGTCTTTCAACTCTCAGCAGAGAAACTTCCTCATGCAGCAGACAGTGATTAACACAAAGACAACTGGTCAACCTGCGGAGAACAAGAGGCTGCAGAGTCCTTATTCCTGAATAAGACATCTATATCAAATTTCTGCCTCCCTAGGCTCGGAGGACAGAAAGATTGTAAGAGCTAGAGGTGGTGAGGGACCACAGGAAACAGTTTTCCAGACAGCTGGTCTGTTACTCATATGAACTCACGGCAATGGTGACAGCGTGCACAAGTCCCATGTAAGCTCAGGCCAGACAAAGTCCCAGCACAGACATGGCAAAGTGGGTAAGAAAACACAACTCCTCCTGAGGAACTATTGGAAATGAATGGATGCTGGGAAGGGGGAAGTTAGTCATGTTTAAGGGTGAGAATCTTGATAGATTAACTGGGCTCCAGCGGATGGAACCACACAGGATATTTGGGGACACAAATGTTACTTTATAGGGCTGTGTGTGTGTGTGTGTGTGTGCGTGCGTGTGTGTGTGTGTGTGTGCGTGTGTGTGTGTGTGTGTGCGTGTGTGTGTGTGTGTGTGTGTGTGTGTGTGTGTGTGCGTGTGTGTGTGTGTGTGTGTGTGTGTGTGTAATAGAATACATGAAATTGGGTGTGGGTAGTAAGGGGTGCAGACGGGGAGGGGATCTAAATACCATCAAAATATACTGTATGAAAATTGCCAAAATTCCATTTAAAAAGGAAAAAAAAAGTATAGCTGACACCTGAGGAGAACTTGTCCTTCAGCCTCTGCAAGCGTACACAAAACTAAATAGCTCAACAGAGATCCTATTCTGAGGCACTGTGAGGAATCACTCAATAAATGCTTACACCCAAAGATCAGGGCTTCACCCCCAGTTCAGGGTAGACACCTCTTTCCAGAAAGGCTGGAGACAGGCATGCCTCCAGTTTTAGGATATTTGCATATTCATGATTAATTCTCTTAACCCCAAAATGAACACGGAATTTTCTTAAGTGCTGTACACATCATCTATGCGCAGCCTGAAGGTCTCTTCAGAGCACATTCTCAGAGGACCTGCGTTTTGACTTTGACCCATCTTGAGGTCGGATGTGGAATTTTCCATTTGGGCTGGAGTACTGCTGCTCAAAAAGCTCTGGTTTGGAGCTTCAGTCTTTGGGGACACCGAGGCCACAGCCGGCTGCACCGTGGCTTCTGCTGCAGGCTGGGCCGGATAAGAGCAAGCCCATGCTGCTTGGAGCTCAAGTTTTCAGGGACACTGAGGCAGCAGCCAGCTGCACCAAGATTTCAGCCACAGACCCGGTAAGAAGGGGCCCACGCTTCTGGAAGCTCAGTTCTTCAGGGACACTGAGAAGATAGTCAGCTGCCTCCCCACTTCCGCAGCAGGCTGGATAGGAGCAAGCCCATGCTGCTGGGAGCTTAGTCTTCAGGGACGTGGAGGCAGCAGTCAGGTTGCCTATGCAGGGGCCAAATTAACCCCACCCCCAGTCAAACTGAAGGAATAGGCCTAAATCAAGAAGAAACTCCTGAATTTCACATCGGATTACAAACAAAACAAATCAAATCCACATGCCAAAAGCACAAAGAAAAACCAACAACATAGGAAAAGCAAATAAGAAATCTCCACCAAACCCTATCAGTCTTATAGAGGACTCCAACCATAAGATCTCCCTAGAGGTAACTCAAGACACAGTTCTTAAAAGAACAATCATAGATACACTCAAAGAAATCAATGACCTAAAGGGAGAGAATGACCAAATCTGGAAGGAAATGGAAACACAGAAAAAAATCTCAGGCTGAAATGAAAAAGGAAATTGAACGCTCATCCAGTCAACAGGAAAGGGCAAGAGAAAGCCTCAGTAACAGAATGGATGAAGCAGAAAATAAAATGTCAACCCTAGAAGATAATGTGGAAGAACTTAAGAGCTCAAGCAAAGACTATGAAAAATTAAAAAAAAAAAAAAACCACAGGAGTGGAATAATCAGGAAATGTGGGACACCATGAAGAGACCAAACCACCACACCATAGCTATAGAGGAAGGAGAATAATCCCAGGACAATGGTATTGACCAGATCTTCAACAGAATTATAGGAGAAAATTTCCTCAAATTGAAAAAAAAAAAAAATACAAAGAAGCACATAGAACACCAAATAGACAAGATTAGAAAATAAACTCCTCACGCCACATCATAATCAAAACCCTAGATGCTCAAAACAAAGACAGAACACTGAAAGCCACAAGAGAAAAACAACAAGTTACATATAAAGGAAAACCCGTCAGAATTACAGCTGACTTCTCAACGCAAACAACGAAAGCCAGAAGAGCTTGGACCAAAGTATTTCCTGTACAAAATAACTACAGATGCCAACCCAGGTTACTCTACCCAGCAAAAATGTCAATTATAATCCAAGGAGAAAGAAAAATATTCCATGACATAAATAAGATGAAAGAATACATGTCTAGAAATCCAACCCTCAAGAAAATACTCAAAGCAGATCAGAGGACAGAGGAAAGAAGCAGCTATCCCCAAGTGACAAGAGAGAGTGATTAATGAAGGTATAAACACAGAAATACAAACAGACCAACAATGCAAACAGAAAATAAACCAAAGGGAAGCAATATACATCTCTCAATATTAACCCTAAATATTAATGGTCTAAACTCCCCAATCAAGAGACACAGACTGGGAGAATGGATTAAGAAACTAAATCCATCTTTCTGCTGTCTATAAGAAACACACATCACCTTCAAGGACAGACATCATCTTAAGGTAAAAGGATGGAAAAAATATTTCAAGCAAATGGCACCAAAAAGCAAGCAGGAGTTGCTATTTTAATATCAGACAAAATAGATTTCAAAGTAAAACTAATCAGAAGAGATGAATAGGGTCACTACATCCTTATCAAAGGATCAATCATCCATGAAGATCTCACAATCATAAATATATATGCACCAAACACTGAGACACCAAAATTTTTTCTAGTCATGTTGCTGTTTGTGAGACACATTATTAAGTTTGGTTGTGCAGTGGTTAACAGTGCCTTATACCATATATATCATGACAATCATGTATAAATAAGAGGTAACAGCAGCTTCTAGAAACTGGGTTTCTTCAAAGTTTCTTATATAGTAGGTACCAGAATACTGTAGAAAGTGTCTTCTTGTGTGGTGTTCTCAGCACCCTAGCTGGGTTCTGTTCTGTATGACCAGGATTGGTACTAGTGAGGCTGCTCTGGAGCTGGCAGGTACTCTGTCTCCTGAGTGTCTCTACTTACTGTCCCCACTTGTGCTTTCATCTGATCAGGTTAGAGCCAACCAAAAAGGTATACGCTGTGCTTCAGGTGGTCCTGGGAAATCCCTGGTCTAAGTTCTGTGCACTCGAACACCAAAATTTATAAACACAATCCTGAAGGACTTCAAGACACAGATCGCAGCCCACCAATAGTGGGAGACTTCCATACCCCACTGAGCCCATTGAACAGGTCAATTGAACAAAGAATAAACAGAGAGACATCTGAACTGAACAATACAATACACCAAATAGACCTAATAGACATCTAGTAAATATTCCACCCAAACACCAAAGAATATACTTTCTACTCAGCACCCCATGGAACAGTCTCCAAAATCGACCATATACTGGGACACAGAGCAAACCTCAGTAAAAAAAAAAAAAAAAGAAAGAATTTCATACATCTTATTAGATCATAGTGCAATAAAGCTTAATATTAGCACCAGAAAGAGCCCTACTAGCTACAAGAACACATGGAGGCTAAACAACACACTACTGAATAACGAATGGGTCAAAGGAGAAATAAAGAAAAGAAATAAAAGTATTCCTGGCATTAAAAGAAAGGGATAATACAACACAGCAAAACCTATGGGACACCTTAAAAGTAGTCCTGAGAGGGAAATTCATACCCCTAACTGCCTACATTAAGAAAACAAGAAGAGCACAAATAAAGGACTTAACATTGCAACTAAAAACACTTGAAAGGCAGCAACAAATGAAACCTAAACCTGGAAGACAGAAAGAAATAACAAAAGTCAGAGCAGAAATCAATGAAATAGAAACAAAGAGAACAAATAGATAGACCTCTAGCCCAATTGACTAGAAGAAGGAAAGAGCAACTCCAAATCAACCAAATTAGAGGTGAAAAGAGAAACATTACAGCACATAGTGAAAAGAGTCAGACAATCTTACAGGAATACTTCAAAAACTATACTCTACTAAATTTGAAAACCTAAGAGAAATGGATGAATACCTGATATCATGGAATCTACCAAGACTTAACTGGGAAGAGATCGACAGCTTAATAGACCCATAATAAAGGAGGAAATTGAAACTGTAATAAAAATATCTCCCTTGCCGGGTGTGGTGGTGCACGCCTTTAATCCTAGCACTCGGGAGGCAGAGGTAGGCGGATCTTTGTGAGTTCAAGGACAGCCTGGTCTACAGAGTGAGTTCCAGGACAGCTAGGACTACAGGGAGACCTTGTCTCGAAAAGACCAAAAAAAAAAAAATAAATAAATAAATAAATAAAATATCTCCCAACTAAAAAAAGCCCAGGTCCAGATGGATTCACGGCAGAATTCTCTAAGACCAAATGACGAATGGTATCCCTCATTTGCGGATGCTATTCGGTTGAAAGGCAAGCTGAGCAAAGTTAATGTTATATTTCTTTTTGTCTAAAGGCAACTATGCTGTTATAACGTGAATACCTTAACGGGCTCTAGAATTAACTGAGCACTTAATTTCAGACTTTGTAATTGTGGTATAGGTATGGAGAGAATGTATTCATATATTAGAGTAATATAAAATTAAAGGGAAAAATGTAACCTCTTAAATATATTTTGGAATTAGCATACAGTTTATTTTCAAAGGTCATGATTTTGGCCTATACATGACATATATAGGCATACTTTTGGGGCAATACAAATGGGAGTGGACAACAATGACAAAAAGACTGGATCAAAAAACTGACTGAAACAGTTAACTTCTGCTCAAGCAATAAACCTCTACAGAGAAAAACTTTTAAAAGACTGAGAAAAAGATGCAAGACATGTATGGCAGAATGCATGAACTGGGGGGACATGGAAAAGGGAACGTGTCTAAATTGGACTGAGAAATGATGTGTGAAACACGCAAAACACCAATAAAAATTTTTTATTAAAAAAAAGCTCTGGATTTTGGAGCATTCCAATTTTGGATCCCATCTTATTTAATTTCATCAAATAAAATCAACTCTTGTGACGGCCACTAGGACTCTGCCAAGCTCCACAGAGCCATGGAAAATCCATGACTTGGGACCCAGATAGCCCCCAGCCTGTTCCACTCATAAGCCAGCAGCCTTAGACAAATCCTCCTGTTTTTCTGTTTCCAAGTTTGTACAATTAGCATGACTTTCAGTGTGGTGCTAGGGCTGTGAGGAGATGGGACCATGCCTGAGATGGAACGAGGCCTGTCCTTGACTTCTCACCTCAAATATCCTGTCCTGTGCTCTGACAGAAGTGGTGGTGGTAACATACATCAGGCACACACAGAATACAATCTAAAGGGTCCTAACCACCCAAACCCCCCTGGAAGACGTCATTGACTTTTGGGATGTTGGTGTTCTGTGGTTGTGACCTTGATTTCCTGGGCATGTTTCTAGCTTTGAACTTGGTGGGGGATATATTAACAGCAAGAGTTTAGCTAATGTCCCCATCCTCTTGTGAATTTTCCAGGCTCCCTTGCAGAAGAATGAGATGTTTTGACAATGGACAAGAATATAGCACTTCCTTTGGGATAATGTGAAAGAGAATCTAAACTGCCACCTTGTTTGGCTCTGGAATCAGCTAAGAGACACACCTCTGGATGGGGCTGTGTATTAGTTACTTTTCTGTTGCTGTGACAAAACACCATAACCAAGGCAGCTTATAGAAGGAGGAGTTTATTGGGCTGAGGAATTTGAAGGTCCATAATGGCAGGGGAGGCATGGCAGAAGGCCACAAAAAGCCCAGAGCTCACCTCTTCAAGTAGGCACAGGAAACAGAGAAATTATAAATCTGGCCAGGCTTAAGGACTCTCAAAGCCTGACTAACACAAATGGAAGAGAACAGGCCAAGGAACCACACAACTATACAACTACAAGATACACATGGCTTTGGTCCTCTGGTCACCACAGGGACACTGCTTTGGAGCCACTGAAATTTAAAGGACTTCAAGAGTACAAATTAGAGCCTTCTTACATGAAGCCACTGAGGTTTTGAACTCAATTTGTTACAGAAGCCCTATGTAATCCATACTGACCACAGCAATTGGTTTTCATGGTCAGAGTCATACTGTCCGCTTGTCTCTGTTCTGATTGCTCACTTGATGGCTACAGCACATTCCCAGACTGATAAACCTGATTCTAAAACAGACCAACTTGGAACTGCTGAGCCCAGAGTTTTGCCACAGTGCTCATGCATGAAGAGGTACTTCATTCATGTAGTTTGTGACTGGTCCCTTGTAGTTCAAAGCCCTCAGGTGGCCAAGAGGAAGGGACAGCCACATAGCCACTGCACAGAGCTGAATGGTCACTGAAGTTGGCGTGTCCAATACCACAGGGCCTGTCTGCTTTTTCCTGGTGACCCCAACTTATACCTGCCTTCCTCTTGTATCACTTTCCTAGTTTGGTTGTCAGAACCACTCATTGCTGGGCTGGAGACTTCATGGATCAGTAGTTAAGAGTCTGTATTACTCTTGCAGAGGAACAGAGTTTGACTTCCAGCACCCTACTCGGGTGACTCATAATCGCCTGTAACTCCAGCTCTGGAGGATCCAAGGCCTTTGACCTCTGCAGGTACCTGCACTCATTTGCACATACCCGCACACAGATACAAGACACAGATACACACATGGACAAGCATGCACACATATGCACGCACACATACTTTTTTAAAAAATGAAAGGTTTCGGGGCTGGAGAGATGACTTAGTGGTTAAGAGCACTGGCTGCTCTTGCAGAGGACTTGAGTTCAGTTCCCAGCACCCACATGGCAGCTAACAACTGTCTGTCTTTCCAGTTCTAGGAGATCTGATACCTTCTGACCTCCACAGGCATTGCATGACCTGGGTGCACTTATATACAAGTAGGCAATAAATATACTCATACATAAAATAAAAAATAAGTTATTAAAACATTTTATTTCTTATTATTTTTTGGTCTTTTTTGAGACAGGGTCTCCCCTATAGCTCTGGCTGTCCTGTAACTCACGCTGTAGCTCAGGCTGGCCTTGAACTCACAGAGATCCACCTGCCTCTGCCTCCCAAGTGCTAGGCTTAAAGGCATGTGCTACTGTGCCCAGATATTATTTTATTATTTTTATTTTATGTGTATGAGTGTATTGCCTGCATGTGTGTAGATGCACCCATGTCATGCAATGCCTTCAGAGTCAGAAGAAGGCATCAGATTCCTCTGGTTCTGGAGTTACAGGCGGTTGTCCACATCCCTGGATTCAACCAACTGTGGGCTAAAAATGTTCAGAAAAGCATTGTATGGGCAGCAAGTACAGACAGGTAAGCATTTCCCCATCAGTTCGCTAAACGGTGTGCCATTAACCTTGACTCTGTTAGGCATCATAAATCATCTAAAAGTGACTCAAAAGCTCAAAGGATGTGCAGAGGTTAAATGCAAATACTGTGCCATTTTATATGAGTCATCTGAGGATCTAAGTGTATTAGTCATCTACAGGAACAGACTGACAAAATGAATATATATGTAATTATTATTATTAGTAGTAGTAGTATTGTCAGCTTTACTTTGAAAGTGTAACAATAGGCAAACACACCTGCAAGGCTGAGAACTTGGTAGCTGTTTGGTCTTTGAGGCTGGGTGGGACTTCACGGCCAATGTTGTCCCATGGTGACTATCTCACACTGGAGAAGCCGAGACCCTAGTAGTTGCTCAGCCCACAGAAATGGGTGCCTCAGCAGGTCCAGTCTGGTGCTGAAATCCTGGAGGGTTCCTGAAAAGCCTCTGGGCCTCAGTCAGGGGTAGAAGTCTGGAAGCCCTAGCTCTGCTGTCAGGGAAGGAATCGGCAGCACCAACAGGGCAAATAAATCAACTGTCGGGAGGAGAGGGAAGGCCACGCCAGCACAAATCTTCCTCCTGCCATGCATTTTTTTCACCTGGGCTGCTACGAGAACGTGCTGCCCACTGGAGAGAAGGCCCCTAGCCACCCATCCCAGAGCAGCAGCAGCTTCATGAGGATGTGAAACTGCAGAAGGAGAGGGACTTCCAGTAGACAGGTCTGCTTGGCACGGGACAGGAAGCCAGGGATGGTGGGAGCTGGGCTAAGATCTATGGCCTTCCTAGTGTGAGGTACTGGGGAGCCATGGGAGGCCGTAGGTAAGGGGCAGGCTTCACCCCATGTGTAAGACTTCAGGGAAGGCTGCTGTTGAGCTGCAGTGCATGAAGCAAACCAAGAAGGAAAACCCTTTGTTTGACAATCACAGCCCCCACCTTCCCTGTCCTGAGCAATTTTGATTCCATTCTATTCCATCAAGCAGAAACCTGAAGCTATCCACACAACCTCACTGCCATGACAACCGCAGGAGAAACAAACAGAGCACACATCCTATGTGACTGTACACAAAGCCTGTCGGGTTTCATACCATTATTTTAATAGTCAGGCTTGGCCCTGACAGGTGGAGAGCCGCAGGCTTTGATAGCACAGCTAACACCTCCTGGGAGGATTTGAAGTGCTCACGGATGTGTGGGCCTTGGCAGGCATTTAGACCAGGTCCCAGGTCTCTATCTGACAGGTCCTTCTGAGTTAGACCCACAAGGCTAGCAACAGTCACCTGGCCCTAGGACTGGCAGGCCAGGTGGCTAAGTGGTCATAGACCCCAGCAGGAGGGCAAACAACACTGGCTGTGAGTCCCGGCTCTTTACATCCCTGCTGGTGACAGGGGGAGGTTGGCACATTGCACCACCCCCTTGAGCCTCTGTTAACCACTTGTGAAGTAAAGATTCACTCACCAAATTATTCAAAATTTAACAGAGTGCATTGAAAGCCTGCATGAGCTTCCTGATGCAAAAGGTTCTCTATTGTCAGCGCTCAGAATCCAGCAGAACACCAACAACACAAGCGAAAACTCCTAAATAAATATGGAAGGTGTTGTGGAGAGTTTAAGCTAAGAATGAACTCAAACACAGGGAGGCTTCTCTGGCTGAGCACAGAGAACAGGGCGGAGCCAGCTGGCTAGGAGGAGGAAAGGTTTAGGCAGGTGTGAGACTGGATGGGGCACTTCTGAACAGAGCCAAGTATGATGGCACATACCTACCATGGCAATACTCAGAAACTCAGAAATGAAGACAGAAGGTTGTAAGTTTAGGCCAGCCTGGGCTAGATAGTGAAACTCTATCTTAAACATATATATCCACAGTGTGGAGGAGCCACCTCAAGAGGATCTTGTAGGTTAATGTAGGAGTTCAGTTATAAAGTTGAAAATGTAGAATTATTGGCCTTCAGAACTGATTTTTTTCTATTTATTCAAAGGAGTGAATTCCGGATCAGAAAGGGCAAGGTACACACAGATAGATGTACAGGAGTTAGCTGTGGTGGCCCTGGGCTTTTGAACCTCAAAGACCCCACTGTCTCTTGAGCTCTTGAACTTCTGCTGATGCCAGAGATTCTGAAGGGAAAGCGCTTGGCTTCTGGTCCTACTGACAGCAGATACAGGACAGTTTTGGTTAATGGAAGCCCACAGACCTGGTGAACTTGGGTATATGGTTGGTCCCTGAACTTAAAGGGTCCGCAGACATGCCTGCCCTCCGTCCTCCCTCCTAGGTGCCAAAGCTGGGCTTTGGCTGGGAATGACAGGAAACTGAGTGGCAGGGGGCTGACCCAGGCTGGCCCCTTTCATCTCAATGCAGAAGAGACTGGTGAGCTTTGAGAGGGCCCCTTTCATCTCAGTGCACAGGGTTAGAGCGTGTTCCTGCAATTGAACAGAACAGGCTGCCTGTGTTAATTCCACAGGAAGCCAGTCACAGAACCCGCATGGCCAAGTCTCTAGAAGGCTTAAAGGCTTTAGTTATTCTGTGCCCCTCCACCCCACCCAGACTGTCTTCTAATTCTAGATACACAGAAATACCGGTGTGAGGAGCTCTCTGCAGCCTGTGTTGTCTACTGGCCTTGTGCTGGCTTGCAATTCTGGAAGCATGGTCATTGTTTCCATTTACTGAGCACTTGGCTATATGACAGGCTGGGAGCTTGACTCAGCACTAAGCATGCATCCCCCCTCAGTGACCCTGATGCACCTGTAGACTAGGAAATTGAGGTTTTCAGGCTGCTCACCTAGAGCTCTGACTAAAATCCAGGCATGTCTGACTCCAGATGGACCCTCTGCATACCAGCTGTGCATTGGTCCCCAAACTTACAAGGCTTAGAGGAGCCCGGAAGCGTGTACACCTGTGCTGACGCAGGCTGTTCTTGGTGGCCTGGAAAGTGCTCACACCACGGTTTATAGCGTCAACAGAGTATATAAATACACATGAAGTCACTAATTGATTTCCTCCCTACCTTTGAGGCCAGGACACATAACTCTTAGGAGAATTTCCTTGCTGGGTCTGCAGGAGTTTGTGGGGCCCCACTGGATGGTGTGTGTCTATCCTGCCTTTGAGCTGTCTTTGTGCTCCTGGCTATGCAACGCTTTTCCTTCCTGTCTGGCCTCTGGAGAATGCAGATCCATCCTGTGGTCTGGTGTGTACTCTGTCAACTTTCAGATGGAAAATAAAGGCATTGTCTTCCGTGCACAGACATTCTCAAGAGCAGGCTAGGTTGTACAAAGAAAGATGGATCCCACCCAAGGGAATCAAAGGGGCAGACTGTCCTTTGCAGGTGACGTAGACACCTAAGCCTGCCTCACACTTGTTCATATCCTCGTTGGCTCTGGTCAGAGCACTGTGAGGGCCACAGGCTTCCCACTGTGGGCTGCAGAGGCTATGAGCTGTGATGAACGCCAGATAAGAAGCAGCCACGGTATGCTAGCTGGCTCCTCTACCTTCCCCTCACAGACACAGGGTGGATCCATCTCCTGGACTAGCTTACTGAGCATGGTTTTTCATTGTATTCCTCTTGTTTAAGATGTCTTCCTTTAAAAATTTTTTTTATTTATTTTTTATGTGTAAGAATGTACTGTCTGCATGTAGATCTGTGCACCTGTGTCATGCAATGCCTCAGAGGTCAGAAGAGGGTGTCGGATTCTCCTGGAACTGGAGTTAAAGACAGTTCTCAGCCGCCACGTGGGTGCTGGGGATCGAACCCGGGTCCTCTGCAAGAGCAGTCAGCGCTCTTAACCACTAGGCCATCTCTCCAGCCCGCAAGATGTCTTCTTTTATATTGACCTTCTCCCCCCAAAAAAACAGCAAATATTTTCTTCCTTCTCAGCACCCAGTAGAAATCTTTCAGTATCCAGATTTCCTGTTAGAGATACGGATGCTGGTATCTAGACAGGGCTGTGAAGGAGGCCTTAATGGAGTGAGGAGTCCCAGAGTACAGGCTGTCTGATGAGCTCCTGACTCAATGTGATCTATATAGAGGAGGCAATAGCTCAATCGACATGGTGACAATGGCTGCTGTCAGCTGCCACCTCCCCATATATGTCTTGGGACCTTGCACCTGCTGTGTGCTGCACCTGGAATGCACTTTCCTGCCCCTCCGTTCTGGTGCCTCTCTCTCACCATTCCCTCCTCTACTCACATGCTCTGTATTCTTAGGAGGCAGGTCCTATCACTCACAAAGAATTCACCTCTCTACTCTCAAGTCATCCTGACTCATCTTCCTTGTAAAAGTTAGAGCACTTGGAATCTCTTAGTTATTAGACATTTTACTTAATAGTACCTGAACAAGGTAAGTACCAGAGGGCAAAAAGAGCAGGAACTTAACTGTTTCTTGTGATGTATCATCACTGTCTGATATATGGTAGGGTCTCAAATAATAGCTGTCGAAAGGATGGGTAGATGGATGGATGGACAGGTGGATGGATGGATGGATGGATGGATGGATGGAGAGAAGGGTGGAAGGATGGGTGGATATAGATTGATGGATGGATGGATGGATGGATAAATGGACAGGTGGATCAATGGATGACTAGACATAAAAACTGGCAAATGGAGCATTTGCTTTATATTGTTGCACTACCTTCAGTGTTAAAGCAATTGTTTTATTAAATTTAGAGTGACAGCCTTTCATTGAAGTAGTTTTAGCCACTTGTTCAAAGTCATACAGCAATTAAGTAGGAATCCAATCAAATTGAGGTCTACAAGTTGGCAAAGCCCAGACATGACCACTCTTTGAAGTTGATTCCCTGGCATAGAGCATTAGTTAGAAGAGTCCTGGGCCCTTGGGTTGGCAGCCCTTACCAGATAGTAAAAGCTACAGAGCAAGCAATGACATCCACACCAAGTTTGGCATGGAAATGTCACTCATTGTGCTTAGACAAAATAGATAGGTAGATGGATGGGTGGATGGAAGAGTGGGTGGATGCATGGGTGGATGGAAGAGTGGGTGGACGGATGGGGGGATGGAAGAGTGGGTGGATGCATGGGTGGATGGAAGAGTGGGTAGATAGATGGATGGGTGGATGGAAGAGTAAGTGGATGCATGGGTGGATGGAAGAGTGGGTGGATGCATGGGTGGATGGAAGAGTGGGTGGATGCATGGGTGGATGGAAGAGTGGATGGATGCATGGGTAGATGGAAAAGTGGGTGGATGGATGAATGGATGACAGAGTGTAGATGGATGGGTGAATGGAAGGGTGGATAGATCGATGGGTAGATGGAAGGATGGATAGATGGATGGGTAGATGGCAGAGCATGGATAGATGGGTGGATGGAACGGTGGATAGATGGGTAGATGGTGAATGGATGGTACATGGGTGGAAGGGTGGATGGTGGGTGGGTGGGTGGGAAGAGAGAAGAGTGAGTGGTTAGGTAGATAAATTGGTGAAGTAAGTCTCAGGCTGAGACTCACAGAAGGCCACTTAAAAGGCAAAATGATCAGAGCCCCAGCTGTAGTCTCTGCAGTCTGTGCAGTCTGTTATGACCACAATCACCTGAGTGACCCCAGGTGTTTTCCCTCACAGTCCAGGTTCTTAGGATGATACTGATTACAATTGCTCAGACCATGGACCAAACATCTGGTTGACTTGCTCTGAAATCTCCTTTCTCTCCCTGAGAATGTGCATCCTGTAGCCCACCAGACCACAAGGAGATCATTGCACAGTGGCAATCACTCCTCATTCCTCAGAGGAGGAAATGAGCTCAGAGAGGGTAAGTCATTTTCCTTTGTCCTCCTGCAAGAAGGCACAGAGGCGAAGATCAAACCTTTGCCTTCACAGACTAATTTTAACTGCATGAAGCTGATTTCTCAAGTGGCGGCATCATGCAAAGGGACAGACTCAAGGGCCTACATGAGCTCATCAGCTTAGGGACAGACAGAGGACTCTACCTACATGACAATGGGCACAGGAGGTCCACACTGACCCAAAACCCAAGGCCTGAACCAATTTGCTGATAGACCCAGCACAGACCTGTCAAAAGCTGATAGACCCAGCACAGACCTGTCAAAAGCTGGGTGGTGAACATGATACTGAGCATGCCACCTTTCCTCAGTGTGCACTTCTGTGAAATGGATCTGAAAATGGTCACAGTCTCTGCTCTATTCCCAGGATGGCATTTCTTTTCACAAAAGAAACAAAATGGGGGCTGGAGAGATAGCACAGCAGTTAAAAGCACTGGTTGCTCTTACAGAGGACCCTGTTCAAATCCCAGCACTTACATGGTGGCTAACAACCATCCATAACTCCAGTTCCAGGGGATCTGACCCTGTTTGGACCTCTGTGGGCACTGTACAACATGAGTGCACCTACATACACACAGCCATACACTCATAAACATAAAATTTAAAAATTAAGTACTTTTTAAAAAAGAATCAAACGGAGGGGTACTCTGACACTACAGATAGGAATTCATCCCCTGACACCCTCAACAACCTGTCTTTACATCACAGTTTGCCTGCTTTTCTGGAACAAGTAAAGCCTTGGCTTCAGTGAGCCACTGGTCTATGGAGCAGCTCTGTCCGCATGAAAACATGACGGACCGTGCTCTTCCAGCCCCTGCCAAGAACTGACTGGACTCCTGGCCCATCCTCCTGCTGGGATGGAGGGGGTGATAAAGAGCCAAGTTATAGCCCAGAGATCCAGCCTCTTCCTGGGAAGGAGGATGTTTGGTGGCAGCTATGGGTCTGATTTTCCACTCAGGCCTAGCCTTGAATTTGAGGCATTCTGCCACTTCCTGGCTGAGGGGCTTTGGCAAGGTCGACCCTCTGTAAAGGTCCAGTGAAAGTGATCACACTTGATGATTGTGAAGGTGAAGCAGGAGCCAGGCACACGGGGACACAGAGCTTGTCAAACAGCACATGCTTATGAGCATTCCCTTTCGGGTATCTGAGGAGAAAGGAAGCCATTACCCATCTGTACCCCTCTCCCCCTTCATTCTGTCTTCCTGCTTCTTTCTCTTCCCTTCCATGGGGATCACTGCCCCACAGCCTCTTGGCACTGAGCTGGCCCTGAGTGCAGGGTGGCCAGCAGACAGGCCAGCTGTACTCCATGGAGCCCCAACCCTGGTGCAAGCAGGCAGGACAGTATGCCACTCCCCCCCAGGGGAACAGCCAAGCCTCCCGCAGGCCTGCCTCGACCTCCCACTGTCCGAAACCCTCTTGGCTTTAGTGGCAGGAGGGAAGCTTCCTTCAGCCAGGTCTGGCATGCATGGGGACTGTCCATTACCCAGAGCCCAATGCCAAGTCTGGAATTTTGAAGTGAATGACCTGTGAAAGAGCATCCAAAGATGACTGTGGAGGGGTTTCCAGATCCAGACATAGAGGGCTCTCCTCCCTTGCGGGGTGTCCCCTCTTTCTTTTAGGAGTCTCAACTCCTTCACTTTTCTAAAGCCATTCTCTTTGCTGCCTGCAACCCTCTCTCCATCTGCTCCCTCTGCCTACTTGGCTGGCACTGCAGAGGGTGGCAAAGTGGGGTGGGGGAGGGAAGGCCTTCCAGATTGGGGTGAGAGGCCTTCGGAGCTGCTGGGTCCGGGACTCTTCATAGAACAAGGTGGTCAGTCTCCACCTGGCTTCTGCCAATGCCTGGTTACAAGTTGCTGCTGGTCTCCCCCGCCCACTGTACCACCCCTTCTGTTTATGGAGGAGAGACAAGTTTCTAATCAGAACTGGATGCAGCAGGGCAGAGAATGGCTGACCTGGACCCAAAGCTCCGATTGGGGGAGAGCAGAGAGCAAGGGTCAGAGCCGAGATGCCGGGAAGCCCGGGGAGCCCCCAGAGCCCTGGTGAGCATGGGCATGTAGGTGATGGAGCTAGGGGCTCCACATGGACCAGTCCTTGGCTGAGTCTGCGGCTGGGCCAGCTTCACTGCAGCGGGGAAGCACCTGGTATTTCGTGGCCAGCGCATCGTACTAATGAGGTTCCTATACCTACTCCGTGTGCCTTTCTAGGTTACTGGGGCTTAGTTTAGAAGCACCCGGGCACTGGGAGGGTGGGGGTCCCCAGGGGCCGGGAGAGGGCTGTGCGGCAGAGAGAGCCCGGGCTGCTAGCAGGCGGGCTGGGTTGCAAGGACGCTGATCACCAGGCTCTCGGGTCTGGCCTCGCTGCCCGGCATCGCGGAGAAAGGAGACGCGGCCGGCATCCGCAACTTCGCAGGGCTGGAGGACCTGGCGGCCCCAGCGGCACGGCACGGCCCTCGGCCGCCTCCTCGCGCTCGCTCCGCCTCGCTTGCTCTCGCTCTCTCGCTCTCTTTCTCTTGCTCGCTCGGCCCCAGCCCCCGCCCTCCGCTCGCTCGCCTCCCGCGGCTCCTCCTCACTCGCCCGCCGCCCGCGCCCGGCGCAGCTCGGCCAGAGCCACCACGGGCTGAGCCCGGGCCACTGCCCATCTGGCTGTCCCATCCCGCCGCCCATCCCGCTGTCCACCCCGCTGTCCACCCCGCTGTCCATCCCGCCGCCCCATCCCGCTGTACATCCCGCTGTCCATCCCACCGCCCCATCCCACTGTGCATCCCGCTGTCCATCCCGCTGCCCCATCCCGCCGCCAGGATGCCCGCGGCCCGGCCGCCCTCCGCGGGACCCGGAGGGATCGCGCTGCTCCTGGCCGCCCTGCTCCTGGGGAGCCCCGCGGCAGCTCGGGCGGGAGGTAAGTGCTCCAGGGTCGGGGGCAGGAGGGGGCAAAGTTGTGTCAAGTGCCCGGTGATGGGGGTCGCCGCTGACCCGGGCCACGCGCGCACCACCGCCCAGACGCCAGGATCCGGGCTGGGCACTGTGTACCCGCTGCCGGAGCCGGAGCAGAGCGCGGAGGCGGGGACGCGTCTGAAGGACTCCGGGCTTGGGCTGCAGGTCCCTGTCCGGTCTCCCGGCTGCGGGAAGACTCCCCTTTGCAGCCCTGAGGCGCTTCTTGGAGTGAGGTCCCCTCTGAACCCCAAGATTCCCCAGCTGTATGCAGCCGCACCCCACGCTACCTGCCAGGTTATTCGCTCCGCCTCTCCGGGAAGAGGACTGGGACAGAGAGGGAGGGGGTGGCTGACCCCTGTCGCGGAGAACCAGGCTCCCTTGGTGTGCCAGGGTGCGTCTGGCTGAGTCCCAGGATCCCTGGGTGTTTCAGGCTGTCCGAAGGGGCTGTGCCCTGGATGCATCCCAGCCAGGCATCAGGACTTGGGTGTGGCTGTTGAGGATGGAGGGGTCTCGGGGTTCTCAGAACTTGGTAAGAAGAGAGAAGGCAGGTGGCCGCTGGGAGCCTTGGTGGCTGGCCTCTCTCTTCCTTTACTGCCTAGCCCTTCTGAGCACTATCTGGAATGAAGAGGGGATCCAGGACCCACCACGTGCTCGCTGGGTGGGAAGAGGGGTCTGAGTTTGGCAGGGATGGTAGTTCCTAATTCCGGAACCTGGAGCCACACCCTCACTCCGCCCAGCTGAGGTCCCTCAGGAAAGTTACAGGAGGGGTTGGGATGGAGAGGGGAGTGGAGCGCCTAACTCGCCCAAAGCTGACCCCAAGAGCTGCAGGGATTGGCTGGAGGCACTGGGGGAGCGCAGAGTGGCGGGCTCCTGGTTGGGCATCTGTTCCTTGCCTTCTCCTGGCAAGATCTGACTGCTTCCCAGAAACTCCCTCCTCACGTGGGAATTTAAAAAGCAAGAAGCAGCAGTACCTTGCCCAGTGTCTGGACACAGCTTAGGATGTGCGCCCTGTCCATCTGGATCCTCATTTCATTGGGGCCTTCTTGACCTGGAGTTTGGAGGGACGTGTTGCCTGTTTAAGGTGGGGTGTTCTAGACCCCCTGTGCAGACACCTGCGTTCAGCACCAGAGGACCCAGACAGCTCTCTGGGCTGCAGGCCTTGGCTCTGAGTCCCTCTTCTCTGCATCTCCTCTTCCTCATGGCCTGGAGTGCCCTCCTCAGCATAAAGCAGGCATTTTATCCTCAATCCTTTCTCTTTGAATACGGAACCTCAGAGTGATTCACCCCCTTTTATTTAACAAGACATATCATTAAGACACCCCCCCCTCCCTTGATGAGGTGCAATATGCCCAGGTCTGGGGAATTTCCCTGGGAAAGATGGGCACAGATATTTGGTTTTAATCAGTGGGTACTATCCAGCATGCCTTTTCTTATTTAGCTGTGTCTTTCCAACAATGGCTCTGTGGCCTTGAACTGGATCCAGATCGCCCTACTCCACCCCCCTCTTGGACCTGTGTGGTCACACACACACACACACACACACACACACACACACACACACCATATAGATACAGAACTCAAAACTGCCCAGAGGCTGGCTGGCTTTTCTAAAGTGGTTCTACCTCCGAGTTCTAGGTTTTCTAAGACACCACACTCCAGAGGAAGAAAAGTCCTCATAGAACATATAAAATTATCACCTAAGACCAGGATTGGATACCGTGTGTGTGTGTGTGTGTGTGTGTGTGTGTGTATGTGTGTGTGTGTAGGTGTGTGTGTAGGAAGAGGAGGAGGAGGAGGGATCTGTGAATGTGTGTTTTAAATTTTAAGAGATCTCATGTTATTTTTCCAGCTGAGTCTACACTACAGCTGGACAGCATATATTTTTAATTAACTTCGGGTCACCACCCAATTAAAGTCCACTGATGTACTTCTTTAGAAGGCTCGTTAATAACTGTGGTTCTGCCTCTGAGCCTCTGAGTCATAGGAAGGTACCCAGTGTAGCCCATGGGCACTGCCAGCTCTGATGGTGCATTTGGAGACAATTGAGCTTCCACAGTAAGTTCTATTTTTAACCTGCAGCTAATATCCTCTCAACCCAGACAGGAAAACCATCTGAAGAATCCAGTGTTGCAGACTGGTCCTTCTTGCAGTAGAGCGAGGGGATTTGAAACGCTTGAGGGGACCTCGTTGCAGCAATTGTGTACAGGGCACGTGGCTGTCTGAGCCATTTCACAATGGGGCATGAATAAGTATGAAGTGTAACTTGTTTTTGAAGAGCCTCCTTCTGGTCTGAGGCATGCGCACAGGGAGTATTTGTATGGACGTGCTAAGATTGCAAGGCCTAGATTTTCCTTTTCCCCTGAATTAATAAAGCAAATTCAATATTGCTCAATAAGACTGGAATTTGCTGCTTCCCACACCCCTGACGTGTATTGTTGTTACATTCACTTAAAGAGTGTTTCATTGCAGATTGTGACTCTTGCTTGGCATTGCGGCTGCCTCCAGCCAGGGACTGCCTCATCCAAGCTTGAAGAAGTTCTCTTGTTCTACACAGCTCTACTGGGTATTGGGAAAATAATGCCGGGCGCCTTCCTTCCTCTTCTAGGGCGAAAGGATGTTTCTTGAACAGAGTGGTTTGTTTTCCGGGCCTCGTTCACCAGTTGGTTCGGGCAAGCTGTTAAAATGAGCGCACTGTACTGGCTCTCATGTTGGCAGTGGGATGTCTGCTGCAGGACAATTACGCAGACCTCCACTAGGGGCGCTCAAAGCTGCAGTTAGTGACGAGGGCAGGCGAGGCATGTTCCACCGGCAGAAGCCCTGGGATTCCTGCTGAAAGCCAGGGTCTCTCTTCAGACCTCTCCTTGCCACATGGCCCTCTTCCCTCCTGCTGCTGGCTGTTCTTGTTTTTTTTTTTTTTTCCTTCGGGGAGAATTCACTGATGGCTTTAAACACAGACAATAGAAAGGAGAGGGGACAGAGACCAGAGGACAGAAGGTGCTCCCAGGAAAGTGTCATTGAAACAGGGTCTAGCTGCCCTTGGCTGCCAGTGTGTGGATTCCATTACAGGGGTGAACTGTGAAACACCACAAAGGGCCACAGCAGAGCTGTCCTGGCCAGTTTGATTGGGCTGAGCTCCGGAAATAGATCAATAATCCTGAAAAAAGAGGAGCCTTAGGGCCAGAACTGACCAAGCCCGAAACTCAGCCCATTGGTCAGGAGCATGTGACCTTGGGGAAACCATCTTGTCTGGATTCCATTCTGCCATCTGTGCACTGTGGGCAGGAGGGTGATGGGACCAGCCTGGAAGAATGGATATCAGATTCCATAACTCATGTAAAAGAATCTGCTACACAGCCGGCTCTCAAGCAATGCCTTTCCGTTTTCCTAAGGACAAACTTTCTTCTATGAATATGCAAAGAAGTCAGTTTACTGAGGTTGGGTGAAGGAGATATTAGACTAAATGTTGAGATGACTTTAGCCCAAGTGGAAGGGTGGGGGAGGGGCAGCAGGCAGCTCTGGTAACCTGTCCACTACCCTTGACACAGAGTGGGGGTGGGAGGGTCGTAACTGCCTGGCACAGGCAGCCTTTGTTCCCACATGCTCATCTTGTCTGGCTTTGACCTTCAATGCTACCACCAGAAATCTGAGGTAGTGGTTACTGGAGGTGCAACATGGCAGATTGGAAAAAAGAGAATCTTCTAGAAAAGGCTATTTGTTCATGTTCATTGGCTGAGTTCTCAGGTGACTTATTCCATTCGAGCTGCTGTAACAAGAAACACCTGCGATTCCATGACTTACAGCACTCTAGTTTCTTTATCACAGTTCTGGCAGCTGGAAGATCCACGTTCAGTTCATAGGGCCAGCAGAGTCTGTGTCCAGTAAGGGCTCTCTTCCTAGTTTGAAGATGCCCACTTGATAACTGGATTCTAGTGTGACTACAAAAGACAGTGTGGTCTGGTCCCCTCACCTTCAGGGGCCACCAACTTAGTTACTTTCCAAAGGCTCCATCTCACTGGGAATCTGGGTTTCTAGCTACAGATGGACAAGGGGCACAGGCAGGTGGCTCATGGCACTGTGCTCCTGCCCCAGGCACTGCTTCCTGCCCCAGGCACTGCTTCCTGCCCCAGTATCTACAACAGCACAAGATCGGAAAGGCTGCTTTTGTGAGCCAAGGCTTTGGGAAAGGCTAGACAACTATAAGACCTGCCAGTGCTCCAGTTTAATTCTTGCCAGGCCTGGAGGGTGAAGTCTTTCTGAGTAGTGAGGCTGGTGCTGGTGCTGGTGCTGGTGCTGGTGCTGGTGCTGGCGCTGGCCCTGGAGGGATGTGGCAGGTGCCAGGAAAAGAATTCTGCAGTCAGCACGTAGAAGCCTTGAACCAGGCTTCCCCCTCGGAATTACAGAGGGAAACCAGAGCTGGGGGGTGGGGGGGGTGGGGGGCTGGGAAGGGAGGCAGATCAGAGGCGCATGTTCCTCCTCAGACAAAGACCCCTAGGCTCGTCCTCCCTGTGGCCCCTGGATCTTAGAATTTCCCTTAGATGAGAGGGAATGAAGAGTGACCAGCCATGGCATTCACTATTTCCCACTAGAGGAAGAGGAGGGGTCCTCTTAGAAGGCAGCAAGTGCAGCTGCTGAGGTCACCGCACCTAGCTTCCCACTGGCCCAGCAGCACCCCTCTCCTCACCTCCCCTGGAATTGCCCTGGGGTGGCTGTGACAACCAGCAGCTGCTTTGAGGGTGGATGGGAGCAAGGAAATGGGGGGCTCTCGGGGCCCTATGGACATAATTAACTAGAACAGAGTGAAGGCAGTGTCTAAACAATGAACACGTCCATTACAGAGTACTGGCTTTGTTCCAAGCCTTGTGATGAGCAGTTTATACAGACTGTGTAGACAAACCTCACCACAGCCCTACCAGAGGGATGTACTTGTTATTCCAGCTGTGTGCAGGATGTAAACTGGGCCCAGAGAGGTTATAAGAAGGGCCAGACATCACACAGCCAGAAGGGGTTGCAGGCTATACCAAACCCAGGCTTGCATTCAACCCTCTTAACACTAAGGGTGGGTGCTATATGAAGAATTCTTGGAATTAGTAACTGTGTGAGCTAACAGGGCAATCCATGTCCCAAAAAAGCACCCATTTTACTAGGTAACCATGCGCATGTATCCTGGGGGCAGGGCTGATATAGGGTCTCACATAGCCTAGGCTGGCCTTGAACTCACTATGTAGCAAAGACTGGCCTTGAACTCCTGATCCTTGTGTTTCCATCTCCCAAATACTAGGGTTATAGCAGCGAGTTCCATGGGCACTGGAGTCCATTAACCACATGCAAGCTCCTGCATCTTGGAGGTGCCCTCAAAGCGGCTTGCCCCTGGGAATTGTGCCATCAACAGAGATGGCTTAAGTCAAGAGGGTAGAAAACCAGAGGCTCAGAGAGATCCAGCTGCAGCCAGGAACCCTGCCAGACATTCCTGAGTCTCTACGGGCCATGGAGAGCAACTGATAGAGAAATCCAGAAGAGGCCTGGGCTGTGGGGAGCTGAGGACCTGAAGATGGCAAGATGAAGTCAGCAGCAGCCTTGGGACCAAGAAGTGGATTCCGTTCAACACGTAGGGTCTAGAGCGTGAGACGAACCTTAGCGGGAAGGGCCTAGCTAACATAGGGTCTAGAGCGTGAGATGAACCTTAGCAGGAAGGGCCTAGCTAACATAGGGTCTAGAGCGTGAGACGAACCTTAGCAGGAAGGGCCTAGCTAACATAGGGTCTAGAGCATGAGACGAACCTTAGCGGGAAGGCCTAGCTAACATAGGGTCTAGAGCGTGAGACGAACCTTAGCAGGAAGGGCCTAGCTAACATAGGGTCTAGAGCATGAGACGAACCTTAGCGGGAAGGCCTAGCTAACATAGGGTCCAGAGTGTGAGACAAACCTTAGTGGGAAGGCCTAGCTAACATAGGGTCTAGAGCGTGAGACGAACCTTAGCAGGAAGGGCCTAGCTATGGCCCCAGGAGACAGTTGCCCTGACTGGCCTTGCCCACCCCCAGTTTGGAGGCAGGCACATGCCCAGGCTGAACCTCATATATGGGTACATGCAGAATCTGCCAAAGGGAACATCAGCCAGGACAAGACCCTGACTGAGCAAAGCAGTATGTTAAACACTAACATACTGCAACTCGAGTGCAAACTCAAGGCCCCAGAGATGGCTCCAGTGTATGTGATCTTACACATGTCTCTCAGCCCAGCATGATGGAGTAGGGGCAGAGGGTGACATGGTGCTTGGGGTTGATCATCATTCAGTGTGGCTTTCAGTGGAGGAAGCATTATCTTATTGTCTAAGATTCTGTGCCTTGTATCATGCTGTAGTGGAGTGTCTGTGCCACATCAGAGCTTCTCATGTTCAAACCCCACCCCCGGGGGATGCCAGTAGGACCTGGGCTTTGGGAAGGCAGCCAGACTATGAGGGTGGGGACCTGTGAATGGAATTAGTGTGCTTAGGAAAGAGGCCAGGGCTGCGGGGAGGACTCACCTTTTCAAGCACAAGCTTGAAGGCTGGAGTTTAGATGCCCAGAACACATATAAATGCAGGGTGGATGAGGCGACATGCAACCTGTGTAGTCCAGGTTCAGAAGAGAGAGGACGGGATCTCCCAGGATAAGCTGGAAGGCTAGACTAGACACATCAGTGAGCTCTGGGTTCAGGGAGAGACTCTGCCTCAATGAAGACAGTGGAGAGCAATGATTGAGGAAGACTCCTGACTTCAACCTTGGGTCTCCACATACGCATGAACAGGCACACACATACACATGGGAAGAGAAGGAAAAGGAAGATACCATAAGGCACACCCTAGCCCTTCACACTGAGAAGCCCCATATGTAAGCCCCAGGCTGTCACCAGGCACTAGCTCTGTCAGCATTCATAACTATGAGAAATAAATTTCTAATATTTGGGCATCTCCCAGCTGACAGGGTTTTGTGATAGGAACTCAAATGGACTCACTCTGGACACCTCAAAAATAGGTGTTTTGCTGTGAGAGATTTTTATTTCGTTTGTTGAAAGAAGTTCTTGTTATATAGCCCAGGCTGGCCTGGAATTCATAATTCTTGTTATATAGCCCAGGCTGGCCTAGAATTCATGATTCTTGTTATATAGCCCAAGCTGGCCTGAAATTCATGATTCTTGTTATATAGCCCAGGCTGGCCTGGAATTCATGATTCTTGTTATATAGCCCAGGCTGGCCTGGAATTCATGATTTTCCTGCCTCAGCATCCCCAAAGCTGGGATTATAAGCAACAGATTGCATTGAGCCTGGGATGCTGCGGGGCAGTCACTCCTCCATCTCTCTTCTTTGTGCATCTACTGGCTCTGGCTCCCTCTCAGTCACATGACTCACACCATGTCCACTGTGCTCCTCACTCTGGCTCACCACTGAGCCATTCTGACTCCTCCAGCTTCTGCGAACACACTGTCTAACATGGCAGCCACTAGCCACATGTGGCTTTGTTAAGTAAAATTAAATTAAACTGAAATCTGAGTTCCTCTGTCAGGCCAATTGCATGCAAGTGCTCCATCCTGGTGAGCGGCAGCCATATTGGGCACTGTGGCATGAACACCAATTTCCATCTTTCTTTTTTTTTATTTTATTTTATTATTTTTTTTAAATTAGTTTTTATTGATGCTTTGTGCATTTCATACATTTTTCCAATTCAGTTCAGGCTTATTTCCCTTTCCCTCCCCCCCACCCCCCCCCCATCCCAGATCATGCATTCTGCCATAACTGTCCTGCATCTTTCTCTCAGTTTTTTTTTTTCATTTTTAGCTATAAGTGATAATCCATGAGTACAAGCTTCCTTCATGCAAAACCTATCTGCAGGCTGTTGTGCCCAAACACCTACAGCCCCACCATCCAGTGGGGGGTGACAGGTTGTTTGTTCAATCAAGTTGATCAAATGAGTGTCCAGACTACATTGCTGTAGTTTCACCATTCACCCCAATCGCAGCCCTTACATTCTACCACGCCCCCTCTTCCGCAGGTTGTTCCCTAGGCTTAGAAAAGGGGCACAGGTGGATGAGAGGTAAAACAGTCCACTCTCTCTGGAGCTGTTGACTTGGACTCTGGTCAATTCTGGCTGTTTCCTTTCATGGGCTGACAGTTTGTCCAGGAATAACCTTTCGATCCTACTAATGAAGAACAAGCAATTAGATATATAGGTATTTAAGCAGCACTAATAGTTATGGTAGGTTACTTTAGCATAGACACATGTTTGGATATGTTAATCCATGAATTACAATTTTCCCCCCTGTTAAATATGACAGGGTCTTACTGTGGCTTATAACATCTCCTAACCTGTAGAGGATGTAAGCTTGTGGCATCAGCCATGGGTTATTTCTCCAAGGGGAGAGCCAATAGCCAATTAGATTTGGCATATACAGGCACATGGCTGCCTCTGCTGCACAGTATTTCCAGGCAGGTGAGGTGTAGCTGGTGCTGACGGTGGAGTCTTGCTTGACTCAGGGAGACCCATATTTGCTTTATTGGTTTAGTGGCCTTTGGTAACACTCTCTGGCATTCCAGAGGCCATCTGTACACTTGCATGTGTGGTCTCAATACATCCCTCCCATGTTAACGTCAGGTCTTCGGCAGCAGGGTCTTATTGCCTCTCCTCCTGTAGGTATCCCAACTTAGAGGCAAGGAGCCCTTACCTTTTGTGGGGCCTTGGATCCCCTGGCCAACATCCACCTGGTAGAACAATCCATTGCTGATGTCAGAGCTCCTGTATTAATATATTTTGCCTGAGTGCATAGCCCTAGGACTTTAGTATTATATTTGGTTCTGAACTGAGAATAATCCCTTCCACAGTTCCCATGTCTAGTAGTCAATTAAAGAAAGCAGTTTTACCGGTTTTATAAGAGATTACCTCTACAATAGTTGTCTCCAATTTACAGTTGGGGAGCGACCTCATCATTGTCATATTTCTCCTTGTTCTATGGGTGGGAAGGCAAGGAAGTCTCTCATATCAGAACCTTTGTGGCACCTAGAAGGTAAGTTTCATTAGGACTCATTATAACTAGTTGTTTCATGTAGGATCCACAGAGGGGTTCGATGTTTATGGCAATCTGAGGCTTTTCTTCCTTTGAATGTTCAGACGGGTCAGCCTTTCCGTTGTCTCTTTTTGGTACATCCTACTCAATGCAAACCTGTATCTTTTCTTTCTCAGCCATTAAGTTGGTGACGTTTTGTCCTGTTGGATCAAACAAATCTTTTCCCATAGTTAGTTTTAAGATTTGAATTGCAAGGGTTTGATGAAAAGGTTTCATGTCTTTCTGTATCCGCCCCCCCTTTTTTTAGCGTATGAGTCTCCAGAAGACAGTTGTATTATACATGACTATAGGGTGGAGTCAAGGCACAGATTTCATCAAATTCACCCATGTTGTTTTGGGTGACTATATATGATTAACTTGGGAAGCAAACTTAATTTTTACGTTAAATCATCTTAAAGAGAATGCTACAAGGTGATACTGTACAACAGAGAAATTATAGAGAACATTTGTATGTGTCAATCCCAAAGTTCTTGCTCTACAGATTTTATGTAAAGCAAATGTGGGCAACAGCGAATTATATCTCCATTTAATTCAGATGCATTACCATTTTTATCAGATTCTGTAAACCAACGTTGTTTAATATATACATGTTTACTTTTACTTTTTTTTTTTATTTATTTATTTCTGTATGTGTATCAATGTACTGTCTGCATGCAGGTTTGTGCACCCGTGTCGTGCAATGCCGCGGAGGTCAGAAGAGGGTCTCGGATTCCCCTGGAACTGGAGTTCTCCTGGAATTGGAGTTTCACACGGCTCTCGGCCGCCATATGGGTGTTGGGGATCGAACCCGGGTCCTCTGTAAGAGCGGCCGGCGCTTTTAACCGCTAGGCCATCTCTCCAGCCCTACTTTTACTTTTACTAAGTCCTAAAACACCATGTGTCCTGTAGACAGTGTCTAGGCGAAACTGGGTACTTGCTGAGCTCACGTCAATTAAATATGCCTTAATCGAATATACACCCGTGTCCCTCTCCCACCCATCCCCCCTTTCCAATTCACCATTTCAGTCCATTTTCTGATGCAGTCTTTCTGTTGTTCTTTTACTATGCCTCCCTCTCCATGAGAAATATTTATATCTGGGTTGTTGGTACTAGCATCCACATATGAGGGACACCATTTGTCGTTTGTTTTTCTGGGACTGTGTTACTTCACTTAACATAATGTCTTCCAGCTCCATCCATTTACTTGCAAATTTCATGATGTTGTCCCTCTTTACTGCTGCATAGTATTCCATTGTATACATGTACCACATTTTCTCTATCCACTCGTCAGTTGAAGGGCACCTGGGCTGGTTCCAGCTTTTTGCTATTGTGAACAGAGCTGCAATAAACATAGCTGTGCATGTATCTTTGCAGTAAGTTGTGTCTTGTGGGTATATACCCAGGAGTGGTATGACTGGGTCAAATGGGAGGCTCATTTTGAGTCTTCTAAGGGTTCTCCACACTGCTTTCCATAGTGGCTGTACAAGTTTACATTCCCACCAGCAATGGATGAGTGTTCCCCTTTCCCCACAACCTCTCCAGCACTTGGTATCATTCATGTTCCTGATCCTAGCCAGTCTTATTGGAGTAAGGTGATATCTCAGAGTGGTTTTAATTTGCATTTCCTTAATTATCAGAGATGTTGAACACTTCTTAAGATGTTTCTCGGCCATCTCTAACTCCTCCTCTGTGAAGTCTCTATTCAGATCTTTGCTCCATCTTTTGAATGATTCATTTGTTTTCTTTCTTCTTTGTTTTTTGAGTAGCTTGTATACTCTGGAAATTAATGCTTTGTCAGAATAGGTCTTCTCCTCACTTCCTTTATTGCTTCCTGTACATCAAAGGAAGCAATAAAGGAAGTGAGGAGAAGACCTATTTTATTATTTTTTATGTGTATGAATGTACTGTCTGCATGCAGGTTTGTGCACCTATGTCGTGCAATGCCATGGAGGTCAGAAGAGGGTGTCGGATTCCCCTGGAACTGGAGCCAAAGATGGTTCTCAGCCACTGTATGGGTGCTGGGGATTGAACCCCGGTTCTCTGCAAGAGCAGTCAGCACTCTTAACTGCTAGGCCATCTCCCCATCAATTTCCATCTTTCTAAAAACCATTGCACAGCACTGTACAGGACCACTGTGGCAGATGGAATAATGGGTGGATGCAACGGTGGGTGGATGCAATGGTAGATAGAATGGACTGTTGGATCACATGATGGATGGATGGATGGATGGATGGATGGATGGATGGATGGATGGCATTCACTCAGTCTTTAGCCAAGACCTAAAGTGTTTGGACATGAGACACAAAACCATTTGTACATACTGCATACTCTTCAACTCCCTTCAGACTTGAGTTGGGGTGATAGCTTGCAAGATGAGGCAGAGCACAGAAAGCTGCAAGTGAGGATTTAGGAATTTGAAGGCGACTCCAGTTTAGGTAGCAGAGAGAATCTCTGAGACCTGGTCCAGGACTTCCTCCTCCTCCTCCTCCTCCTCCTCCTCCTCCTCCTCCTCCTCCTCTTCCTCCTCAGTACTGAGGGTTGTAAAGAGGAAATCAGGAAGGGCCGGGATGGGAGGGGGGTGATGCAGATGTGATCCTCCAGGCACAGTTTCTCTGGCTACTCTCCAGAACTCTCTCTGTAGAAGTGGGGCAGGGGAGCAAGGGTGGAGAAGAAAGCCCTGGGACAGGACCTGCCCTGGCCAAGCATACTGAACTCTGCAATGGATTAGGACCGGAAAGACCTGAGTTCAGATCACTCCTCTTGCCCTGAGGTTTTGTGTGGTACTGAAGGAAGTCACTCTCCTCAAGCCTCAGTTTCCATCTACAAAGGGAAGATGTACATGCTTCCTTTGCCCTTCTGTATGGTACAGAAAGGACTCAGTGCATAGGGTCATCTCCCTGCACAGCTCATTGTGGGGTGGTGCTCCATGTATGCAGACCGACCGGTGCCTGAGGTTAGCCAGTACACAGCCTACGCAGCTGTGTTAGCAGCCCTGTATGTGGAAGTGTGCTGCACCCCTAAGATGTAAATACATTTTCCAAGGGAGGGGGGCCCCCAGCATCTCATTCTAGGAAGACTTTGATCAGCGCTCCACATTCTCTGCCCCCTCTTAAAGCAGGCTTAGCAAGTTGTAAAGCTAATTTGGGGCCAACTGCCTTGGAAATTAATGTAAAATATGTGGAATCAAGCCTCATTTTCCAGAGCTTCAGGAAGGGAAATTTGCCTAATTTATGGCATAAATAAAAAATGATGGGCTGAGGCTAATTTGCATACTTTTATTTCAATTGGGGTTAAAAACAAAGATTTGTTTTGTTTTCACTTTTATTTCCTTTTTTGTACATCATCTTGCTTTTGGAGAAAGCCTCAGCTCTCTCATTAATCCCAATGTCAAAGGTCCGAGCATGTAACCAACTCCCATGCCTACTTTTCTCAGCTTCCGAATTTAACTGACAATAACCCACAGCAGGGGGTTGCTGGGTAGAGTTAGGAGCTGTGGGAAGTAAGAGGACCATCCTGGCATAGGGGAGTGGCAGCCATAGCACTGTGTTCCTTCACCAACGCATCTATGACCACTGTCACCATTCACTAAGTGATCTTGGACATGACAACTCAGAACTTCCCCAGGTGCAACATTACTGCACCCCCACGTGCATTACTCAGAGCTCAGAACCTCTGCGTACACTCGCTCACACACTGCAGAACCCAGTGGTGTATAAACAGAAGGGATGCCTCGCCCTCACCAGCGATCTCCACCCCCATACACTGGCAAGTCTGGGAGCCTTGCTCCCTTGCTGGGGCCTCGGATCCTCTAAGGCAGGGGCTCCATTTTATTTCTCCCTCCATCCCTACCTCTCAGTACTGCACTTCCAAATGACAGAGGCCCCGAAAACACAGGACGCTGCATTCATGGTTGGGATACATCACCATCCTTGATTACCATGCAGGACATGCTGTATGTGCGCTCATGTGTGGGCATGTGTATGCATGTAGGTGCATGTGTCCCTGTCCATGTGTGTGGATTTGTGCTCATGTGGAAGCCAGAGGTGGATTTCAGATATAAAAGTCCACCTTATTTTCCGAGACAGGGTGTCTCACTGAGCCTAGCTCTTGCCCTTTGTGACTACACTAGCTGGCCAGTCAGCCACAGGAATCTGACCACCCTCTTCTCCCCAAACCTCATCACTCGCTTTTGCGTGGGTTTTATGTGGGCCCTGGGGCTCCAAAGTCAGGTCCTCGTGATAGCACAGCAAACATTTTTCCCACTGAGCCACTTCCCCAGCCCAGCAAGTACTTCTTATCTACACACATGCAAATGTGGAAGAGTCTTCCACACAAACTGGAAGCCCCTTGTCTCTGTGTCACTAACGTCTAGCTCAAAGCATGGAGCATTGGGCCATCAGCAGGTGCTCAGGAGGGTGGGACAGTGATGGACAGCTCTGACTTGAGGGTGACAGGCCAAACATCTACTGGCAGAAAAACCTTGGACAAGTTATCTGCCTTTGTGGAAACAGTATGTGCAGGAGAAGTAACCATACCCCCCCCCCCCACTGAGGGAGCACACACAGGAGGGACTCTCCCATGGAGAGCTTAGCACCAGGCCTGGTATGCAAGCTGGGTGCTCTGGGGAGCTGCTACTATGCATGGCAAACGCCAGCCTTTCTCAAGCATCCCGGGATGAGAGCAAGGCCTTTGGTGTGGGATAATCAGCCAGAACAGGATTCACAATTTTACGACCCCCAGTAGATAAAACATTTTGTGAGGATCTGAAGAGAAGCGTGGCTTTATGACCAGCACACCTATGCTCTGCTTCCCAATTTAAGGTATTTTATTATCTTGGTTTATAAAATGAGGCTCCAGCAGGAGGCTCAGGTTCAGGTGAGCCCATCCACCACTCTCTGCCTCGTGGTTTATAAGCAAAGTTCAGGTCAGATCAGCATAGAATTCTGGAGAACAATGGCCCAGCCACAGCACTTTCCTGAGCCCCTACATGCTCCCTGAGCCCTTGTACCCTCCCAGAGCTCTGGCAACCTCCTGGAGCCCAGATCCCTGCTGAGCGCAGGTGACATCCCTGAGCTCCCACTCCCTCCCTTCGCTACAGTGTCCTCCCTGAGTCCCAGCATCCTCCCTGAGTCCCGGCATCCTCCCTGAGTCCTAGCATCCTCCCTGAACCTCTGGGTCTTCCCTGAGCCTCTGAGTCCTCCCTGAGCCACGGAGTTCTCCCTAAGCCTGGACAGCTCCACAGGGATGCTATGTGGGCAGCCTCTGAGCAAAAGGGCCCAGAGGGTACCATCCTTTCCCCACCAAGCTCCCCTTAGTTCCAAAGCAAGTAGAGTAGATTCTTCACTTAAGTATTGGTGTCCATAATAGCCTCGAATTATAGCTAAGAAGGCTGAGACACTTAGAGAGAACTCTTGGTGAAGTTGGAGTCATTTGTTCGTTTCTTCCAGACCTATTATCTCTTTTTTTTTTTAATTAATTTTTATTTATTTCTGTATGTGTATGAATGTACTGTATGCATGTAGGTCTGTGCACCCGTGTCGTGCAATGCCGCGGAGGTCAGAAGAGGGTCTCGGATTCCCCTGGAACTGGAGTTCTCCTGGAATTGGAGTTTCAGACGGTTCTCGGCCGCCATGTGGGTGCTGGGGATCGAACCCGGGTCCTCCGTAAGAGCGGTCAGCGCTCTTAACCGCTAGGCCATCTCTCCAGCCCAGACCTATTATCTCTTTATCCAAAATGTTCTACCCTGTACTGAGTGCTTAGCAGGTGCCTGGGTTACGATGATATAGGAAACACATCTTCACCACCAAGGAACTTTGCCTGTAAATGTTCTTTGAGCTCAAGCACGATTCATTCCTGTGTGTCCCCTCTCTGCCATCCCTCCAATGAGTCAGCACTGGGGGTGGGGGACATGAGCCCTGGGACTACTGCCTACAGCCTTAGTTGAAATTTAAACCTACCAGTCTGGTTCATACTCGTGCATCTTCCTTTCTTCAAAGCTACCTAGTTTATGCTCTTTAATGAGCCAAATAACTGCATCATTTTCAGAGAGCCTCCAATAACCACCCAGAACTCACAAAGACAGAAGAGCAGCCTGACTCGTATGCTCTTGGTCACCACTCATGTCAGTGGTCACCACAGCATGTTGGTGTCTCGATGTGCCTGGGAAAATCCATCCTGGGGGGTGGGGGCTGCTCAGAGCCCTACAGATGCAGCCAAGTGTGTTGTAGCTCTTAATAAGAGGCATAATATTTCTGTAAAGAATTTGCTTGGACAATCAGTTAACAAGGTTTACCCCAATACAAATTAATTATTCCAGGTCCTGGGGTGGTTCATCCTAAGCTGTAATCAAAGGAGCCATTCCTTACACATGCAGGGTAGCCGCTACTATATCAATTACAAATAAGGCAAGGAATCAGTACTGTGGAAAATGAGACTTTTTCAGATGAGGAAACTGAGGCGCATGGGGGGGGCGGGGGGACAGACTCCATGACTCAGCACTTCCTTGGCCATTTTCCCTTTGACATAAATGTGTTTATAGTGTACAGGCCAGGTTACCTTACAGGATGACCCTGGAATTCAGCGTACACTCTCATTTCTAGACTGGTGGACTGCCGTCCTTAGCGGTCTGCCAATTGTTTTTCTTCACCAGTTTCCTTTCTGTGATTAGAAAAAGGCTCAGGATTCTCCAGTCCTGCTCTCTTCCCTGGCTGTGGTGCTGAGCAACATGTCTTCCATCCTTCTCAGATCCCTGCTCAGATCCCTCCTTCCCCTCACTGCCCACCATGTTTCCACAGCATCTTTCCCCGGAGGCCATGAGAAGGGCAGGGGCTGATGCACAGCTCACCCTCAATCAGCAAACAGTTCGTGCATGCCCTTCCTCAGGCTCCACTCAGTGTGCCCACGCCACAGCCACTAGAGCGGGAGCCAGTGTGCCCACACTGCAGAACCTAGACTCTCTCAGATCCCAAACATGCATTCTTTTGGTCAGCCAATATTCATCAATATTCCATGAGCTGGGCTGGATCCTCCCAGCATGTGTAATGAGGTGGCAATGTCAGCCCATCCCTGTAGGGCAAAGAGGCCAGGTGTACCCCTGTGTGGTGACAAACAACATAGAGAATCTCAGGATTGTGCTTTGTGGCCCAGGAACCACTACTGTCCCTCTCTTGAGTCTCTGTTCCCATCTCTGAATTGAATAGGGTGCATTCATCAGTGGACATCACTTTGGATGCTTTTAAAGACACAGAAGGCCGGGTAATCCCGTTCCTTACTTGCTGCTCAGAATCCTGACTGAGCTGTGCACTGCCTTCCTGGTATTTCTGATGCATCTGTTAACCTTGCCTGGATTTTTTTGTTTGGCGTGTGTGTGTGTGTGTGTGTGTGTGTGTGTGTGTGTGTTCACATATTTATGTGTACATGCAGTGCCTGGAGGCCAGAAGCTGACGTCAGGGGTCTTCCTCCACCACTCTCTGCCATATTCTTTGAGACGGGCTCTCTTACTGAACCTGGAGCTTAGCAGTCCAGTGAGACTGGCTCTAGGGATGCTCCCGTCTCTGTCTCCTCAGCACTGGGATTACAAGTGTCACCTCCTTGCCCAGCTTTTACCTGGGCTCTGAGGATCTGATCTCAGGCTTTTACAGCAAGCTCTTTGCTGAGTGGGCCCCGGTGCCTCTCACCTGGACCCTACCTGAGCCTTTGCTCCGGTCATGCACCTATATTTACACCATGTTCCCACCAAGCTCACACCCTCAATCAAGTCACACACTAATCCTCTGAGCCAACCATGCCCCCCCATGTTACAGCACACACACACACACACACACACACACACACACACACACACACACACCATGTTTCAGCAGCCACAGACCTGAGGAGACTGGGCAGGAGCTGCCACAGTCAGTACCTGTCCCCGTGACTCTAGGATCCTGCTGCATCCCAGTGCTGTGAATGGGATAGGAGTCTCTCCCTACCCACAACCCCCCTCCACAGGGGCAGCCCTGCTCTCCTGGCTCCTCTTTCCTGAAAATCTAGTTAACTCCTTTAATGAGCCACGTAAATGTGCCCTGTGAAGTGTGTGATCAATCATGCCCTGGCTGCCCACAAGCCCGGCATAGGTCTGCGGTGCCCCAGGGACAGCCTGGCTGACATGAATTATTGCATCCATCAGCCTGCTTTTCCACTCCTGTGCTTACAGGGGAGCCACTGTGTCTGGGATGAGTTGACGCTTGGGCCTCATCTCCTTGCTCAGGCAGAGAGAAGTTGCCAGAGTTTGAGGCATTTGAACAAGTGACATGAAGCCAATGTGGCCAGGTCACCAAGAAGAGGGCTATGAAGCTGGTGGTAGTGTTAAAAAGAACTATTGCCCTAAGCTGAGGAGATGCTCAGTGGTTAGTGCCTCCTGCACAAGCATGGGGTCCCGAATTCAGCCGGGCAGCCCTTCTATGCTTCTGGAGCTCAGAAAGCAGAGACAGGATCCCCTGAGCAAGCTGGTGAGCTAGGTTAGCCAAATCAGTGAGCTCTGGATGCAATTGCGAGTCTCCAACTCACTGAATAAAATAGAGACCAGTCAAGAAAGCATCAACCTCAGGCCTTCACACATGTGTGAACAGGCATACAAACACACACACACACACACACACACACACAAGAAAATTTAAAAAGAGAACCATCATCCTCCCAAGTGAGGTTGTGCAGGAGTGTAATCCCAGCACTCGGGAGGCTGAGGCAGGGTGACCACGAGTCCAAGGCCAGCTTTGGGTCACAGCAAAGCCCTGTCTCAAAAACAGAAAAGAGGGGGCTGGAGAGATAGCCTAGCGGTTAAGAGCACCGACGCTCTTGCAGAGGACCCGGGTTCGATCCCCAGCACCCACATGGCGGCTGAGAACCGTCTGTAACTCCAATTCCAGGAGAACTCCAGTTCCAGGGGAATCCGAGACCCTCTTCTGACCTCCGCGGCATTGCACGACACGGGTGCACAGACCTGCATGCAGACAATACATTCATACACATACAAAAATAAAAAAAAAAAAAAAACAGAAAAGAACAGAATTATCCACTTTCTTATTAAGGTGCAACAAGGCCGACTGTTATAAAGACTGTCACCAAAGGTATAGAGACCACAGCACACAGGTGAGTGGGCTCTACTCAGTCTAGACACGGCATGGGGAGAGGGGATTTACAGCCAGGAACAGGGTTGGTGGAAGAAGGCCACTCAGAAACAGCCAGGTGAGGGGTTTCCAATATAAGATAGGCCAGGGAGGGCCAGGGAGGTGGGTCAGTGAGTAGAGCGCAACGAGGACCTGAGCTCAGTCCTCAGAACCATGTGAAAATGCCAGGCATGATGGCACACTGTTGTAATCCCAGAACTGGAGAGGTGGGGATAGGAGGATCCTGGGAGATCACAAGGTGCCCAGCCTAGATTAATTGCTGAGCTCCAGGCCAGGGAGGGGCCCTGTCTCAAAGGAAGTGGACCACATTCCGAGGACGACATTGGGATTGTCCTCCAGCTTCCACACATATTATACACATGAATGCACATGCTTTAAAAAAAAAAACAAAAGACAAGCAGGGGGACCAAACATTATCTAGGGCCGGAACTGGATAAGGTGGGTTCACAGTGAGGAAGGGAGTTCTCGGCCTTTCCCACCGCGGTGGACTGTGTCCCTTCTTACACTGAAGCCACTTTAAGTCCCTCTCTCCCTTGAGTTGCTTCCTGCTACCTATTTGGTCACAAAAGTGACAGAGTTGAATAGTTCTTTCTCAAAGCTGGATTTTATAAGGTGGACCTGGCAGAAGGTTCTGGAATTTAGCCAGACAGAGACTCTTTGCAGTGAAATGCACAGAGTCCTACAAGGTGGGGAAGCTGACAGCAGGTGAGGAGACGGTAGTTCAGCTGGGTTTAGAAGCAGACACAAGCCTGTTTGGGTTTGAAAATGCTGTTTGTGAGGCAGAATCATTAAAGATGGAGGCAGAGTCTTTCAAGAATGCTTTGTAGTGAGAGCTTTCAGGAGTGAATTCTCCCGGCCCCCACCCACCAGGGGAAGCCAACTGGCTGCCTCTTCTATTAGGCTATGATCAGAGATGTTGAAACACCTTCCCTGCCCACCCTTTCTGTACCAGGAGGAGATGTTGGATGGTCAGAGGATACTCAGGGCTTTCTAGAAGTCCACAGGGCTCCCAGCCTTGTCAAAAACCTCCAGTTCACCTCTGCTTCACCTGCTCACCCAGCCAGGCTCTTCAAGAGCCTTCCTTCTGCATCAGAGAAGATAGGAAAAAAATACAGATGTGGGGAAATTATGCTGATTTCACACTCCTGAATCCTGATCAGACTGTATCAGAATCTGACATTTATATTATATTATATTATATTATATTATATTATATTGTATCATATTGTATTACATATATATGTATATTTGTATATAATATATATATGTATATATATATACATATATATATATAAAATCACTGGCTTCCTGTACGCTGTTGGCCCAACATTACTTGAGTAAATTAAATGACATTTATAATACAGCTTAAACAAAAAAATGTGCTCGGGGCAGAAATTAGACATAGCAAGCTTGTTCTGGCAAAAGACATTTTTATAAATGCAGGAAACACCTGAACCAATTCAGAGGGCCTGTCATTTTGATTTAAAGCCAGAGAAGTGGGGCTGATCTTTAACAAGAAGTCACAATTAACTGGGTAAGAAAGGAGTTTTGGATGCTGATCCTCCAAAGTGACCTTCCCTGGACTCAAGAGCCTGGTGAGAAGTGGGCTGGCCTGTGACTGACATCTAGAACCCTTTTTCACTTGCACAGACATAACCCATACATCACCTATAACTTCCAAAAGTCCCTTCCTCCAGGGAGCCTTCCTGGTCCAGGGGAGCTAAGTTGAGATCAGCACATTGGATCACCCACATCCACCATTCCAAGCTTATGGTTTCAAATAATAGTCCCTTATTCCATCTGTCCCGTGTGTCTGTGTTCTGTCTGGGCTCAATCAGGAGATTATTCTGCTCCACGTGGTACTGAGAAGAGCCGCAGGCATCCAGAGTCTTCATTGAGCTAGAAGGTCCACAGAGCTTGCCATGGAGAGTGCTGATCACCCAGGCATGCAAGGGGGGCTGTCCAGGAACAAGGATAAAAGTGAAAATCTCCTTCTGTATCTGTTTATACAGAGAGCTCTTGTCTTGTTCATTTCCAGAACACAGCAGGTGCAGTTGGTTCAGGTTCAGTTGGAACGCCAGTCCCAGGTGCTCAGTCCATGTGTATTTCCTCTTAACCCAAGAGGCCACTGTGACATGTTGCAGGAATCCAAGGGCGCATACTGGTATTCATTTATAGTGGCAGCAGCAATCGTGATGACATTGTCATAACAATGGTTAATACCGGTTGTAAGTATTAATAACAACATAATTTCAACTGCTTTAGTGCTAATAAATGTAATACTGCCTACATTTAAGCTGCATTTGGCCATTTAGAATAGACTTCCATTTCCATTCATTACCTTGTTAGTCTAACCAACAGCCTTGTAGAATGCCGACAGGGCCTTTTGTATCAATCCTGTTTGTGAATGAGGAAACTGAGGCAGGGGTGGGCTCCATCTACCCGCTCTTCAATGGTCACATGGAGAAATTTATCAAGTGCCTGCTACATGCCACTCACCCCAGTGACTCCATGTCCTTCATATCACCACCTCATCACAGATGTGGAAACTGAGGCACAGAGCCGTGGAATCCTGTGCTTGTCTGTCTCCCAGCTGGGGTTCCCCTCTCCATCATTCCATCTTGGGAGTCTGTGGATCTTTCTAGGCTGCTATATCTACTTCCTCCAAGATCATCACTTTTAGGGGGAGGTTTGTGAGAGGGTCTCACCATGCAGTTGAGGCTAGCCTTGAACTCACTATGTAGCCCAGGTTGGCCTCAAACTCAGAATCCTCCTGCCTCAACTTTCTAAAGGCTGGGACTATGGGTCTTTACCACTATGTCAGCTCCTATGTCACCATCTTTTTAATTACTTTGAACTGATATAATAGATGACATTCACATTAAAAATAGTGTGCAGGGCACTGGGGAGAAGTTCAGTGGGTGAAGTTTGGTGGGTGAAGTGTTGGCCTCACAAACATGAGGGGCTAAATTTGTTGGTCCCTGGAACACACATAAAAATTAGGCATGGTGGAGATGGCAGCCACCCAGCCTCGCCTAATCCATATGCCCCAGCTCCCAGTGAGAGACCCTGTCTTAAAACCAAGGTGGATATTCTGAACCACACCAAGGTTGACCTCTGGCCTCCACACAGGAACACAGTTACACGTCACCTACACATACCCCCACATATATGAACACACACACACACACACACAATCAAGTTAAATTAAAAAATAAAACCAGTTCACAGTATCGAGTGAGGGGCTCCTTTGAGTAACTCCCACCCCTCCCCAGGCATTTCTGAGCACTTGAAGACTCTATCTCCAGCTCTTTCAGTTCTGCTGTGATTACTGCAGCCGCAGTGAAGGATACTAATTATCAGCCCTCAGTCCCACAACATTTCACAATGGCCTCTTGGGTCAAGAAGGCCCTGAATTTGGAATGAGCATTCAGAACCATGGCCTTTCTGCGGAGCTGAGCCTACTGGGAAGAAATGTCAGATAAGCAAGCTGCCTCTGTATAGAGTTACAGGTCTGGACTTGCTCCCGCGAAGCCGGAAATCAAGCAAGTCTAGTTCTCAGCATCTGTGACAAAACCCACCAGCCTGTATTTTGGGGGTATTTTCTATGTCCCAAGTTCAAGTTCCAAAAGGCAGGTTAGTTCAGGGCTGTGTAGGTTGGCTCAAAGTCAGGTTTCCTGAGTTCAAATCCCCTCCTCTTCCAATTATCAACCATATCATCACAGACATGTTATTTGATCCCTTGCTGCCTTGGTTTCTTCATAATTAATGGAGATTTTATAATAATGTATGTTCTATAAGGTTGTGGAGATGGGGAAGTAGACACTCCATAGACCAGCTGGATGCATGGCCTCCTCCAAAAGCAAGCCAGTGGGACCAGTGTGCTGGGAATCCATCTTGGATTTCTTGAGCACTGAGCTGAGGAGAGGGAGAATAGAATGCCACCACCAGAGGAAACCCACAGCGATGACGCTGCTGTGTGGCAATCAAGGGCTTCTCCCTTCACATCTCAGTGAATACTTGAGGGACTTGGGACTGAGCACAGTGCCTGAGGAGGAGACCAAGTACCTGAGGAGGAGACCGAGTACCTGAGTAGGAGACCAAGTACCTGAGGAGCAGGCCTGAGCTGGATCTCTCTAAGGAGCATCTGTGAGGCAATGATCTCTCATACAATGAGAGTGAAGAAGGAGAGCCATCGATCAGCCTCTTCCTTTCTCTGACCCTCAGCTTCCTCATCTATAATGACCAGGTTGGACTGGACCATCTCTAGGATACTCTCACCACAGAGCTTAAAGAGTTGTAATGAAATGTAAATGTGTCTAGTTAAAAAGTGAGCATGAGGAGTCAGGGTCCACTATCAGCTTACTGTGAGACACTGAGAAGTTGCTTCAGTATTCCTTCTAGCTATCTTTCCTTCTACCTGTGCATCCATCTACTCATCCATCCATCCATCCATCCATCTGTCTATCATCTGTCATTCGGTCTCTCTCTACCCATTTGTCATTTTATTCTTTTTTAAATTTCTTTATTTTTTTTTTATTTTTTATGTGTATGAATGTACTGTCTGCATGCAGGTCTGTGCACCCATGTCATGCATTGCCATGGAGGTCAGAAGAGGGTCTCGGATTCCCCTGGAACTGGAGTCAAAGACGGTTCTCAGCTGCCATGTGGGTGCTGGGAATCGAACCTGGGTCCTCTGCAAGAGCAGTTGGCGCTCTTAACCACTAGGCAGTCTCTCCAGCCCCTGTCATTCTATTCTTGAATTAATCCATCATCCATCTACCTTTTTTCTGTCCACCTAGCTTCCTCCCATCCATTTATCTACCTTTCTACTCATCCATTTATCTGTCCATCTACCCACCCATCAACTTTTCACCAATCCCTGTCCATCCATTTATCATCCACCTATTAATTAGTCCATCCATTTATGTATCCATCCTTCCTTCCATTCATTCATCTTTCCCTACAGCCATTCATCTATCCATCCATCTACCCATCATCTGTCTATCAATCTCTGTCCTTCATTCATTAACTTGTCCCTTGTTAAGTCTATTTTTCTTCATATATATATATATATATATATATATATATATATATATTATATAGTGTTTGGTGTGTGTGTGTGTGTGTGTGTGTGTGTGATGCAGAAATACCTGCAGAAGCAAAAGAAGGCATTGGAGCTCCTGGAGCGACACTTACACTTGGTTGTGAGATGCCTGATGTGGGCTCCAGGAGCCAAACTCGGGTTTTCTGCAAGAGCACCAAGCATCTTAAACACTGAGCTATCTGTCCAGCCCTTTCTTTCTTTTTTATTGCATTTATTTATGTGTGAGTGTGAGGAGTGAGAAGATAACTTTGTGGAGCCAGTTCTCCCCTTCCACCATGAGGGTATTAGGGATTAAACTTTGGTCCTCAGGCCTGCCAGCAGGTGCCTTTACACACTAAGCCATCTCCCTAGACCCCAAGGTCCATCCATCTGTCTATCCATCTACCTCACTCCCTTCCTTCTCCCTATCCATCCATTCATGATGGCATCCACTTGTTAGTGCATCAACATACTCATCTGTTTATCCGAACTTCCATCCATCTGTCCATTCACCCACCTCTCCACTCACTCATCTGTTCACCAGTCCACCCCTGTGCCTGCTCATCTTCTATCTGCCATTCACTTCTCCATCCCAAACCGTCTCATGCAAAGACATTTTAAGAGCCTGATTGGGGGTTCAATTCCCAGCATGCACATGGTGGCTAACAACCATCCCTAACTCCAGTTCCAAGGGAATTCTATGCCCTCTTCTTAACTCCATGGGCATTATATGACACAGGTACACTTACATACATGCAGGGAATACATTAATACACATAAAATAAAAATAAAATATGTTTTATGCTTTTATTGATGTTTTGTGTATTTCAGACAACATTTCTCAGTTCACTTCAGGCATATTCCCTTTTCCCTCCCTCCCACCCCACCCCAGATCATGCATTCTGCCATAACTGTCCTGCATCTTTCTCTCAGTCTTTTTATTATGTTTAGGAATTCACATTTTCCTCCATTAATTTTATATTACTCTAAAATATAGATACATATTCTCCACCCATATACAGTAATTACAGAGTCTGAAAATAAGTAGTGGGTGGATTCTAGAGCCCATTGAGAGATTTACATTATAATAACAGTTGCTTTCAGATAAACAGAAATATAACAATAATGTTGATCAGCTTGCCTTTCATCTGGGGATTTGGTGTTAGCATCCACAAGCAAGGGAAACCATTCCCTGTTTGTTTTTCTGGGACCGTGTTACTTCACTTAGCATAATGGCTTCGAGCTCCATCCATTTACCTGCAAAGTTCATGATGTCATCTTTCTTTACCACTGAATAGTATTCCATTGTGTAGATATACCACATTTTTGTCATCTACTTATTTGTTGAGGGGCATTTGGGTTGGTTCCAGCTCTTCGCTATTGTTAAGAGAGTTGCAATAAACATGGATGTACATGTATCTTTGCAGTAGGATGAGTCTTTGGGGTATATACCCAGGAGTGGTATAACTGGGTCAGGTGGTAGGCTCATTTTGAGTCTTTTAAGGGCTCTCCACACTGCTTTCCATAATGGTTGTACAAGTTTACATTCCCACCAGCAGTGGATGAGTGTTCCTCTTTCCCCACAACCTCTCCAGCATTTGGGGTCTTTTGTTTTCTTGATCTTAGCTAGTCATAACAGAGTGAGATGATATCTCAGAGTGCTTTTAATTTGCATTTCCTTAATTATTAATGATGGTGAACACTTTTTAAGATGTTTCTCAGCCATCTTTAATTCCTCACTGGTGAAGTCTCTGTTCAGCTCTTTTGAGTAGGTCATTTGTTTTCTTCTTTGTTTTTTGAGTAGTTTATATTCTTGATGTTAATGCTCTGTCAGATGTATCACTGGTGAAGATTTCCTCCCACTCATTCCTCAACATGATCAAAGCCATATATAGCAAACCCACTGCCAATATCATCCTAAATGGAGAAAAATTGGAACCATTTCCCTTAAAGGTGGGAACCTGGCAAGGCTGCCCCTTGTCGCCACTCTTCTTCAACATAGTGCTTGAAACACTTGCTAGGGCAATAAGACAAGAGAAGGAAATTAAAGGAGTACTAATTGGAAAAGAAGAAGTTAAGCTGTCCCTCTTTGCAGATGATATGATAGTTTATTTCAGGGATGCTAAAAACCCCATCAGAAAACTTCTAGAAACAAGAGTTTTAGTAAAGTAGCAGGATACAAAGTTAACCTAGAAAAATCAGTAGCCTTTCTTTACACCAACAATAAACAAGTGGAGAAGGAATATAAGAAGACCTTCTCACTCACAATAGCCTCAAAAACAATAAAATACCTGGGAACAAACCTAACCAAAGATACCAAAGACATCTACAACAAAAATTTTAAACCCCTGAAGAAGGAAATTGAAAATGACATCAAAAAATGAAAAGATCTCCCATGCTCATGGATTGAGAAAATTAATATAGTAAAAATGTCCATTTTACCTGAATTGATATACAGATCCAATGCAATCCCAATCAAAATCACCATGAGCTTCTTCACAGACTTGAGAAAAAAATCCTTAAATTCATACGGAAAAACAAAAGACCCCAAATAGCTAAACCAACCCTGAGTGAAAAATGCAATACAGGGGGCATTGCTTTACCAGACTTCAAACTATATTATAGGGCCATAGTCATAAAGAAAGCCTGGTACTGGCACAAAAACAGACCCATTGACCAATGGAACAAAATTGAAGATCCAAACTTGAGCTCATACAATTTCAGCCACCTCATATTCAATAAAGTGGCCAAAAAAGCTTCCTTTGGAGTCTCCCATTTGCCTGAAGCCACACAAATTAAAATCATCTTTATTGTGACATTTTTAAAAAGCATTGCAATTATGATTTTGAAATTATTTTGTTACTAGCAATGTTCTCAATTTCCATTTGTCTGTAATTTCTTTAAAGTCATCATGAATCCTCAGGAATCCCTGCAACATGAGATTCTAAACCCATCATCCCTTTCCAAGCATAATGAAACTTTTATGAACACTAAATTTAAAAAAAAATACTGAGGTTGACATAATGGAACATTCTGGAAGCATTTCATTTAAGCCTTTATTAATTTTGCTTTTTCTGTTTTTATTTTACCATTTTGGAGGGCGTATATTCTTGGCAGCTCTCAGGTGTTTTCATGGGCTCTTAGAAGCATGTAAGCCTCAGGGCCTTATGGGTAAAACAAGCCTGTTTCTCAAGTCATACCAGCCTGCGCTTCCTGATCCACACTGAACAGAGGAGGGAGATGAGGCACAGCAGACCAGATCACCCAAGGGAGTATCTCCATTAGGAGGTGTCTTCATGCTCACCTCTACACCAGGCCTTTTCTGTCCCTCATAGAAACATTCCCAGACAGAAGGGGGAGATGAAGGTGCTTCGAGCGCTCACCATAAATTCCAATGAGTAGCTCCTTTCACGGGGGGTGTTTTGATGACTTACTGAAATGTGAAATTGCAGAGTTATCACCTGTGCTTATGTTGAGAACAGGGTTTTTTCCCAGTTAAAAGGAGATTTCAAGAAATGCTGAAAGTTTCAAGATAATGAAGGCAAATTGCTGTTACAATAGCAGGGAATTGTGAGGGGTGTGTGTGTGTGTGTGTGTGTGTGTGTGTGTGTGTATGTGTGTGTGTGTGTGTGTGTGTGTGTGTGTGTGTAACATGAAGAGATGAGAGAATTCCTCAGGGTTAAAAACAGCCTGTCTGTCACCACAGCAATTCACATGATATAAAAGCGCCCCCCTCTGAGGAACTAAGAAACGTACTGGAGGAGTCGGTGAGTGTCCTCAGCTGCGTCCCTTACTTAGACAAACACCTGAGCCAGGTGGCCCACACCTGTGATCCTAGTTCTCAGGAGGTGGAGGAAAGAGGCTGAGGAGTTCAAGATCAAGATCATCCTGGGTTATATGTGGTGAGCTTGAAGCCAGCCTGTGGGACATGAGGCTTTGTAAAACAAAAACGGGGGCTGGGAAGATGACTTAGTCCCTGAAGGCCTTACCAGGCAAGCAAAAAAGCATGAGTTCAGTCCCCAAAATCCATACAACAAAGCCCAGCCCTGGACAGGTGGAGACAGGTGGGTCCTGGGGCCTGGTGGCTGGGCAACCTAGCCTACTTGGCGAGTTCCAAGCCAGTGAGCGACCCTGTCTCAAAAACATGGGTGGACAGCACCCAAGAAACAATACTCATGGTTTCCCCTCTCATCTTATGCACACACACACACACACACACATGCGCGCACACATGCACACACACACACACACACACACACACACACACGCACACGCCATACACACATGCGAAGAAACCACAAAAGATGGACACACATGACTCAGAGAGGGACAGTAATCTACCCAAAGTCACAGAAAAATTTTCTCTCCAGCACTGACCCGTCGCCTTCCTTTAGGAAAAATAGCTGATGTGTGAACGCGCCAATTCCAGCTTGTAACTTACTGTCTGATGTGTGTGAACGTGCCGATTCCAGCTCGTCACTTACTGTCTCATTTAATGTGTCTTCTCAAGCATTTGAGGAAAAGCCACTTTCCTGCCACATGTCCTGGTTCTGTGATCTTTGGACTCTCCATGGCATCAGTTTTGCTTACTTCCCTGGGCTGTTTGGGTCAATGTCTCCTAGGAATAATTACCATGCAGAAGTTGTCAGCACTGTGTGTACAGTGAGTAGCGCTGGGTGTCTCCAGAGAAGAATGTTTGTTATTGGGGAAAGAAATTGATGAGGACAAAACTTTCTGCCCCACTTCCCAGACTCAGAGCTGGCGGGAGGCTAGAGGTATAAGTGGACAATTTTGACAGAAAGCACTGTGTTCTCTGACAGTATTAAGACCCACAGAAGTCCAGGGATATGTGTGACCCAGATCAAAAAAGGCTTCCTGGGGGGGGGGGGTCCTAAACTAAATACCAAGGCATGGCCAGGAGTTTCCCACAGAAACAAATGGAAGGAGGATGCTGCAAGCTCCAAGGTAGAAGTGAGAAAGGCGGAAGTGGAGGCAGCCTCAGGAAGAGCCTGGCCAAACTCCCCAAATTCCTGCACCGCAGGTGTAAAAACACAGTTCTTCCCAGGCTCCACGGTGCTAGAAGTCTGATCTCTTCTGTTATCTTTGAGGCCTCCATAGGAGTTAAGGGCATTGTCTAAGGTGATTGACCTGCAGGCCTTGGTTAGAACTAGGGCAGTCAACTTCCCCATGGAAAATATTGAGAATGACTAAGAGATGGAAAGCATGTCTGGCAGAATGCATAAGCTCTGGCGGGGTGGGGGAATGAGCGGGAACACGGGTCTAGATTTGTTAAAAATAAATAAATAAATAAATTTATGTGAAAAAACAAACAAACAAACAAACAAAAAAAGAACTAGGGCATCTGGAAGTGAGGGTGCTGGGACTTAACCTGTACCTGGGACTCTGTCCCCTCTCCTGAATTCAGAAATCCAGGGCCTTCAAGCACTGGCTGGTCAGCATTGTGATCCAGGGTCACTACTCACCCTCCCCAAGGTTCCCTTTGGGGATTTGCACTTAATCCTTTGTACAGTGTATGGTAGGGTCTTGGGCTCTAAGGCAGGGATGTTGATGGAAAGGATGTCAAACTGGTTTGGTAAGCTCTTGCACTCTCAACCTTGCTCAATAAGTATCTTAGCTCCACCCTCCCAAGCTGTGCAGACTGGGAAGGCATACCTCAGTCCCCACTGGAAAAATAGTAGCAAGATTGATCCCCACAAATCAGTCATAGTGACAGATGCCTGCCTGCAATCTTCACAAGGCTGAGGCAGGAAGACTGTGAGATCATGACTAGCCTGGACTACAGAGTGAGTTCCAAGCTAGCTAAGTTCCAGGCTACATAAAAGACCCCATACCAAAAAAAAAATCACCCCAGCAAAAGAGTCCCTGCATGGAGGGAGGGATTCTGTGGGAACAGATCCACGGACAGCCTTGCCTCAATGCTCAGTACGTCCTGAGAATCCAAGAAATGGGGGTTTGCAAGGTCTTATTTTAATTCAACCCAAGTTCCCTCAGCCTCCAGAACTGTTTGGGGCCAGCTTTCTCCACCGGTGCATTTAAAACGCAGTTGTTGCTGGACATAAAGGCATGGGGGAGGCGCATGCTGCAGAGTGTCCCCAAGTGCCCCCAAGCCTCCCAGGCATGGTCAGGAGTGACTCAGTGAGTGAGTTATTTTGGTTCAGCCTTTGTCATATCTGTGCTGGCTGCTCAGATAACCGGACTCTGCCTGGTTTGTGTAGACGAAGCCAGATGAGCTGAACCCTGTCCTCAAACACTCATGACCTCTGGGACACACACCCTGCTGGTGCCGGAACAGTCAGTGCAGCAATGCAAGAATGGAGGAGAAAGGTGCCACCAAACTCTGCAGAACGCCAGTGACCATGACCACATAATGTTTTCAAAGTCCGGCTTCAAGAGCCAGATGGAGCTGAGTTCAAATTTCAGCCTAGCCACAGTCTGGCTGTGTGACCTTGGTGTCCTCAACTCCTCCCTCTCTGGACTTCAATTTGGTCACTCATTGTATGAAGGGAATAGTTGTGTAGGCCTTGTTGGCTTGTCATGAAGATTAAGTTACATCACAATGTGGCAAGTATTCAGCCTTGTGTTTGAGGTGAAGCAAGCCTTGCGCAAGGTCCAGCCATTCTATCATAGTACAGCTATTCATTTTTAATTATGTGTATATGCTTACATATATGCATGGGTGCCCTTGGAGGCTGGAAAATGGGGTCAGATCCCCTGAAGCTGGAGTTACAGGCAGTTGTGGGATGTCCAACATAGGTACCAGGAACTGAAATTGGGCCTTTACAAGAACAGCAAATGTGGGGCTGGAGAGATGGCCTAGCGGTTAAGAGCACCAACCGCTCTTGCAGAGGACCCGGGTTCGATCCCCAGCAATCACATGGAGGCCGAGAACCGTCCGAAACTCCAATTCCAGGAGAACTCCAGTTCCAGGGGAATCCGACGCCCTCTTCTGACCTCCGCGGCATTGCACAACACGGGTGCCCAGACTTGCATGCAGACAGTACATTCATACACATATAGAAATAAATAAAATTAATAAAAAAAAAAATGAACAGCAAATGTTCCTAATGTCAGAGCCATCTCTCCAGGCCTCTATTCATTTTCTAAACAAAATGAAGTATCTGAAAATTAGTTCTGTGTTCCAGGCCCAAGGTGGATGCTGACAATGTAGTAGCAAACAAAGCAGGTTCATGCTCCTGCATATCACAGGAAGCAAAAAGCAAGTGTGTATGCATGAGTGTTCAAGCATGTGCATGTATGTGTACATGTGTGCACATGTGAGCCTATGTGTGCCTATGTATGTGTATATATGCATTGTGTTCATGTATGTGTGAATGCATTGTACCTGTGTGTGCATATGTGTGTGTGCACCTATGTGCATGTGTACATATGTATTGTGTGAACATGCGTGTGCCCGTGTGTGTGTGTGTGTGTATGCATGTATAGTTACAGGTACTAACTAATTGGTGCTTGGATCAGATAGTCAGAAAGCCAGCTCTAAAACTGAGATCTGGTGGGTACATCGAAGCTCGCAGACCAAGAGCAGAGGACACAGTGTGTGTGAAGGCCGAGGAAATGGCCTGTTAAGAGAGAAAACTGAGCCCAGGCACTTGTGGGTGAGGAAGGCACGTTCATAACTGAGGCTGGAGAACACCCAGGCCTTGGAGCACACTGGGCCTTGCAGGGAGTAAGGAGACAGCCTCGCCTGGTCAGAAGGAAGCACTGACAGGCACCGTGCAGAGAGTGGCGTGGCATTCTGAGCTAGGTTTTTGGATCCGTTGGGCTGCTGGGCCGAGAGCCAGTGGGGTGGTTTCCCATTTGACCTTCATCATCCCGGGGAGGTGAGACAGTGGCTTGGACTTGAATGGAAGCTGCAGATGGGCCAAGGTTGAAGTTCAGGTCAGGTCAGGGACCTCCTGGAAGCAGTGTGGGAGAGGGCATCCAGGTCAATGCGGGGCATCAGCCAATCTGGTGGTCCTGTTCACCAGCATAAGACTGGCAAGCCCAACTCTGGGGCTCTGCTGACGCTGAATGGAGACTGCCAACATAAAGCTGGATAGGGTGGCAGCGTGTGCCTTGGTCTCCTCTTCATATGTGTTTTAGAACATTGAGCACACCTGTCACCCCAGCACCTGAGAAGCTGAGGCAGGAGGATCGTACGCTCCAGGCCAGCCCAGGTTCATAGTGATACCTTGTCTTAAAAAAAATATGAAAACAAAGATACACATAGGTCGCTTTACATACAGACAGGCCCCTCCCCACACACTATGCCAGTTCTGTTACACAGTCATCTCATCTCCCAAACATTCTCAGTAACCAGTACCAACTCATTCGTGTATTTCTGGTCACATAACAGAGGTTCTGTGTAGCCCAGGCTGACCTCAAACTGACCATCCTCTAGCCTTGGCTTCTGACTGCTGGGTCTAGAAGTATGCACCTCCATACCAATCATCACACGTTTCTTTTCATTCCATCTCCCCTTTGAGAATGTGGGGTCTGACGTGGTCGGTAACCACGTTCCTTGTTAACTCACTGTCTAATGTTGGCCTTGGCACACAGTGGGTGCTCATTAACTTCTATTGATGATTTTCCCATGGCCACCTATGCACGTAGCCTGGACTGCTTGTGGAATTCCCTGCTCCACTCTTCTAACATGGCCTAATGGGCTTTTGACATTTCCCCAGAGGCTGGATATGCCCAAGGTGGGTCCTCTCAGAGGCCTGTACACTCCTAGCAGCTGAGAGCCTGAGTTCTGGGGCAGAGTGACCAGGAGGAGACCTAGTATGGGGTCAAACAAAAGGCATGCACATCCGCTATGGAAACGGATGGATGGAGGCCTTCCAGAAAGACCCAGTGTCACTGCTGCAGGAAGAGTTAACAACCACTCCAGGCCCAGCCAACTGGGCTCTGTTGCTAAGCAACTGCCTCCCCGGAGTTATATAATATGGAAGAGAAACATTTTATTTGTTCCTAAATGGAACACGGGGTTTCCTCAGTGATGAAGAGGTTTCACCTTTGTTTCCATCTCCTCCAGAGGACATGGTGATTGACATAGGACCGTGGTCTTGGTGTAGCTCAGGAGCTGTTCTGACTCCATCTGAAAGGGATGGATTCAGAAAAAGAGGTGAATGGGACCCCTCTGGCTTCCCCCTTCGTGCTGTGGAATTCCCTGGCAACTTACATGGTTTCCATCTCCCTCTGAGGATTCCCTAGAGAATTTGCGTGACATCACAGTTTGACCCAACTCAGAGCTGGATTGGAGTAAAAGGAAAGAGCCGTCCTGGCCAGAGGGCGAGCAGCTCCTGTGCCATATCCTGGAGACTAGACGTCTGAGCAAACAAAAATATGACTGAACAGTCATGGGGTTCATTAGAAAGGTCAGGGTCAACTACTCATGGCTCATTTCACGTTGCGGCTCCTGTGGAGCCTACTCTGATCCTCAATGTTGTTTCATGTGAAATGGGTGCAGCGATGTTGGTGGATGTGGAACCCATAGTGATAAAACTAGGCTTAAGCTTTTCAGGACTGATTCCAAAATCCAATGGACCAGATACTGAAAGGGGTCAAGAAAGTCCAGAAATGTCAACCATCATGGGAATGAGGCTGAGGCTAGCAACTGAATCTCTAAGATTCCTACAAAGCCCAAGGTTGTGGGAATGGAAGGAGCATGTGTATGGAGAAAGAGGATGGAAGCCCTGTATAAATGTAAACAGGCAGCTCTCACCACTGTAACAAAATGCCAGAGTCTGGGTACTGCATAAACGATGAAAGGACCTCTCACGGTTGCAGGGCTGAACTGCAGGTTTGGGGTCAGTGAGGACAGCGTTCTCCTTCCAAGTGCCATCTTACTGCTGAGTTCTTGAGGGGGCAGACATTGTGCTATGATGGAAGTGGGGAGGTCAGGTGAGGCCTAGCTAATGCTCCTGACCCCCTTGAAAAGGAATGCAATTCCATCTCAGTCACCCCCTAAGACCCCACCACCACCATTTCATACTCTCCTACTGGGGCTCAAGTTTGAATTTCAAACATGTAAACCACAGCAAGGAGGAACCATAGGCTGGGTGCAGTTTGTTGGGAAGACAGGACTGTGAATATTCATGACAGGTGCATCTGATTTGTATACTAGGTAAATGAGGAACTGATTTATAGAAAGCCCTCCCTCTGGAGTCTTTTTGTTTTAATTTTTTTTATTTATTTCTGTATGTGTATGAATGTACTGTCTGCATGCAAATTTGTGCACCCATGTCGTGCAGTGCCGCGGAGGTTAGAAGAGAGTGTCGGATTCCCCTGGAACTGGAGTTCTCCTGGAATTGGAGTTTCAGATGGTTCTCGGCTGCCATGTGGGTGCTGGGGATTGAACCCAGGTCCTCTGTAAGAGCGGTTGGCGCTCTTAACAGCTAGGCCATCTCTCCAGCCCCTGGAGTCTTTTATTTTAGTCATCCTCAATATAACAGGAGCTGGGGAGGTTCGAAGCCATACAAGTGCCCAGACGCCACTCTTTACCAGTGAAGTCATCAGCATCCCAGCTAGCAGATTCTAGTACATTTTAATTTTTACTTCCCAGATGAACCTATGAAATTTGCAGAGCTCCACAACATGCCAGGTGGTCTGAAGGGTCTACACTTGCTGTCTTGGTCTTCACTGTAGCTTAGCCATTTGTCCAAAGCCACACAGGGAATAGAGCCGGGACCCAGTTCTAACTGAAAAATCTTACTCTCAGCTGCCCCAGATGCAACAAGACCGTGAGTTCAGCCACAATTTTTCCACCTACTCATATCTCTTCAGACATCTTACTTTGGTGGAAAACAACATTGCCTTTCCAGGTTGCATTAACTAGCTGCCATAACATTAAGATTGACATGTAACTGCAGCATAATTAAGGTGGCGATCTGTTGCGCTGCCATGCCAGGGTGGACAGACCTGAGCCACCAAGACAGCCCAGGACCCACAAGGACCCAGGTCCTTCCAATTTGTCACACTTCCCTCCTTAACCTATTGCCTCCTTTCATCATTGAAGATGGCTACTCCAGCCCCAGCCCTTGCACGCGCCTTCCAGCCAATGACAACAGGTAGGACACACAGCAAGAGTCAAAACTTTCACTTCTACTCACTTCCTGTTGACTAGCACATAGCTACATGACTATAACCAACTCTAGAGAGGGAATGAATTCTGGAAAAGCCATGTGTCAGTCCACATAGTGGAAATATGAGTGAGAAGTGGGCGAGATTGCTGGTATGATGCACAAGAGCGTTCGTGTCTGTGGTGACCCGTGTGGCACATGCATGCTATTAGCGTGTAGTACCCCATGGATGTTCTCAGTGGCTGTGTCTCAGGGTAAGAAATGAAGACTTTAATGAAAGGGAGGCTTGGGGGGTCCACAGAGAGTGGTTATCAGTCTTAGGGAGACTGGGGTGATGAGAAAGCAGGTCTAACATGCAGAAGCCAAGGATCATCAGTTAGTTCTGGGAAGGTCCCTAGAGGAGGGTCCTTCCACCCCATTCAAGAGGTGAGACCACCGACTGACTCACAGGAAACAGAAAAGCCAGGCTGGGCCACTTACAGATTAGCCCTGGAGAAATCAGCCCACTGCCAATTATCAACCAATTAGTGTGTCTGAGACTGAACAAGAAGGAAGACAAAGGAGCTGGATCGATGGCTCCGTGGGTAGAGTGCTTGCCGTGCAAGCTCAACGACCCGAGTTTGATCCTCTGATAGCCATGTAAAAATGTTAAGCATGGTGGTGCATGCCTGTAATTCCTGCATGGGGGAAGCTGAGACAGGAGGGTTTGTGGGGCTCACTGGTCAGCCTAGCCAAACTGGCGGCTCTGTGCAGTTGTCCCAGCTCTGGCTTCTACTCCTGTTCCCAGTGTGGGCTGATCTCCATCGTCCTCTGCGGAACAGAGAGCTTGTGGAAGCTGATTTATTTACCTTACGTTTGTTTGTTCACTCGAGTGGAGCCCACCCTGTGATGATGTTGGAAGCTATTTTCTGCAAAACCATAACTTGAGGGAGAAGAGAAGCAATCTCTTTAATTACATTAGGTTGCGGCATCTACCTGGTGCTTTGGGAGATAAGTTAATTTAATTGATCCTCTCATATATGAAGTCCTGTTACCTCTAGATGTTTCTGAAACAAATTTATGTGGTAAAGCTGAAGCAAAGAGGGACCTATCAGGAGCCAGAGGCAAAGACTTGTTCCCAAGAGTCAGCTGAGCTTTGAGGCAGCCTGAGGGTGAGGCCTCTGCCACCTGCTACTCACCAAGTGGGGGGAGCCTGTGTTGGGCACGCCAAAGCTGGAGGTCGCCACAACCTCAGTCCCTGAAGCTCTCAGGTCTAACTAAGCAGACAGTGTCCAACAGGTGCCTCCCTGCCTCTGGGGAGTCTGGGCTCTGTGGGTATTAAGAGCCTAGGATCGAGTCAACCGTGCCATGTGATTGGCCCTTCAAGTCTCAGGACGTCCCTGTGAACTTGGCACTGTTAGTTTAGGTTTTATTCTAAACTTAGAAATAATGGTGCATATTTAAGGAGCACATGAGAGTCCAGATGAGGCAGTGAGCTCAGCAGCCAAGTCACTCAGCAAAGACCATGCAAGTAGGAAGGAGGGATGACTCAGCTGCAGCCACACCTCCCCACGCTCCCTTTTCTCCTGCCTCAAGCCATTGCCTCCTCCTGGCTGGAGCCGCCTTGACTCTCTCAGCCCAGAACTAGAACTTTGCAGATGTGTGTGCATGTCTGTGCCTGTGCATGCGTATGGGTGTGGTGTGTGTGCATGTGTGTATTGTACAGTATGTGTTTGGTATGTGTGTATACATGTGTGTGAATGTATGTTCATGTGCATGTGTATGGGTGTGGTATGTATTTGGTGTGTGTGTGCACACATGTGTGTGAATGTGTATGCATGTGCATGGGTGTGGTGTGTGTGCGTGTGTATGTAATGTGTGGTATGTGTGCATGTGAGTGTGCTTACATGTGTGTTGTGTGCTATGTATGATGTGTGTGTATATATGTGTATATGTGTGTATGCATGTATGTGTGATTGTGTGGTATGTGTGTGTCTGTTTATGTGTGGTGCATCTGTGTATGGTATGTGTATATATGCATGCATGTGCATGTGTGTATGTGTATATGGTGTGGTATATAGTGTGTGTGTTATGTCTGTATATGGTGTGGTATGTAGTGTGTGTGGTATGTCTGTATATGGTGTGTGTGTGAATGTTGTGTGTTGTGTGTGATGTGTGTGTGGTGTGTGAGTATGCACATGTAGTGTGGTGTGTATATAGTGTGTGTACATGTGCATGGTGTATGGGATGTGTGATGTGTGCATGTTCCTTGTGTGCATATCTGTCTATATGTGTGCCTGCATATGTACACATGTGTATATGTATATGTACACATGTATTGTCCTTTAATATTCTGTGAGCACTATGTGCCACCAACCCTGACTAGTACAACGTCTGCCAACTTGGTAGCAAGCACCCCTTTCCTCAGTCCACAGCAGGTCAGCACCCATGAGCACTAGCTCTTCCTGACCCAAGATCCCAGGCTCTTTTGCATTCCAGAAGGGTGGAGGACACTGGGGAAGAGGGTGTGGGATCCGTGCACAGCTGCCCTCTGCACTTGACCTCTGGGTCCTGGGCGAGACTCGCCACAGCACCCTACAGCCTGAACCCTCCTGGCCACCAGCTAGATGATACTGTTGTCTTGTTTTAAGGGTAATTAACTTTTAAGTGATTTTTAAGTTAACATATCAAATAATGGGTTTTACTGAGACACTGTCTCCCATGCGGGTCATTAGATTTGTTCCTGTTTTCCCTTCTCCCACTGCCCCGCCCTTTCCCCAGAGCCCTCCACATGGCTCATCCGCCCATGGCTGTGGTCAAAGCCCACCCCAAATCCCAGCCAGACTCCGAGGTTCCCACACTGCCTCTAGTCCCAGCATGGAGTCCTCCTCCCTGAAACCTTCTTCGTGGCTGACCCACGTGCATTCCCAGGATGCTTTTCCCATTGCAAGCTCTTCCAGCAACATGCATTTTATTCAACTCTGAGCCCCAGCTCCCCACAGAACCTAGCACACAACAGACACTCAGTAAATGCTGGCATGACTGGCTGGAATGTGGCTGGAGCGGACAGCAGAACGTCAGGCTCAAACAGTTTCCCACCAGTGCATCTAAAGCTCGGACAACCACCTCAACCCTGTGAGCTTCAGATTCCTCATCTTGAAATTGGCTGTGTGAGTGAGTGTGACATTTGTTAAATGAGCTGACAAGTCCAAAACATGGAAGGGTGACCCCGAGAAGGAGCCCAAGGAATAGTAGCTATTAGTTATTATTTTTGAAAAGAAAGCATAAGGCTGGACAGATGGCTCACTCCAACAGGTGAAGACCTGAGTTTGGATCTCCAGAACTGACATAAAGTTGGGTGCCGTAGTGTGCACATCTGTGATCTCAGCACTCCTACTGGAGACAGGAGGGGGAAGCGGGGGTTCTCATGGGAGAGCTGGCCCAGAGTACGCAGCAGCCAGCAGCAAGAAACCCCATCTCAAAGAAGGGAAAAGGCACAAACCCAAAGTTGTCCTCTGACCTACACACACACACACACACACACTCACACACACATGCACATACGCACACATGCACACACGCAAACACACACACATGCACATACCATGGCAAGCACACACTGCACACCTGTACTCACACACATGAGCATCATACACACATATACACGCACACACACAAAGAGAGATTTAAAGAAAGGGAGACGAAGCTCATATGTGAGCTTGTCTCTCCCTCGCTCCTGGATCCTGGCACACAAGCATCCCTTTAAACAGGTGCTTAGGTTTCTGGTTCTCCTAAAAGCAGAATCTGCCTCTGGTCGTTTCCAGTAAGACAATACACAGGCATTAGACCAACACAACAGAAAAAGAGGCCTCCCCAGCCTCCACAGCCCAGACTCAAACTATTGAAAAGACACTCAGGCCTCAAATGCATGGCACTTCTCAAAGATGGTGAGGGGGCTTAGGCTGTCTGAGGGATCAGAATTGTTCCTAACCTCTGAGATGACCCAGCCTCCTCCCCAAAACTCCCTCAAAAACTTCGATCAGGCAGAGCCCTGAGCCGGAGGGACAGGGAGGTGACAGGGTTGGCTCTGATAGTCTCCCCTCAGTAAACATTATCAACTTTAGGTCTTCTTTCTTCTGGTGAGGGAGCTGGAGGAAGAGAGAGGCTTTAATGAGATGTGAGCTGAAGGGCAGGCCCGCTGTTCCATCTGGACATAGGAGAACAGAGCGGCCCTTCAAACCATGGGCCTGATGTGATCTGGAACATTCCCCACCAGCTGTGTCAGGGAGCTGGTGGGCTACAGATCATTAATCGTGATTAACTAACATTTACTAGAAATAGTAAAACTTTCCTTACCAGGCTGCACTCATTTTCCACAACTGCAATACTTTGGGAGTGTGTGACCAAGTTCCTTGAGGTCTCTGAGGACTGCAAGTCTCTGCAGTGCCCTCTAGAGAAGCAGTTCCCGGGGACCTGAGAAGTGGCTCTCTGCCACGGTGAGCCTGTAGTTTTCAGCCTCTGCCCTTGTGAATTCTTTTCCTTTGGGGCATTGGCTGAATCTCATGATAGTGAGTTTCATTGAGACATTTCACTGAGACAGTTCAGACATGTTCATGAGGTGATTTGATTGGCAATAACCAGGCTAATGACATGTGCTCACTCTTCCTCTCTCCTCATGCTGGTGCCCAACCTCTTCCCAAATAGTTCCTCTTCCCAAATAGTTCCTCTTCCCAAATAGTTCCTCTTCCCAAATAGCTCCCTCTAACCTTCATGTCTCGCATATGAAAGTACTCTGCTTTCAGATAAAACACCAACCAAAAGCAATTTGGGAAAGAGAGTGTTGATTTTTGCTTAGGGGTCACAGTCCATCGCTAAGGGGAGCCAGTCAGGAACTCAAGGCAGGAAGTGACGCAAAGACAACGGAGGAGCACTGCTTTCTGGCTGGCTCCTCGGCTTGTTCAGCTACTCTTCTTACACAGCGGAGGCCCACAGTGGGCTGGCCCCTCCCACATGTTTCAGCAATTAAGAAAATGCCCCACAGACACAGCCATGAGCCAGTCCATGGGAGGACTTCCTCAGCTGAGGTCCTTCTTCCAAGGTGTCAGTTGACAACTGAAGCTAACTATGACAAAATTTTCGTCTTTCTGAGTCTGGCATATTTTTGCTCAATGTAATGCTCTCTGGTTTCATCCACTGCCCTGCAAGTATCATAACTGCATATTTCTTTACGGCCGAACGAAATTCCCTTGATTCCCTTGTGTATGTTCCACGTTTTGTTTATCCATCCATCAGCTGATGGGCATCCGGGCTGCTCCCATCCCTGGCTATGTGACTAGTGACTAAAGTAATCATAAACACTGGGTCTTTCTCTCATTGGCTGGGGTCCGACATCACACTCTTTCCTGGTTGGCTAGTTTAAAAGAAGAGCCCACTACTCCAGAGCGTCAGCTCAGGAATGCGTCCATGCAGACAGTACATTTATACACAAACAAAAATAAATAAAATTTAAAAAATTAAAATAAATTAAAAAAAAGAATGTCTAAGTGTGGTGTGCAGTCAGGTTTGGAGGCTGAAAGGACGTGGAGGGAGTAGGCGAGTCAGGGCAGAGGAAGAGCTCTAGAACTGGAGCTGAGTTTCTTGAGCCAGTGGGCACACTTCAAACAGCCTTCTCAAGAGGTGTCCTAGCAGGGATGTAGCTGGATGACCTGAGTTCAAGTGCCCAGAGGCCAGGCTTAAAAAGAAGATGGGTGTGGTCGCACCTGCCTGTAATCCCAGAGCTGGGGAGCTGGGGAGCTGGGGAGCTGAGAGAACAGAGCCCAGGGGCTCCCTGGGCAGCCAGCCTCGCCCACTCAGCCAGCTCCAGGCCAGCCAGAGACCCTCAGAAATCAAGACAGACAGAGTTCATGAGGAATGGCATCTGAGGCGTCCTCTATTGTCCACACACACACACACACATGCGCGCACGCGCGAGCACACACACACACACACACACACACACGCATATACACACACGTACAGACATACACATGCACACAAATGTTCAAACCACGTATGCTATAGTTCCCTCCTCTCCTCTCTCCTCTCTCCCCCCTTTTCACTCTCTCCTCTCTCTACTCTCTCTTTTCTCTGTTTTCTCTTGATCTTCTCTCTCTCCCCACCGCTTCCTCTGTGACAGCTCCCAACCAGCAACCTTGCTTTTCCAAGTGAAGGGACCACGTCATGTTACCAAGGGAAATCTGACTGGCAGCCCTGTTTCCCTTGCCCTCTCCTCTCTACTGCTTCCCGTTTGTGAAAATGGCAAAGAAGCCTTAATTTCAGGAGGAGCTGAACTCCACTGACAGGTGGGTGTCACTGTCTCTCCTTGTTCTAGGACAGGTACAGCTGTCTTGGCATATCCACTCTCTTGGGCACCACTCACCACCCTGCTTGCCTGGTATTCAGGGCCCTTTAGAATCTGGCTACCAAGGTGACCTTTAATGGCTCCCTTAGCCTGAAGACAGGCACCATCCTCACATTTACTGAGGTTCTTTCCTGAGATGAATAGATACACACATACACACACACACACACACACACACACACACACACACACCTGGCCTTCCTGAGGTTTCTCCGGCGCTGACCTGCAAGCTTCTCCTGTCTGTGGAGTACCAACGAAGCTGGTCTTTTGGTGCTTTCTCACTATAATCTGTCTAACTCTACGTTCCTCAAACTGCAATTTCTCAAAGTAGTTGAGTAGACTACTGACTTCTGATCACTGGAGTCCTGTGCTCCCCCAGAGCCCCTGGGTGGTGCAGGCAGGCTGGGAAGCAACCTCCCAACCTCACCTCCAAACCAGCCACACTGCAAGAAGGAAATCTTATTTCCTCTTGGATTAGTGTTCACTGCCCTGGATGCCTCTTCAGGAAATGACTGAGGTGTTCTTCCTCTTTGAGAATGACTCTCCTTGCTCCTGAGCACTTTCCCTCATCCCACGGTCACCATCTGTGCCTATCACAGGCCTTCTCGACTCCTCAGACCCCCAGCTGAGCCTTTGAATTCTGTTCTACACACACACACACACACACAGCCTGCTGTGTGTCACCCTCACTGGACACTCCCATAGAACACAAACACAATCCTCACAGCTTTGCAGGTGGGACATTTGCTGCCTTATTCCCAGACGCTGCCCAGGGCTCCAGGGCACATGTCCTCACACATGTGCTGAGGGCCACGTGAAGCCATGTTTTATCCGCCCCTTAGAAAACACCATCCGCCCTACAGGACCCAGCCCAAGCGCCACTCCCGTGAGACAGTTTCCAGAGCCGTCTCCTTCCCTGATCCTCGCTGCAAGGCACAGATAGTAACTTGCTCTTTATGGTCCCAGGGCTCTGCAGAGCATATGATTTGGATTTAAACATTTAATTAAGTGCTCACTATATAAGCCACCTCTTTGTTATATCTTTTACGTCCCTTATCACAGCTGACCTTCCCAGACCCTTGTGCAATAAAGACTCCTATCACTATCCTCCCTTTGCAAATGCAGAAACTAAAACCATGAAAGATAAAAGTCCCCTGTGTGAGCTCCTACAGACAAAATGAGGAGTGAAGATTCAAAGCTGCCTCTGACTGAGGCCACGTGCCTGGTGGTGAAGAGTAGCAGCCCGGACCCAGAAGGTACTGCTGTCCTGTCTGTCTCTAACGTAGGTTGTCCTGCGTGCTCAGGCGCTGTCCTGAGAGTGAACAGAAAATCTGAGTGTGGACTCATCTGGGGCACTGTGGCAGAACTCAGAAAAAAATGTTTGAAGCTAAGCTATCCCAGGTGGGAGAGGCAGGGAAGCCAAGTTGGGAACGTGCTGAAGCACCAGGCTCAACGCTAATCTTCTATGCCTGATGAAGCCTCAGTAATTCATTTTGAAAGCTCGGAGGAAAATTTATTCCTAAAGGAAGCCTCCGGAATAAGCTAGTGTTATTTTGAACCCTGACAACCCTTATTTCCTTCTTAATGCATCTAAAATCTCCTTTAAAGCAAAAGGCATAAACTTCAATTTTAGCTTTATAGGGGTTGATGTGAAGGTCCCTCCTTCCACAGTGGACACGGAGACAGGTGTTTTCCTCCCAGGCCTCTCTATTTTCCTGTTGTCCTTCTCAATCCTCTTCCTGCTATAATTCTGATGGCACAGGAGAGGGGGATGTCACAGAACTCGGTAACCATGGTGGAGACCAGATGCTCTGGACTGACCAGAGACATGCCACAAGACCTCAATCTTCACTTATATAAAGACCTTGGGCAAAGTACTTAATCTCCCCGACTCTCAGTCCCTTCATCAGCAAAACTAGATATTTCTTTCACAAAGTTGCAACTAGGATTCTATGAAATGATTCAGGAAAGGCACCTGGTATACCTTCCATCCTCAGTATAGGATATTAATGTGATATACATATATATATATATATATATATATATATATATATATATATTATGTACAGGTGGGCTTAAATCTTTGTTAGTAACTGTGCTGGATAGCTTTAATGTCAACTTGACACACCTGGGTTGAGGGAGCCTCAGCTGGGGAATTGGCTCCATTGGATTGGCCTCTGGGCACATCTGTGGAGTATTGTCTTGATGGTCGAGCAGTGTGGGAGGGCCCAGCCCACAATGAGTAGTGCCACCCTGGGCAGGTTGTATACTGTATAAGAAGGCGGGCTGGGCATGAGCCAAGGGAGCAAGCCAGTGAGCAGCATTCCTCCATGGCCTGTGCTTCAGCTCCTGCCTCCAGGTTCCTGCCCTGAGTTCCTGCCTTGGGCTCCCTAAGTGATGAACTGTGCCCGGGAGATGTAAGATGAATAAACCCTTTCCTCCCCAAGGTGGTGTCGGTCAGAGTGTTTTGTCACAGCAATGGAAGACAAACTAGGACAGTAACTATTTTCTGTTTGTGCTATTTTTCTTTCCTCTGTTCTTTCTTTCAAAATGTTTCAGTTTTTTAGGATTTCATTTTAACTAGGCTGAAGAGCTAACTCGGTGGATAGAAGTGCTTGCCAAGCAAGCATGGGGACCTAAGCTCAGTCTTGGGCCCCACATACTGGAAGACAACTCCATAAAGTTGTCCTCTGACTGCCACATGCACACTGTGGCATGTATACACATACACACACCACCACCACAACAACAACAACAATATAATAACTTTAGAGTTACATTTTCCCCACTGATGGCTTACTGTAAATCCTTGTGGTTTGGGGTAGCCAGCTAGAACTACAGCATGCACCTTAACTTCTCACATTCTGCTTAAAGTTAATGTCCAACTACTTCACACAATTTTAGGAACATTGCAGGCTTTGATCTTTTCCCCTCACCATGCACCCCCATCTTATACCCCACATTCATCACATGTGCACCCCCATCCTGAACTCCACACTCATTGCATGTGTGCCCCCATGCTGAACCCCACACTCTGTGTGTGCTCCATTCATACTCACTAGCACTGTCAAGATCAAGTTACCATTTTAATTTTGTATTAGGTTTAGGGGCTGGAATGATGGGTCAGGGGTTAAAAGCATTGGCTGCTCTTATAGAGGACCCAGGTTCAGTTCCCAGCACCCACATGGCAGCTAACAACCATCCGAAACTCCAGCTCCAGGGGATCTTCTAGCCTTCATAGGCATGCTCATGGCACATTACATACATTCAAGCAAAATACTCACACACATAAAAATTTACTACATTTAGTGAGTGTGTGTATGTGTGTGCAAGGGCTTGAGGTGATGCAAACAGTTGTATATGCATACATGTGTAAGCCAGTGGTCAACATTAAGTGCCTTTCTTTATCACTCTCTACCTTATTTTGTGAGAGAGGGTCTCTCACTGAATCCGGAGCTTGCCAATTAGCTAGACTAGCCCCAGAGACCCTCCTGTCTTTGCCTCCCCAGCACTGAGATTACATGTATATACCACTGCAGCCAGCTTTTCAATGAGTTCTAGAAATCCAAACTTAGATTCTCACACTTGCACAGTGTGATGGTGAATCTTTTTGTCAACTTGACACCTCAGGAAAGACGGAACTTCAGCTGAGGAACTTCCTCATCAGATTGGCCTATGCCCATGTCTGCAAGGCGTTGTCTTGATTATTAATTGACACAGGAGGGCCCAGCCCACTGTGGGCGGTGCCATCCCGAGCAGGCCAGGGGAAACAAGCCCGTCAGCACTGTTTCTGCTTCAATCTCTCCCTTGAGTTCTTGCCTTGGCTTCCCTCCGTGATTGACTGTGACCTCAAAGATAAAATCAACTTTTCCTCCCAAAATTACTTTTGGTCACAGTTTAGCACAGCCATCTAAAGTAAACTGGGTACAGGGTAACCACTGCCCTGACCCCCGCTTCCTCCCTGGCCTCTCTGACTGTGTGTGTCAAGATACTGGGGATTGGGTACTGGATACTGTTAAAAGTATACTATACAAACTTTGGTTTTTGTTATATTCCTCTGAAGAATGTTAATTTTTTGTTTTCATTGGCAATTGCTCTGGTTGGACTCCACCCAAACTCTGCCTTTTCTATGGCAGCTCAACTCTCAATTCAGTTCTGAGTTTAGCCCAACTGCCTACTGCTGACTCCATCAGATGTGTGAGGTTCTGAACTAAGGCTGAGACCCGGGCAGTTAGTACACAGGATGCGCTTCTTCCCCGGCTCCCTTCTGGGATTCTGCCCTCACACCCATGCACTGTGGTGAAGGGCACTCTGGCCTCTGTCTTTCACACACAAGAAATAGTTTTTCTTGTGGAAGAAAAAAAAAAGGCTGGGGCTAAAGCTGCAAAGCCACATAAACAAACAACACATTCCATGCCTTCCACGCTTCGCCTATCTTACAAACCCCGCCTATTTGTGTTCATCTTTCAGATCCTTCAGAGTTCATAGGCCCTGCTGTGACTTGGGTATGATCTGAGTGTGCTGGCAGGGGTGGTGACACATACTGTTAATCCCAGCAATCACAAGGCAGAGGCAGTGAGAACAAAGCCAGCCTGGTCTACACAGTGAGTTCCAGGCCAACTGGGACTACAGGGAGACCTTGCCTCAACACAAAACAAAAGAAGTGGGGCCTTGAGAGGTGCAAGGATGCCCCATGCTTCCTTGTCCACATGAGCACTCCTTCCTGAGTGCATTCCCACCCCATCACCATCCTCCATGATAAGATGCAGCTGGGAGTCTCGCCAGCGCCAGACCATGCTCTGTGCTCAGCCACCAGCCTGTGAACACACCAGTCCCCAGGTATTTCATTACAGTACCCAGAGGCAGGTGGTACAGCTGTGCTTTGTGGGAGGGGATGGCATTTCATCATGTTTCAATAGTGCTGGAACTAGATTTACGAAGAAGTGTTCTTGGGATCTAAGCCTGGCCTTACATGATATTTTAAAGAGGAAACACACACGTACAGTGAAATAATGAGAGACAGAGGGAGGAGAGAGACACAGAGAGACAGAGAGATGGACACAGAGAGAGATTGAGAGAGACAAAGAGAGAGAGTTGGAGACAGAGAGAGATGGAGAAAGATAGAGATGGAGAGACAAAGAGAGAGAGGTGGAGACAGAGAGATGGAGAAAGACAGAGAAAGAGAGATGGAGAGAGACAGAGAGGAGAGATAGAGAGAGATAGAGAGAAACAGAGATGGAGAGAGAGAGAGATGGAGAGATAGAGAGAGAGAGGCTCATACATAACCCACAACCTTTGGGCTGGCATTTTGTCTGTATTTTAAGAAGAGCGAAGCCACCTGGCTGTGACATTGACAGATGGCATTCTAACCTTCCCAGGCCAGAGTGGACACTTCACTCTGAGCCCCTGATCTAGAATGCCAAGTCTGGGTTCTGCTTGTGCAGAAGTGTCTATGTGGCTGGCACACATTGTTTAATGAACACTGAACATTGTTTAATAGCCTCTGTTTACCTAACAAATGCCTTCACCTGAGCTGCCTCATTCCGGAGCTAGCCCAGAGGGCTCTCGAAGTGGAGCAGTCATCTTAGACGTGCAGTTGAGGCTCCTAAGTCAGCTCATAGGGCAAAGGCCACACTCCTGTCATCCCAAGTGGCTGTATTGCACTCCAGCCCTGACACTCCTGGTCTTTCCTTATTTGGTGAAGTGGCCACTGTCTTACAGCAGGTGAATCCCAAGCCTCAGTGACTTACAGGAGCATTTCTTTCTCTTGAGTCTACCCCAGATGTTTTAAGTCGACAAGAATCAGCCTCGGGAACATTCAGGTCTGTACATTCCTTGTCTTGAGTTGACTCCTTCCTTGAGTTTGCAGTTCCCTAGTGGGTCCTCAGGATCTGTATAGAAGGAAAGGAAGGGCAGTGGAGGGTCACATGGGGTCTGTAATGGATAGGCAGGTGTCCTCCAACCACAGGACTCTGGCATGCCTAGCTGCAAGGGAGGCTGGGATATGTAGTCTGACTTTGTGCCCAGAAAAGAAAGGAAATGGATTTCAGTAGACACCCAGAAGCCCTTGTCTCACCTAAAGTCAATCAAGGTGCTGGCACTTGGACTGATGACACAAGACTGGCAAGTGTGGCAATCGGTCCTTAAGTCATACCTGTGGGTGCCCCGTGAGCACACGTTCCCCGGAATAAGCCAGAGCCTCCAAGCCACCTAGCTGTCTTTCCCCCAAGCTAGATGAATTCACATATAGACAAGCCCTGGGTGTAATGGCTCCACTTACACTCTTCCAGCTTTACGGCGACAGGCAGCTGTGCCCACACCACCATCCTGGCTTACACTTTCATTATCTGATAAGTTACATGAGATGTTCAACACCACATTACAAAATAGGGTTTGGGTGAGATGATTTTGCGTGACTGAAAGCTGGTTTAAGTATTCTGGGGTGTATTTAAGGTTAGGCTGGAACAGCTATGACAACATTCAGTAGGTCAGGTTATCAAATGCATTTCAACTTTCAGGGTGTGGGGCGGGTATTGAGATGGTGAGAAGCACCTGTAACTTACATTCCACCTGTGGTATCAGCAGAAGCTGCCCAGTACACAGAGAATAAAGGAATGCAGAGAAGAAGGAGGGAAGGAAGGAGGAAGGGCCAATGACAAACCATGTCCTGCATTCGTAGCTATAGACGCCACACACCCACGACAGTAAACATGGGCAAAGGCTGGCAGCTAGCTCTACCCTCTGGACAGCTTTCACCTTCCCTGCCCCACCGCAGGCAGGGTGCCTGCTCCATCTTGCCTTCTCCACTGAGGCCCTTGAGCCCATTCCTATTATTAAAAAGACAAAGCAGCCCTAAGAGCATAAGAGTATAACGGAACTTTTCTCTGAACGCCGCCGAGGTCTGAATCAATCCCGCTCTTCGAGTCTCTGCCCCCGGAAGGGAGGAGGGCCGGCTGAGTCTAGAACACTCATTTTCCTGAGTGGGCTCCGATAAAGGACAGAACATTAGGGTGCTTTTTTCCTCTTTAAGAGAACATAGTGCTGCTTTCAGATTCATTGGACATTTTCAAACACAAATAACAACAGCGGAAGGCCCTCATGTGGTGATAATTTACCGTAATTCAATGTGGCTGATGTTCTGCTCTGGCCTGGCCAGCCCCCGCCCCCAGGCAGTCTCTTTTGTGCTTAGCCAGGGAGAGTGAGTGTGCGCTCGCAGGCCAGCCTGGCCCCCTCAGGGCCGCTTCCTCTTCCCACCTCCACTCAGAATGATTTTCTGATTCCATCCCAAAGAACTCCTGGGCCCTTGAAACAAGATAGAAAATTTCCACATTCCTAATCAGAAGTCTGTGAGCCAAAGCTAGCCATGTTCATGGTGGGGTTTGGCCCAGAAGATGGCTCAAAGCTCCTTTAAGTGAGTTATTCCAACATCTAAACTTGAGGTCTTTAGATGTTGATCGCAGATGTCCCTATGAGACTCAGAGGAGGGACATGTTAGACTCACATTCCCAGACCCCAGAGCTGGGCAGGGAGCTGCAAGCACACCCCTTAATTTGCTACTGTTCCTTAATGTTCAGGCCTCAGTCTTCTGCATCTTCCCACACTCTGTGTGGGCATCTGGCCCTCCCCATACTCCCTCTGAGCCCAAGGTACCACCCCCACAACTCTGGCTTATCCACAGGCCCGCCCAGAGCTCTGCAGCACTAGAAGCAGAGGACCGTGGGAGCTGGGCCCGCACTGTTCTAATGGAAACTGCCACACTTCAGAGAAGAAGAACCAGATTCAAGGTTGTTCTCATTCTGGAGGTTTCCACTCCTGGCCCTCAGTCCTGCCAAGGCATTTGGCTGATGCAGTCTGTTGGAATGGGCTTGGCCTGCTAATGACGCTGGCAGCACTCTGGCCATTTTACTAAGAAGTGACGCCATCTGGAAGGGAGGCGATGAGCAGCTCCGGAACCCAAATCACCACTCTCCAGATCTTGGAGAGAGGAGGACCCGAGCCTTCCCAGAACCTCGGTTTCATTTTGTATGCATCGAAGCATTAGAGTGTGGGGTCTGAACGACTCCTGACAAACCATCCAGTCTGGCCCGTTCTCCATCAGGAGCCCATAAAAATCAAGGTGCTAGAGGGTCAGGCCACAGGGCTTCAGACCCCACTCATCCCATTTAGGCAGTCAGAAAACATTTATCAAAAGCCTAATATGTGACAAGCAGACAAGGTGAGCAAACAAACAGAATCTACCCATCCTTCACAGGGGAAGTCAGAAGGAGAGAAGAGGTCACTCTCAGGCATGTGTTTGTGTAACAGCCTAGCCCTGCAAGCTGGGAAGGGCTTCTGAGGAAGTGACATGAAAAGACATTAGGTGAAGACATCAGGCAGAGAATGTTCCAGAGAAAGAAGGTGGCAGGTGCAAGTGTCCTGAGGTGGGAAGGAAGGAGAGGAGCTTAGGGCATTAAGGGCAAGTCTGAGGTCTGAAGGGAGAGAGGGAATGGAAAGAAGTCCAGCTACCGGGACACTTCAGATCCTGGTGTGCAATCATAGGAAAAAAAAATAATGGTTTTATAGCCCCTTGGAGTCAGCCAGGAAACTCCTGTTTTATCTTATTTATGGATTGAACTTCTTTTTGTTTCTAATTATGTACACGTGGGGGTGGGGTATGTGCACCCGAGCACAGAGCCTGTGGAATCCGGAAGATGGCGCCCTCCCTGGAGTTATGGTTGCCTCATGTGGGTGCTTGGGAACCAGACTTGCGTCTTCTGCAAGAGCAGTTATGTGGTACTGAGCCATCTCTTCACCTCTTGTTAAGACTCTTAATGTGTTTTCACTGGAATGGAGTTGGAAAAAGCATCTCTCCTAGAGAGCTTCAAAGATGGGGCCCTAGCAGTACCCCCCATACCTTGTGGTAGGGAGGATGCAGGGGGGAAGCTGGAGCAGGAGATAGGATGGGAAGGCAGGTACTGAAACAGACAGCCAGCTGTCCGGACTGCCGCAGCCTGGGGGTCCACAGTACTACTCTGGGGACAGATGTTGGGAAGAAAGAGAAATAATGAACAAGGCTTGGGCTAAGCCCGGGAATAGAGCCAAACCCTGTCACCAAAGCCCAGCCCCGTGCATTTGGGAGAACCAAGTCCGGAAACCCAGAGGGTGGCGGTGGGTGCCGAGACTCCTGGAATCCCTCCCAAATATGGCCGCGATTTACCACCATGAATTGCACAGCTGATTGGGACAAGGTTTAATGATGCACATGACCTCTTCAGCCCCAGGCTTTATTGCAAGAAAGTGACTTTCTGGTATCATCCCCAAATCACCCTTCTAAATAAGAGCACCCCCAGCTTGATTCCTCAGGGGGCTAGGAAACAAATTCAAACACTGGCCCCGACACTGGTTGATGCCATTGGCCATGTCCTTTGAGTACCTGGGGCCTCCACTTTCCAATCTGCAAAGCGGGAACAACAAGGCTTCCAAGTCACCGCCATCAGGGGGCGCTGTCATGACAGGCGCCATCTTTATCAGACTGAGTGACAGAAAACACATCACCCTAAAACGAAGTTTCACTGTGGTAAAATTCCAGTTGACTCACAGGCCACAAACCCAAAGATAAACCCTGCATTGTGGTATAGGAAACCCTGCTTCCCCTTTGTCTTTTGCCTGGTTGAAAACAGACATTGGATCCTACCTTCCTTCCCTCTCAGCCCCTGGGGGACTCAGGTACATACTTCCTCAGTGACAGTGGGTGGAAAGCCAGGAAGAGCGCATCCCAAGCCTGACACTGCCGAGACTCGGAACTATGCAGAACAGCGGCCTCTGCCCTCCACCACTTGCAACTCTGACAGCAGGCAGAGTTCTTGGCTAGCATGGGTTTACTCCTTGTAAAAGAACCAGGTACCTCCTCAGCTGGTGTGGAACAGAGCTGTGAAGTCTGGTCTCTTCAAACAACTTTGCCCTACACTTCGCTGTGTGTCTTTGAGTGAGTTGCTTCACCTCCCTGAGCCAATTTCTTCATCTGAAAAGGGGAAGCGATATTGGGCCTGACTCTGTGAGCTGTTCTTAGGATTTGCAGAGATAATCCTAGTTCAGAGCCTGGCACAGAGAAGAGCCATACCTGCCAGCTGTTCTTAGCTATTCCCAATTTAGACCCATTTCCCCAGGGAGAACATCTGACCCTGGATCACAGGGCATGAATTCCCTAAGAGGGAAAGAAAAACTAGGAAGCCCTGAAAAAACAGGAACCACACAGAACAGAAACCTTGCCTGGAGTCACCTGTGAAAAGTACTGCCTGGAGCTCAAAGGCCATTTCCAGAAGGAAGCGGCTTGCCCCGAGAAAAGGTGCTGCTAGACAGCACCGTGTCTCTACAGAGGTCTCCGCAGAAGAATCCCACAGCTGCTCAGCCCTGGTTCAGAGAGAAAGGAGAGAAGAACAGATCTGCAAGGAGAATCCATCTGAGAGCAGGAGAAACCGGTGCAGAGAACGGTGTGGTCTAGGAACAGGCTCAGCGTGCAGCGTCTTTGTTGGGGGCACGGAAGCTCTGGGTTTTCCATGCTGATAACCAGACGTGGTGGAGGAGGGACCCACCAGGCCACCTGCCTTCTTGGTTCTGAAGCAAGGACCCCATTCATCAGCAGGCAGCCTTCCACCTTCCCCAGGACCCTCTCGCCTCTGCGGGGTCTCATCCTCCTCAGACAGCCAGTGGGATTTAAAGCTTGGGGTACACTCTTCAAATGCAGAAGGAAGCCTAGGAAATGTCTCCCACATTCATTTTTTATTATTATTATTTCAATGGTGACTCCCTAACGGAATGTCTTCTCCTGCAGGCCACCCGTCAGCCTTGGGGACTTGTGGGCCCTGGCGCCCGCCTGCCTGCCAGCATCAGGTCTTCTCATAGCTCATGATTAAAAGTGATGGATTTTTTTTTCTTAGGTAGATTCCTTGGGCTCAGGGAAGAGTTTCACAAGAGAATGGTTCCTGAAGTCTTTGTGGAAATAAAACTGCCGGTCATTTGCTGAGGAAGGAGTTCTCAGTTCCTAACTCTTTTTATGTCTATATAAAATGGGCTTTGTTTAAAACAAAAAAATGTACAAAGGGCCTAGCCTAAGATGACCCCATTTCTGTCCCTGGGGGGCGGGGGGGGGGGGCGGGGGGTTATCCCTGTTCTCCTGCCTTTCCACTAACATCTGAAGAATAAAAAAAGTTGGCATTTTGTGGGCATCTTCTGTGAAGAGGAACCAGGATGTTCACGGACTTGGTTCATTTAAACGTGGACAGTTCTTGTGGGGAATACATGCCATTCCCTACTCTGCCAGCTGAGGAAACTGAGGCTAGAGAGCCTGTGTGCTGGGCTTGAACCTGGACCCTCCCGAGCCACAGCTGCCACCTTGCCAGAGCACATGAGAACAATGGGGATATGAGGAGAGAGATTTAGAACAAAACAGCAAGGTACACGTGCACCATGCTGAGGAGGAGACCCCACCCTGTCCCTGCACCACTGTGAACCAGCACAGATGTCACCTCATGTCTGCACAGCTGTGTCACTGTGCCAAAACACCCAAGGGAGGAAATTTTTATTTGGCTCCTGCTTTTGGAGGGTCCAGTCTGTGCTTGGGGGTCCCATGGGCTTGGGCAGAACATCACAGTGCTCCAGGAAGCAGAGGACAGGCAAGAGACAGACAGGGAGAGCATGCTCCTGAGTACCCCACTGTGTGTGACCTGTTTCCCGCAGCTAGCCACCAGCTCCCAAAGTTCCACAGCCCCCACCAAAGGGCAAGTCTAGGGGAGCACGCTGGCCTCTGGAGATTCCAGGAGTATATGGCCAAGAGGGATACCTGGTGCCTGGCAGCAGCAGTCAGAATTAAAGAAACGTGTTGCTGCTGTGTGCGGTGGTGCACGCCTTTAATCCCAGCACTCAGGAGACAGAGTCCGGCAGATCTCTGTGAGTTCAAGGCCAGCCTGGTCTACATAGTAAGTTCCAGGCCAGCTGAGGCTACAGGGAAACCATGTCTCCAAAAAAGAAAAAAAGGAAAGAAAGAAAGAGAAGGAAGGAAGGAAAGAAGGAAGGAAGGAAGGAAGGAAGGAAGGAAGGAAGGAAGGAAGGAAGGAAGGAAGGAAGGAAAGCAATGTGTTGCTGTGCTCAGTAAGGCTCACAGTTTGAGGGAGCCTGAGGTGGATGGTCACACTGCACCTGCAGACAGGAAACAAAGAGAGATGAATGCTGGTGCTCAGCTCACTTTTTCCTTTTTACTCAGTCCAGGACCCCAGCCCATGGGATGGCGCTGCCCACATTCAGGGTGAGTCTTCCCTCCTCAGTTAAAGCTTTCCAGAAACTCCCTCACAGATATACCCAGGGTCTGCCATGTGATTCAACATCCAGCCAGGTTTCCAGTGAAGACCGTGTGTGCCCAGCAGGGCTCTACATGGACAAAGAGGCAGCTGGGCTGAGACCAGTGAGCTTCAGGTGGACGTGGGTAAACACTGAGGCAGAAGCCTAGTGAACATAGAGCCCTGGACCCACCATTGGCTCAGTGTGGGACTGTGGGCAAGTGGAGCCACTTCTCTGGGTGACAGATGCTGTATCAGCTAAATAGGAACATATAGTCATTGGACAGCTATTAACTGAGCATCTGCTATGAACAGGCTGGGATCCAGGCTCTGGGCTGCAAGGCTGAAGGAGAGTCAAGGCTGTGAGGCAGAACTGAAGTCGGTGGGCTGGATCAGGAGGCCCTGCTGACGCAGCCCCTTCTGCTGGTATATGTGAAGAAACCACTTCAGGGGTCCTGGGGCATGATGACCACATGTCTCTGGCCCTGGGTTTCTGTCATTCACCTATAAAATGAGCATCTTAGGCATTAGATGGAGTGTGTGGGAAAAGGAAGAAGAGGGAGTGAGCACACACACACACACACACACACACACACGAGTGTGCCAGCCATCATGAACCTGCAGGGAGGCAGGCTGCATGCATTGCAGATATAAGCCTTTCATGTCAGGTACATGAACTCCATGTGGGGAATTTTACTGTAGGAGCCAGTGAGTTCTGGGACCTCCCGCTCAGTGGAAGAACTCCTCAAGCTCCCCTACAAGCACACCCCATGGCCCGCTGGCTCCTTCCTCTATGGGAAAAATATTGAATAGAGGTGAAGGGGACAGATTTTATGGCCACTCTGAACTTCATTCCTGGCTCTGAAGGTAGAAGCTGTGTGACCTCAGGGAAGTGTCCTCATGTCTCTGGCCCTCCATTTCCTCATCTGTAAAGTGGGGTTGGGGCTGGATCTGGCCGAAAGGATTCTCAAGTGTTTTAACTGTGATAACGGGTTGTCTGTGAGAAATGTGTGAACTGTTTAGCATGGTGATTGGTAGGCGAGAAAATCTCAGTAACTGTGGACCTTAATTATCATCATTGTGATAATTATGGTCCCAGGACAGGGAAAAGGTAGAGGCCTGGAGTTCTGGATGAGTCAGAGCCGGGGTCTCTCTGTACCGATTCATAGTTCACTAAATCTGCCTTGTCGCTTCTGCTTTTAATGAAAATATACTCAATATTGGAATTAATTACTCTTAAAATGGCCTCGTTAAGAACCTTCAGGGATCAATGGTGGATTTAGTACCCTTCGTCACCACGCAAAATGTCTGGAGGGGGGACAAAGCTGAATTAATGCAGCATCCTGGATTCAACTGAAAAATCCCAAATTAACATTGGCTGCCAAAGGCCATGAAGCAGAGAAGACAGCAAATCTCAGGAGAGCTTTGGAGGTGGACACTGGCCTGGCGTGCAGACCATGAGAGAAGGAAAGGCAGCCGCTGTCCCAGAGTCTAGGAGGGCAGTGGTGCTGTCACCTAGCAGGGCAGGAAGGTTGGAGGACCCCTGCTTCCCCAGGCAGGGACCATGCTGGGGAGCCAAGGAGAACCAGGTCCAGCAGTTGAGCAGGACAGGGGTGTCTGGGAAGGAGGGCGGAGCACCAAGGGCCTTGTAGGGGACGAAGGAGTTTTTCCTGCAGCCACGTGGAATGGGAAGTCCCCACAGGAATGACCACAGTGGTCAGACTGCCATGATAAGTCAAAGAGCAAAGAACAGTCTGGAGGGGCTGCAGCCAAGGGGGTGACAGCCTGTGACACCAGACAACGAGAGGTCACAGCAGTGGCCGAGGAGAAAGGCTGAGAGCCTGGAAAGCTTCAGTCTCTCTCTTGCTGACACTGTAACTGGAACCCGCAGGCTGGGTGACTTGCACAGAGCAGGGCTCTTCCTAGTTCCTACTGTAGAGACTGGGAACCACAAGAGTCTGGCGCTGGGTATACTGGGCGTTTGTCATGACCTTCTGGCTAGTCACAGCATGACCTCTGACACTGCCTGGAGAGACAAGGCAAGCTTACATTAGAGCAAAGCCTTTCCCTGGGTTCATATATCAGCGCCCTGTGGTGACAGCTCACCTTCCAGAGATCCTGCCTCTCAAATCTTCATTAGCACATGAATGTGAGGATCAGGTTTCTTACACACAACATTTGAGGGACACGTGAAACCACACAGGGGTATTCGGCAAGAGACACAGACCCAACAGGTGAAAACACACACATCCCACCCACATGCATATATTAGATATATTGGTAAACTGGCTCACGCAGTGAGAGGAGGAGGAGGAGGAGGAGGAGGAGGAGGAGGAGGAGAAGGAGGAGGACAGGATCTGGCTTGTTCTTTAGTAACTGACTCTCACAGAACTAAACAGGTTCCAAAGGGACATACATTAGCCTCTTCCCAGGGTGGTGCCACCTAGTACCTAACTACCTCCCCATCAGATTTACCCCTGAAAGGTTCTACCACCCCTCAACATTAGCACATTGGGAACCAAACTTCTAAAACATACGACCTGAGAAAACCCACATCTACACAGCAGCGGGTGCCAGTAGGCTGAATCAGGATGGTTAAGGAGAAGACGGACAGTCAAGGGTGTTTTCCCCATGTTAGAGCCGAAATGGAAAGGTGGGTGTGGACCGATGCATCAGTCAGCTATCACTGTGATAATGCTATGTAACAATCAACTCCCACCTCAGGAACCTAGGGCTACAATAGGGAGTCAGCAGCCCTCTGATGCAAATGAGGAAATCTGGCTTGAACACAGGACTGGCTCTGATTACAAAAGTTTTCCAACGACTGTGTTTTACTTTAGCAAGTTACTGAAATAAATAAGGCACTCTGAACACAGGGAGAGAAATCAATAGTTGAACAAACTGTGCTGATGCAGTTCTAAAGCAACTTGAACAGATCTATCCCAGCCATCCTGCAACTCCAGGCACTGAGAGAGAGGCGTCTGCACCAATTTATCCCAGACTCGGGCAATTTCAGCTTTCTGATTAGCTTTGTGTAGCTAGCAGGGACTTCATCTGGCAGATAGCTTGTCATGCCAAACACAGGACAAGCTTGTCAGTGGTCAGGGAGCCAACTCAGTCAGAGAGATTGGCTTGCCTCCCCTAATCGATGCCAACCACAAGACACTGTGAATCAGCCACTGCCAAGCCAGCCCCTGCCCCTCCATCACCGCCTTCGCACTGCGGGATCAGGCCGTCTGTCAGAAGCCATTAGATGCCAGGGCTGGCCGATCCAGAGCCAGGGGTGGGGGCACTTTTCAAGGACAAGCTGAACACAAGGGAAAATGACAAAGTCCTCACCCAGAGTGCAGCATCTGATGACCAAAGAAGAGTGACATCCAACAGGACGTCCTGGCCATGTTATAGTGAAGTATCACGGTTCCTGTGGAGAGAGAGGGATGTGGGATGCACTCAAGGAAAACTGTCACCCTGCCAATGGCCATGCAACGTGGACCAGAACTCAGTGACGGGTTTCATCAAGGACATGGGAGCTGCTGAAGCAAAGGACTTTGCCGAGACACCCCAGCTCTCACTCTGCAGGGCGCAAAGCTTCCCTTGGATCCCACTCCTCAGCTCACTGGACCTCCTCCGTGCTGAAGACCTGGTCCTGTCCCCTCCGGCTTGGAACACAGCCCTGCCATATGTTGGTTGAGTAGGACAGAAACTTGCATGTTGTCCTCGACTCTGCCCGACCCTCTCCGACCCAAGTCCCCCGAGTCCCACTCCCAGGTTTTCTCCTCACAGCCTGCCTCTCTCATCCCTGCTACTGCAGCCTGGGCCAGCGCCCCCATCAGCTCTACATGGCCACTGCGAGAGCCTCTCACTGGGCCTCCTCCTTCTCCCCCAGACCCTCTCTGCCCTAACAGCTCCTTCTACACAGACACACAGACACAGACACAGGCACAGACACACACACACACACACACACACGCACGCACGCACGCACGCACACACACACACACACACACACACACACTGCCATCTCTGCAAACCCAGATCTTCCAATGTCCCCCCTCTGTTTGCAAATCCTGCTGTTGCTCCCACCGTTTGTGGGACAAAGGCCAATATGGTCCATTCGAACTGCTGTTTCTAGCATGGCCTGGTTGCCTGCCTGCCTCTCGCTGCTATATGAGCTGTCTTGTTAGCCTGGGCCGAGAATCACTCTGATTCGCCCTAAGTTCATTGTGCTCAAGTTCCAACTCCAGCGTCCAGGCCTCACCCCATCACATCTGTGATCACCCCGCCAGTACTTGGAGACCAGAGTTCTTCCCTGCAGAGTGCTGGTCTCAACTGCTCCTGATACCTTGTAACATTTGACTGAGTCTCTCTCCCTGAGTCTGTGGGTGAGTTCACTGAATACCCTCCCAACCCCGTCCTCTCTAGCCACCTCCTCTCTTCTCCACCACAGCTGACCTCCCAGGCTCCTTTGCCTGGAAGAATGGCCATGTGACACAGTCCCCCCAGTAAGATGTGACCATGTGAGTGCTGGCTGAAACTGAGGCAAGTTCTTGAAAGAGGGTAGACTCACCTTGGATGCCCTTTTTCCTCTGACCTCTTCAAAAGGCTCTCTGAAACCTAGAGATGGTGCAGACAGGCTCATTTTCTGACTCATAATGACTGAAGATGACTGAAGAGTAGAGAGAAGGACATTTTCTGACTCATAATGACTGAAGATGACTGAAGAGTAGAGAGAAGGACAAAGGCCTGTCACTGCCCGGTGACCCGGCTGCCGTCCGTCACGGCACGCCCTTTATCGATGGGGTTGTTTTCCAGCAGACGAGCTCAATTCTCAGCCACACACACTCTACCAGGAAACAATCTGGGCTGGGTTGGTTGGTTTTGCCCCCTGAGCATCCCCAGGACAGCCTCTGACTGTGGTATGTGCCCAGCAAAGTCCTGCTACAGGAGTGACTATGGAAAGCACAATCTTCCTCCCACAGCCCTGAGCTCATAGCCCCTCAGAATAAAACCAAGCTACTAACATGGTCATGGGTCATTCTGAGAATCTAATATGGTGCCAGGTAACAGGTGACTCCAGACCTCGGGGAAGCTGAGTGAACACTCAAGAGTATTGTGGTCATGAGGGACAGCTCTGTCAGCTGCTACTGCCACACAGCTTTGTGGTAAACACTCCCAGTGGTGGGGCAGGGGGCAGGGCTGATGCCAGAAGAACAAGCGCCGTCTTTGAACAGTTGACAAGAAAAGATTTGCACAGATGCAGGCAGAACTCTCAGTGTCTCTTGAACACATGGGCTAAAGCCATAGGCAGGGCCCCCAGAGCCCAGCTTCCTCTCTGGCCCCTCAGCTCACAGGATCCTGTGGACCCCCTACCCTATGCAGGGCAACTCAAGCACAGCCAAAAGGTACAGAAATGAAGAATGACCAGCTGTCCACCGGGAAAGTCGGATCAGAAGGGCAAGTGTGTGAATCATGAACGTTGGACGAGAAACAGACATGCAGGTGTTCACCAAGAATCAGGTGGTCCCTCAAAATGAGGGCTGGGGAGCTGGTAAACTGGGCCTTGGACCAGGGACCCCAACCAGAGGGGCTGTGTGGTGAGAGAGGAGGCAAGGAAGGAGTCATGCAATCAGCAGCCAGCAGCCCGGAGTGGGACAGTGAGTCTGTAACATACTCAGCCCTGAGGTTCCTGATGTGGTTGGGTGCCTTTCCTCCCCGAGTTGTTCTGGAATCCAGGTCAGCATGAGCACAGTGCTGGGTAGAGGACACAGATGAGAAAGATGGACACACTTGGCTTGTGGTGTGACTGGTCCCTCCAGCCCCCACCTCGAGGGGTCCAAAACCCAGGACTTGATCTGCTCTCAAGTCTAGAGTGGGGTTTTGTGATACTTAGGGTCCAATAAGGTCCCTGGGGTGGAGCTCTGAGAGTGAGCCACAGGAAACAGACCAGAGAGACTGTGTGGTACCCATGTCCTGCCATGACTGCCCTGGTCCTCGCTGAACTCTGAATAGACCAGAACCATAGCCCAAAGTAGTTTTTTTTCTTTGTAGCTTGCCCATTTGGGGGTACGGTGTCACTAACAACAGAGAACCACCCAATGTACCTTCCCAGTCCTGTCCTAGCAGAGACAATGCCGATCTGAGATGAATGGCAACTGCTCTGAGCCCAGTGCTCTGCAGTCCTCTCCAGTAACCATCCCACAATCTGGGGTTTCAGGGACCGTCCCAGTGAAGAGACTGAGTGGGAGATGTGAAGCAAATTCCCCAGGTCCTGCAGCCTCTACACAGCAGGACCAGAGCAGGAGCCCGTGTACCCTTGAGGCCACCCTGTGCTGGCCTGCTGGAGCTTGTATTCCAAGCCAGTGGCTCCAAGTTTAAGTATATTCAAGGACATCCGGAGGGTAGGTGGTGACTATAGCTAACTACTGCCCGTTTTGTTTTGTTCTAGTACTGAGGGTGGGACCCAGAGCCTCGCAAATCCTAGGCAAATGCCGTACTGCTGAGCCCCAGCCCCAGCCCTTACTGGGGGCGTCTGGGCAGATGCTCTACTGCTGAGCTACATCCCCAGCCTTCTTTATACTTTTTACTTTGAGACGGCATCTCACTAGGTTGCCCAAGCTAAGCTCGATGCGGAGATCTTCCTGCCTCAATCTCTAGAGTAGCTGTGCTTACAGGCCTGCAGAATCATCCCTGTACTACATCTGGCATCTCCATCACGGGGTGTACAGATGCCAGAACTTGTCATGATCAATGCATTGGCCATGATCAACGACAGTATGATACACTGATAATGTGTGTAACACACTGCTGTATCTTATGTATTGGTGGCACAATGATTACACAGGGTTTCCTGGCACAGTTCAGCCATTTTTATTTTTATTTTTTTATTTTTTGGTCTTTTCGAGACAGGGTCTCCCTGTAGCCCCAGCTGTCCTGGAACTCACACTGTAGACCAGGCTGTCCTTGAACTCACAAAGATCCTCCTGCCTCTGCCTCCCAAGTACTAGGATTAAAGGCATGCACCACCATTTTTTTATTTATTTTTTTTGTATGTGTATGAATGTACTGTCAGCATGTGGGTCTGTGCACCCGTGTCATGCAATGCCATGGAGGTCAGAAGAGGGTCTTGGATTCCCCTGGAACTGGAGTTACAGATGGTTCTCAGCTGCCATGTGGGTGCTGGGGATCGAACCCGGGTCCTCTGCAAGAGCAGTCGGTGCTCTTAGCCACTAGATCATCTCTCCAGCCCCACACCACCATTTTTAAAGTGATCAAAATAGCACAATGGTAATCCCAGCAGCCTGATCAGGGCTGTGGTCCTGGCACTACCTGCTGCCTGGATAACTTTGGACCATTAGGTCTGGGCCCAGCAAAGTGGGATTTAAGGAGTGCTCTCCAGGGAGTCCTGACCTCTGCCCTTGTCGTGTGGCCTTAGTCCTTAAACACAGCCATACCCTGGCATTGCTTGGGAAATGTAAGCATTCCAAAGCCAGGCTCTCACCCACATATGTGAAGATAGCCAGTCTGAAAATGGACCAGGAAGGAGCCCAGCCTGGCAGGTCAGCTTCTGATGGCTCTCAGGGGATACCCACAAGGCATGGGCCTCAAGCCTCTACTGAGCCAAAGGCAGAGTCGAGTATGGGTGTTAATCACTGGGCGCAGGTGCATGGGATCCAGAATTTCCCTGCTCTGCCCAGAGAGTCAAGTCCAGATTAGCAGATATTCTAGAAGACACCAGGGACCCAAACAGACTCAGTGACACCCCCCCCACCTGCCTTGGAGTTCTGTTGATGCCCATAGCATGGTGTGTGCCGTGGTCCACTAAGCCCAGGCTAATGCCTCATCTGTAGCAAAGACCTCTGACAGGCAGAGCTGGGTGTGAGCCAGGCTGGAAGCACCAGGTCCCCAGAGCAACTTTCCAGGGCAGCCTCCAGGTGGCAGAGCTGAGCATCACAGAACTAGGCAGATGCTCCTTAAAATCTGGAATCAGAGCTGTGCCTACCATGAAATGGAAGAGGACTCCTGAAGCCTGCCCATTGTGCGGATTCCTGGGTGCCCCAGGCACGTGGGTCAGTCACGCAGCAGATATTAACTGAGAACAGGGCTGAGTGCTGGGATCATAACCATGAGTAAGACAGAGGAGATTTCTGCCGCTGTGACTGAGTTTCCAGTGGGTAAGTCAGACCATGTGCGTGACCGCCCCCACTGACCAGCCTCAGTTGTTTCATGATGAGTGTTGGCACCAGGGACCAGAGACCCACTCTGTGCAGAATGGCCGGGAGGTGGACATGTGTCCATTGAGGCCTCGGAAACCAGCACGTCCTGTAATACATGGAGCGTGGAGGAAGCTGCCGGCCCAAAGCCTCAGTCTCCTCAGCTCCGCCTTGACTACATACAAGTACACACTCGTACATGCATGTGCCATCACACCATTACATCCATACCTGTGCTAAGAGACCACACCTCTTCAGACTGACATGAACTTGCATGCCAGCCTCTATGGGCTGAGTGCTGTGTGGCAAGCCTGTGTGTTCCCAGTACTCACAAAGCTGAAGCAGGAGCATCTCAAGTTCAATCCCAGCCTGGGATATAGAGGGATTCGAAAAGAAAACTTCTCCTCAAATCTAAACCTCCCTTTCTATATGATATAGCCTTGCACAAGCTATAGACCCACTGTGACCCTCAGTCCCCTCCTCTGTGTGGGGTCACCGTGGCACCTACATCTGTAGGTAGCTTGCAGGATTTTAACTGGTTTTCTCTTATTTGTGTGTGTTGGGTTTGGAAGCCAGGGTCAAATGCACGGCAGGCATGTACGAGGCCACCAAGCTGTACACCGGGGCCCAGCTGTGGACTTAGAGTGCACACCAGTGTCTCAGAACCGCTGCCTGCATGTCAGCCAGCAGACCCTGAGCGCACACCACCATCGTTCCACCATAGGTTAATCTCACATCATTTCACTGTAGGTTAATCTCGCATCAGAAAAGAAACAGGGGTTTCTCATTCAAGCCTGCAGACCATTTGTTCATAATAGACAAGAAGGAGGCTCGCCCCCAGGTTCCTCCTGACTCAGAATGTTCCCTCTAGAGAAGCTGTGTCCCTCCCCAGGAATGCGAATGCAAAGCAGCTGTCTTGGCAACTCCTCCCAGCACAGGGCTTCAGGAACAGCGTCTGCTTCTCACATGAGGGGCAACTCTCCCAGTTTGACCTTGCTTATATGGGGGACAGGGGTGGTTGTGAGGGTCAGGGACAAGGAGGAGCTTGGAGGGAGGGGCGTCTCCAATCCCCATCCCCTTCTTCACTCTCAAGGAAGAAATAACAGCCAACGAGGATAGCCATGCTGTCGGTAGCCACACAGTGCAGTGTTCTCTTGTTTATGAAAGCTTGGAGATCAGAGATGTCAAGTACTTGAACCCAGGCTCTGATTCTCCAATTTGTAGTAAACTTTCCAGGTGAGACCGCGTACCCTTCATTCCAAGGCTGAAATCATGTGCTTTTTAATTACTGGGCCTCAAAGACAGGCAAAAGGGGAGCACAGCATGCAAGACCAGCTCCACAGGCCAGTGGAGCTGAGCACAGAGAACAGAGACAAGAGGCAAGAAAGAGGCTGGGCGCAGGCTGAAAGGGGCTCTGTGGCCAGGGTAGGAGTCTGAGCTTCTTCTCAATGCAGGATGTGATTTGGCCATCTGGAACTCTAAGGGAACGCTCTGACTGCCTCATGGAGACCACTAGGCACCCCTACAGCAGTAGGGAAGCCATCACTGAAGCCTCAGGAGGGTTTCTGTGGCAGCCTAGAAGCTCAGGGAAGGCGGGCAGGCTGCTGGTGGGGGTGATGAGATAGAGATGGATGTTATCAGGATGTGGGAAGAGATGAGGTGCGGACCGATGTGCAGGATGTGGGGGGATGTGGGGGGCATGGGATGTGGGGAGCACGGGATGTGGGGGCATGGGATGTGGGGGGCATGGGATGTGGGGGGGCATGGGATGTGGGGGGCATGGGATGTGGGGGGCATGGGATGCGGGGGCACAGGATGTGGGGGGCACTGGAGGCATTGGCACTGGGTTCACAGTGGAAAGCTTGGAAGCAAGCATCTCTGAACCGGTCAGCATGGCACTGAACAACAGCCCCTCAGTCCCTTGGTCAGCAGAGGAGGCAGAGGGTTAGGGTTAGAGTTAGAGTTAGGGTGTTGGGTGCGTCAGTCTCAGTCAGGGTGGAGGCTGCTGTGAGAGCCAGAGGAACTGACTGTGCTGTCCCCTTGGCGTCCACGATCAGCTCTACACCCTCTTCTTACTTTCTCTTCTCTCTCTCCTTCCTTCTCACCCTTTCCCTCCTTCCTCCCTCTTCCTCTTCCTCCTCCTCTCCCCCCTCTCTTCCTCCCTTCCTTTGACATACCGGCATCCTGCTGGAATCTGGGGCAGAGTAGTGCAGCAATTGTGATAGAGTTTGTGAGTCCCCCTGATCCCAGGGTCTTCATCCCAGTTCTGCCCCTTACTAGCTGCCGACCTTACAAAGCAACCTAGCTTCTCTGGGGCTCCGCTGACTTGTTTGAAAGATGGGGTCTCCCTGTACCTCAGCTGGCCTGGAACTCACTACTTAGACCACACTACCCTCAAGCTCACAGAGATCTGCCTGCCTCTGCCTCCTGAGTGCTGGAATTAAAGGTGTGTGCTACCATACCCAGCTCCCACCTACTTTTCTATAGATTTGAATAGAATGGAGTAGGATTTGCCACAAGGGTGTTTTTGACAGTCTTTTCCTCGTAGCAGTCAATTAAGTGTGTGATGTGACACCTTCTAAGATGGAGTCATAGATAAACAGAGACACTGTCTTCACAGTGGAGATAATAAGCCTGTCTGCCCCCACACTTGCCAGGCCTTTTCAGCTTTCTCTCTCTACCACTCCCCCATCCCCAGTCGGCAGCTCACCTGCCTACTGTCGTGCATGTTAGTCTACAACTGTGAGAACCCATAGAAATGGCATGCAGGTACAATGGACTCTCAGCCTGGCTTCCTGCACTATGTACAATACCTACGGGGATTCCTTCTTGTGCTGTGGGACTGGGTCTATCCATCTTCTTTAGTTAGTAGTATTCCTCCATGCATCTGAACAGTGGCTTACCTCCTATGAGTTATGCAAAGATAAGCCTCAGTTTCCCCTCATGTCAGAGGGAGCTTCTGAGTTAAGCTGTCTTTGAAGCATTTTCACCTGGGACAGATCCAGTGTTGACATTCTCTGAAGGCTGAAAAGGAACATAGATAGGAAGGGTGTGAGCTTCCAAACCTGGGGTGCAGATTGGGAAGACCTCCTCCAGGGACCAGAAGGCCCACCCCCCTTTGGAGGAAAGCGGCCTGCCTGCTGCCCCTGGTTTGCGCATTTGGATGAGGCTGAGGTAGAGAACACCAAGTCTCTCGCTCCAGCGCCTCCATGTTCCCCTGGGATTCCACAAGGGCAGAATGAGGTTCAGGAGTAAAGCCAAAGCCTTAGAGCAAGGATTTGAACTCAGATCCACGTGATGCCAAAGCCTGCCCTCCACTCAGCTGGGCTCTGGGGGAGGGAAAATAACCAGGCAGCAGAGAGGGACTCCAGCCAAAGAAATGTTCCTTCCCAAAGACGCTGTGCTCTCCCTCCGAGCAGCTGCGAGGGAAAAATAGAGTGGGCTGGAATTAGCAGGGCTTTTTTCCTTTTTAATTTGTAGCTCGCTTAAGCTGGTGCACTCAGGAGGATGTCTTCCTCTCTGGCTTGGCAACAAACTGAGTCCTGACTGCCCAGGACAGCCTTCCTTCTCCACAGGAGCTCGAGATGGGTGGGGATACCTCTTCATCCTAGTCTCTCCACAGAGGGTCTGACAGGTGTTCCCAGGACCCAGAAGGTGGGAAAACATATCTGACACCTTGCTGGCCACAGGAAACCTATATATGATGTTCTTTCACTCCAGACATTTGATAAACTAGCAGCCAGAGAAATAGCATTAATTAGGACACCGGCTCTGTCCTCAGGTGGGGGCAGGGTGACATCCCAGACACTGGTGACAGGACACTGACAGAAACCACAGTGACCAGGGGGAACGGGCAGATGGAGTCTGGGCTGGAGCACCTGGGGAGGCTTCCTGGAGGTGGTGACATTTAACACGGGTCTGAAGGCTGAGGAGCTCGATGGCCTTTAGAACCATAGCTATCGATGTCCTGTGCTGTTTCTGGGTAGTCTCTTGGGTGTCACTTGTGAGTCTTTTCAGAATACATGCTTGCTGGAGTAGGAACAAGGTCTTTGCCTCCTCTCCCGCCTCCTAGATCCCTGAACGCAGGACCCCACAGAGCTCAGCCCCTTGAACATGGTACTTCCTCGCCTTGGAATCTGATGTTTCTCTATTTGGGGCAGGAAGATGGTGAAGGAAGACAGGACAGGCACTGACATGACTGCAGGCTTGATAGATGCCAGGAGCATCTCCACTATCAAGGTGTGACACATAAAAGTGTGTATGGACATTGCCAGGCGTCCCCTGGTGGCAGAGTCTCTCTTAATGGGCCTAGAAATGCCCATGTGTGCACTCATTTAGTCATTCAACTCTGCATGCAGACATTGCACAAGCACCTACTGAATACTTACTTGCTAGGTTCTAGGAACACAGAGATGTTAAGGATGAAATCACAGCTGGCCATAGAGAGTGGCTGAGGCTGACCTGCAGAGGTGGGGAATGAGCTGTCTGGGGAAGCTGTGAGACTACAGAGAGATGTGGGTGGGCAGCTGAGGGTGGTCCACTCCAGGAAGGTCCACTCCAGGAAGGTCCACTCCAGGAAGGTCCACTCCAGGAAGGCTCCCTGGAGGAGGAGATACAGAGAAATGTGACAGGCAGGGCACAGTCTAAGCCAAGGAAGAAAAAGACCTTCAAAGCCAAGAATCCAGAGGCAGCCAGGGCTGGAGGCTGGGCTAGCCCCACTCTGTGGGGAAACACGCTGTCTCTGCATGTCCCTGGGGAGGAGGGGCTGGATGAGAGCCCTGAGTGTGACCAGGAGTAGCCTGTGCTTTGTCCCCAGGGCCACAAGGGAGCGTCTAGTAGATTTAGAGTAGAAATGGTAGAGAAAGAAGCAGAGCTCTAAGTGCAGAGGGGGCAGAGATGTGCCATGGTCAATGGGCTCCTGACTGAGAGGGGCTCCTGGGGCGTCAGTGGCCTCTCCTGGCACTGTCTAGATTCAGCTTCATCCTCCATGAGTATCTGGCCATTTGGTCTGTTTCATCCCTGCCATCCACAAAGACCAATTCGTCCTTCCTAGACCCCCTCCACGTGGTGTGGAGGAAACTCTGACCCACCTTATTCCCTGTTCCCCATGCTGTGGAATATGGCTGAATCCCTGGTTGCATGTGGAGTTTAAGGCAGGCTGGGGCAGACCTTCTTTCTGTCTTGATGTTGCAGCTGATATACAGCCCTCTCTGAAACAGGTCTTGTTTAATCATTTTTATTTTATGTGAAAGTGTGTTTTTCTTTCATGTATATAAGTGCACTGCATGTGTGCAATGCCCACAAAGGCCAGAAGAGGGCATTGGATCCCCTGGAACTGTAGCTACAGTTGTGAGCTGCCATGTGGGCTCCAGAACCCAAACCCAGGTCCTCTACAGGAGCAGCCAGTGCTCTTAATTGCTGAGCCATCTCTCCAGCCCCATCTAACTTTAGTTCCCTGACACACAGGTTTGGCAGACCCCACTCTGTCCTCCTCTGTTTGACTTCACAGACACTGTGGCTCCCGTCCTGCTGGTGGTGTAGAGGACCCCTCGGTGGCAGGACCTGGGTTCAAATCCAGCTCAGCCACCTAGCTCAGTGTATGGCTTCACCTGTTGTGCCTCAGTTTCCCTGAATGTCAAGGATAACCAAGTTTCTGCCTCACACGGTTGTCCCACGAGCCCATGGAATTGTCCTGGTAAAGACTCTTAGCCCTGATTGGTGGCTGAATTAGCAGCAATAAGACTGAGCTGTTTCCTAGTCCTCTATCCTTCTCTGGTGTGTGCAGATGTGGTACATGTGTGTATGCATGTGTGTATGTATACACCTGTTTGCAGGTGTGCCTTTCTATGCATGAACCTGTAGAGGCCAGAGGTCGCTGCCTCTCTGCCTTGATTTTTTGAACCAGAGTCTCTCCCTGAACTTGGAGCTCCCCAAGTCTGACCAGCCAGGGATTCTCTGGGACCCTCCCATCTTTGCCTCCCCAGGGCCAGGGTCATAAGCATACATGGCTATTCCCAGCTTTTACCAGGGTGCTGGGGACTGGAGCTCAGTCCTCATGTTTGCTCAGTAAGCACCCTCCTTCTGAGCCACCTCCCCAGCCCTTCATTCTTTTCCAAGTCTGAATCTCACAGCTTCTCAAAGTAGGCAAGAAGCAGGCCTTAGCCTGAGACTCTGAGACAGCACCTATCAAACAGGGGGGTCTGAATGTCTGTAGGACAGAGCTGGGGGTTTTGCTCAGTAACAGAGTGCTTGCCAGGCAGGAGCAAGGCCCTGGATTTGCATTGCTAGTACTGTTCAAATCCTAACTAAATACAATGTTTTCAAGAAGGAGTACAAGTGAGAGGGAAGAGAGCCCCTGGGAGCTGGGCCACCCAGGTAAGCCACTGAACCTCTCTGGGCCTCATTGCACTGGTGTGCATACTGGGCATCCTGACGGTGCCTCCAGGTGGGGCTGGGGAGGGTGAAGTGGGTCATACCTGTGAGATCCTTGCAGAAAGCAAACACTACCCAGCACTACTCCTTATAGTGAATGAAGAAAAACTCAGAATGGAGTGGTTTGCTGTTTTGCCAATGGAACATGGAAGACAGAAGCCATCTGCTAGCACAGGAAACCCAGGGAGGTGGACATCCCATGATGGGATGGCATGGCCACAGCAGCTGCCCACCCAACACCCCCAACCACCACCACCTGATCCCAGGCCTCTAGGCCCATCACTGTGGAGAATAATGTTTAGAGATTTTTACTTTTTTAATCGGCAGAACGTGGACCAGCTATTTCACACACTGGCTTTTTAAGTGTATACCTAGTCACAGCTGACTGCTTCTGATGATTGGCTGAGGAGCAAGTTCCCGTTGCTCCTTCTATCCATCTGCTGAAAAGTTGCTAGAATATTCATCTCCCAGCAGTGGGCCGCAAGCCTAGGAGGACTTCTGGTGGAGGGGCTCGGCTGGGTCTCCCAGGAGGAGGGAGGGGAGTGAGGGCACTGTCTGGGGCCTGGGACCTGGAGCAGCAGATGGCAGAGGCAGGGGAAGAGGCAGAGAGGGACTGTAAGAGGAGGTGGGAGATGCCAGGCTGAACCTCAGGCTTTGAAGTCAAAGGCTTGCAAGGAGGTCTCTGTGTAAGCTGGTGCTCTGTTGGCGTGTGTGTGTGTGTGTGTGTGTGTGTGTGTGTGTGTGTGGGCTGCATGTACATGCTTCCATGGATGAGTATCTGTGCATATGAAAGTCATGTACAGGCCAGAGATTGACTTGGGGTATCTTCCTCTATCTCTAACTTTTTAAGATACTTTTATTTCAGTTTTAATTTTTTGCGTATGTGAGTAGGCACATGTGCCACGTGTGGGGGTCAGAGGACAACTTGCAGAGTCAGTTCTCTTCTTCCACCATGTGGGTCCCAGGGATTGAACTCAGATCGTCAGGTTTGGCAGCAAGCACCTTTATCCAGTAAGCCCTGTCAATTGCCCGCTACCTTATTTTTTGAGTCAGGGTCTCTCACTAAACCTAAAGCTTATGGATTAGAAGCCGACCAGTGAACTCTGTCTGTCTGTGCCTGCCCTGCTCTGGGGCTACAGACACCTGTGGCTGTGAAGAAGGCTTTGATGCAGGCCCCAGGGATCTGAACTCAGGTCCTCACCCCAGCTCACACAGCAGCGATCTCCCAGCCGCAGGTTGATGTTTCATGTGCTCTTACCATGAGCCCTGTCGGGCAGAGTACTCAGGAGGGGAAGCACAGCGGGCCTCGTAAGAGCTAAAAATAAGCATTCCATCTGGAAGACTCTCGGAGTTGGGGAAGCATGTTTATAAAGATGGCCATGTGACAAGGCAGCAATCAGTCAGCTACTCCTTCAATGGCTTCAAGTGTTGATTAGCAGCAAGATGAGCAGGCAGGGCTCCCAGACTTCTCAGATGCCAAGGAGAGCAGGGCTGGTTTCCTGTTTCCCGGGAGGCAGCTTCAAAAGGGGCGGGAGACAAAGGAGGTGTGTCTGCCCGAGTCTCAACCACATCCCCTGGCCAAGGTTGCAGGGCTGTGACCTTGAGCCCGGCTTCCGGGAGTGAGTCCTCTGGTTCTCACTGCTGCTGGTTGAGACCAGTCCTGTTTCTCCCTTCAGTGTGCAGATAGCCAGCCTGAAAGCACTGATTGGTGGGCTGTTCCCCACTGAGTAGGTGGGTTGCAGTGCATCTGGGAAGGACAAAAACCAGTGCCTTCTGCCCAGAACCCCTGCCGGTAATGATTGGGTCTCAAATGAACGACAATATACCAACTTTTACCAGGCAGGGTATCTTTGAAGGGCAGTCCCACTCAGTATAGGTGAGCCCTCAGCTGTGACTTTAGATCTCCTGTCCTCCACAGCATGACTTCCTGCTTGCACCTAGTAGGTGCTCATGAAGCACTGGCTCGTGGATTGCCATGCTGTCTGGAACCCTTTCCTGCCATCAGCAGGCAAGCTCCTCCCCTTCTTCCTTTGAAGAAACCCCTTCTTCCATTAACATGCTAGTGGGGGTGGGGTCTAAATCTAAACCTATCCTGGGACTCTACAGAAAACGCTTTCCTTTCCTTGGGGCCTGCTCCTGCTCGAGGACTGATTCATGACAAACCTCCTCTCTGCACCTTCCACACTGCCAGGCGCACCCTGACCCCGTCATGTGAATGCCACCACATACGGAACTAAATATGACCCATCCATCTCCCTCCCCACCCCAAGAGCCCCAGCACCACCTGCCGTCCAACTTGGCTGAACTCATAGGGTCAGGGTTGCCAGAACAGCCTGTATGCATCTGCTCAGGATGAAGGTGGTCCTTGAATTGCAGAGTTTTTTTATTTTTTTTACTCTTTGTTGTTCCCTGGTACCTCGTGGGTGCTGTTCCCCCACAAAGCCATCCACCAAGGGGGAGAAGTTCCCCACACAGCCGTCCACCAAGGGGGAGAAGGCCCCCACACAGCCGTCCACCAAGGGGGAGAAGGCCCACACACAGCCGTCCACCAAGGGGGAGAAGTTCCCCACACAGCCGTCCACCAAGGGGGAGAAGGCCACCACACAGCCGTCCACCAAGGGGGAGAAGGCCCACGCACAGCCGTCCACCAAGGGGGAGAAGGCCCACACACAGCCGTCCACCAAGGGGGAGAAGTTCCCCACACAGCCGTCCACCAAGGGGGAGAAGGCCACCACACAGCCGTCCACCAAGGGGGAGAAGGCCCACGCACAGCCGTCCACCAAGGGGGAGAAGGCCCACACACAGCCGTCCACCAAGGGGGAGAAGGCCCCCACACAGCCCTCCACCAAGGGGAGAAGGCCCCCACACAGCCATCCAAGGGGGAGAAGTCCCCCACACAGCCGTCCACCAATGGGGAGAAGGCCCCCACACAGCCATCCACCAAGGGGGAGAAGGCCCCCACACAGCCATCCACCAAGGGGGAGAAGGCCGTATTTTGGGCCCTGCCTTGGCACCTTACACTCAAGGAAGGTGCCCAGCTGGCCCCAGGCCCTTTACACATGCTGTCCCACTGTCTTTTGAACCTTTCTCCTTTTTCTATTTTCATCTTTTTGCAGATTCTGCACACACCCTTACTGAAGGGCTGTCCCATTCTCCAGGTGTCTCCTTCATTCATGTAACAGGGAGACGGTGCCCTTCCTGCAAATAAGACTCAGGGAGATGCCATAAAATCAGCCCTGCTTCCCGTGAGTGGGCAAAGCACGTCACCTCCCCAAGCCTGTACCAACAAGAAACGGCAACAGCATCTGCCTTCCCGAACTGTAAAGGCCCAGAATGGAGTTATTTTAACACAGCTGCTGCCTCCCATTCCTGTAGACAGTAGGTGTTTAATCCAAGGTGAAGATGTTTTGAATAGGGTCATTTGAGTAACAGCTGACTTGCTGCATTTCATACAAACCATCACTTAATTGAGCACTTATTGGTTACTACATACTGTTTTAGGCAATAGAGATTCATCACTGAAAGAAAAGACAAAGGCTTTAAACCTGTGCCGTCATGGGGAGTGTATTCTAACAAGGAGAGAGAGTTGTGGGGCTAAATCATTAAGAATTAGTAAGATGGGGCTGCCGAAGACGGCTCAGTAGACAAAGGACTTGCTATGCATGAGGACCTGAGTTCAGTTCTCCAGCATCCACATAAAAGCCAAGCTTGGTAGCACTGGAGGAGGGGGGTGAGACAAGAGGATCCCAGGGGCTCACTGGCCAGTCAATCTAGCCTAAATGGCCACCTGTAGGCTCATCAAGAGACACTGCCTTAAAATAGAAGGTGGGCAGAGATAGAGGAAGATACCAGAATTCAACCTCTGGTCTACACATATCACAAAGCACATGTGCACACACTCAAAACACCATATACACACACCAAAAAATTTAGTTAAATACCAAGAGCACCTGAAGGTGCTGTGGGAGAAGAGGGGAGCATGTCAAGAGGGAATAGCAACAGGGCGCCTTCAGAGGCTTGTGAAGACCATGGCTTTTGTCCTCTGTACCCACCAACCCCGGCAGAGATGTTCTGCCAGAGGCAGACAGAAAATGGCCACTTGTGGCAGATGTCCACACATCCATGCGAGTGAATGCCGAGGATCCATTATATACAGCATCCAAGCTGGGGGCTCCTGAGCTATGCTGGGCAGCATCCCATTAGGGAGATGGTCCTGGCCACGCTCTGGCCATCAGAAGCCTAGACACAAGGTAGAGCCTGTGATAAGCCAGAGCTGGTGTGGATGGCCCTCCAGGAACCTCATGTGCCCCAGGGCCTTTGCCTTTTGCCTTCTGGGGGACCCCTGGATGGATCTGAAAGAGAAGACATCACTTTCTGCTCTGCTCAGAGCCTGCTTCTCCGTCTCAGAAAGCAAGTCTGAGCAACATCTGCCAAGCCAAGCACCGACACTCAAGCACCCCATGAAGCTTACTGTTGCCACGCACCACACACGGCAATTACATGGCATGTGTTGCTCATTAAAAGAAAATTGAGGGGGCTGGAGAGATGGCCTAGCGGTTGAGAGCGCCGACTGCTCTTGCAGAGGACCCAGGTTCGATCCCCAGCACCCACATCGTGACTGAGAACCGTCTATAACTCCAATTCCAGGAGAACTCCAGTTCCAGGGGAATCCGACACCCTCTCCTGACCTCCGCAGCATTGCATGACACCGGTGCACAAACCTACATGCAGACAGTACATTCATACACATAAAAAATAAAATTAAAAAAAAAGAAAATTGACATGGATGCCTTCCTGCTTTGTAAATTACCACGACGCTCCCCACACCTGCTTGAGAAGAAGACAGGAGGAAAAAACAAAGTCCTCAACCACCAGTTCAGGATATTTTAAAAGCAAACACGTCTAGAACGTCCTTTAAAATAGCCTCCAGGCTCAGCCCCCACTGCAAGCGGAGCCACACGCTGCAGGTGGCTGGGCCCCTCCGTGGTCTAACTGTTCCATGCGCCAAGGTCCAAGAAAGAGACAGAGGACAGACAATCCATCTCCCTGGGAAGTTAGAAGGGGGATCCTCTAGGCTGAGTAACGTGCTGGTATCCATGGGAACCACAGTCCCCCAGAGGCTTCCTGAAAACAGACTTCTTTAAAGAACTGGTGAGGTTGTGTGGAGGCTGGAGAGATGGCTCAGTCATTACGAGCACTGGCTGCTCTTGCAGAAGACTAGGATTGGGTCCCCAGCACTCACATAGCAGTTAACAATCTGTAACTCCAGTTCCAGGAGATCTGATGCCCTCTTCTGACCTCCATGGGCATTGCATGACACAGATGCATTTCCAAACATGCAGGCAGTACATTCATACACATAAAATAAACATGATAAAATATTTTTAAAAAGAACTGATGGGGTGCAGATGCTCCACAGGGAACCCCAAAACTCAGAGACAGAAAAGCACTTGGCCAAATCTCATGGCTCTCCCTTAAGCTGGCACCCAGATGTGCTGCCCATGCTGGCTGCAAAGGTCAAAATGCCTGGTCCCCAGCTTTTGTGTGACTACACACAATAGATGCTGTTGTCCAATCCGAGTCATCTAAATTTGGCTCCTTTTGCAAGGAATTGTTTCCTAAAATGGTCACCTGCATAGGAAGAGGGGCAAGAATTCTAACATTTTTTAGGGGAGAACATCTGAGCTGTTATGAGGAGAGAGGAGGCAACAAATATATATATATATATTATATATATATATATATATATATTGTGTGAAATTCAGAAGGGTCATAGGAAGGTCAGGAGCTAAGAAGGAGTTCAAATGACACGCAGGTAGAGGAGGCATTTGAGAGAGAGCTGATGAATGGGGGTACAGACCAGGCAGGTGGCTGTGAGAAGAGCAGGCACAAAGGTCCTGAGGCAGGGCCACAGTTGGGTTGGGTTGAGCTGCTAGGAAAAGGAATCACTGAAATCAAGAGCTTTGGCTGCTGTTCTACGAGAGAGGGCACCCTGTGCAGGCTTTGAGCTGTGAACGGCTCTCGCTTCTCATTTTATAGGGTCATTATAGCTCATGCATGGAGAACAGACTGTGAATCAGCTGGCTGCCCAGAGGAGAAAGCGTGCAGGCAAATTTGTGGGAGCTCCTGGTCCCATGGTTTGGTTTAGTCCGTTAATTCAGAGAATGAAATCCAGTGAGGAGATGCATCGCTCAAGGAGTATGTGTGTGAGTCTATGTGTGTGTGTGTGGGGGGGGGTGTGTCTGCACATGCACTTGTCTGTGTGTGTGAGAGAGAGAAAGACAGACAATGTTAGTACTGTGAACTTTGTGTAACCTTGAGCTACATGAAGATGTCAGATGAGAATCCCAGTAGCCTTTGGTGAGAGTGAATTCATCCTTAGTTGTCTTCTCGTCACCTGTGGTGGGAAGTCCTGGCCACCAGGAACCTGGAAGGAGAACTGCAGGCTCTGCTCTGCAAAGCTTAATGGCAGAAAATGTGCTCTGCACACTGAGTTCCAGAAGACATTTGTTCACTTATTTTATTTATCTGTTTATGTGTTTGCGTATATGAGTTTATAGATCCCTTGTGCATACAGTACCCATGGAGCCAGAAGAGGGCAACAGATCCCCTGGATCTGGAGTTACAGGCCACTGTGAACTGCCATGGAGGTGATGGGAGCCAAACCTTGGTCCTCTGCAAGAGCAGTCAGCACTCTTAACTGTAGTAGCATCCCTCCAGCCCAGAGAAGCACCCTTTGGCACCTCTGGAAACCTTCTGAAGGAGAAGGTGTCCTAGCTGAGGGTGGCTGGGTTCTGGAAGGAGCAGGAGGGAGGGTGCCCTATCAGTTCTGAGTCAAATTCTTGGGCTCCAGTTGGTCTCACAGGCAGCCCAAACCAGGGCTCTGTTGATGGTACGATCACTGGCTCTCCACTTCCCACCTTCCTTTTAGCTCCGTCCCTTCCCAAGTGCCTACTCAGACTCAGGGCCCTGCTCAGCACCCCCAGGGAAGCAGCCTTGACCCCTGTATGATGGGGGATGGGGGTGGAGAACAGAGGAGCATCGGGGGAGGAGAACAGGCTGAAGGTCTGAGGAGTGATGAAGGGTTTCCATGGCAACCTTGTAGCCAAGGTAGCTATGCAAATTTCCCAGGTGCCATCCCAGTGGCCCTGGAAACCTGCATCGCAGGAGCCAAACCCAGAGCTTGATTTTAGAGATGCGATGTTGTAGAACTGGAGAGAGAGGGAGAGGGAGGGAGGCAAAGTAAAGTGGATTCTTCTGCAGTGGGGTGTCCATCCCTGCTCTCCATGGGCCCCTCTTCCGCAGGGGGTGCCCCTCCCTGCTCTCCACAGGCCCCTCTTCTGCAGTGGGGTGTCCATCCCTGCTCTCCACGGGCCCCTCTTCTGCAGTGGGGTGCCCCTCCCTGCTCTCCATGGGCCCCTCTCTCCTCCAAGCAAGAGCTCTCCCAGGGGCTTGTCCTTTCGCACACTGGCTGGTGCCTACACCATCAGGCCTCAGGGCATCTGGAAAATGGGCTGCTTTAAAAGCCACTGGGATGGCTTGCACTATTTCCTAGGCTCCCAGTGCAATTCCTGGCCCAGGGTAGGCAGGGCACCGTAGCTGGGGCTGTTGTCTCTGATGTTGCCTGGGTGTGAGGGCAGCAGGCCCCCCTCTCAGACTGGCCACTCTGGCACATGGCTGTGACCCATCTCTTCCTCCCCTGTCCTATGGGAATGTTGGCTCCTTCCTGAGCCAGGCTGTGATTTGGGGTCTTGTTCTTTGTCACTGATCCCTTCTTCAAAGTACTAAGAGAATAAACTCATTTTAATTAATTTTGAGGCATGTCTCAATATGCTGACTAGCCCAGGCTGGCATGGAATTCAGGATCCTCCTGCCTCAGCTCCCTGAGAGCTGGGATCACAGGTGAGCACACCACACCTGGTTCTACATAATCCACTTGAGTTGAGAAACTACTGAACCAAAGTGGACCAGACAAACCGTTTTCCTTCCTTGTGTGAGTCACAGGAATATAGGCTGATGGGGAGGGGAGGAGATCAGTATCACAGATGCATCAAGACTGCTTCCGGCTGCAGAGAGGGTCACTCTCCTCGGCACCGCTTGACTCCTTCAATCACCCAACCTCCTCGCCCAGAGCTTCTCTGTCATGTCTGGGCTGCAAGTCTATTTCTCTACCTCATAACCCTGAATTAGATGGTGATTCCTCAGTTCAAAGGATCCAGAGAAACACTCGTCTGTCTGAACTATAACCCTAAGCCTAAACAATAGCTGTAACCATAACAATTCCAGACCATAACCATAACCCTAATCCTAAAATATGACCATAACTCTTAACCATAACCATAACCCTAAACTATATCCCTAGCTATAACCATAACTTCCAAACATAATCCTAACCCCTAACTCTAACTTCTAAAGCCCAAGCTATAACCATAACATAAATCCTAACCCTAACCCTAACACTAGCACTAACCTTAAAAAAAAAAATCAAAACGGTTCTCAGCTGCCATGTGGGTGCTGGGGATCAAACCTGGGTCCTCTCCAAGAGCAGTCAGCGCTCTTAACCCCTAGGCCATCTCTCCAGTCCACTAACCTTAACTTACAACCATACCATAACTTCCACCCATAACCCTAACCCCTAACTCTAATGCCTAACTATAACCTCTAATTCTAGTTCTAACTCCAAACTATCACCGTAACCATAGCCAAAACCATAATCCCTAGCCCCCACACCAACCCCTAACTCTTGACCCGAATCCTAACCCTAACTCTAACCTTTAACCCAAAACTCTAAAACTGTACCAAAAACTTAAGCCTAAACACTAAATCCTAACCCTAACTCTAAATCTAACCCTAATCCTAGCCTTAACTTTACCTTTAACCCCACCCCACCCCACCCCACACCAACTTGTTTGGACCGAAGAAAGGGAGGGAAGGAAAGGAAGGGAGGAAAAGAGGAGAGGCAGATGCCTTGCTCTGGAGCCGCCCATGTGAGAACCATTCCTGCCAACTTCCCCACCTGTTCCCAGCTCTGGCCGTAATTACTGACGCATTATTAAAAGCCCTCTGCAATTAAGGCAGCTGCAGACCCTCTCACCTTTCTACCAGTGAGAAAACGAATTTTTCCCACTCTTGACTCAGATTTTCTTTTTCCTTTTACTCACTAAAGCCCAAAGGAAGAAAAGATAATATTTCTAAGGAGCAAGAATATCAAAGTTTCCAGCCGCGGGTGCTTTTCCTTACAACAGAGTCAATTAATCCCACAACCTTTCTCCTGGGCCATTACCGTTAATTGAATTAAATAAGATAATATTTTCTGGATACTTGGGGCTGTACCTGGAAATGTGCACCATCTGGAACTGAGGCTGCTATAGGGAGGGACTGTCTGCCGAGCTGGGACTACTCTAATTGGGCTTATTAATCACCCCCTTCACTGGCGCAGAGCTTTGGAACTTCCAGCCCACTTCCTAATGCATTTCACCATTGGAGTCTCAATTCTCCCAGCAGACAAATAGGGCGATAACCTTGGAAAGCCATTCATGAGACACCATGGCAGAAAGCACGGGGTGGACCCCAGAGGCTTTGCAAAGCCCCAGCATGTGATGCCACCATGTCTGGGTGCCATAGCTGAGACCCTCGTCCCTGGTTGGAATCACCTGGTCACCAGTGCTTCTTTTTTCTGAGATGTCCAGCTCCAGCCCCGAGAGGGTTCTGCAGAAACCACTGAACATAGACTCAGGCCTCACAACTCTGGCTCAATGGCCCGGCTGCTTCTGTAGACAAATCACTTCTCCTAGAACTAGATTGAGTCACGGATCCCAATTCATGGCCACTCTAAAGCTCAGAATGCAGCCTTGCTTTGAAGTGGAGTTTTTTTCAGACTTGGGTAATTAAAATGAGGTCAGGTTAGATCACAGACCATTCTAAATCCAAAGAAATGCCCTCATGGAAAGATGAGCATGCGCTAGTGCCAGGGACACAGTGAGGGTGGATCCTGGGGCTCATGGCCAGCCAGCCTACCCTGCCCTGTGAGTTCCAGGTCCAGTGAGAGACTCTGCCTAAAAAAAGTGGACAACTCTTGCAGAAGAATGACCCCGAGATTGGGCTGCAGGCCTAGGAAGGGCAAGCCTGACAAGAGCCCCCAGAAGCTGAACATGGCGGGAAGGGCCCCCTGGGTCCTCACGGTGGGTAGAACCACTGACATCTTGACTTCAGGCTTCAGGCCACCAAGATACCAAGAGGAAAAATGTGTGCTACTTAATTTTTACCTCTGTGTATGTGAAGTGGGCATGTGCCATGTGTGTGTGCACATCCATGTACAGATGTGTGTACAGGCTAGAACTGAATGTATGTCAGGTGTCCTGCTTCCTAACTCTCCATTCACTCCCTGAGACTGCCTCTAATGTTATTGAACCTAAAGTTTTCCCTTGAAGCTGGGCAGGTGGGGGAACCTTCTGGGATCCTCCTGCCTCTGCTCCTCATCACAAGGGTTACAGGCTCATGCAGCCAAACCTGGCTTTTTATGTGAGTGCTGGGGTTTTGAACTCAGGTGCTCATGCTTGCGCAGCAAGCTCTCTTACCCACTGAGCCATCTCCCCAACCCAGATGTCTGCCATTTGAAACCACTGCATTCGTAGTGATTTATTGCAGCAGCCCAGGACCAAGTGCACCTCTGTTAGCCTCAATTTCCCACAAGGCAGGGACCATGCAGTGGAAATCTTGCCTCTGGCTAGGGGGACCTAAGAGAAAACCTGCGCAAAGCTCTGAGAAGTGTGCAGGGGTCAGTGACCACACCCTGCACAAAGCTCTGAGAAGTGTGCAGGGGTGAGTAGCCACACCCTGGGGCAGGAGCCTGGCTGACTCGCTGGTCTCCCACCCATCTGTCTGATGCCACCTGCCTCTGATCAGGAAGCTGCGGTGCTGGCTTGGTCCTCCATTGCAGCACCAGACTGGGCAGAGCTCACTGTATGATGGCAGGATGGGACAAGAGCAGGGTGACGTCAGGACTTCAGCACAGATCATGGCCGTTCTCAAGACCAAATGAGGGCCTGCTGCTCCACACACTGGGCTATGTGCTCAGAGCACCCTCCTGGGCCACAATGGATGACCTGCCTCCCTGAGACCCATCACCCACACCAGGAGATGTGGCGATCACACCTCATCCCCAGCAGAGTTAACTAAGGACACTTGGTTTCTTGGCATAGATACTTAGCAAGTGGGAGCTACTGTTGGGATTTTGAACAACTTGCGTGTGCTATGGTCTAATTACTTTTTTCACAATTGAGAAACTGAGGCACAGAAAGGTAAAGTGATCCCAGGCTACACAGCCATGGAGCACTCAATGTAGAACTCGGGTGTAGGAATTCAGACTGGACCCTCCTACTGTCTCTGAGAGGGAAGCAACTTGCCCCTGCTTCGATCAAGGAAGCCATGTGGCTGGGGTTGGGCCTGACAAGTTAAGCGTCTGTGATACAAAACACACGCTGTTTTACCAGGTGTCTATAATAGGTGGGAAAGGAATGTCATTTTGAATCCAAAATTCTCACGAAGTCAATCCTAGTGTAAGTTTGGCACAAACAGTGCAATGGCAAGGTGGGGAGGGGAGACCCAGCCAGTGCCCCATGCACTTCTTTGTGCAGTATCTCTGGGCATGCATCTATGTATGTGGATGGTCCCTGAGGAACCATCTACCATGTATTTTGAGCCAGTCCCACTAGCCTGGAGCTCGCTGATCAGTCCCCACTGTATATGAACCACATTTCTGTGGATGGACGTCTAGCCTAGTTCTATTTCTTATGAGAAGAGCAGTGAGAATCACTGATGTGAGGTATCCTCGCGGCATCCTCTGGGATCCTCTGGGCATGTGCATGCCCAAGAGTGGTACACTGAATGGGATTAACTTCTACAGAGAAAGGGTTTAATTTGGCTCAAAATTTTGGCAGTTCTAGCCCAAGTTCCAGCCTTGCCTTTGGTGTCTGGAGAGCAACAGTGCAGGGTATAGGAAAGAAGGAAAACAGCCACTCAGGTGCCAGGGGAAGGCCAGGGACTAGGATCCTTCTGCTTCAGGTCCTCAGTGACCCAGAGACCTACACCAGGCCCTGCCTTCACAGGCAACATGTCCTCTCACAAGTCCCACATTGGAGCCAGGCCTTTAACGCAGGCACCTTGGGGGACAGTCCACAGCCGTCCACAGGATGGTTCTGGGAAAAGGTTCTCAAAAAAGTAGAGCATGATCTTCTGATGGGAAAGGACAGTAAGTCTACAAATCACAGGAAACTGCAGTGTCTCCCTTCCCAGAATTCCTTCTTCTCACTCTCCAGCCCAGAGCATCTTAATCCTGAGTGTGTGCACAAGTGAGTCACCCCGGGAACTGGATGCAGTTCGGGGTTTGATTCAGTAGGTCTGGGATGGGCTCTGAGACTCTGCATGTCTAAGGAGCACCCGGGCAATGTTCTTCTGCCTGTGGGCGATAGGCCTGGAGTTGAGCTCCCTCCCTCAGTGAGCTGGAGGTGGGAGAGAGGGTCTGAAGAGAGACGGAGGGAGAGGACAGCTGGTCCCTGCTGCCAGCCTGCAGGATGCCTGGCAGCACATGGGCCCACCCCCAGCTCAAAGGCAAGGCAGAATTTGTTTGGAGGTAGGTGCAACCTGGCTGTGGGACTTCCTACTCCAAAAGCTCTATTGAGCAGTCTCTGAAACGAGAGCTGGAATTTGGCCTCCTTAGAAAAAGAACTCCCCGCCTTTAATCCTAACACTTGGGAGGCAGAGGCAGGTGGATCTTTGTGAGTTCAAGGCCAGCCTGGTCTACAGAGAGAGTTCCAGGCCAGCTGGGGCTACAGGGAGACCCTGTCTCAAAAAGACAAAAAAAAAAAAAAAAAAAAAAAAAAAAAAAAAAAGAAAAAAGAAAAAGAACTCCCAGCAGGCCTGCTGGAACTGAAGCAGGATTTGAACTCAGAGCTGCCCAGGCCTGCCCCTCCCACCTGAAATGGACACACCCATACCTGTGGTTTCTGATTTTAAAATAAAGCTCACATCCAGGGTTCAGAAGACCTGGAGTAGCCTCATGGGATGGTCTGGGGATCTGGCTCAGTGAAGAGCTTTCTGGGCAGGTGTGAGGACCTGGGTCCAAGCCCCAGCAGACACGTAAAAGAGCCAGGATGGCGCTATGAGTTTGCAGTCCCAGTTCTGGGAAGGAGATGGGCTGATCCTTGGGGCTCAGCCACGAGGAAAACTGACATCATGGCACTTGCAGGAATGCCTTCTCCAAATGCAGAACCTAGGGTTAAAATTATATATGAGTATGTATATGTCAGTGTGTGTGCGTGCGGCTATGACGTGTGTGCTTGTGTGAGTGTGTGGCTGCCTATGTGTGCATGTAGTGTATGTGTGGAAGTGCAAGTGTATGGGTGTGGCTATGTATGCATATATGTCTACTCATTGTGTTTGTGTGTGAGTGTACCTGTGTGACCTGTGTGTATGTATATATGTGTGTACATACCTGTGTGAGAGTATGTTCTGTGTGCTTTTATGTATATGTGTCTGTGCCTCTGTGTGTACCTATGTATGTGTGTATATGTATGTGTATGTATCTGGGTATGTATGTGCCTATGAATCTGTGCCTATGTATGTGTGTGTGTCTATGTGTGTGCCTGTATATGCATGTATGTTTGTGTATGTGTGTGTATATGTGTGTGGGCCTGTGTGAGTGTATGTGTGTGCACCTGTGTGTCTGTTTGTGGTGTGTCTGCACTTGTATGTGTATGTGTGTGTGGGGGTGTGTATATCTGTGTGTGATGTGTATGTATCTCTGTGTATGTGTGAGGTGTGTGTGTATCTGTGTGTGATGTGTATGAATATATCTGTGTGTGATGTGTATGTATGTATCTGTGTGTGATGTGTATGTATCTCTGTGTATATGTGAGGTGTGTGTATCTGTGTGTGATGTGTATGTATCTCTGTGTATGTGTGTGATGTGTATATATGTATCTGTGTGATGTGTATATGTACCTGTGTGTGTGTCTATGTGCAGTGTATGGGCACCCATGTGTATATTGGGAGGATGTCTATGTGTCTTCTTGTATGTCAGTCTGTGTGTGGGGGGTATATCTGCGTGTGTGTCTGTATGTGTGTGTGGGGGGTGTATCTGCATGTGTGTCTGTATGTGTGTGGGGGGTGTATCTGTGTGTGTGTCTGTATGTGTGTGTGTGTGGTGTATCTTCATGTATGTCTGTATGTGTGTGGGGTATATCTGCATGTGTGTCTGCATGTGTGTGTGTGGGTTTATCAGCATGTGTGTCTGTATGTGTGTGTGTGGGTTTATCTGCATGTGTGTCTGTATGTGTGGGGGGGTTATCTGCATGTGTGTCTGTCTGTATGTGTGTGGGGTGTATCTGCATGTGTGTCTGCATGTGTGTGTGCCTGTGTGTGCAGCTCATAAAACCAGAAAGGGAAAGAAAGAAAGTAAAAAGGGTCTGGGTAGTGGGGAGAAGCAATGTCCACAGAGGGAGCACAGGGGCCACTGGTGGGGAGGAAGGGACCTGCAAGACAGTGAGAGGTATGGAGAAAACACGACAAGGTAGCCATGAGAGTACTGTAAAGAAGCTCATTACTTTGTATTCTTAAATGAATAAAACAAAGTAAATCAATTACCTCAGGCAGCTCATTAGAGGAGGGAGAGCTAGCACAGTCCCTCTCCCCAGATAGCTGGCTACCTGCAGGCGGCTTTCCCGAAATCAACAACAAACACTTCTGGTCTTGACAGGCAGCAGTTGGGTCCAGGGCAGGCCCTGGGCTGGCAGCATCAGGAACTCAGCAGTTCACTCCCCTCTTCTACCTGGACTGGGCACTCTGAGTCCCTTGTCACAGAATCCAGACCTGCAGCAATGGGCCAGGCCGGAGCCCCATGGCCTGAGAGCGACAAGCTGGGTTTAGAACGAGGTCTCTGCTAACAGGCCCCTGTGTGGCCGCCTGGCACCTCATCCTCCTGTGCTGGAGATAACTGCAGGCTCGACCTCACACCAGCTCCTGCTTACCCTCTCCTCTGCCACCCTTGTTGTTGCCTCTGTTGATTCTCCAGTTCCAGACCTTTCTTCTAGCTGCCCCTTAGCTTTCTTGTTTATTTGCATTTAAAATGTCAGAAAAGAGAGCGGGACTCTTGACTTCGTTTCTTGGTCCACAAGAACTAGCTTCTTATTAATACTCGACAGGTGGCCAGGAAATATCCATCGAATTTGGTTATTAATGAGTGCATTGCTACCAGTCCTCTCTTGTTGGACTGTTGGGTTGAACTGAACACACAGCACACATTCGCATTCTCAGCATGACGGCGCTGGGCTCCCGCGTGTATGAAGCTCAGCTCTACACGCAGCACACAAACAAAATGGAATATGTGTACAACATTAAAGGTGCCTGTGAAATTGTCTGAAAAGGGACCCCGGGATGTGTTAAGAATAAAAAAAAAAAAAAAAAGATTTGCTGAAGATTGGCTTTAATGTGATTCAAAGTTCTGATGCTTTAAATTTAGGCTACAATAGACAATTGAAGTAATTCACCAAGGACAAAACTCAGGAAACTCACAAGAAATGTCTGTCCTTCAGAGAGGCCGAGAAAATGTACCTGAAAGCTGAAAGTATCCAGGAGCGGCTGCACTCCCCCACCTAAATCACCTTAAACCAGTAACACAGGCTGGCAAGGTCAGGTAACATCCCTGGACGGGATTGTTTTGTAATTTGAAAGACCCCTCAGGAAGCAGTTCTGTTCAGCTAATGCTGGAAAATCCTTCACGCCTTCAGCCAAAGGATTCGTTCTGGGGAGTCAGAACTTGGAAGTAGAGTGGATGGTAGGAAGAACTGTGCAGATGCAGATGCTCCCTGGCCAGGCAGCTGCCATGGGCAGAGGAGAGAAGAAGCAGAGGAAAGAGGGAAAGGGGGAAATAAGGAGAGAGGGAGCAGGGGGGTAAAATTAACACGGGCACACGGTGAGGATCTAGAAGGTGGTGGGCTCCATCGACACCCCTTCCAGCTAGCAGTGACCTCAGAGAATTGAGGATCCGTCCCGAGGGGCTTCCATGGAGGGGTGTCTGAATGTCCCAGCTTCATTCTGTGTCTGTGATAAAACACTCTGACAGAGCCACGCAGGCGGGATGAGTGCATTGGCTTAAAATTCCAGGTCACAGTCCATCACGGAGGGAAGGCAGGGCAGGAACTTGAAGCAGAAACCATGGCAAGCGATCTCAGGCTCATGCTCGGCAACCATGGCGAGCTATCTCAGGCTCACGCTCGGCTAGCATTCTTATACGGCCCAGGCCCACCTGGCTAGGCATGGTACTACCCATGAGGGGCCTTTTTACCTCAATTAACAACCAGGAGACTCCCAGACAGAAACGCCCACAGACCACCCCAAAAGACAACTAGTCATTTGAGATTCTTCCTTTTTCAGGTGATTCTAGGTTCTGTCAGGTTCATAGTTCATGCTAACTAGGACAGAGTCAAGATGAGAAAAGTCTAGAACACAACTCCAACAAGCTAACACAGTAGCAACCTACTGACCCAGGAGGGCATCCCTAAAGCTCTGCATGGGCGCAGGGTGCACCTCTCCAGATGGGGGTTTGATGCTGCTTCCTGTGTGCTGAATTCTCTTACTTGGTCCTATCTCACTGCTGTGATGCTGCAGAGATGCACAGTCCCTGCCCACAGCACAGAGGAGCTCACCAGGTGCCAGCACCCTCAAAGGCTGTTTCAGCAGAGCAGGCACAGAGCAGGCCCCGGAAACAGACCACGTGGGATGGAAGGGACCTCACCTTCACCCAGCCCGTAGTCCTGCGGGACAGACAAATGCCAGCCTTAGAATTTTCTTCTTTTTCTACATTTGGCAGTGTTGCCCGTGGGGGGGGGGGTAACTGGTCCAAGGCAGCCAGGGAGGGATATTAAGCTGAAATTCACAGGGAGATTGGGAGGGGAAGGAAGGGAGAGGAAGAGATGTCATTGCAAAGAGTGGCCTATTGTCTTAGTCACCAGCCCTGCCCTCCCCGCTCAGTAGAGGAGACAGGGAAATGAACGAGCCAGGAGAAACTGTGGGGTGGGGGGTGGAAGGGGGGAATGGGAAGTGGAGCAGCAAGAAACAAAACCAGAGGCTCAGAGCAGGGAGCAGATAAGAGAGGGCCGCAGAAGGGAGGCCCGGAGGGTTGGCATGAAGGAGGGCACAGGGGGCCTGGACAGAGATAACCTAGCCGTGAGCAAGGCTGTGGGGAAGCCCAGCACCAGGGCAAGCAGGCTTCCTCTCTTCCGTGCTAGCAGAGTGCAGAAGGTGCGGGGGCTGCTATGTCTAAGGGTAGACTCACGAGGAGGAGGTCACCTTGAAAGGACCTTGAAAATGCCTAGCTGCCTCAGTGACCCCACCCCCACCCAGGGCTGGGCATGATGGTGTGATGCGCACAGAAGGGTCTGTATTGGTTACTTCCCATAGGCTTTGACCAAATGCCTAACAAAAACCAGTGTAGATGAGATGAAGGTCCGAGTCCGGCTCTCAGTGTTGGAAGGGGTACAGTCCATCCATGGCAAAGGGCAAGGGCGAAGTGCGTTCCCTCTGTGTCCCTAGATAGGAAGCAGAGAACAGACAGGAAGTGAAGTTGGGCTGGGCTATAAACCCTCAAGGCTGGTCCACTTCCTGAGACAAGTCTCCATCTCCAAAGGCTTCACACCTTCCCAAGCATCCCCACCAGCTGAGTACCAAGTGTACAAACACTTTAGCCTGTGAGAGACATTCAAACCACATAGTTGTTAAAAGCCCCCAGGTGGCTGTCTTGTGTCTACACAGCCAGTAACTGCTACCATGAGGCACTGGCTCCACAGTGTGACCCCTGACTCAGCAGCAGCAGCAGCAGCAGCACATGACCACATCTGGTTGGAAGTGTGAGGTCTAAGGCCTTTCTCAGACCTGGGACTTTGATCTATTCTGTAATACTATAACCAAATACCCAAACCAGGCGGTTTATAATGAACAGCAATCTACTTGGCTCCTGCCTCTGGAGAGCAAGGATTCCAAGGCAGAAGGGGGCCAAATCTGGGAAGGGGGAGCCTGCTTCCTGCATCATCCGTCCTCCCTGCATCATCCTTCCTGCATCATCCTCCAACACAAGGCAGAAGAGCCAATGCATATTCAAGAGAACAAGTAGGCCACACCTGCTGGGGTAGCAAGCCTGTCTCTGGGAAGAAAGCAGCAGTCCACTGCCAAGGACAGACCTCAAGACTTGTTAGTCCCACCTCCCAAGGGCCCCACGGGATGTCAGATGGCTTGACTGGGATGAGGGAAAGTACCACTCATCCAGGATGGACCAGAAAGGGTGTCAAGGGTGTCACCATGCACAGAACAGTCTCCAGAGCAGAGGTATCCAGCCCCCATTTTAACAGGGCAAATTGAAGGCACTGCATCCTAGGCAGTACACCTGGCAGCACCGTAGCATAGAGGGGAGAAGCCCAACACCAAATTATTTCCTCCCCAACTCATTTCTAGAACTCATAAGTGGCGGAGTGGGAAGCAATCCCCAAGCCCATTCCCCCACCCTCGTTTCCCAAGAAAGGAAGCAGCCAAGGAAAATAAGGTATTTCCCAGAACCCCACAGCACTCCACATTCCCATCTGGTCACTCATTACATAAATGTTTATTGATGATTCTCCTGTGGGCAAGGTTCTGTATTGACCTAATGGGGATGATAGGAAACCAGACGCTTCATGGTCTAAGGAGGTCACAGTAAACAAGGACATCTGTGAACTTAGAAGGCTGTAGCCAAGTGTCCCCAGGTGTCCCCAGGCTGCTGTTTCAGCCTAGGAGAGATGGAGGCAGGTTTGTAAGTTGGAGATTAGCCTGGACTATGAAGGGAGACTGGTTCAATTTAAAAAATAGATAGATAGATAGATGATAGATAGATAGATAGATAGATAGATAGATAGATAGTAGATAGATGATGATGATAGATAGATAGATAATAGATAGATGATGATAGATAGATGATAGATAGATAGAAAGATAGATAGATAGATAGATAGATAGATAGATAGATAGATAGATAGATAGATAGATTCCTAAATTGAGGTGTGTGGAGACCTATTCAATGGGGTTTGTGCTAAGGTCTAGAGCTGAGGAGGGAAGCCCCCAGGGTGAGGACTCAGGTGGTAAGAGGCTGTCCTGTCTTGGTCCCCCAGGCTATGTACCTCACCTACTTGGTCCCTCTGGTCAAGCACCTGCCAATCACTGATGGGCAGATATCTCACACAGTCAAGAGGAAAGCAGGCACATAGCACCAGCCAGAATCCAGAGTCTTACAGAAACTCCAGTGAGGTTATCACATCCAAGACCCATACAATCTGTATTAGAGACGAGAAGCCAAGCAGACTGTTCTGGGAAGATTAGCCTTAGTTCTTTCAGGAGGATGAATGGCTCTAGCAACTCAGTCCCACTTTATCTGCGCACCCCTGCCAGCTGGCCCTTCCCATCAAGATGGCCACTTGCGAACTCCTGGAATGAGCCTGTCATTTCCAATTCGATCAAACTAAAATGTCCGTGAGCATCCACTCTGCCCACACTGGGGTGGAGAATTGCAAGGGGCAGGCTGGAGAGAAGGTATGGCCTCCACCTTTGAAACAGTCAGGGGCATTTGTTGTCTCCCAGGCAGCTAGCTGCACCTCTTGTGCCAGGACCCAAGGCATCAGAAAAGACAGCACTTACTCCCCAGTCAGCAGCAGGTATGGCAGTAACTACAGAGCAGCCCGAGAAGCATGCAGGCAGCCAGGGATGGGAGACGGCTCAGTCGGTAAAGTGTCCTCCACTCAGACATGAGGACCCCAGTCCCTCCACCAGCACCCCCATAAAAAGCCAGGTGCATGAGTGCTTGCCTATAACCCAGCTCCAGGAAGTTGGAGACAGGTGAACCCGGGGACTCACTGGCCAGTCAGTCTGGCCAAATTGGAGAGCTCTGGGTCCAGTGAGAGACCTTGTCTCAAAAATTAATGTAGAGAGCAGTAAAGGAAGACACCTGGTGCCAACGCCTGGCCTCCGCCCACCTGTGCACACACACCCCAAAGAGCCCAAAACCTAGCCCAAGAATTCCAATGGTTTCCTAGAAAGGGAGTGACGCTGAGAAGAATTATGGGGCGTAGCCATGTCTTCCTCTCTGTTCTCTGACCCTTCATTCCTGGCACGGTTACTGAGGCTCAGGCAGGAGCCGGGAGGGGGAGGGGTGAACCCATATGGGCCAGTGAAGAGACCAACCTGGGAGAGGTTCCGAGGGAATAGCTCAGTTTATTGGCACAAGCAAAGGTTAACATACTAAAGCTACCATGCTCCGGGCAGGGAATGGAGGTAGGAGGGTGTGAAAGAGCACCGAACTCCTGCTGTGTATTTAGCAAATCGGATGTGTGACATCTGCCCAGCACATCAAAAGGGAGCCCTCAGGATATGGGGTCTTGCTCAGCAAACAGGAAACCCACCCATCCCTCCTCCTCAAAGAAGCCCATCCCACTGGAGCTAAACAGAGTCCTTCCCTACAAGGGGATGTGGGCAGCAGCCTGGGTGCAGGGGAGGCCAAAGTCCCGCATGAGCCAGCACAGGTAAGAGTGCGGAGACCTGTGGGAATCTCCCCCATACCACAGCCACCTTCAGATGTGACTGCTAGATTTCCCCCATGACGGGAGAAAACTAAGCTTGAGGACATTAGGAACTGCTTGGAGGAAGTGAGTCTAAGCCTGCAGTTCCTGGCTGCTGGCCCTTCCTTCCTTTTTTTATTTCGAATTTCAAAAACTGAGTGTGTTCAACAAACTGGCAAGAGAGGAAGTTGGTCAAAGGCAGTAAGAGAGTGCTGTCTGGTAAGAGCTAGAAGCCAGGGCTCCATAAGTGCATGTGTCATCGATGTATCCGTAGCTAGAAGTGTGTATGACCTAACGGGAACCCCAGGGGTCCTCTGGGCTCTTCACTAAAGGTCATGGTCAGCCATACCCACAAGGTTTCACTTGTGCTGAGTTACTGTCTGCAGCGGTCGGCTGCATAGGATCCCTGTGGAGAAGCAGCCACACAGGAGACTTGTGCCTCAGTTCCTCAATTTCAGCCATCGCACACTCAGTTACAGGAGGGACAGTCCATCACGGACCACACTCAGCTCAACTCAGCTTCATTGAAAAGCTGACACAACGTGGATGTGGCACGGGGACGGTTGTGCACCACACAATCAGCGGGAAGGCTCGGGGGCTGCTCCCCCCTCGGGGCCCTGGGAGTCTTCTTTCTTCTCTTCGCTCAGTCCTCTTCTTCCTAGAATGCAGGTCCTCTCACCATCTCTCTCCTAGGGCTCATAGTTTATTTTTTGATTAAAAAAATTGCAAGAATCTGTGATTTCATGTGTTGAGCCACGATGTAGGTTTGACTGGGCACACATCTACTCTTGTCAACATTGGATTGTTTCCAGCAGGTTCAAAATTCTTTTCCCTTGGGGAGCTTGAGCAGGAGTTCCTTCCCCGTTTGTTGACATGATGTGATGTGTTCAAGGTCATTACAACCTGATGAAGGAATCAATCACATGTGATACAAAGTTGAGCATCTGCTGCGGGCATATGCATGGGCTATGTACTGACAAGTGTATCTTAAGTGCTTTCTGTTCTGTGAGGGTGTACAGGCAGCTCATAGACCCTTGTCCTCCCAAATCTTAGAATCTGACAGAGAAGACAATTTTGAAACAGGAGCTACAGGGGGAATGACTGCTCACCCTGGGAAACATGTAGTGTGTGTGTGTGTGTGTGTGTGTGTGTGTGTGTGTGTGTGTGCATGTGTATGATTAGCATGGATGTAGGTGCCACCAGCATGCAAAGTTGTCCAAGACAAGGTGTGTCCTTCTAGACAGTGTACTTGGGAAGACAGAGACACAGACGAATAAGGTAAACTGATAAGAGAGTGGTCTAGACCAAGTGGATGTGGGAATTTCAGAGAGGTCAAGGTCATCCGTGGTGACAAGGGGTAGCTTGGAGGAGGAGGTGGGAAACAACAGAGGGACCAGGCAACTTCAGTCACGTGACCATAGAAGGCTAAAGAAAACTGAAAATCAAGGAAACGAGATAGGATGCGTTTCCTCAGCTCTTCACAGTTGGAAGAGCCCAGGCCAGTCATCTACTTTTCTCTGGTCTCATGGGCAGTAGGTGAGTTGACTGAAAGGAGTTCTGAGTGTTGGTGTGGTGGTCCCCAGGAGCCGGGGGGTCTATCAAAATAGAAGGCCATGCACTTTAACAGGAAGAGAAGACGCAGTCGGTTTGAGACTGGGACTTTCCCTCCAGTCCATGTCACAGATTCCCAGGAAACAAAGGGAAACAGCACTGGTCCAGAGGTGCCAGGGACCAGGACAAAACTCACCAGCATTGGTCCAGAGGTGCCAGGGACCAGGACAAAACTCAACAGCATTGGTCCAGAGGTGCCCAGGGACCAGGACAAAACTCAACAGCATTGGTCCAGAGGTGCCCAGGGACCAGGACCAAACTCAACAGCATTGGTCCACAGGTGCCCAGGGACCAGGACAAAACTCAACAGCATTGGTCCAGAGGTGCCAGGGACCAGGACAAAACTCAACAGCATTGGTCCAGAGGTGCCCAGGGACCAGGACAAAACTCAACAGCATTGGTCCAGAGGTGCCAGGGACCAGGACAAAACTCAACAGCATTGGTCCAGAGGTGCCCAGGGACCAGGACAAAACTCAACAGCATTGGTCCAGAGGTGCCAGGGACCAGGACAAAACTCAACAGCATTGGTCCAGAGGTGCCCAGGGACCAGGACAAAACTCAACAGCATTGGTCCAGAGGTGCCAGGGACCAGGACAAAACTCAACAGCATTGGTCCAGAGGTGCCCAGGGACCAGGACAAAACTCAACAGCATTGGTCCAGAGGTGCCAGGGACCAGGACAAAACTCAACAGCATTGGTCCAGAGGTGCCCAGGGACCAGGACAAAACTCAACAGCATTGGTCCAGAGGTGCCAGGGACCAGGACAAAACTCAACAGCATTGGTCCAGAGGTGCCCAGGGACCAGGACAAAACTCAACAGCATTGGTCCAGAGGTGCCAGGGACCAGGACAAAACTCAACAGCATTGGTCCAGAGGTGCCCAGGGACCAGGACAAAACTCAACAGCATTGGTCCAGAGGTGCCAGGGACCAGGACAAAACTCAACAGCATTGGTCCAGAGGTGCCCAGGGACCAGGACAAAACTCAACAGCATTGGTCCAGAGGTGCCAGGGACCAGGACAAAACTCAACAGCATTGGTCCAGAGGTGCCCAGGGACCAGGACAAAACTCAACAGCATTGGTCCAGAGGTGCCAGGGACCAGGACAAAACTCAACAGCATTGGTCCAGAGGTGCCCAGGGACCAGGACAAAACTCAACAGCATTGGTCCAGAGGTGCCAGGGACCAGGACAAAACTCAACAGCATTGGTCCAGAGGTGCCAGGGACCAGGACAAAACTCAACAGCATTGGTCCAGAGGTGCCCAGGGACCAGGACAAAACTCAACAGCATTGGTCCAGAGGTGCCCAGGGACCAGGACAAAACTCAACAGCATTGGTCCAGAGGTGCCCAGGGACCAGGACCAAACTCAACAGCATTGGTCCAGAGGTGCCCAGGGACCAGGACAAAACTCACCAGCATTGGTCCAGAGGTGCTAGGGACCAGGACCGAACTCAACAGCATTGCTCCAGAGGTGCCCAGGGACCAGGACAAAACTCAACAGCATTGGTCCAGAGGTGCTAGGGACCAGGACCAAACTCAACAGCATTGCTCCAGAGGTGCTAGGGAGCAGGACCAAACTCAACAGCATTGGTCCAGAGGTGCCCAGGGACCAGGACCATACTCAAAGGCTTGTTCACTCAGACACTCACCTGCCGCTTTAGTATCTGCTGTGTCTGACCCACAGGAGCTTGCCAGATCCATAGGCGCAGACATCGGCCCCCTCAGATGTGAAGGACAGCTCCTAGAAAGAACCATGCCTTCCACCAAGGCTTCCGCAATGCTGGTTACCTGATTAGGGCCCAGTGATGTGGAGAGTTTGAATGTTGCAAGTCTAGAGCCAAATTCTCCTGGGCCATGTTTACCCTACTTAATGGCCATTTACTGGCATCCTCTGTATGTGGCCTAACATCTTCATGACAATTAGGTAAAGTATTTGGAATGTACAAATAGACCTCTAGCTTCCACCAACCAAAAGGCTAAAAGTAAATCAGATAGAGTCCAACACTGCAGCCAAGGTCTCCTTGCTTTTCTGTAACCTGATATTTCCACCACTGTATTTGAAGTATCTTGGTCTATAGAGTTTCTTTGTTCTGTTACTATATAATCTTCGTGAAACTGTTACCGTGTTAGAACCCTGAATCTGGGGTACCCTGAATCTGTGTTCCCAAGCCTGGTCATGCATGTGTGGCTCCAGAATAAGCTCTCTCTTATCCTTCTGAGAAGGGAACTGTGTTTTTATATCCACGTGGCTTTAACCCAAGCCAGAAGCTGTGAGGAGGTGTGAGCACAGGGTAGCACTCAATACCCTGGGCCTGAAGCCCAAGTTGTCTGACAAAGGCCAGCCCCTAACAAGAGGCCACATGAGGTCATAGAACTGAACTCCAAGCCAGGAAGAAGGAGCGGCTTAGCACACAGTTGTTATTCTCTGAGCTGTCTCACCCACTCTCCTTCCTTCTCAAAGCCCTGCCCTGCCTGACTGACACACAGCTATGGCCCTCTCCCCACAGAACACCCTGCTGCGGTCCTGTCTCATGATCCTGGGTACTACATACATGCATGTATGGCTCTTTCATGTGTCCCGTGGTGGCCTAGATTCTGGGCCATGTTATCTAAAGTGCTCTTCAACCACTACCACAGCCACATGGGAGGCAACGCTACAATCCCTGCAGATACCACAGGCTTGGCCCAGAGTCTAGATCCACTGCTTCCTGTGTGACCTTGGGCAGGTGTGTTCACCTCTCTGAAGCTCAGCTTCCTTATGTATAAGTCAAGGCTGGTGGGCCACACCTCCAGCTGGTCCAGAGACAGATGATTAAAGGGAACATGGAGGTCTGGCCCTTAGTCCCTGTGTGTCTTGCTGGGGTCCATGAATAAGACACAAGATGAAGTGGGACATGAGGTATCCACAGCTGCTCGTGATTGTCAGGTGTGTGGGTCTGTCTTTCCGGCGACGTCTCTATCCTGTCCTGAGGTTCTTGCTGACAGCTTCTGTCTTCTTTCCTGAATGCTTGGGAGACTGTGTTCAGCTACACACAAGCATCCACTCCTTCTTCTTGGACAACACCTGAAAAGGTCGTCTTTCTTCTGGGCCCCAAGTGGCACACTGGATCATTCCCCAGTCACCCATGCTCAGTGCCTGCTGTCTCAGGGACACCCTCGCCTGCTCCCAAGCCCAGGCCTGGCTGTACCGGCCCCTTCTCCCCACACATACCTTCCTCCAGCCCAAGCCCAATGCCTTCCAGCTGTAAACCAGGCTGCCCTGAACCCCAAGCCCCCTTTTGTCTCCACTGCCTTGGCACCTCTCACCTGGCCCAGGCTTTTGGCTGGCACCCCTCACCTCTCTGAGTTCTCACTGGAAAGAGCAGGGATCTAATAAGGTTGCTTCTGCGGCCATGCTCTGTCCCACATTGCTCTGAGACACACCGGAAGTCTCAACCTGGGGAGCTGCCGGCTCTGTCTCAGATCAAGGGTTCCAGTGACAACACAGAAGCTCATAGCAGAGTCAACCAGGGTCCTTCCCATTCTGGATTCCCAGCATCTCTGTGTTTCTAGGGAGGCACGGGTGGGGGGGGGGGGGTCATCAGGCCAGTATCTGGTAACCACAGGGGTAAGCCAGCTGACCACAAGGCACAGACTAGGCAACACTTGCTGGGAGAGCCACAGGGCTGAGCAGGGCAGCTGCTTTGGGCTCAGGCCTCTACACTGGTGCCCGGATCTTGTTGTGTTCCAGCTGTGCAAATTTAGGCCAGTCACTTGACCTCTCTGAGCTCCAGTTCTATGTACTATATAAGCACAAATGAGGACAGTGGGAAAGCAAGCTTCATGTCTTCTAGAGTTCTAGACTGGACATTAGCTAGAACCACATGAAACCACTGATAGCAGACCTTTCTTTTTTCTTGTTTTAACTACAACAGCTATTTTATATGTCCAGACTTCATATCAGAGGTTGGTAAACTTACCAGGTGGTAAACAGCTTAGGCTTAGATGGTACCTCTATCTCTGAGAACCACCTGGTACTCCTGGGGTACCAGGAAAACAGCTATAGATGACCTCTAAAAGAAAGAGCATGCCAGCATGTCATGTCCCAATTCACACAAACAGGCCGAGGGCAAGATGTGGCCCATGAGCTGTAGTTTGTTGAAACCTGCTTTGAACCTATATATTGTCCACCATGAAAGGAAAGGGGAAAGGGAGAGGTGAAATTTGGAAACTTCACAGTTACAGCTACTCAAAAGGCAAGGGACAAACCCAGCTGGTCCCCAACCTTCTTCACATCCTGTTCCTGACACCACCTCAAGCCGTTTGTGGATGGAGGAGCTCACAAGCTCCACCTAGCACTGAGCCTGCCTCTGTTTGCTCCCCCTACTCTGGATCATATCACAGACCATGCCTCACAAGCCCCCCATGGGGCTGGGCGTCCTGGTGGGGATGGGCACCCAGAGTTTCCCTTAAGCCCCTCCGCTGCCTGTTGACCCCAGGAGCCTCAGTGTACCCTCTGTCTCTTTCTGGTAGATGCTGATTTGTACTGTGATCCACCCCCGTGTGAATGGGTCCTGGATGGAAGTTCTGGGCTTACAAGGAAATGAATGCTTCCAGAAAATGAGGCCAAATAATTCCTGTCTCCTCCAGGGGGAAATTACTTAAATAGCATCAAAATCAATTTCCGTGCCATTAAATATTCTGGTCTGTGTTTTAATTGAGACAATGGCGTCTTCCCTAAGAAGAGACCAGCCGTTTGAAGCATCGTGTCTCCTCTCGCTCTCACTTGAACCCACAAGGAGAGGCCTTGGAGGGAGGCTGCCCCTGATGCACTCTGCCGCCTGACTTGTCTTTAGAACCAGCCTGGTTTATTTTTTCTTTGAGAAATAAAAGTGGAGCTCCAAGCGGTGCCCAGGGCACTGGGAACTCTGAGTTCTACAAATAGATGGAGCCGGGTCACTCTGTTCCTCGGGGACCTGGGCTTGGATTGGCTGCTCATGGGCAGAGTGCCTTTTATGTCCCAGCAGCTGTCAGGAGTCTCTGGTTAAGGGAGCTGAGATGGAGGGCAAGCCCACCGCAGGCCTCACGGGGCTTCTCCCCGCTCAGTAGACATTTGGGTGCCGTCCCCATGGTCAGAACCCTGAAGGGGCTCACAGTCACGGAGGAAAGATGCACTGAAAATAAGTCTTTAAAATGTAGCATCAGAGAGGGAAAGAGAGATGGTTCGGTGGTTGCTCTTACAGAGAGGTCCAGGGTTTGGTTCCCGGCACCCACACAGTGGCTAACAGCATCTGCAACTCTAGTTCAAGGAGATACAATGTCCTCTTCTGGCCTCTGTAGGTAATATATAACACGGGTTCACTTACATACATGCAGGCCAAACACTCATGTACATACACATAAAATAAAAATAAATCAAAAAGAATGTGGCATCAGAGAAAGACAGAAAGAGACAAAAACAGAGAGATAAAGACAGATCAGAGACAAAGAGACACACAGACAGACAGAAACAGAGCGTGCTGCAAGTGCATGCCACAGCTGCTCCCAGGCAGGCACAGCGGGTAGGTCACCACGGCTGCTCCCAGGCCGGCACAGCGGGTAGGTCACCACGGCTGCTCCCAGGCAGGCACAGTGGGTAGGTCACCACGGCTGCTCCCAGGCAGGCACAGCAGGTAGGTCACCATGGCAGGCTCTTTTGGTCCTCACCTGGCTTTCCATCTAAGCAGAGACCAGGTCAGCTTGACTATATTACCAGAGCCTAGCAGAGCCACAGGTGCAGGGGTGGGGCTATACCAGAATCAGATTGAAGAAAGGAATGAATGAATGAATGAACTAATTAAGTTAAGGTTCTGCAGGAGCACTAGGGAGGAAGCACCTCTCTTCCAAAGGGACATGGGGATCAGTGATTGACAGAAAGAGTCTGGGTCCTGACAGAAAAGAGAGGGAACGTAGACTGGGAATCTCTGCACCCGGAGCTGACTGCTTCATGAGGGTGAGCCACGCTCTGGGCTCTGAACCAGGCTCTACTCATCCAGTTCTGCATCTCTAGGATCCGAGGTGACCCCTGGATTTTCCTTCCTGATTTTTCAGGGATCCGTGGAGCCGGAGCGCATGCTACCAAGTAGGACAGATGATGGGACGGTCATGACCTCCCGCCCCCATGCAGAGCCTTGAAATTCAGCCTAAAGATGTTAGGCAAATCTGGATTAAACTGAGTTCTGGGAAATGCTATTTTATAAGATGTTAATAAGTCAGACGAGAAAAAAAGAGAAGAATGGGAGGAGAACGGCAGGCAATGTCAGGGGAGGGATTTCAGTCACACCGAGCGCATTTTCTTTTGGCTGCAGGAGTTCTCAGGGCCTTTACCTGAAGGTGGGTGTTGCAGTCTCTCAAGACACAGAGGAAGAATCTGGAAACTTTCTTGGGAGGCAGGCTCCTCTGGGAACTGCTGAATGAGACACAGGGGACCATGGCACAGATCGTGGAGGGGTTTGTGCCAGGGTCAGCGGAGGGGGCTTGCCAGAGGACAGCAGGGACGGTGGCCGAAGAGAGTGAAGGCAGAGCTGGCCGGCTGCTGGGTGGAGGCGGGGGAGGAGAGTGAGGCACACACGTGGCCTTGTCCAAACAAAGCTACAAACCTCTGTACACAGCAGGCTGGCTCTTCAGGGCAGTTAATGACTGTAGCACATTGCCCAGGCCATCAATTAAATTGCAATCCAATTTCCTTCCAAAGCATTTCACTGCCTTGGGAGTGGTTCTGGCAGCTGAGGCAGGAAGATGGATCAGCCAAAACCAAAACTGTGCAAAGGCTTTGTCTTGCTCGAGAGCCAGCCCTCTGCAATGGTCTGCCTTCCAAAGGAGGTCACACACTGGAACATCAGGTCCAATTAGAGTTTAACACAGTTTTAAAGTGATGGAAGGAGTTCTGTGAGGCCTGACATCCCACCATCGCCACCAGAGTTACCTGGAAGAAAACAGGCTCAGCAAAGAGGGTGGGTTGGCCAAGGTCAGCCAAGGTCAGCCAGGGTCAGCCAAGGTCAGCCAGGGTCAGCCATGGTCAGCCAAGTCAAGGCTTCTGAACTGATCCCCCTTTTCTGTGTTCTGTCTATCTCTGTCTCTCTGTCTCTCTCTTTGTCTCTGTCTCTCTACCTCAGAGGTGTGTGTATGTATGTATGTATGTGTGTATTCCTGTGTGTGCACATGTGGTGGGGGCAAGGGGTGGAGGTCAGAGGTCATCCTCAAGGGTCGCTCTCAAGATACCACCCACCTTGCTTGTTCTGTGTTCTCTCGTTGGCACCCTGTCCCTCAGTGACTCACAAATGTCTGTGTACACACATAAATCCCACTGTGTCCTCTCCCTGCAGCTACAGAACAAAAAGTCATAAAGTCCACCATGAGGTATAAATGGAGGGGTGGAGACAGGTGGGAGAGGCGAGGAGGGCACCAATGATAATGAGTCACATGGTTAGTGTGAAGGACACGGGGCAGAATCAGGCTGTGCCCATAGCTCCCTGGACTAATCCACAGGGAGGAACAGTGGAGTAGTCAGCCAGTATCCTGAAGAGGAACAAGTGAACATAAAAGAATGTTCTAGGCCTTCCAAACCCAGCACAAATTACAAAGGATGCCTATGGGTAGGGGAGACCCCAGGGCATGGAGGATAGCTGTCAGATAATCATTCCTGTAGCCCAGGCATTGATTCTTTTCTTGTGAAGAAGTCCACAGCCTGCTCCCTAGGCACCTATTGGGCCCCCTGTAGCCTGTGACTTCTACACAGCCACAGCAAGGGCCTGGGGGTCAGTTCCCTCCCACACTCTGCTGCATTGCCTGGGGTGTCACATGTCTGACACCAAAATCCCCTGTCCATTCCTGTGCATGTGACATGTTGACCACAGCCCCAAACCACCAGTCAAGCCAGCAGCCCAGCAGCCCAGCATCTGATTATCCTGGAGATGTGACCGTGAGCTGCATGCTGGATGTGACTCAGCCGCCTCCTGCCCTCTGCATATAAACCGAAGCGTGGTTATGGGGACCAACTGACAATGCCAGGGTGCCTGGGCCAGGCTGGGCATCCTCATGGGAAACGCCTAGGACCAGAAGTGGTTCCCATTTCCGTTTCTTCAGACTCTGGGCTCTTTACCCATACATAATGAGCTCTCTCGGGATGGCCCCATGACTGAAAACAAACCTCGTTTCTGTTTCACAGATGCCTTCTACTCAGCCCAAAGCTATTTTCATGCACTATTTTTGATAACTTTGTGCATGAAACTGAGTTCCGTGGCATGGAATTTTCCATCTGTAGTGTGATGTGGGCCATTTTGGATTTTTGGATTTGTGGTCCTCAGGCAGCAACAGAAACCGTCAGAAAGATGTATCTTAGGCAGGCTGGCCTTTCCTGATGCACTGAGATTTACTGACCATGCTGCAGATGGGCTCCTGCTTCCTTAAAGAAATATTTATGGGGCTTCCTATGGGTCACAGTCATGGAGTAAATTTCAGGGAGGCACCGATGCATAGCCTCGATCTCTGCCCTTGATAAAGACACTCCCCAGTGGGACACGGACAAGAAAGGGACCTGCAAGGAGAGCAGGGTGCACCCAGAGATTTGTTGACATCTGGTGGTGCTGAGAATTAAGGGGAATAGAATAAGTTCTAGAGGACACAAAGTGTATGCAAAGGGTCCAGTGCTCCTCAACTTAAGACAGGCATTACTGCTGAAAACAAACCGGCAGACATCACAAGTCAAAAAGCCATTGGTAGGGGCTGGAGAGATGGCTCAGCGGTTAAGAGCATAGACTGCTCTTGCTGAGACCCAGGTTTAATTCCCAGCACCCATATAGTGGCTAAGAACCATCTTTAAGCTGGGCGTGGTGGCATGTGCCTTTAATCCCAGCACTCGGGAGTCAGAGGCAGGCAGATCTCTGTGAGTTCAAGGCCAGCCTGGTCTACATAGTGAGTTTCAGGCCAAGTGGGACTAAAGGGAAACCCTGTCTCAAAAACAAAATGCCCTTGGTAGACCTGACCTAGAGCTTGGCTGTCCTCACAGTGATGATGTTCCCTGAGGGGACAGTACCACCAGGGTGAGGCCGGCCTGGAAATAGCAAAGCTACTAACTCAACACAGAGTTCCTGAACACTCGGGGCTTTCACACCATAATAAACTTGAAAACTAGTAAGAAGAGCCATCATCATAAGTTGGGATCCACTGTATTACAGAAGAAGAGAGATTGTTGATGTGTGGGACTTAGGAGAAAAGTCACTGATTGAACTACTGCAAGTCATGAAGAAGTAAAGGCGTTGGCCAGGTCACCAGAACCTTCTAGGGAAAGGTTTGAAGTTGACCAGACAGTGAGCTGAAAGGCTGTGGCTTGTGAAGACCCCATGGCTGCTGGGATGGAAGGGGGCGGGCAGAAGAAGAGGCAGGTACGGAGACCTTGGTGTAGTCAGAGGCCCCAGCGGGTTCTCATGATGTGAAGTAATGGGGTGTTCCACGTGTTTGCTGTGCACACTCTCATGGTGACACCAGTTCTTCTGTAGACTGTAAAGGTGAAAAGCCAGGTTCATTCAAGTCTTTAGGCAAGTGGGGTGCACGGAACCCAGCGCCTCACTGGCCAGGTCTGGTCCATCTCATCTCCCACACTCCTCCTATGAGCGCACTGCACCACCATAAAGACTCGCCTTCAGTGATCATTTCAGAGATGAGCTGAGCCCCTCAAGACCATGCTGGCACAGGGAGCAGGGTAGGGGGATCTCCTGCCGAGGATGAGCTGCCTGAATAGAACACACTGAACTTTGCTTCGGGGCTCACCTGCTTGTCCAGGTTCTAGACTGTTAGACTTCATCGCTGTAAGAAATCCTTAAGACAAGAGGGGCTGCAGAGATGGCTCTGAAGTTAAGAGCACTGGCTCCTCTTCCAGAGGACCTGGGTTCAAATCCCACCACTCACAGGGTGGCTAACTACCATCCATAACTACAGTTATAGGGTCAGACGCCTTCTTCTGGCCTCCCTGGGCACTGCATGGCATGAGTGCACTTCAATACATGCGGCAATACACTCGCACAGAAAAGAAAAGACAGAGTTTAAAAGATGAAGGATGGACTTTGCTCACCATTCAGAGGTTTTGGCTATGACAGGCTTTTGCCAGGTATACAGGCCTGTGGCAGGTCTGAACCATGGTAGGAAGCAGTGTGCCTGGATGCCTGACTTCCTTCGTCCCCTTTTGTCTTTCGCTTGGTATGGGATGGTGTGGCTACACTCCATCCTGTCTTCCCTCCTCAGTCAACTTTGGCAGACACACTCAGAACCACACTTAACCAATCTCTGTGCTTGTCAGTCCAAGTACAAAAGAAAGACTGAAATCTTAGGTTTACCCTTGGAGTGAACCACGGACAGTCAACCAAGGACCCCACGTGCTTCCTCCCATGGCTCCTCCCACTAGCAACCAGCTCTTCTCTGGGGGGAGGGGAGATTATAGAAGAGAATCTATTCTTTTCATCTCCAAGGAGAAAACTGGCTTGTAACAGTTAATTCTGTCAGTTTGCTTGGATTAAGAAACACCTAATGAATAAAAATAAATTTAAAAAAGAAACAGCTAATGAAAAAGACACATTTCTAAAGTAGTGTTGACAGAGGCAAGCTGTCATGACTCTGCAAAAAAAAATCCTTCATTTGCTGGGCGTGGTGGCGCACACCTTTAATCCTAGCACTTGGGAAGCAGAGGCAGGCGGATCTCTGTGAGTTCAAGGCCAGCCTGGTCTATATAGCGAGTTCCAGGACAGCCAGAGCTACAGGGAGACCCTGTCTCAAAAAGACAGAAAAAAAAAAAATCCTTCACTCACACTCCTGTAACACTAATGAAACTCACTGGGTGAAGCAAAGGAGAGTGGAAGGAAGAGTGCTCGAGAGGAGGACGGAGATCAGGGTGGAAGGAGTGCGAGAGAGCATGATGGAGGTGAATGTGATTAAAATACATTATGTACATGTATGAAAATGTCATGATGAAACACATTGCTAGGTATAATTAATATTATGTTAGTAAGGAAAGTTAATAAAAACTAGAGCCCTCAGCGCACTGGTGAAGGTCCTGGAGGTGTCTGTGAGGGTACTTGAGAGGATTTTGCTGATGAGAAAAGACCCACTGTGAAGGTGGGTGGCGCCCTCCCATGGCTGGCGTCCCAGTGAGTAAGAAGAAAAAAAGAAGGCACACTGAGTGTCCTTGTTCCCCTCTCCCTGCTCCTGGTCCACACCGATATGATCTTCCACACTTCAACACCGTGATAGACTGTACCCTGAACCCCGAGCCAGGACAATTCCTTCTTCCCTTACATTGCTTTTCGTCAGGTGCTCGGTCACCACAGGAAGAAAAGCAGCGAACTCACAGGTTTAGAGGGATCAGAAGTCAGAGCAAGCCCAGGAGAAGCCTGGGGGCAGGTGGTGGGAAGTTTCATTGGCATGTGTGACCCAGACACACCATCCTGTGTAGAGATGTCCACACCCTGCCCCCTCGGCCATTCAGAATTCTAGAATATATGAACTTGATGGAAGTGTCCTCTCTCCTGCGCATAGACACCCCAAATCATCCCTCCTGGATTCTCAATCCCTTTTGTTTAGTGTCAGTGTGTCAGGAAGCCAAAGATGGCAGTGTCTCCGACCCAGCCTCCCTTCCTTCCTCCAACCTCAGCCGTTCCCACCTCTCCTCCTGGCTCCAAGGAATTTAGCAAACATTCATAGGGTTTCTCCTTCAGGAAGCTTCCATGACAGTTGGCAGAGGGCAGCAGAGCTGAGCGAATGCACCACATTTACACAATATTACTTTTCTTTCTTCTTAATGCACAGGAAAAGACCACGGCTCAGTGTGTGACAACAGCATGGGGTGGGGTCTTGAGGTCCCGAGAGTTTCCAGGCCTCCCAGACACTGCACTTGGGATGTGCTTAGTCATGGAAAGGGATGCTGTGTGGGTGTGGATCATGTTCTAGAGACAGTGAACTGAGAAACAGACCATCAGTGTTAGTTTACTTTGAGTGGGTCTCTAGAGGGAATGGCACAAAGGGCAAGGGACCCAGGCAGAGGGGGCAGTGTGTGCAAAGGGCCTGGGTACAGCGTGAATCTGGAAAGTTTAAGATGCAAGTAGGAAGTGTGTGTGGCCACGCTGTAGCTAGGGACAAGGGAGCCTGAGCGATGTTGGACAGGCAAATCTAAAGTCAGGGCCCCAAAGGCTTTGTAGCCCATTAGAAGGGTTTTGATATCTCTCATTGTGAGAAGTACCTGGCATGTTTAATCAAAGAGGTCCTATGATCTGATTTATCATAAAAGATCTTAGAAGACCTGACCACTCAACTCGGAGGGTTTTTTTCCCAACCTAAAACATAAAAGTTAGTGTGATCCTTTTAAGGACTGTTACAGATCCTGACTGGGGACTGATCTGGGGACATGGTAGGAACTCTACAGTGGCTGATGCCCTTCTACAAAGAAAGGCTCCCATCTGCCTGGGGGAAGCTGTGGGACCAGCTGAGGCCATTTGCCCCCAAGTCCCTGTTGTACCGTTTTAATAAGTGGTTGAGTTGGTGCTTGTGTTTGACCTCTGTGTAGTAAGCAAGGTGAGGAGGCCCATCTACAAGGTTCTCCAGGGACTCTGTGCTCCCATTGCCAAGCCTGCAGGATGGAGAGAATCACAACTCACCCAGTCTACCTTACCTCTGGCTTTAACACAAGAAAAGAGCCTTCGATAGGACCAGCTGAACCAGGGAAAGGAAAGCCACAGATTCCAGCCCAGTGACCATGGGGCCATTGTATAGCTTTGCTGGGGGGGGGGGTATACACCACCAGCACCTCAGTTCAGAGGAGAAAGGAAGAGAGCGAGAGAGGGAGGGAGAAATGGAGGAGGGAAGGGATGGAGGGAGGAAAGGGGAGAGGAAGGGAGGAAAGAAGGGAGGGAAGGAGGAAGATAGGGAGGGAGGGAGGGAGGGAGGGAGGGAGGGAGGGAGGGAGGGAGGGAGGGGTGGAAAATGCTGTTTCCTGGGAATTCCGCTCCTGAGGGAAACAGATCTCTCCATGACCCACAGACATGTGGGAGCCCTGAGGAGCTCCGAGAAAGGCAGGCTCTGTTCCTGGTTCTCCTCTGAAATGTGAGTAATAAACCCAAGGCAGGTGTTTATTTTTATTGTCTCTGTGAAAATAGTGTGCATGTGGCAAAACAGAGCTAAAAAGTGATGCACACGATGCACAACGTAGTGTCAGTCTCCTGTCCCAGACCTCACACACATCTGCTGAAGCAACACAGGGCTGCACTGAAGTGCATCCCTTCTGTACATGGGAAGGTCAGGTGCACACTGCCCCTTCAGCCCCAGATCACACTGGCAAGGAACTCTGTGTGTGTGTGTGTGTGTGTGTGTGTGTGTGTGTGTATGTGTCCGGATGCTCTTGGTATTGCTTTTAATTATTATTATTTTTATATATGAGTGTGTGCCTGTGTGTATGTAAGTGCACCTGTGCATGCAATCTCCATGTAGGCCAGAAGAGGGTATCAGATCCCCTGTAACTGGAATTTCAGATCATTGTTACCCAGATGATTGGTGCAAGGAACAGAACCTGGATCCTCTGCAGGAGCAGCCAGTGCTTTTAGCTGCTAAGCCTTCTCTCCAGCCCCCTTGGTATTGTTCTTTAAACGTGTTACACAGGGTACATGCTAAGCACACATTTCCCTTTACAGAGTATAAATCACTGACATCCAGGATTGGCTGTGAGTTCATTGTCAAGCTATGTCACTGTGTGTGACACCTTGATGGCAGATGTGTTGCATACCAGGCCATGTGGCACAGTCTCACCAGGGCTGTAGTAGGGTGACTGATCTGACCATCACTACAAGTGCAGACTGAATGCAGCATGCACACATCCCTGTCTACCTATGCCCCCTTCCTGGTACATCTGTGTGTCTATATGAAAGGTCACGGGAATTCTCCTTCTATCCACTTGCTGCCACTCTCTGTTGGATGCCAGCCTCCCCTCTGTCCATTAGCATAGTTTTTCATGATTTTTCAAATTTCTTCAGGCACTTCTAAGCAAACACAAATGTATATAGTCTCATTTCCCCTCTATTTTTATATAAAAGCAGCATATTCCATAGGCTAGTCACCTCATTTTAAAAGATTTTTTAAATTATATATTTGTATGTGTGTGTGTCCGTGTGTGTGTATGTGTGTCTGTGTGTGTGTGTGTGTATGTGTGTGTGTGTGTGTGTGTGCGTGTGCCTGCAGGTGCCTGCACAGACCAGAGGAGGCCATCACACCCCCTGGAGCTGGAGTTACAGACAGTTGTGAAATGCCCAATGTGGGTGCTAGGAACCAAACTTGGGGTCCTCTGGAAGAGCATCAAGTGCCCCTACCTGCTGAGCCAACTCTCTAGCCCCACAACTTGCTGCTTAGTGTTTCTTTTTGCTGGTAGGCATGTGTGATCAGTGTATCCACATCATCTAGAAGCATCCTTTAGAGTCCAGAGTGCTAACCATTACACAATGGTGAAAGCGTCCTTTCTAAAGCTTCCTTTACCCTCATCTTCCCCATCGCACCCCCCAACCAGCCATCTTGCTCAGCCTCAGGCGAGTATCATTTGGTACCCAGACAGATGCACTTTGGAGAGTAAGTTCACAAACAGGAATCAAAGAACACACTTGCGATTCCCCAGGCTGGCCATTCTGTTCTGCAGGGCTCGTCCCTTGAGTCCTTCCTTGTCCTCCCACTTATCACGTGTCAGACAAAGTTCTTTGCTTCTGGGTTTTGCTGCTCACAACTATAACCGCCCAAGTGTGGTCACCATGGAATAACAGCAATAGAATAAAAGCCAGTGACAACCGGGGACACTGAGCACCACTCACCACTTTTAGGCTCTTGGTTACTTCCGAAAGGTGAACAAGATGAGGGAGTGAAGGCCAGGTGGAGGCACAAGCCTGTGATCTGAGCACTGGGGAGGCTGAGGCAGGAGAAAAGCAAGTTCGAGGCCACCCTAGGATGCTTACCAAGACCCTGTCTCATGAGAGGAGAAAGTGCGGCCTGTGTCACGGGGCAGACCTCAGTTCCGCTGGGTGCCAAGGCTGCTTTGCAGGACTGTGTGAGTACAGGCCAGTCTCCACTGCTTTGGTCTGCAGATCCTTTGGAACTGACATGTTTTCAAATGATTTGATTTTGTTTTCTTCATCTGTGAGATGGGGCAGCATCAATGTCACAGGATTGTTTGGAGGTTAAGATGAGACTATAAATAGGATTTCCCTTTAGAGAGTATAAATCACCATCTGTAAAGACCTGTCAGCCTGGCCATGTAGGGGCCGTTGCCCCATGAGGAGATGCGACCCCCGCTCCTCTCACCCCATACCCACCTCTGGCTCTTGGGCCAGAGAGTCCTCGAAAGATAGAGTGAGATCAGCTCTACAAATCTCCCTGGGGGTCTCAACCTCATGGGACTAGGATAGAGAAGTGAGCTGGGACTTAAGCAGCAACAAGCCAGGACTGCGTTCATCTTTTCTGTCTGTTCATTAGCCAAGGTCAACCTTTGGATAATAGCACCTGATGCTTGGCCTTGTGCTGAGCACATAGTGAGCAAAGTGATAGCAAAGCATAGTGATAAGTAGATGGAGAAAGGGTGGATGGATGCATGCATAATAAATACATAGATGAACTGGTGGATATCTGGATCAATAAGATAGCTGAAGATAGATAGATAGATAGATAGATAGATAGATAGATAGATAGATAGATAGGAGAGGTAGATAGATAGATAGATAGATGATAGATAGGTAGATAGGTAGGTAGATAGATAGATTAATAGATAGATAGATAGATAGATAGATAGATAGATAGATAGATAGATAGATAGATAGGATGGGTAGATACATGGATAGATCATTGGGTCAGATAGGTGGATGTGTGGATAGATGGGTGAGTAGGTAGATAAGTAGATGGATAGTGAATGGATGGATGGATGGGTGGGTGAATGTGTGGATGGGTGGATGAATATGTGGATGGGTGAATGAGTGGGTGAGTGTGTAAACAGCGTAGATAGATGGGTGGATGATTGGATGAGTGGAAGGATAGGTGGATGGGTACGTGGATGTGTGGATTAGTGGATGGGTGGATGGATGGGTGGAGAAGTGGATGGATGGAGGGAAGGAGGGAGGAAGGGATGGATGGATGCATGGATGGATGCATGGATGGATGGATAGATGGATGGATGGATGGATGAATGGATGGATGGGCGGATGGTCAGTCAGTAGAATAACAGTCCAATGTAACCAGGGCAGGCCAGATCAGCCCTCACTAGCTCCAGCTTCCTCATCTATAAATGAAAGTTATGTGAAGACCTCATTGACACTGAAATTTAGTGACATGAGCAAAACCACATGGATCCGTTCTGGAGACAGGAAGGTTTGATGGGCTCTGAGGACACTCGCGTCACCTCTGTTTCATTTGCTGTGGATGACCCAGTGGTCCTCAACCATTGGCTCTCTAGTTGTTGCCATCTGGTAATGTTGAGGTTCATCTCTGGCTCCCACACTGTAGTGGCTAGAGGAGTTTCTTACCAACACCCTGTGACAGCGGAGGCCGGTTCCAACCAGCATCCCACCATGCCTGTTTGGTCCCAACACAACCGGTGCCCTGTCGTAACAGCATAGACTTCTCCAGAAACCTTCAGGGTGTTCTGCAAGTTGCAGGCTTTATTTCCGGGTGTGCTCAGTGTGTAGCCCTGTGGCTTCGAAGCCCCCACTAGCCTTCCCTTATTAAGTCCTACTACCGTTCTCTGTGGACCTGAGGCCCCCACCTCAGACCTGAAGTCTTTTCTTGGGTAATTTATATCCACAATCCTGGGATCTTTTTGGTCTGTAAGATGTGATCTTTACCTTTGGGTTTGTTCCCTCAGACAGCCACCAACCAAGACCAGCTTGGCAAATCCTTACCAGGGAATCACAAGGTGCTGAAAAGAATTCCCAGATCGGTGTTCACAAAGATGGCTATGATCACAACAAACGTCTTTGTAGTCCATTTATCCAAAACATCCACTGGGTCACCACCAGCTCACCCTCCTGTTTACATAGTCCTAGGGTAGAAGGACTGTCATTGCTCTTCCAGGAAGTGGCACTCCAGAGTCCATGACTCAGTCCACGCAGTGCTTCGGTCATTACCAACCTGTCCCTGCCTTCCTGGAACTCTTGGTCCTGTGTGTTCCAGCCAGTATTGAAGTTCAGCCCTTGTCATAAATTTCCTTTTTCATTTAAAAGTGTTCCATCTGAGGTGGTCCACACCTGTAATCCCAGCTATCAGGAAGTTGAGGTAGGAACATCACAAGTTCAAGGCCAGCCTGGGATATGTTGCAAGAGCCTAGCTCAATATACTATTAAACACTTTCTAAACAGTTTTGAAAACTGCCCCCCCAAAAAAACAGAAGGAAGAAAACACCCCAATGTTCCCCCTCTCCCAGAGGAACTTGCTCCCCCTCTCCCAGAGGAGCTTGCTCCCCGTCTCATCCCCCTCCCATCCCCCTCCCATCCCCTACCATACCCTACCATCCCCCCACCATCCCCCCACCATCCCCCACCGAGGCATTTGTCTCCAGGGACTCCCATCCCACAGCCTGGCCCTCTGCCTTCTTGGCAGATCCTAGTCATTTCCATAAATGCGAGTTTCCCTCCTTATTTCCTCCACTGAACATTCCAGAACATGCCTTTGGCAGCCTCACTCCTGTGCCCACATGGCTTGGCACCTGCTGCTCATAGGCTGTGGTGTGAAGTTCTACCTTTCCCAGAATCCCCACTGATGACATAGATCGTCAGCCTCCACATGCATGCTTGATCATCTAAATAGCTTGCTTGCCTCCAAAGTTAGAAAGAGGGCAAGGGACAGAGAGACAGAGAGGCAGAAGGATAGACAGACAGAAGGACAGTGAGACAGTGGGACAGAGAACAAAGAGACAGAGGGACAGGAAACAGAGAGGCAAGGGACAGAGGAACAGAAAAACGGAGGGACAGAAGGACAGTGGGACAGCAGGGCAGTGCCCAGTGGCTTCTGTGCCACTCTGCTCGTCCCGGGGAGAACAGCATCCACAGGGATTCGTTTCATTAAGCCCTCTCTTCCACATGACCTCTGACTTTCAGCATACATGCTCGCCTAGATCCCTGGGAGCATGGCCGATATCACAGGGCTCTGAGGGTCAGCCAGAGGAGAAAGCACTTTGGACAGGCTGATGGACGGGTTGACTGACAGCATCTGAGCAGGATGCTGAGTGAACAGGATGAAGGAATCATGTGACTGGGAATGTTAAGCCCTCTGAAATGGAGGAGCGCATTTGACTGTGTGGTCCCTGGGGCCCCAGGAAAAAGCCCATTAGAGCAAGTTATTAACTTACTGCGTTTCTAAAGCCTGGGATCCAATTTGGGCTAACTCCTGAGGGGCTTGGCTTTTCATGGTACTCACCTGGCCAGCATCCCGGCAAAGCACAAGCTGGTAGGCTAAATGAGCAGCAGACCACAGAGAACAACTCCTCTGCCTTGAACTTTGTAGCGCAAGGCCTGAAGTTTGCAGCCAGTCAGCAAGATCTGTCTTGTGTGCAGAGCTAGGAACTTGGGGGCAGAGAGGGGAAGGCAGCTGGGGATCAGAAAATCCCTGGATGCTCAGAGTTTCAGAGCCAACACAACAGAGGCTTGAATTGCTTCCTGTAAGACTAATTGCTAGCTCCTGGTCACCCTGGGTCGCCAGAGAGAGGGAGAGATGACTGTGGAGAGAACCGTGATGGAATCCACCGTCGCACCCATGTTTCTGTCTGCCCTTGTTGGCGGTGTTCCAGTCCTAGAGAGTGCTGATTGTCCAGGAAGGTCAAGGCCTCCAAGGCTGCAGAGACCCACCCCACCTCCTCCCATTTGCACCGAGGAGGAGAGACTGTGGCAGGGACCACAGAGCCAGTCAGAGGGTGACAGATCCAGGAGCTTCCTGGTGCACAGGAATGAAACCAAAACTGCCAGGAGGTGCCACCTCATCCAGTTACAAAGGGTCTATGAAAAAAATACTAACGGCAGCAAATGCTGGTCTGAGAGTGGAGAGCGTGCGCCCTCTGCTGGACGGACAGAGATAAGCACAACCTTCAAGAGGAGTCTTCAAAACCTACCCCTGATCCAGCAACCGCTCCCACACCCTCGCACCCCCACACCCCACACCCCCACCTCCGTCTTGGGCAATACCTGAAGGAAATGCAGTCAGTGTGTCAGAAGTATCTGCAGGCCCAAGCCTACAGCAGAAAAGTCCACAACATCCAAGATTAGGGACCAGCAAAGATGTCCCCAGACAGGAAGACAGAGGGAAAACTGGGATCCAGGCACACAATGGAGTACTACACTACCTTAAAAGAAGATGAAATCCAGACACTTAAAGAAACATGGACAGAACTAAGGACAAAAAGTTAACTGAAATAAGTTGGTCCCAGAGGGCAAACTCCCTGTGACCTCAGTCAACAACAGCAGAAAGGTGGTCTCTAGAGGTGAGGAGGCATTTGGGGTGAGGACAGAGAGGGTGATAGGAAGTACCACAATGCACTTAAGCATAGAGCTCAGCGCTACTGTTCCGTGGCAGAGAACACGGAACATTCATGATCTACAACAACCTACAACACACTTAAAAATAGCTCGAACCGGGAGGGACTCCAAGGGCTGGAGAGATGACTCAGTGGCTCAGAGCGCACACTGCTCTTCCAAAGGACCGGAGTTTGGTTCCTAGCACCAGTGTTGGGTGGCTCACAGCTACCTGTAACTCCAGCTCCAGGAGACCCAGGGCCCTCTTCTAGCACCCACAAAGAGATACATGTGTGTACTCACAGTCAAAAATCAAATCAATCTTTAAGAGAGCCCAGGGTTCCATTCCTAGACCCTCATAAATCAGATGTGGTGAGCATACCCAGAACCCCAACACAAGGCCGGGGCAAGAGTTCAAAATTGTCCTTGGCTTTGGAGACACTTCAAGGCCACTGGCCTATGTGAGGCCTACGTGAGGCCTACGTGAGGATGCAAGGAGGAAGCACAGGTCATAGACTGAGAACTCAGAAGTGCTACTAAATTTCTTCTCCCTCTTCTTTGTCATCTCCCTGTCCTCCCTTTCTTCCTCCCCCTCCTCCCCTTCCTCTTCCTCCTCTTATTCTTTCTCTTATTCCTCCTCCTTCTCTTCCCACCTCCCATTTCCCCTGTGACCAGAGGGATGTGTTGGTGAAGGGTTAGCTGAACTGGCTACCACACCCAACATCTCATCAGCATGGCCATCCAGCAGTCCCCGTGCCTGAGTCAACAGAGCCCACAAGACCACCTGTCAGTGGCTTGGCTGTGTCTGTACCCACAGTTTCAGAGCTGGCAGCCCTGATATCGTCTGGCTGGCTGCCCACCTGACCTGGTAGAGAGGGGCCAAGAGAGTGGACAGTCGTTCTAGTGACCAGTGGCTGCTCAGAGTCCAGGTCCTGGCTGCCACCAAGATCTCTCCATAAAACCACAACTGGGTATCAGACCTGACCTGCCACCTCTGCGTTAGTTCGCTGAGCTTCTTGCTCTGCCATCTACAAAGACAGTCACCATCATCACAGGATTAAAGGCCTAGAGAGGGCAGGAGTCACAGCTTTTTAGGCAAACCCACATCTCATCTCTGAGCCTCTGGAAGATCTCAGTTCGACACAAAGGGAGCTAAGCCACAAAGCTGAAAAGGTGGATGAGCTGGCTCCCCGGGGACTGACAGCCACAGGCAGCCCTTGAACCCAGGTCTAACTCTGAAGTCTTGGCATTGGGACAGGAAACCTTATTTGGCTCCTGGACTACCTTGACTCACCCCCGTCTCACCCACATGCCCCCTGGATTCCCACAGCCCGCTGGCCTAGAAGAAATGATGGCTGGCGGTCAGCAGTACCCAACAGGTGCCTTGGTTGCTGCCAGTCACCAGCCGGTTGCGATCCATGTAGATAACACCTCTGCACCAACTTCATGGAAATAAATGAGGCTTTCCAACTACTGCTCAATCAATTTGGATGGGAGCGCTGATGGGACAGAGGCTGTCATTGAGCTGGCATCTGTCTTCAGGAAACGGACAAGGACGCAGTCAATGTAAGGACCTCTGTCTCCAGGACAGACTCTCTCTTGAGATCATTCCTGGGGTTACTCAGACAGTCTGGCTTCCCACAGAGGGAGGAGCTGTGATCATGGTGACAAGAGGTGGAGAGAGCAGCAGCTGGAAGGCGCTAAGGGCTCACAGGGAGGCAGACCTGGTCCTACGAGTCCTGTAGACAGCAGCTCAGCTCACTCAGTCCTGGTGAACAGGGGAATGGGCCTCGCTGGACACACCAGCAAGCCAACATTCTTCAAGGGGAAGAGCAGCTGGGAGACTGGCATCCCCCAAATTAAATGAAACTGATTTAGGACAGTTCCACCAGGCACTGTTGGGGCCAGCCCTTCCTTTAAGAAATTGCATGCAAGTTGCTGGAGAGATGAAGAGCACTGGTTGCGCTTGCAGAGGACCTCGGCTCATCTCTCAGCACCCACAAGGTGGCTAACAACACCCCAGTTCTAGGGGACCCAAAGCCCTCTTCTGGCCTCTGTAGGCACTCCATGCATGGGCATATATGCATACATGCAGGTAATACACTCCATGCACAGGTATATGTGCATACATGCAGGTAATACACTCCATGCATGGGTATATGTGCATACATGCAGGTAATACACTCCATGCATGGGTATATGTGCACACATGCAGGTAATACACTCCATGCATGGGTATATGTGCATACATGCAGGTAATACACTCCATGCATGGGTATGTGCATACATGCAGGTAATACACTCATACACATAAAATAAAAATAAATAAAGCAAAATATTTAAGAAAAGAAATACAACCTCTTATGCACCATGGTTCAACATGCAGTTTGGGGGTTGCAGATGCTTCAAACAACAGAGAGAAAGAGAATTAGCTGAAGAGAAAAGACCCACCCTGAATGGGGGCAGCACCACCACCCCGCCAGAGTCCTGCGCTGACAGAAAGGAAAAAAGGGAGGAGTGACTGTGTCTCCCCACCCGTGTGTGTGTATGTGTGTGTGTGTGTGTGTGTGTGTGTGTGTGTGTTTTCTGGCCTGCTAAGGTCTAAGTAAGCTGCTCCCATTGCTACCAGACCAACACCACAGAGCCCTCCCGTCTATGGAGTGAACCAAAACAAGCCACTGTTCATCCCTTAACCCTTTCTGGTCCAGCGATGAGCAAAGTCACCAATATGCCAATGAAGTTTATTTCTCCATGGACAAGCATTGCCCTCTTCTTTTTCAGCGTCTCTGGTGTGTCCTCTGGGCTCTGCTTGCTCTTTTTCTTTCTTTACCAGGCATAGAGCTAAGCACACTGAATGGGCCACTGCGTTTATCTGCTCGAGGCACTACGCCCTCACTGTCTCCACTTGATAGGAAGGAGCCGAGGTTCTGAGAGCTCGGCAGCTTAATGCACAAGGTCAGCCAAGGCCAAGCCATCACTTGTAACTTGCCATTTGGGGCTGAGGGTGTGGTTCAGCTGGTGGAATGCTTGCCTTAACATGCTGGAGGTCCTGGGTTCCTCAGCACCCATAAAACTGGATGTGGTTCCCCACACCCGTAATCCATTTGGCAAGCAGAGGCCAGAGGATCAGGGTTCAAGGTCATCCTCAGCTACATAGTGAATCACAAGGTCCCTCAGAGCCTTTCTCGCCTTCCTCCCCTCCCCAGCTCTTTCCTTAGACCCCCCCTCCCCCCTCCCCCGGGCTCCCTGATCCTTCACAAGCTTCACCAGGGCCAGGCCTCTGTCATCCTCACATCCTTCTTTATGAATCTGTCTTGGAATCAGCTTCAAATATCTGTGTTTCCTGGAATGTCACTTGTGTGTTATCTCATTGAGAAACTGTCTCCCCCTCAGCCCAGGACCCTCAGCCAAGGCCCATCGCCTCCGAAGACACAAGTGCCTGGTCCATACCTTCGCTCACGCTCTTACCCAGATGTCCTTGTCCAGTAGACAACCTTCCCAACTGTGCCTGGCAGACCGTGGTAGCAGCCTGTGCTCTCTGTCCCATGAGCATGGAGGCTTCTCTCTTTCCTAATATTTACCACATGTGATACTTCTACTTTCCTGTCAGCCTGGTTCTTGCTCTACATCAAGCCTACCATGAGCCCAGTGCCCTTGGCTTCTACTCTCCTGTTTAGCTGGGTCCCATTATAAAAGACCCCAGGATTCAGGGAAAAGGATCAAAGGAAAGGAGGATGGAGGGAAAAGGGATGTGGCTCAAGGTAGAACGCCTTCCCAGTGTATGCAAAGCCCAGGTTCCATTTACACCACAGCAAAAGCCAAACAGGAATACAATAAAAGAGGATAAAATAATTCAGAGTGTGAGCCGTGTGCATCCAGGCCTGTTCAGTGGTGATGATGGAGGTGATACGATGGCAATAACAGTTATGGTAATGATGGTCATGGTGATGGTGATGATGGTGTTGAGGGTGATGATGGTGGTGGTGATGATGGTGTTGGTGGTGATGATGGTAGAAGTGGTGATCAGATCAGTTCATTTTGCCCCTGCCCACCAGACAGCCAGTGCTCTGGGCAGTGTCTGAGCTGGGACAGGGAAGCAGTGGATAAGGGCACAATCAGAAGTGGTGCCAACATTGCGGATGCCACAGGAGTGGCCCAGGTGGGGTCCCCAAGGGTGCCAGCTTCGAGAAGGCTGAGGGGAGGACCTCAGCCTCTTCAGTGCTGCTGGGGTGGCCAGGATCTCAACTGCCTGCAAGCTGAGTTGAGCTGCTTCAGGGACGGCAGGTGTCTCCGAGGTGTGTGTGTGTGGCAGGGGGGTTACCAGGGGGTGCCCAGTGCTAGCCTCAGGGGCAGCTGTGCAAACCCCTGGGTTCCGTGCTCACTATAGCAACACAGAGCGGGTGACAGAAAGTGGAGGTCCAAAGCCCTGCCGGGGGCTAACTGCCGTCTCTTCTCCTCTTCTCCGCAGACGCTGCTGCAGAGGGGGACACTGCTGCCTCCCCCGCCTCCCTCCTGACTTCCACCTCACCAGACAGTGCGAGTCTCAGCAGAGAAAGTGGAGAAGAGGGGGTGACCTCAGCCTCCTTGAGTCTCTCACAGTCTGGGGAAGAGCTGGGCCAGCCAGCATCTGAATCGTTGGACATGACAGCATCCTCTGTGCCGCACAACCCCCCAGGATCATCACTGCCCCCTGAGGCCAGCGCCCAGCACACCCCAACTCCCAGGAGGAGCCTACCATCCCTGAAGCAGCTCAACTCAGCCCGAAGGCAGCTAAGGCCACTGGCCACCCCAGCAGCACTGCAGAGGCTGGGGTCTACTACGTCGGCCTCCATAAAGCCAAGCACTCCTGGGGACCCAGCCCAGGCTGCCCCTGCAGTGCCCACAACTCCAGCACCACTGCAGATTACGCCCTTCACAGCAGCCTCCCTGGTGCCCACGTTCCCACAGAGCCCAGAGCCCGCTCAGGCCCCAGAGGACAGCAGTGCCGGCAGCCTGCTGGACAAGGCGGACAATGAGCTGACCGGGTCTGCCTCTGAGGAGAGCCAGGAGACCACGACGTCCACCATCATCACCACCACCATCATCACCACCGAGCAGGCCCCGGGTGCGGACACAGCTCAGTTTTATTTTATTCCTGTTTAATTTTTCCCATGATGCAGATGGAGCCCAGGCCTTGCACATGTGGGCAGGCTCTCCACCCTGAGTTACATCCCCAGGCCGTTTCTTTTCGTAAATATTATTTTGTTTTATTTATTAGCATGATACGTCATGGAGGTCAGAGGGCAGCTTGGAGGAGGAAGAGCTCTCCTTCTACTGCGAGTTACCAGATGGAGTCTATCATCAGCTTGAACAAGCTTTGCCCACAGAGCAGTCTCTCTGGCCCAACTGCTGCTTTGTATTTAGGGACAGGTCTTGCTAAGTTGCTCAGGCTGACCTTGAATTTGCTCTTCTCCCACACCACTGAACACCTGGGATTACAGGCCCTTCACTACAAGGTCTAGCTATTTGAGTTTTTTTTGTTGTTGTTGTTTTTTGTTGTTTGAGATAAATTCTGATTACATAGCCCAGGCTGGTGTGAAATTCAAAATCCTCCTGCCTCAGCCTCCTGAGTTGCTGGGATTTACAGGCATGCACCCCCATTTTTTAGATCAGACAAGCAGACCCTGAGATGGCAAGCAATCTACCCAAAGCCACACAGTAACTGTCCTATTGGAGGGGCGCCAGCTGTCAGTCTTGCATCAACTTCAGAGGAACACTGAAAGAGAATCAGCCGGGTTTGATTCGTGAGTGCTGTGGTGTGAGCTTGGCCCAGACACACCCCTCTCTGGGATTTTGCTTACCTTTCTTTAAAATGGGTCCGGAGGGAGATATTGAGATGATTCAGTGGGTAAAGACGCCTGCCCAAGGCATTACCACCAGAATGACAACTCGAGTTCAATCCCAGAACCCACATGGTAGAAGGAAAGAAACACACACACACACACACACACACACACACACACACACACACACAATGTTTAAAAACATAAATTAAATTAAATTAAAAAAAAAAAACTGCATGAGCTTGGCGGGGCCACCGATGCCGGCCAGCTTTCCAGTCAGCTGACCAGCACTAGGCGCTGTCCTTACTGTTTTCCTTCCTGTATTGATCCCAGAGCTAAGGAGAACCAGCAGCAGAACATGGGGGACAGGAAAACACAGGCCGTTTAGAGCCAGGCCAAGCCCTGCCCCCCGCCCGTCTGAGCTTCAGCAGGCGTCTGTCACCCTTCACCACAGTGTCCTGACGGACGTGTTTCTTTCTTCTCAGCTCTCTGCAGCGTGAGCTTCTCTGACCCAGAGGGTTACATTGACTCCAGTGACTTCCCACCACAGCCCTTCAACAGCTTCCTGGAGTGCACGTACAACGTGACAGTCTACACTGGCTATGGCGTGGAACTGCAGGTAGTGGCAGGGGGCCTCTCCTGACGACCCTCTCAGTCAACCTGTTAGCTTAATTTGGTTCTCTTTGCTCAATCCTGGGCTATTTTGGTTGGGTTTAGAAAAAACAAGTAGAGGTTCCCAGCTGCATGCCCCACTGAAATAGCTTAGAGGGGATGGGTTGAAAAGTCATTAGGTATTTTACCCAGAAAGAAAGCCCTGTTGATCACACACACACACACACACACACACACACACACACACACACGCATATACATGCGCACACATTCACCCACCCTGGGATATCTTACAGTAGGTACCTCCTTCTGTCCTGTCCATCCTAGAAAGCACAAGCAATAGCCTGGTTCCTTGGAGAAGGGGTGGTGGCCCTGGAGTGAGTGGCTCCACTGTCTTGGATGAGAGAGGCCAAGAGTACCCTAGACTTGAGACCGGCCCTTTCCAGTTCATGCGGAAAAGAGAGAATATGTGGAGTCATGCTGTAAACATCTGCTGAGTGCCCAGTGCCCAGCACAGCCCTACTAGGCATGGGTACCAGGATCAGTACTTCCTACCCAACACAGCCCTAGGCATGGGTACCAGGCTCAGTACTTCCTACCCAACACAGCCCTAGGCATGGGTACCAGGCTCAGTACTTCCTACCCAGCACAGCCCTAGGCATGGGTACCAGGCTCAGTACTTCCTACCCAGCACAGCCCTAGGCATGGGTACCAAGCTTAGTACTTCCTACCCAGCACAGCCCTAGGCATGGGTACCAAGCTCAGTACTTGCTACCCAGCATAGTCCTAGGCATGGGTACCAGGCTCAGTACTTGCTACCCAGCACAGCCCTAGGCATGGGTACCAGGCTCAGTACTTGCTACCCAGCACAGCCCTAGGCATGGGTACCAGGCTTAGAACTTCCTACCCAGCACAGTCCTAGGCATGGGTACCTGTCTCAGTACTTCCTACCCAACACAGCCCTAGGCATGGGTATCAGGCTCAGTACTTGCTACCCAGCACAGCCCTAGGCATGGGTACCAGGCTCAGTACTTGCTACCCAGCACAGTCCTAGGCATGGGTACCAGGCTCAGCACTTCCTACCCAGCACAGTCCTAGGCATGGGTAACAGGCTCAGTACTTCCTACCCAGCACAGTCCTAGGCATGGGTACCAGGCTCAGTACTTCCTACCCAGCACAGCTGTAGGAGTTCCAGACTGCAGCTCTCTCCCCAGCCTGGAGCCAACCCCAGCTCACCGAGCTTCGTCCCCACAGCCTCAGCTCAATCAGGACTAGTGTCTTCCTCTGTCTGCCCCATGTGTCTCCAGGTGAAGAGTGTGAACCTGTCGGAAGGGGAGCTGCTGTCCATCCGCGGGGTGGATGGAGCCACCCTCACAGTCCTGGCCAACCAGACACTCCTGGTGGAGGGGCAGGTGATCCGGAGCCCTACCAACACAATCTCTGTGTACTTCCGAACCTTCCAGGAAGATGGCCTTGGGACCTTCCAGCTGCACTACCAGGGTAGGGGTCCACAGGCCAGCCGGATGGAGTGCTGACCTCGGCTTCCCTTCCCCCAGCACCCAATCACTGTACTGTTTGTGTCAGGGACCCGGGTGACAGTTTCATGGACCTCCCCTCCCCATCTTGGAGAATTGTTTGAAAAACAAAGAATGTAATGTACACATTTTGGGGACTGGAGAGATGGCTCAGTCAGTAAAGAGCTTGCCACACAAGCACAAGGACCTAGTTTAGATCCCCAGAAACCACACAAAACTTCATGCACAGTACTGCATGCCTGCAATCCCAGCACTGGGAGGTGGAGACAGAAGGAGGATCCTTGAGACTCATTGGCCAGCCCACTTAGCAGGAGCAGCGAACTCCAAGATGGTGAAGAGACCCCGTCTCCAAAAATAAGATACACACCTTAATTTAGAAATACCCAATAATGGGAGGGGGGGGTGACGGCTGGACAGATGGCTCAGCAGTTCACTGGCTGCTTTTACAGAGGATTCAAGTTCAATTCCCAGCACCCACATAGTGGCTAAAAACTGTCTGAAACTCCAGTTCCAGGGGACTCAAATGCCCTCTTCTGGCTTCTGCAGGCATTGCACAACATGGATGCACTTACATACATGCAGGAAATACACTCATACACATAAAATAAGAATAATAAATAAGCCGGGCATGGTGGCACATACCTTTAATCCCAGCACTTGGGAGGTAGAGGCAGGCAGATCTCTCTGAGTTCAAGGCCAGCCTGGTCTACATAGTGAGTTCCAGGACAGCTGGGACTACAGGGAGACCCTGTCTCAAAAAGACCCAAAAACAATAATAATATTAATAATGATAATTAATAAATGGGGCTGGAGAGATGGCTCAGCAGTTAAGATCACCAACTGCTCTTGCAGAGAACCCAGATTCAATTCCCAGCACCCACATGGTGGCTAAGAACCATCTTTAACTCCAGTTCTAGGGGAATCCGACGCCCTCTTCTGACCTCCGAGGCATTGCATGACATGGGTGCACCAACCTTTATGAAGACAGTACACTCATGCTCATAAAAAATAATAAATACAGGCTGGAGAGATAGCCTAGCAGTTAAGAGCACTGACTGCTCTTGCAGAGGACCGGGGTTCAATCCCCAGCACCCACATGGTGGCTAAGAACCATCTGTAACTCCAATTCCGGGAGAACTCCAGTTCCAGGGGAATCTGAGACTCTCTTCTGACCTCCATGGCATTGCATGACACGGGTGCACAGACCTACATGCAGACAGTACATTCATACACATACAAAATAAGTAATAATAATAATAAATATATTAAAAAATTAAAAATAATAAATAAAATTTAAGAAAAGAAATAGCCAATAACTGGAGTTCAGCGTGAAAGTACAATTGTTTAATTTGCTACTTTGAACTATTTAGCCAGGTTCCCCAGTTTAGGAAGAATATTTTTCATTTTGGATCCAATAACCACTACCAGAAGATGAACTTTACTTATAGCCAATATGTGAGAAAATAAAGAACAGTGAAAACAAAAATGAGAGGGTTGAGTAAGGAAGAGAAGGGTGAGGAGAGACACTTGATGTCAGTCTCTGCCCTCCACACACATGCGGCCACAGGTCCACAAATACACAGAAACATGAATGCACACACACCATGGATGGATGATGGATTGATGATGGATGGATGATGGATGGATGGATAGATGGATGATGGATGGATGGATGATGGATGGACGGATGATGGATGGATGAATGATGGATGGATGGATAGATGGATGATGGATGGATGGATAGATGGATGGATAGATGATGGATGGATGAATGATGGATGGATGGATAGATGGATGATGGATGGATGGATAGATGGATGGATAGATGATGGATGGATGAATGATGGATGGATGGATAGATGGATGATGGATGGATGGATGGATGATGGATGGATGGATGGGTGATGGATGATGGATGGATGGATGGATGGATGGATGATTGATGGATGGATAGATGGATGATGGATGGATGGATGATGGATGGATGGATGGATGGATGATGGATAGATAGATGGATGATGGATGGATGGATGATGATGGATGGATAGGTGGATGATGAATGGATGGATAGATGGATGATGGTTGGATGGATGATGGATGGATTATGGATGGATGATGGATGGATGATGGATGGATAGATTATGGATGGATGGATGGATGGATGATGGATGGATGGATGATGGATGGATGATGGATGGATGGATGATGGATCTATGGATGATGGATTGATGGATGGATAGATGATGGATGGATAATGGATGGATGATGGATAGATGGATGATGGATGGATAGATGGATGATGGATGGATTATGGTTGGATGATGGATGGATGAATGGATGATGGATGATGGATGGATGAATGGATGGATGATGCATGGATGGATGGATGATGCATGGATGGATGCATGGATGGATGGATGATGGATGGATGATGGATGGATGGATGGATGGATGATGGATGATGGATGGATGGATGGATGATGGATGATGGATGATGGGTGGATGGATGGATAACATACAATTTTAAAAAGAAGCCAATCCTATTTTATTATAATTTGATATATTGTCCTAACAGCAGCTTCACTGATGGTACATGGACTACTGTCTCCTGGTGGTCCTGCCATGATGGTAGTGTCAGTTAGAGGGAGTAAGAATGTCATGGTGTAGTTCCTCCTCCTGGTGAGGAAGGATCCTACTGACCTGGCACCACCTGCTGCTCAGTAGGGAGGGACAGAGCCCAGAGTTCGTCAGGAGGTTAATGAAAACAAGCCTGCTACTCTAGCTCTGCCACAGAGCTTGAGTCTCTGCTCCCTGTGTGTCTAGGGATGCCCTTTGAGGCTCCCCCTGCCTGTCAGGATTCCTGCTTCCGGTCTCCCCCCTTCTTGGTCCCCTTCTTCCTACCTCGTCTTCCCCATCTCTCATCCTCCCTTCCTCTTCCTCCTTCCTTCCTCCCCAATGCCATTTTCTCACCTCCAGGCTGTTTTCATAGCTCAGCTTGACAGCTGGCAAACGTGTGTGTGTGTGTGTGTGTGTGTGTGTGTGTGTGTGTGCGTGCATGTGCATGTGCATGTGCAGAATCCTGGGCCACATACCTGCCAAGGGGGCCATGTTCACTTATAACTGGACCCCAAGATGAACTCTTCCTCTCCCATGGTCCCCTCGGGTGTTTGTCACCATGGTCAATACAGTGCCAGTATCATTCAGTCTCCTCCTCTGAGTATCTAGTCCATGCTGTGTGACCAAGGGAAATTTTTAAGTGAGAAAAAAAAAATTTTTAAGTGAGAAAAAAAAAATTTGTTCAAGAAGGAGCAGAGTAAAAACAACGCTTTGGGGTTAAAAAAAAAAAAAAAGAAAAAAAAAGAATGCATTGATAGTGAACTTGATGTTGGGAACAGGGAGCTGGGCATGGTCCAGTGGAAGACCTAGCTTGAATTTGAGGGCTGCACCCCAGGAAAGCTGAGTTGCTGGGCACTATTTGTCCCACTCCTTTAACTCGACACTTCAGAGGCTAACTGCAGCCAGGCAGTGTGTTAAAGAGACTCCTTTCCCTATGGCATCAAAACTCACAGCCACCCAGAGGTGTAGACAGGTACAATGAAAGGCCAGGATTCCAGGGCAGGTTTCGAGGCCTCATAATCCCTAAGTGACAATGTAAACACTCATGGCCTCTCTCCAAAGTCCATGCCCCACCATCCAGCAGCGCCATGTCCTTCTGCATCTCTGAGGATTTTTTTATTCTCTTAAAGACAGGGTCTTCCTGTATCCCCAGCTGGCCTGGAACTTGTTATGCAGACCAGGTTGGCCTGGATATCACAGAGATCTGCCTGCCTCTGCCTCTGGAGTGCTGGGATTAAAAGTGGGTACATTCCCAGCTTCTCTGAGCATTTTAAAGAGTTGGCCTGAGGCTCTGGATTTTAACATTTGAACCCACTTGCTGGGGGACTCAACCTGTGTGACCTTGCCCCACAATTCCATTGTGTCCTCCTGGAGAGAAGCTCCAAAGGGGACCCATTCCCACCCCAAAGCTGCTGCTCCCGGCTGGGTAGAAGGCGGAGCTTTGACAAAGTGCTGGCCTGTGGACAGCTCAGCGCCGGGCGGCAGTCTGTCCTATCCTCAGCACACAGCGGCGTCAGGATGAGGGTCATGCTAGCTTTCTCTTCTCCCAGCGTTCATGCTGAGTTGCAGCTTTCCCCGGCGCCCCGACTCTGGAGATGTCACGGTGATGGATCTGCACTCAGGCGGGGTGGCCCACTTCCACTGCCACCTGGGCTACGAGCTGCAGGGCGCCAAGACGCTGACCTGCACCAATGCCTCCAAGCCGCACTGGAGCAGCCAGGAGCCCATCTGCTCAGGTATGGGCCAGACTCCACCATACCACTGCAGCCCAGCCGGTGGGGAGAGACGGGCCCCTGGGGTCTGGAGTGGTCTCAGTGCTCTCAGCAAACGCATTTGCTACTGTGTAGAAAGCTTTATTGTGATTAAATAGAACAAAAAATTGATCCCTGGGTGCCATTACACACGCAGTGCTGTGTGAGTCACCAGTCTGGTGCAGAGTATCTATCTGGTGCTCATTGTTGTTTTATAAATATTCTTTATATATTCAGGATACTAAACCTTCATCAGAGATACAACGGCCTGCTCAGCCCTTAACAGCCACCTTCTGTCCCTGTGAATTTTCCCACTGTTGAGATCTCATGTGACATATCTCTTTCTTTCTTTCTCTCTCTTTCTCTCTCTCTCTCTCTCTCTCTCTCTCTCTCTCTCTCTCTCTCACACACACACACACACACACACACATACACACACAATTTCTGTGTCTGTCTTAAATTTGCCACGATGTTTTCCAGGTCCACCTGTGCTGTGGCTTACATTGGCACCTCATCCCTTTTCATGGCTGAGTAATATTTGATAGTGTATTTTGTTTGTCAGGGGACCCTTGAATTGTTTCCCCTTCCACCTGTTATAAGTATCGCTGCTGTGATCATTTGCCAGCTGAGGCTCTGTGTGGCAATGGCTTTCATGTCTCCTAATACATTCCTGGGAGAGGAATCGCCTGGCTGTGGAGCTCCACCTGTCTACACCCAGCTTCCCTCACCAGCTACATTGTCTTTCTTCTCCAGTGGTGGTGTGCAGTGGTACCCATTCCCACTCAGTATTTTCCATGGCAGTACAACCAGTAGAGGGAGTCTCTGTAAGCATCTCACCACATTTCCACATTTCCCTGGTAACTTCTGCCATTAAACATCTTTTCAAATGATCTTCAGCTCCATTGTGTGTGTCTGTGTGTGTGTGCGTGTGTGTGTGTGTGTGTATGTGTGTGTGTGTGTGTCCATTAAAGAACAGGCTCTTTCAAACCCTTTGTCCATTGCTTAATTAGGCTATTTGGATTTTGTTGTTGTTTTGTAAGCACTCTTTGTATATGCTCAGCACTAAATCCTCATCAGATATTGATTTGCATATATACTCCCTCCCATTCTGTAGTTTTCTCTTTACTTTTTGATCCTGTCTATGACGGGAACATTTTTAATCATAATGAACTCTAACTTCAATTGTATGGGCTTTGGGGGTGGCTGCTGCTGTTTTGCTTTTCATTTTAGTTCAGCCAGGTGAGCACCACAGGCTGCAGTTCACCCTCAGAGCAGCCTCCCATAGCTAGATCCTCCAGACACCCATAGCTGACAGGCCTCCGGAGGCCAAGGCACTTGTACCAAGTCACCAGGTAGAAGTTGGTGAAGTAACAGCTTATGGTCGTCTGGTGCCCCCCAGTGGAGAAAGTGGGTGATGCAGACCTATAAATGGGATCCCAGATGCCATGTGGGTCTGGGTCTTTGGGGCCTTTTCTGGTGTGGTCATCCAGCCAACACCCATGAGCATCCACCGTGCACTAGACTCTGCACCCATGGGTAGCACTGATGCAGGGGCCCTGACCTTGCCACGTTTTCAGTCTGGCGTTGGGTATGTGAGCAAGTGAGCAAGCAGGAAGAACTGGGAAATCCAGGAAAGATTCACACAGGCAGTGCTGGGGAACAGATAGAAACAGGAGAAATGGCGTCACCACAGAGAGAAAGTGTTCAGGCAGAAGAGGTGGTGCCGAAGGGGCCAGCCCCTGCTGGGAAAGGGGCTCCCCCAGTTTGTGGAAATGAGATAAGGAAGCGACCTATTCCTGAGGGATGGTGGGCCAGGGGACGAGTAGACCAGGCCAGGCGCCTGGAAGGAGTAAAGCAGAGGGCAGCACAGACTGACTGTCAGGGGCGATCGGAGAGGGTAGTGAAAATCCGGGTGGCATCCTCTAGTTCATGTGACCCCAGAGGTGGGGTCCACGCCACCCGGCTCAAGAGGCCTTGGGAGCAGCTCCTATAAGGAGGCACAGCTGAAGTCAGAGCTCTTTCTCCTCAGCTCCTCTCTTTCCAGAATCTTCTCTTTTCAGCTCCTCCCCTTCCTATTTGTGGCTCAAGCACTGTCTCCAGACCTAGGTCTGTCCATAGTTATCACACCCCATGTACACTCATTGTGGTCTGGGGTCACTGCTTGGCATGCTGCCCCATACCTTGGACAGAGCCATCCTTGCCTGTGATCAGCTATCAGGACTGCTTCCTCCCTCTTCGACTCTGCAAAGTGGGGGAGGGGGGAGATAAGGTTGCAACTCCCTGGCAGAGTGCTTGCCTGGTATGTGCCATGGTCACCCTCCATGCCTCCCCCCTTCAGAATGTCTTTTAAAAAAAAAAAGAAAAGAAAATTTCAAACCACAGGACAGTGGGTCTCTCTCACGTTAAGTGTTAGCTGTGTGTGAAATCAGGGAGGAGTTGGGCCTTGGTTTGTGTTGAGGAAGGTGGGTAAGGAGCCAAACTCAGACTTCTGGCAGCTCAGGAAGGTGAAGGGGCCGGAGGCCACCAAATGGGCAGCAGGCTCAGGAGACAGATGGCGTCTGAGCATGGACACCGGCCCCCACCTCTGGGTTCCTGAGACACAGGGTACAAGGCGGGCTCTGCCCCGAGCCTGCTCTGCAGGGTGGTGGAGCAGGGCCCATGCTGGGGAAGCAGGATCTCCCATGTGTCCTTGAACCTCTGGACAGAGACGCAGCACCCTGGAGATGAGAAGCTTTCGGGGAACGTCTCCCAAACAACACAAAAGCAAACAAAAATCTCCCCTGACCTGTCTCCTGAGAGTCAGAATTCAAGAAACTCATTTGTGAACCAGAAGAGTTTTGTAACTCCTTATGAGCCACAAATCACTTTGCAATATTGTTTTACTAGATTTTTTAACATAAAAGTAATATATGATTCTGGTTTAAAAAATTCAAGAAACACAGGTGTAGAGAAGACAGAACAAATGGCTTTTATCATCAATGTGCTCAACCAGCCCTTGCTAGTAGTTCACAGAAAGAAATGGGACAGGCACCGTTCTAGGGTGGTCTTCCCCTTCAAAGTCGGTAAGCACTTGCCGGTCATCTTAGGCTGCCTCTGGAAGCTGGGTGTTTGCCAACTTCATGGATGCCCTGCCTTGTTTCACTGAATGTGTGGGCTCAGAGATTCACAGGGCTCTGGCTTTTGACTTGAGGAACAGTGGAGAGGGCTGACTCAGCCACACATGGCCTCACATCTCTGAGGCTTCCCCTAGGATTCCAAGGTCAGGCCTTTTAACATATTTCTGAAAAGAGTTTTTTGCTAAATTGCCCCTTAGTAAGATGGTCACGGTCTGCCTTGTAGATTACCAGTCCCGGGTCAGTAAGCCACACCCATCATTCCATGTGATTGACATAAAATCAGAATACAGCTGCAGTTTCTTTTATAATTGTGAGGCTGGTACTAAGTATTAAACAGATATTTCTCCTTTTGTAAACTGTTCATCCCTGCCTCATAAATGAGAGTCCAGGCATGGAGCTGGTGAGATGGCTCAGTGGTAAGTCACTTGCTGCCAAGCCTAAAAACCTGAGTTCAAGCTCCGGGACCCGCATGGTAGAAGAGAACTGGCTCCCACATGTTGTCTTCTGACTCTCACATCATAGGCATCCTGTGGAGAGTGTGTGGGTTCCCACATAAATCAACAAATAATAAATGTAAAGTTATTTAAAAAAGAAAAAAAGTCCAGGCATGGTTGGCATCATGAAATGGTCTTTAAGTCCCAGTCCTCACTACCATGACACACAGATTGGTGGCTCCAGGCGTGGAGTGGGGTGTGCTGTCAAGCAGGATACCTGGCTGGGGCACTGGGGCAGAGTAAAGGGAAACAGAACCCACACTTCCTCTCTGTTCACACCTCCCTTTCTGCACCCAGCCCCATGTGGAGGAGCTGTGCACAACGCCACCATCGGCCGCGTCCTGTCCCCCAGTTACCCTGGCAACGCCAGCGGCAGCCAGCTTTGCGTGTGGACCATCGAGGCTCCCGAGGGCCAGAAGCTGCACCTCCACTTCGAGCGGTTGCTGCTGCAGGAGAAGGACAGGTGACGCTGTGGCTTCATGCCGCCTGCCCCTCCCCCAGCTCCGAGAGAAGTGGGGATGTGAGGACAGGTGCAGCTAAGGGCTGGCAAGAGGAACCCCAAAAAGAAACAGCCAGAGAAAATGGCAAAGAGCTTAGGGCCCCAAGGTTTCAGATTCTGGCCATCAGGAAACTGAGGCATGGCATCCCCTGGGATGCTCAGGAAGTCAGGAGAGAGGCAAAGGGGAATCCAGCCATCCAGAGTACTTCCTGGAGATTTCTCAGGGGTGTCTCGTTCCACAGCTGTACAAGGTGAGCATCTACTGAGCACCTACTTTATACACAGCTATGGTTAGACTCCCCATGAGTAAGAGGCACAGCATAGGGCTCCTTGGCTCCTGGGTAAACAGGAGGCAGAGATGGGAAATGCCAAGCTGGAGAGAGCTAGGCAGGTGGGAGGAGGCAAGTATGAATAATCCAGACTCAGAACCTTAATATTCTAGAATGTTCTAGAAAACCAGGAGTAGAGATATTCATATTTCTCGTCTTAGCTTGGGTTACACTGAAAACAGTGGGTGACAGGATGTGAAGGAGAGTGAGTTCGGTATGAGTTGGTCCTGATGGACAGCGGCATTGGAATGGGGCGGGAGACTATGGTGTGCACTGTGCACGGGCAGGTCCTGGAACAAGCAGCACTCCTCCCCCACCCACCCTACCCCCTCCACCCCACTACAGACCCCAGAGCAGGCCTGCTGGGAGGACAAGGGGCAGGAGAGCCTATCCAGGAAGTCCACTGATCACACCCTTGATCACAGCCCCCAGCCTGACCCTCCACCCTTTGATGAGCTGGATGGGCTGCCAACCCTGAGGCTCCGATAATGGGGGAGCCAGCAGAGAGTGTGGGAGAAGCCAACTGCGTGGACAGGGAGGGAGCAGAGAGTGTGGGAGCAGCCGGCTGTGGGGACAGGGAGCCGGCAGAGAGCGTGGGAGCAGCCGGCTGTGGGGACAGGGAGCCGGCAGAGAGCGTGGGAGCAGCCGGCTGTGGGGACAGGGAGCCGGCAGAGAGCGTGGGAGCAGCCGGCTGTGGGGACAGGGAGCCGGCAGAGAGCGTGGGAGCAGCCGGCTGTGGGGACAGGGAGCCGGCAGAGAGCGTGGGAGCAGCCGGCTGTGGGGACAGGGAGCCGGCAGAGAGCGTGGGAGCAGCCGGCTGTGGGGACAGGGAGCCGGCAGAGAGCGTGGGAGCAGCCGGCTGTGGGGACAGGGAGCCGGCAGAGAGCGTGGGAGCAGCCGGCTGTGGGGACAGGGAGCCGGCAGAGAGCGTGGGAGCAGCCGGCTGTGGGGACAGGGAGCCGGCAGAGAGCGTGGGAGCAGCCGGCTGTGGGGACAGGGAGCCGGCAGAGAGCGTGGGAGCAGCCGGCTGTGGGGACAGGGAGCCGGCAGAGAGCGTGGGAGCAGCCGGCTGTGGGGACAGGGAGCCGGCAGAGAGCGTGGGAGCAGCCGGCTGTGGGGACAGGGAGCCAGCAGAGAGCGTGGGAGCAGCCGGCTGTGGGGACAGGGAGCCGGCAGAGAGCGTGGGAGCAGCCGGCTGTGGGGACAGGGAGCCGGCAGAGAGCGTGGGAGCAGCCGGCTGTGGGGACAGGGAGCCGGCAGAGAGCGTGGGAGCAGCCGGCTGTGGGGACAGGGAGCCGGCAGAGAGCGTGGGAGCAGCCGGCTGTGGGGACAGNGAGTTTTTGGTTCTTGTTCAGTTATGTAATTCCATATGCAGTCTCAACTCACAGCTTAGGATGCGAGGCTTGGTGGGCATGGCAGTGTGTGCCTTTAATCACAGCATTTAGGAGACAGAAGCAAGAGGTAGAGAGGCAGGCAGATCTCTGTGAGGCCAGCCTGGTCTACATCGTGAGTTCCAAGCCCAGCTGGGACTACAAAACAAAACAAAACAAAACAAAACAGAAATGAAAACACCCCCAACAACAATAAAACAAAACAACCCTCAGCAGCAGCAGCAGCAGCAGCGGCAGCGGCAAGGCTTGAGACTGGAGAGATGGCTCAATGGTTAAAAACATTTGCTACTCTTGCAAAGGATTAGAGTTTGGTTCTCAGCACCCATATCAGGATGCTCACAACCCTCTCTAAGTCCAGTTCAGGGGATCTAACACCATCTTCAGGCCTCCAAGAGCACTCACATTCAAAGGCATGCACATACACACACATCACACACACACCACACACAGACACATGCACATATACACACACACCACACACATACCACACACACACACACCACACACACCACACACACACACACACATGCACATACACACACCACACACACACACCACACACACACACCACACACACACACACATACACATACACGGCTGGAGCAGATGCTGTCACAGGAACACAGGGAGTGAAGCTGGGAAGAGAAGCCAGGGTCTGCCCTAAAGGCCACCCTTAGACTGCTGGGTCCCTGTCACATAGACTGCCGGGGCTAAATCCCAGCCACCACTGATGCTCCGTGGAGAGAGCTTGGGAGAGAAGTGCAGACAGGCAGCTGCTTGGGATGGGGCTGAGCAAGGGAGTGAGTGCCAGCAATCCCGAACAAAACCCACACGAGACTGGGAGTGCCTCTAGGCAAAGCTCGTTTTATTACATCCAGTAGCGGTTTATATCTCTTTGGCAAGCGGGACTGGAGAAGTGAAAATGACAGGGATCCTGGGCCAATGGTAACCGGACTTCACAGCCACGTCCTGGCAACTGGCAGCAGCGTGGTGGCAACCAGCAGTATCCTGGCAACCAGCAGCCGCGTCCTGGTGACCGGCAGCCATGCCCAGGCAACTGGCCTTCTCAGCGTGCCCAGGCAGAGCTGTTTTTCAGGTCGGGCTACGCTGAGTCATTCCTATGTGGAATTGACTTACTTTCAAAACTTATAGACAAGTCACCAAACTTTAGGGAAGGCTCAAGAGATTATTTGTGGGCCCATGGCTCAGACAGGCCCAACACAGAGCTACAGAGCAGAGGAGGGACATGGAGAAAGGTCTAACATGATTTTCTCCAAATGCAGAGCTGATCCCATAATACGCAGTACACAGTCAGATAGCTTCTCAGTCCAAATGGAGACACTGGGTGCTGCCTTACTCCTGTGTCAGGACTGAGCAATGCACGTCAGCCTGCAGAGCTGAGTCAGGGTGTCACTGGCCAGGTCTGCCTGAGTGCACACAGACTCCCGCTCCTCTCTCTACCCATGGTAACAGTATCCTCTGATTCACGGTGCATTGACCACCCACACGCCTCATTCCTGCCATTCCCATGCATCCCTGGGGGACACAGGACAAGCCCCCTTGGTGAGGAGCAAGGAAGGTAGAAGGCAGGATCTGAGTTCAGGTTGGAGACCCCAGAGCGGCAGTTGGCAAGTGCCCCCTCCCCTCTCGTTGCTGTGCCAAGGACCTGGAAAACATGTCAGCGTCGCTCTGCCTTGTCTCCTTCCAGGATGACCGTCTACAGTGGGTTAACAAACAAGTCAGCTCTTCTGTATGACTCTTTTCAAACGGAAAGTGTGCCCTTTGAGGGCCTGCTGAGCGAGGGAGCCAGCATCCGCATTGAGTTCACGTCTGACCAGAGCCAGGCAGCCTCTGCCTTCAACATCCGCTTTGAGGGTAAGCCCCCCCCCCTTTGTAGGGTGGTTGTTTGGGAACAGAGTAAGTGTGTAGAGGCTAGCCCTGGGTCCCAGGAGGGGGGATGCAGAGTCTAGGGATGGAGGACCCACTGGCCAGGTGGGTAGCCCAGGCGGACCTTAAATTTGATTTGTAGCTGAGGATGACCTTGAACTTCTGATCCTCCTGCCTCCAGCCCCTGAGGACTCCGATCACAGGTGTGCACGTGCACCGTGTTTGCACGCACACTAGGCAAGCACTCTGTCAATCAGAGGCATCCCCAACCTCTTCTTTCACGTTGGTTTTGAGGAGGCCATCTCTCCTAGTCCAGACTGGCCTTGAACTCACAATCCTCCTACCTCAGCTTCCCCAGTGATGGGGACACGACATGTGCCACCATGCCAGGCTTTTGTGACCCTTAGCGCACAGAGCTTTGGAACCTTCATTGTTGTCTTGCTCAGGAAGTCAAGACGGAAGGAGTCTGGGAGGCTTATGTGAGGCCCTCGCTTAGGACAAATGGAGTTGAGAGGACTTCCAGGCAACCTTGGGGTCTTCACCAATGCTCGGTGCCACTTAGGAACAATTCTGAGGGTCTACGCTCTCCCTTCAGGAAGAACAGGCAGGGATTCTTTTGATCAGATGGTAGATGCTCCCTGTACCCTGGGAACCACAGCTCTAGCTTCCCCAAGAGCTGGTGTCGTGACGAGGACAGACATTGTGTAACCAGTGGCAGGACCTGGACTCCAAAGTACTAGAGCAAGGAGAGGAATCCACACTGCAGCTCTGTGAGGCTGGGAGACAAAGTTCTTACGTGCATCCCACATGGAAAAGGAAGCCCCAAGAGTCCAGGCACCTGACCCAGATCAGCCAGAACTAGAACTCAGGGCTGATGCATCTTTACAGAGGGTCACTCAGTAGCCCAGGCTGTCCTAGAAGTTATTATGTAGCTCAGGCTGTCCCTGAACTCGAAGAGATCTGCCTGCTTCAGCCTCTGTAGTATTGGCATTACAGGTATGAGGCCCCCCCCTTGGTTCTGGGGTGCCTTTTCCTTGAGATTTTTCTAAGCGGTAAAGGGAGAAACACCTCCTAAAGTTATCCCCTCATTCACTAACTACGGTCCCTGATGGAGCCAGCCACCAAAGTCGAATGAAACCTGAATGGGGAGTGGGAATTGAGAACAAATGAACACACACACATACACATGTGTCACACACACACACACACACACACACACACACACACACACACACGGGATAGAGCTGGGAGAGGTGACCAGTTAATACTGGAGCCCTGAAGTTTATTTTCCAAGGCTTTTATACAAGCAAGATAAAAAAGTCTTTTCTGCAAATTTCACATGTGGTAAAGGTACAGTAAGACTTTGTTTACATTTCAAGGACAGTTTCAAAGGTATAGATAAACTTTGTTTTACATGCCAAAGACAGCCTCAAGGACTATTGCCTAGCCTGCAAGGACATTCCCTCCTACTCTATCACATCTGCTTGTACAGTATTAACCCATGCATGCCAAGAACTTGCCGAAATATAGAGGTCAATCTGAATTCACCATGGCATTACTCATGCCAGCTCCCCACATGTCTGCCTTTGTTTCCCCACTTTAGCCTTTGAGAAAGGCCACTGCTATGAGCCATACATCCAGAATGGGAACTTCACCACGTCCGACCCGACCTATAACATTGGCACCATAGTGGAGTTCACCTGTGATCCAGGTCACTCTCTGGAGCAGGGCCCAGCCATCATTGAGTGTGTCAACGTGCGCGACCCATACTGGAACGACACGGAGCCCCTGTGCAGAGGTGAGCAGCATTTCCCACTCCCCAGAGCAGGACGTGTGGGCCCTACCCCTGCAGCTGCAGATGTCAAGGCTCTGGGCTAGAAGCATGGCCCCACCACACACTGACTTAAGGGTGGAACCCTTTCCAGGGACCACAGTCCTCTGAGTGTGGGCTACTGCTAGGCCTTGGAGAAATCACAATATGGTCAGTTTTAAAAGACCTGTCTTCCTATAGGCATAGGACCTACATCAACTGCACAGCTGGGGGAGGAGGCCCTGCATGGTGGCAGCCCGTTACATACCCTCTGCCACTTAGCCTGCCATAGTGCGCAGCTCAGTCGAGCAGCACGCAGCAGTCCTGAACCTCACAATGACAATCATTGGTGATCATAAGCAGGCAGTTATTACATCACAGGCATCCTGCTGAGGGTGACAGTGCCTCATCTGACGGCGTCCTCCCTCTAGGCCCATAAATTGGCATTATGCCCCATTTAAGATGAGGGAGATAACAGAGAAGGGACATGCTGGGAAGCACTGCGAGGGTCACAGGAAGAGACAAAACCTGCCCCGCCTCCCTGTGTCTAGAGCCTGGATGGGTCCCAAAGCCGCTGAGCCCAGTCTGTGGAGCACTGAAGGACGCCCTGGCTCCCGGCATCCCACCACCTGGTGGTTGGTGTAAAGGCACAGGCTCTGGTTAAGGGCTGGTCCCTGAAGTAAACTTGCTACTTTAACAAAGCAGAATTAATCTGGGCTTCAGCCTCTGCCACACTGAGAACTTTCCAAGACAGTAAACAGAGCAGAACTGGAAAAGCGCCAGCCAGCAGCCACATCTCTGCCTCTGGTCCAGGCTGAACTTCTCACTCCCATGTGTGCAGCTGCAGCCCGGGCACTCGGGGAGTGTGTGTGTGGGGGGGGGGTTGGGTGAGGGGGGTGCTGAGCCAGGTGGCTTCCTGAGCTCTCTGAGTCTCCACCACAAGCCAGTGTGCCGTTGAGGGTATTCCCCCTACTATATGAGGGAAGTCGATGTCTTAAGATGCTACACAGGGCTTGGGGGGGCGGTGATCTGAAAATGGCTTCCCCCAACTCAGGGCTGCCAAGGAGGCCAGTGGCCTCCTCACCACACACAGTGTCCCCTCCCGCAGTACAGACACCCAGCTGCACAAGGACCCCCAATGCCGACTCCAGTCCCCACGCTCCTGACTACTATGCTGGGTTGACTCTCTAACAAATGACATCTTCCTGTCTGTCTGTCACAGCCATGTGTGGTGGGGAGCTATCTGCTGTGGCCGGGGTAGTGCTGTCTCCAAACTGGCCAGAGCCCTACATGGAAGGTGAAGACTGTGTTTGGAAGATCCATGTGGGCGAAGAGAAGCGAATCTTCCTAGACATCCAGTTGTGAGTGCTCCCGACCCACCCTCCCCAGCCCCACTGCATTGGACGCTTCCGCTTTGTTCTTTAAGCCAATATTTTTTTTTTTTACTTATTTCTGTACGTGTATGAATGTACTGTCTGCATGCAAGTGTGTGCACCCGTGTCGTGCAATGCCGCGGAGGTCAGAAGATGGTGTCGGATTCCCCTGGAACTGGAGTTCTCCTGGAATTGGAGTTTCAGACGGTTCTCGGCCGCCATGTGGATGCTGGGGATCGAACCCGGGTCCTCTGTAAGAGCGGTCGGTGCTCTTAACCGCTAGGCCATCTCTCCAGCCCTCTTTCAGCCAATATTAACTGAGCATCTGCTATGTGCCGGGACCTGCAGAGACCTGAGGTTCCCATAGCAACAGCAGCACCAGCACATAGCAGGGTCTGGACTCTAAGGAAATTCATTCTGCTGAGGACTTTGCTGTCCAGGGGGATGAGCATAGAAAATAACACGCAGTGACTTCATTCAGAAATGTAAGAGAAGGGTCATGAGCGTGAGTCTAAACTGAGGATTTGATGTAAAGAAGGAGGTGAAAAAAGGCTCTCCATCACCTAGTAGGAAACCTCAAACTAAAACCTGAAATGGAGCCAATGTCCAAAGGCCCTGGCAAGAGTAAACATATCATTTTCTTTTCTCTTATTACATTTTTATTTATTAATTCTGTGCCAGGTGGGACGTGTATGGATGACTTTGAGGAGTCTGTCCTCTCCTTTCATCATCTGAGTCTTGGGGATCAAACTCAAGTGGTCAGGCTTTGGTACCAAACACCTTAGTAAGCCATCTTGCCTGCCCCCAATTTTATTTTTTAAGATTTTATTTACTATTTTTATTTTATGTGTATGAAAGCATTTCCTGCATGTATGTAAGTGAACCATGTTGTACAGTGCCTGAGGAGATCAGAAGAGGACACCAGATCCGCTCAAACTGGAGTTACAGGTGGTTGTCAGCCGCCATGCGGTGCTGAAATTTGAACCCAGGTCCTCTGCAAGAACAGCCAGTGCTCTTAACCACTGCATTGTCTCTCCAGTCCCAGCCCCCAGGTTTTTTTTTTTGCCCCCAGTTTTTAAAGGACTAACTGGCCTGTGTGGACAGGAGTGCAGGGCACTGTGCCTTACATGCCTGCCACACTGTAGTTTGTCTTTCTTTGTCTGCTCCGTCAAGACAAGGGCTGGCTTCGCTGTTTGCAGACCCAGTTCCAAGGCTGGTGTGTACCAAGTGCTGGGGAAGGGGCCACTGTATAAGGAGTGTTCCGCAAATGGGAGCACTTGCTTTCCATGCTCCCTGGGCACAGTCATGACCTCTCCCTTCCAGAGCACCCTCTGCTCCCCAGGAGAGTGACCACTAAGGGACATCAAACCAGATTCAAGGGTGCTGGCTCTGAGTATCTGTATCTAAGGTTGTCCCCAGGAACCTTCCTGGAGGGCAGCCTGAGGAGGGGGCTCCCACAGGCAGGCTGGGAGCTAGCAGCAGGCAGGATTCTCAGCCATGCTCTTCTCTGTATGAGATGGGGCAAGATGGAGACAGGGTGGCGTCTAGAGGAAGCTAAGTCTCTGGCAGAGTGCGTTGGCTGAGACTCAGCCAGCAACCTGAGCCTGAGGGCTGATGGCTCTGCAAGTGGCAGAGTGCTTGCTCATGCCTAGTCATTATCTTCCTGTAGTGTGTGTTCACTGTGCAGAGTGCTGGCTTCATTGTGACTGTCTCCTTCTCTACAATGTGCCTCGGTCATTTTCACCCCCACCCTCTCTTGTCCCTCACTGTCTCTGTCAGGTCCCCTAAGAAAGTCCCCCTTATCTTCATGCCTTACATATATTTTATTTGTTTCTTTTAATTTTATTTATTATTTTCATTTTATGTGTATGAATACATTGTCTGCCATGTGGGTGCTGGGAACCAAACCCAGGTCCTCTGCAAGAGCAGCCAGTGCTCCTGACCCCTGAGCCATCTCTCCAGCCCCACATTTATGTTTAATCTGGATTTTGTGCATGGGAGAGAACAAGTTATTTGTCTGTGTCTGGCTGCTTTGCTTCATACAACGTTCTCGATCCCATCTACTTTCCTGCAAATGGCATGATTTCATTTTCCTTTATAGCTGAATGGAACTCCACTGTGTGCACGAGCCACGTTTTCTTCAGTCACTCCTCTGTTCCTGCACATCTGCACTGTTTTATAGCTTGGACACCTTGGCTAGTGCAGAAGGCTGGGTGTTCAAGTCTCTGTGCTAGGCTGACTTGGGTCCCTTTGAGGACAGACCCAGACAGTCATAGAGTAGATCTACTTTTAGTTTTTTGAGGCACTGACACACTGATTTCCAAAGTGATGTCATAGTTTGACTCACATTGGTGGTGAATAAGCAGTGCTCTTTCCCTATATCCTTACCAGCATTTGTTGTCATTTGTTTTCTTGCTGATAGCCATTCTGGCTAGGGTGAGATAGACTTCTAATTTATGTCTCTTTTATGACTAGAAATGTCATATATTTTCTCATATTTATTGGCAGTGCCTCCTCCTCCTTCTCTTTTTTCTCTTCCTCCTCTTCCTCTTCTAGAACTGTCTATTCTGTTCATTTTCTCATTTATTAACAGGATTTTGGGGGGTTTAATTTTTCATGTTCTTTATAGACTTCAGATGCTTGTCTCCTGTGTGACGCAGAATTATCACGGGTCCTCTCCCACCCTGACAGCTGTCTCCTGTGTAATGTGGAATTATCGCGGGTCTTCTCCCACCCTGACAGCTGTCTCTGTGTGATGTGGAATTATCATGGGTCTTCTCCCACCCTGACAGCTGTCTCTGTGTGACGTGGAATTATCGCGGGTCCTCTCCCACCCTGACAGCCGTCTCTGTGTGACGTGGAATTATCGCGGGTCCTCTCCCACCCTGACAGCCGTCTCTGTGTGACGTGGAATTATCGAGGGTCCTCTCCCACCCTGACAACTGTCTCTGTGTGACGTGGAATTATCGAGGGTCTTCTCCCACCCTGACAGCTGTCTCTGTGCTCTGCTGGTGGCTCCCCTGGCTTTGGAACCCCATGAGAGCCCATCTTGATTCTTTCCAAGAGTCTTTCTCAGAAGTCCTTCCCTGGACCCAGGTCTCCCGGTGTTTTCTCATGTCCCCCCAACAGTTGCAGCTCCAAGTCTTACATTCTGGTCCTTTGGTCCACACTGCACCTATCTTTATACAGGGTGAGGGCTGGGGACCTGGTTTTGGTCTTCTGCATGTGGACATCCAGTTCCCAGCACCATTTGTTGAGGACGCTCTCTCTTCCAGCATCTGCTTTGGGCAACTTTGTCAAAGATTCGGTGACTACAGCTGTGGAGGCTCATTCCCGGGTCCTCCATCTGATTCCACTGGTGTGTGTGTGTGTGTGTGTGTGTGTACATGCATGTGTACATGTGTGTGCACATGTGGGGGGGTGAGACTCTTTTGGAGATGTCCCTTGGAGGCAGCAGAAGTGTTCCCAGAGGCTTTCCCAGGATTTCCTGCTCTGCAGCATTTACTAGGCAAAGCCACATTATGGTGATGCCTAAATAAAACCACCTGACTCTTAGCATCCATCTTAAGTCAAGAGCAGGCCTGAACTGCTGAGAATCTGTTCCTTCAGAATTCTCTCAGAATGCTTCTCTTGGACAAGGGCTCACTCTATTGAAACAGTATGTCCAGTATAAAATGGAGAAGTAAAGCTGGGCTTGGTGGTGCACACCTTTAATCCTAGCACTTGGGAGGCAGAGGCAGGTGGATCTCTGTGAGTTCAAGGCCAGCCCGGTCTACAGAGTGAGTTCCAGGCCAGCTGGGACTAAAAGGGAGACCCTGTCTCAAAAATACCAAAAAGAAAAAGTCATTACCACACTGCTCCAGCTGAATTATAGCCCCAGATTGATCGATCAACCCTCCTGGGCCTGTGATGGATCTGCACCTCCTTCTCCTTCTAGCTGTGGGATCACAGGCTGCCCCCCCCCACGCCGCCACAGTTTCTCCTACCAGTAGTGGAGGTCATGGGCTATCAACGTCTGTGATTCCTGGAGACAGGCTATGCACAGAACAGCGACAGCATCAAATGATAGATTGGCAGCTGGGGAGTCTGAGTCAAGTCAGGGAGGGCTGCCAGGAGGAAGCAGCTTTCTAAGTGAAGATGAAAGCGAAGAGGATGGGGGAGGAGAGAAGGGTCCTGTGTCCCAGACAGCAGAGACAAGGCCCACAAAGCTGCAGTTGAGGAGGGGCAGTCCACTTAGGGAAGCTTAACTCGGCCAGGGCACGGAGGGTAGGTGAGGGTTATTCAAGGAATAAGGTTCTTCAAATGAGCAACGAGGGTCATGAAGAAAACTCCATCCTAAGCTGCCCGCAGGGCTAGGAAGATGACTCAGTGAGTAAGGGTTTGCCTCCTGTTTGCGTCAGGTCCCCATTGCTCAGATAAAGCACTCTGACCAAAGCCAACTTGGGGAGGAAAGGGTGTACTGCACCTCACTCTTCCAGGTAAAAGTCCATCACCATCAGCTCCTCTAAAGAGCTGCTTCCCTAAAGCAAGCAGGAACCTTCTGATCTCTCTCTCTCTCTCTCTCTCTCTCTCTCTCTCTCTCTCTCTCTCTCTCTCTCCCTCCCTTCNTCCTCCCTTCTCCCCATCCTTCCTCCTCAAAACAAAGCATGAGAGGGAAAGACTAAGGAAACTAAAGAAATATTAACAAAAATAGACCAGAGAGGTCATGACCTTGCCAACATCACTTGGCAGGTTCCCTTAGGACAAGAGAAATAACCTGCTACAGGGCTCAGCACAGGGACCACAGCCTTGGAGAAGCCAAGGCTAAATAGATGCAGGCGCCTCTGGAGTAGAGACAGCCGCTGCTCATTCGCTCCTGCCGTGCACTAGCTCTCTGGTCTCAGGGAGGTGTTTGAAGGTGACGCTGGCCACACAATGGTGTTTTGTTCAGTTCATTCCCAGTGTGTTACACAGATAATCATATGAAAAATATCTCCCAAATAAAAGAGAGAGAGATGGGGGCTGGGGAGGTGGCTCAGTGTGAAGTGCCGACATGCAAGCATAAGAACCTGAGTTCCAGTCCCCAGCACCACATCAAAACCAGGCATGGGGGCTGGAGAGATGGCCTAGCAGTTAAGAGCGTTAAGAGCGCAGACCTCTCTTGCAGAGGGCCCAGGTTTGATCCCCAGCACCCACATGGCGGCTGAGAACCATCTTTAACTCCAGTTCCAGGGGAATCCGACACAGCTGTGCATAACACAGGTGCACAAACCTACATGCAGACAGTACATTCATACACATAAAAAATAAATAAAATAAAACTATTTAAAAAAAAACAGGCATGGTGGTGTGTATCTATGACTGCAGTTCTGGGGAGGTGGAGACAGGCAGATCCCGGCTGCTTGCTGGCCAGCCAATCTGGCTGAATCACTGAGCCCCAGGTACAGTGGAGACTCTATTTCAAAGTAAGATAGAAAGACGCTAAGACAGGCATCTGATGTCAAACCTAGCTAATGTGTGTGCAAACACACACACACACACACACACACACATGAGACAAAGAATACATAAATTAGTGAAATAACATTAAAAGTTTCCAGGAAGGTTTTTATATAAAATAGTCAGCTAATAATAGCTAGCATTGTTTCACCCCAACAATACTCCAGGCTTTGTGTGAAATACTCAGCATGCACTAGCATGATGGTGATGAAGATGATGATGACAATGATGATGACAGGCATGGTATGGTGGTGGTGATGATGACAGTGACAATGATGAAGATGATGGTGATGATGATGCAATGATGATGGTAACAATGATGATCATTATGATTATGGTGATGGTGTGATGATGATTATAATGATGATCTCGATGGTGGTGATGATGCAATGATGGTAATGATAGGGGTGTGATGATGGTGGTGGTAATGATGATGGTGATGTTGATGCAGTGATGATAGTGATGAGGTTGATGGTGTTGATGATGATGATAACAATGATGATGATGATGGTGGTAATGAAGATGATGATGAAGGTGATAATGGTGATAGGGATGATGATGATTATAATAATAATAATGGTAATTGCAATGTTAATGATGGTGTTAATGATGCATTGATGGTGGAGATGATGATGATAGTGATGACAGTGGTGATGACGATGATAGTGATGATGATGGTGATGATGATGGTGGTGATGATGCAGTGATGATGGTGCTGATGATAGTGATGATGGCGGTGATGATGGTGGTGACAGGGATGATGATGATGATGATGATTATAATAGTGGTGATGGGGATGATGACAATGATTATGATGAAGTAGATGATGAACTCCTTGTGTAATGTCTGCTGAATGCACATTGTTTCCCAATAATATGTGCATTTCACCTAACCTTTTGACACAGTGCCACCACCCTACCTATCTGTGACCACTCCCTGCTTGCAGATGAAGAAACCAAGACTGAGAGAGACCAAGTAGCTTGGCCTAGAGAGAAGAGGAGGGATATAAGAAGCCCTTCCTCATGTAAAAGCTTCTGGTTTGAGCCGGGCATGGTGGTGCACGCCTTTAATCCTAGCACTCGGGAGGCAGAGGCAGGCAGATCTTTGTGAGTTCAAGGCCAGCCTGGTCTACAGAGTGAGTTCCAGGACAGCTGGGGCTACAGGGAGACCTTGTCTCAAAAAGACCAAAAAAATAAATAAATAAATAAAAACCAGCTTCTGGTTTGGTTGTCTTTTTAGGGGACGAGGTAACACCCAGGGAGGTTCATGGTGGGTTAGGAAGGCATTCATGTGTGAACAAGGTTTAGCTAAAGGGCCAAGTGGAGACTTGAATCCAGAAACTAGAGCCAGAACCAGTGTGACATCCACATGGTAAATGCTCATGAGCAGCCTAGCCTACCTTACAGGAGAGGAAACTGAGGCAATGAGCAGCACCACCCCCATTTTCTGGGCCTCTGCCACATGTATCTAGAGGAAAAGGTTTTGCCAAGCCCTATCCTGCCCGTCTCAGCACCCGTGGAGCCAAGTTCATGTCCCCTCTGCTGCTAGGCCTGAGCTCAGTTCTCTCTGCAGGAAGTGAAGGGCTTCATCGCAAACCTGTAACTACAGGACAGTAGCTGACAGATCTGCCCTCTGACTGCTGTCCGCCTACTCTAAGCTAGGTTCATTCCCAGCCTTAAAAATTAAACACCTGTGGGCTGGAGAGATGGCCTAGTGGTTAAGAGGGCGGACTGCTCTTGCAGAGGACCTGGGTTCGATCCCCAGCATCCAAATGGCAGCTGAAAACCGTCTTTAACTCCAGTTCCAGGGGAATCCGAGACCTTCTTCTGACCTCTGCGGCATTGCACAACATGGGTGCACCAACCTATGTGCAGACAGTACATTCATACACATAAAAAAATAAATAAAATTAAAAAAAATTAAACACCTGTCCAGAGGGACTTCAGTCCTTCGAACAGAAGCATAGCTGCTTCAAGCTGCAAAAATGCCAGCAGGAGCCAGCTGGAAGAAGAGAGGCTCAAGCATGGAGGGCAGCTTTGGTCTCTAAAGAGCAGATTCCCAGCAGAAAAATAAAATTGTCCAGGCCAGCAAGATGGTAAGGACACCTGACACCAAGTCTGGTGACCTGAGTTCAGTCCCAGGAATACATAATTGAAGGAGAGAAGAGACTCTCTTAAGTTGTCCTCTGACTACACACACACACACACACATACACACACACACACACACACACACATGCAGATACACATATGTATAAATGTTAGGTGGGAATTATCCAGAGCCAAAGGTCCAAGGGGATCAATGACGCTCAGCAAAGCCCCAGTTCAACTGTCAGGCAGATGAGGAAACCAAGGTTCAGAGACGAGAAGAGACTGCCCAAAACTGTATCAGTCAGTACTGATGCCTGACAAACAACCCCAGACTCCACGGCACCAATTAGCAAATACGTGTCATATCTTCTGGTTCTGTAAGTCTGTGCCAAGTTTCTTGGGTCTCAACCAATCCCCTCATGTGTCTGGAGTGGTGATCAGGTGAGTAAGTGGTTCCATTGGCCTTGAGTTTGGAGAGGGGTTGGATGTTAGAAGGTCACATTCAGTGACCCGTGAGCCTAGACCAGGCTCATCCTACTGCACAGTGTGTCTGCCACGCTCATGCTGAGTCCAAAGACAAAGGGAGTCCGGCTCTTGACATGAGGTGCTTTAAAACCTCATGGGACAGTGAAGTTCCAGAGAGGGCTGAACCCATTCATCCTCTGAGCACCATCACCACAGAAGAGTGGACATTAGAGCACAGGTCCCCTGTCTTAATCTGAGACTACACATGCATTCCCTGTATGTAGTGGCCCCATGACCCAGCCATCACCATCCCCATGCCCCACAGGGGAAACTAAGGCTGTGCAAGCTGAAGAAACTTGCCCACCATCTGAGGAAATGGAGGCAAGGCTGGCACCCAGGGCACAGCACCAGGAACAAAGAAGACTAAAAATGTCTTTGTATGATGTTTTCAACATAAGGGACATGTTCTAAGAAGACCTGAGTTTCTCAGAGAGAGGAAAAAGCTCCCACATGCAGGAGAAGGTCTTGGGTTCATGCTCCAACTCACACATCCTGGCTGTGTGATCTTAGGTAAATCACTTCACTTCTCTGAGCCTCGTGTACACCTTTTTCAGACAAAGATGGTACCCACACTTTTTTAATTATTTATTTTTACTTCTTATGTGTATGAGTATACTGCTTGCATGTAGGTTAAGTGCACCCGTGTAGTGCAATGCTGTGGAGGCCAGAAGAGGGCATTGGATTCCCCTGGAACTGGAGTTAAAGATGGTTCTTAGCCCCCGTGGGGTGCTGGGAATTGAACCCGGGTCCTCTGTAAGAGCAGTCAGTGCTCTTAACCGCCAAGCCATCTCTCCAGTCCCAAGTACCCACATTTTTTAAATCCTTGACAGATGAAGTGATGCTGTGAACAGAGGCAGATGCAGGAGTCTGGGATTCCACATGTAATCAGGGATCCTATTTATCACCATCAGCTATGGTGATAACAGTTACTAACCTCAGCCCCTGGCCATTGTCTGTACACAGACCCATCTCTGTTATGTACATGTGTTATATACACATGTGCACACATGTGCATACATATGCATGCACACAGGCATGTGTGAGCACATGCATGAACCAACACACAAATATACATGCAGGTGCACCCACAAGTATACACACACACACACACACACACAGCACAAAGCCTTGCTGAAGGAAGTGGGTCACTAAGGGTAAGCCTTGAGGTTTTGTAGCCTGACTGTATTTCCTCTCTGCTTCCTGACTATGATGAATGTCACCAGCCACCTCACGCTCCTGCCACCATGCCTTCCCCACCGTGATGGACAGTATCTCTTCTTGAACTGTGAGTCAGAGTAAACCCTTCCTGCTTTAAATTGCTTCTTGTCAGAGTAAATAGCCCAGAAAATCACTACCAAAAGGTCCATTGCCATGACGAATGTGGCTGTGCAGTTCTGAGGCCTCTGGAACTGGCTTGTAAAAAAGAATATGAATAGCCGGGAGTTTCAGGCTAGACACGTCCTAGAATGCTGAAAGCAGAGAACAGGCCTAAGGTGGGAACTTGGGAGACCAGGAGGCTGGGAGAAATGCACGCAGGAGATTCAAAGGGGGGCAAGGGCTCCATGGAACTGGGCCAGAGGTCATCTGTGTGACATTCTGGTAAAGAACCTGGCTGCATTTCCTTTACTGAGAACTTGAGTGAAATCAAAAAGTAATGTGTTTGCTGGAGGAAATCTCAAGGCAGGCCAGCATTCAGGCTGCAGCATGGCTACCATGCACTGCTCTCAGCCACAGTGAGAGAGGGAACAGGTGGAGAAGGAAGACATGAAATGTGTGTTTTGACAAGGACAGTAGCGTGAGGGAATTTAAAGATGCAAATAGAGCAGGTAGAAAGGCACCTGGCATTGTCAAAGGGACTAGGCCTGCGCCTCACTGGAAGAAGGAATGGTGGTGAGCACACCACTGACGGCTCCAACTTGTAAAAAAAAATAAATGCAACTATTTATAAAAGAGAGAGCTAGCACTGAGATGGCAGTGAACATGCTCCTGCAGTCAGGAGGATGTGGAGGCTTGCACCAAGGTTCCAGACAGCCTCTGACACCAGACTGTGGGAGGCGGGGACAGGCCGTCTGCAAGGAGTCCCCGAAAGGCCATTGCATGAAGCTTTGAAGTGAAGCCTAAGTTGTGTTAGAGATCCAAGGATGCTGGACATGCCAGGACCATGTCTGCCACGGAGCACTGTAGAAATGAAGTAAAGCCAGCCCAGGAGAGAGTCAATGTGGTGGCTGAGCTGAAGGGGTGGGGCTACCCAAGCCCTTCGGACCCAACTGATCCTGGTCCTGTTTGGAATGGAACTGCTTACTCTGTGCCATCATATGTTGGACATTTGTAATTTCCTTTTTAATTTTACAGGAGCTCAGAGTTAAGAGATTTCTTTGAGTCTTAGAAGAGGCTTTTTTAATTTTATTTATTTATTTTTGTATGTGTATGAATGTACTGTCTGCATGTAGGTTTGTGCACCCGTGTAGTGCAATGCCTCAGAGGTCAGAAGAGGGTGTCGGATTCCCCTGGAACTGGAGTTAAAGATGGTTCTCAGCCACCATGTGGGTGCTGGACATCGAACCCAGGTCCTCTGCAAGAGCAGTCGGTGCTCTTAACTGGTAGGCCATCTCTCCAACCCAGAAGAGACTTTTAAAAAATCAATAGACTATGAGGACTTTTGATGTTGGAAAGACTGCATTTTCATTATGAGGTAGCAACAAGTCCATCCCTGAGTGCTAGAGGTGGGCTCTGAACATAAAATAGCCTCCTGAAGACTCACCTGTTTCAATACTTGGTCCTCAACTACTCGCACTGTTTAGAAAGTTGTAGAACCTTTAAGAGCTCCTTGCTGGAGGAAGTGACTCACTGAAGGGCTTGAGATCTTATAGCCTGACCCCACTTCCTGCCCACTCTCTGCTTCCTGAGTGCAGACTCAGTGTCACCAGCTGATTCAGGATCCTGCTACCATGACGTCTCCACTGAAATGAATGTTGTCCCCCTTTAAACTATGAGAAAAATAAGCCCTTCCTCCCTTAAGTAGCTTTTCATCAAGGTCGCAAATACATTCTGGAAGCCCAGAGACAAATCAGATTGGGGGATGAAGGAAGGGTCTAGTGTCCAGATGTTTGAAACAATAGGAAGTGGGCCAAAACCCAATTAGGGACCTCCCACGAGAACAGACTGAGAAACTAGCTGTATGCATGGGCTACTGCTTGCTATTTCCACAGCTGTATGCATGGGCTACTGCTCGCTATTTCCACAGCTGTATGCATGAGCTACTGCTTGCTATTTCCACAGCTGTATGCATGGGCTACTGTTTGCTATTTCCACAGCTGTATGCATGGGCTACTGCTTGCTATTTCCACAGCTGTATGCGTGGGCTACTGTCTGCTATTTCCACAGCTGTATGTGTGGGCTACTGCTTGCTATTTCCACAGCTGTATGCATGGGCTACTGCTTGCTATTTCCACAGCTGTATGTGTGGGCTACTATCTGCTATTTCCACAGCTGTATGCATGGGCTACTGTCTGCTATTTCCACAGCTGTATGCATGGGCTACTGTCTGCTATTTCCACAGCTGTATGCCTGGGCTGCTGTTTGCTATTTCCACAGCTGTATGCATGGGCTACTGCTTGCTATTTCCACAGCCCAATTCTATTACCAGTGCTTTTTCAGCCCCACCCCACAAAGCTGCTTATAAATGACCTTGTTTTTCTCTCTTGGTTCACTCAAAGTAAAGTCATAGCCATGAAATTAGCAGTTTGGTGAGCAAATCATATGTGTGCATATATTTAATCCACATTTAAATAAATGCCTAACCATTCAGCATTTTTATGAAAGCATAATGATTTGGCAATTTAAATGGGGTTGCCAACCTAAAATCATCTTGCGAATGCTACTCAGGGAATGTTTTAAGGATGTGATATGTACACAGGGTCAAATACTTGTTTGGAAGGAAGAAGAGAAAGCAAGGTGTCTCTACTTCTTCCCATGTACACTGGAATGCAAACTCTACCTGCATAGTTTAAAACCTCACCTACTGCCTCCTCCCCATAGCCAGGCTTCACCCCTGGCTGGGGCAGGAAGCTGGTGCCTGCAGCTGCAGGGGTTCCCAGTCTGTGCTGCACACCAATGCACATTGCCCTCTGCTACCCCTGGGAAGAACTAAATCCCCAGAGTCTGAAGTGTATCCTGACCTCCCCTCATGGTGGACTCCAGTGAAAGCTGTCATGACAGTCCCTGGGGATTAGTTACTTTTCTGTTGCTATGGTAAAACACGGTGACCAAGGCAACTTATAAAAAGGATTTATTTAGCCAGGTGTGGTGGTACACGCCAGCACTTGGGAGGCAGAAGCAGGTGGATCTCTATGAGTTCAAGGCCAGCCTGGTCTATATAATTAGTTCCAGGCCAGCTGAAGCTACAGGGAGACCCTGTCTCAAAAAGACCAAAAAAAGAAAGAAGGATTTATTTAGCTTGTGGTTCCAGAGGACTAAGAGTCCATCATGGCAGGGAGGCCCGGCAGAGCAACAGCAGAGTTGGAAGCCAAGTGCTCACATCTTCAAGCACACACAGGGGGCAGAGAGGGCAAGCTGGAAGTGAGACCAGACTATGAACTCTCAAAACGGACCCGCCCCCAGTGACATGCTTCCTCCAGCAAGGCGGTCCCTCCTCACCCTCCCAAAACAGCACCACCAACTGGGGACAAGGGTTCAAATACTTGGCGCCTATGGGGCACATTCTCATTCAAATCACCACAAACTTTCATGTCCTTCTTGAAGAGGCTATGCATCCACATGATCCAAGGTTCAAAGGAACAGACCACAGTAAGGATCATTCCCCTGCCTTTTTGCCAGCTGTTGTCCCGTCCACTTTCCCTCCCTGCAGGAAGCTTCCCCGGCTTTTCTACCATCCTTCTGAGCTCTTCTGAAACACTTCCAGAGAGGCAGGGAGGATCTCTGTGAGTTTGAGGTCAACCTTGTCTGCATAATGAATTCCAGGATAACCAGGGCTACATAGTAAGATCCTGTCTCAAAATAATTGATTAATTAATTAATTAAGGTCTGGACAGATTACTCAGTCCTTAAGAACACTTCCAGAGGATCCAGGTTCTATTCCCAGCACCCACATGGCAGCAGACAGCCATTTAAAACTCCAGTTCCAGGGGATCCCATTCCATCCTCTGACCTCCCCAGGCTTTTCCCACACATGGTACACTTACATACATGCAAGCAAAACACACATGCAAGTTTGTTGGTAATGTGCACATTGAAGAAAATGGGGATAGGGCAAGGGAACCCCACAAGTATATTAGGAGCTGTTAGAGACGCTTCTGGAGTCCCAAGAAAATGACGACACCATCCAACGTATCTCAGCAAGGCAAAGAGTTTTAGTGTGCACAAGTATCCAAAACTGTTCTAAACCCAGCCAGCAAGCTCACCAGAGGGGGTCCCTAGCACAAAGGGGTCCTGTGTCTCACTCTGACTGGTCAGAGCTTGGCCTCATATTCTTACATACATGGTTAGCTAATTCAAAATGGCACAGCTGATAAGCAAAATGAAGCTTTTGTGAGCAGGATGCAACTTTGAACACAAATTTTAATCTTAGAAAAAGGCTGCCTAGGGGAAGAAGTTCTGCCAGGGGATATTTTTGCAAATTTCTTTGAAGATGGAGCTTTCTTTGTCACATTTAATTCTTTGATTAAAAAAAAACCAGTACATTTAATTTACATTTCCCAGGGGAGCTATCATGTGGGAGGCTGCTTCCCATGCTGAAGGTTCAGATGCACCCCATGTACTGATTCCAGGTGATAGGGGCCCCTTCCAAGGTTGGAGCAGGTGAAAGTCCAGTCAGAGTTAGGGCCCCCACTGAGATCCGGGTCCCAGCCACAGCCACAGTCCATAGTGCAGAAGCCAAGGCTGAGATCCCTGTCCTGCCCTGAGCTGGCACTGCTTCACCCAGCCAACACAAGTTGGGCTAAGTGCTGAGGACACAGCGTGATAAAGAGAGCTCGTAGGCTGCCATAGGCTTGTCCCTAACTGTGGAAAGAGACTTGCACTGAGCTGTGCGTGACAAAGCACAGGCCAGAATCCCCATGTGGGACAGTGAGAGCTCAGTCACCAGTGGATCACGGAGGAAGGAGATGAAAGCAGGAAGAAGGGTTCTGTACATGGAAGGGGGTAAACTGTAGAAAGAAAGCCACAGAGGTCAGCAAAAGCACCCAGACTAAAGACGATCACACAGGAAAGACTGGCTGTGGAGTTGGCCCAGCAGACAGTAGGAGTTGAGGCTGCAGGCAGGCGTGGGGTCCAAAGGATGTAGCAGAGCCTTGGTGCTCACATTCAAAGTCCCTACTTTATCCTGATATCTCATGGCTTGTTTTGCTTCCTTTTTAATCACAGTAACGTTCACATTGTTGTGCCAACATAGACTAGTTTGTATATATGTATTTCATGCATCTAAAATGATGTGTAACCAACATTTCCTCTGTGTGTATAGTGTATACGTATGCGTGCATGCATGCAGGTGCATATGCACATGTGTGCACATGCTTGTGGAGGTCAGAGGTTGAGGTTATGTGTCTTCCTCAATCACTTCCCCCATTCTTTTGAAATAGGTTCTCTCATTGAACCCAGACCTTACCATTTGGCTAGACTCTCTAGACAGCAAGCTCTGGAGATCAGCCTGTTTCCCCTCCCCAAAACCCCAAGCTCTATGGTTACAGGTGTACATGAACACATTCAGCTTTTACATAGGAGCTGGAGATTTAAACCTTGGTCCTCATGTTTGCATGGCAGGCACTTTAGATGCTGCTGCTGCTGCTGCTGCTGATGGTGGTGGTGGTGGTTGTGATGGTGATGATGAAGATGATGATAGTGGTGATGATGGTGATGGTGATGATGATAGTGATGATTATGATGGTGATGATGATGATGGTGGTGATGATGGTGATCATGATAGTGAAGGTAGTGATGATGATGGTGGTAGCAATGATGATAATTCTCCTAGTTTGCTTTCTTTTTATTTGATTTTTTAAATAATAAGTAATAAGTAATGAATACAAGCATCCTTCATGTAAAACCAATTTGCAAGCAGCTATGCCCAAACTTATACAGCCCAAGGCCTCCATTGTCCAGCTGGAGGGGCTTATATGTACAATCAAGTTGATCAAATAAGTGTCCAGTCTATAATGCTGTAGTTTCACCATTCACCCCAATCGCATCCCTTACATTCTACCATGCCCCCTCTTCCACAGATTATTCCCTAGGCTTTAGAAAAGGGGCACAAGTGGGCAAGAAGCAAAACAGTATACTTTCTCTGGAGGTATCATTTTGGACTCTGATCAGTTCAGGCTGTTTCTTTTCATGAGTTGGCAGTTTATCCAGGAATAACCTTTTAATCCTACTAATGAAGAACAAGCAATTAGATATACAGGCATTTAAACAGTACTAATTATTATGGTAGGTTATGTTGGTATAGACATAGATGTTTGGATGGTATGCTAATCCATGAACTATAGCTTTTCTGTAAAAGATGACAAAGTCTTACTGTGGCTTATAACATCTCCTGACCACTAGAGGACGTAAGCTTGTGGCATCAGCCATGAATTATTCCTCCAAGGGGACAGCAAATAGCCAATTAGATTTGGAATATACAGACATGTGGCTGCCACTGCTGCACAGTATTTCCAGGCAGGTGAGGTGTAGCTGATGCTGACGGAGGAGTCTTGCTTCACTCAAGAAGACCAATATTTGCTTTATTGATTTAGAGGCCTTTGGTAACACTCTATGGCACTCCAGAGACCAACTGCACACTTGCAAGTGTAGTCTCAATACATCTTTCCCATGCTTACACCAGGTCTTTTGACAGCAGGACCTTACTGCATCTCTTCTTGCAGGTATCCCACTTTACAAGCAAAAAGCCTTTATATATTGGGGAGGCTTGGATCCCCTAGCCAACATCTCCTTGGCAGAATAATCCATTGGTGATATCAGAGCTCTCCTGTATTAACATATTTTGCTTAATTACACAGCTTGTAAAGACTTTAATATTATATTTGGCTCTGACTAGAGAATTATCCTTTCACAGTTCCTATGTCTATTAGTCAATTAAAGAAAGGAGTTATACCAGTTTTGTAAGAGATTACCTCTATAACAGTCGGCTCTAATTTTCAGTTAGGGAATGACTTCCTTACCATCATGTTTTTCTTTGTTCTATGAAAAGGAGGTAAGAAAGTCTCTCATATTAAAACTTTGGGGCACCTGGAAGGTAAGGTTCATTAGGACTCATTATAAACAGTTGTTACAAATAGGATCCACAGAGATGTTTGATGCCCATAGCAATCTGAGGCTTTTCTTCCTTTTAATGTTTAGATGGGCCAACTTCTCTGCTGGTATTTCTTGGTACATCCTGCACAATGCAATGCTGTATCTTTTCTTTCTCAGCCATTAAGTTGGTGGTGCTTTGACCTGTGGGAACATGCAAATCTTTTCCCATAGTTAGTTTTAAGACTTAAATTGAAAAATTTGACAAAAGGTTTAATATGTAACTGTATGCCCCTTTTTTATTTTAGGTTTTTATTTTTTGACCCATGAATCTCAAAAAGGCAGTTGTAGTACACATACCTATAGGCAAGAATCAAGATGTAAATTTTCATTAAATTTACCCAAGCTGTTTATCATTGACTGTATGTTGTTAATTTGGGAAGCAAACTTAATTCCTTAAGTTAAATTATCCTACAGGTAAAAGAAAATGTTAAAAGATGACAGTGAACAACATAAAAATTATAGAGAACATTTGTATACATTAACCCCAAAGTTGTTGTTATACAAGTTATAAGTAAAACAAATATGGACAATTTATATTTCCAATTAGCTTAAATGTATTACTGTTTTTATTAAAAACCTTTTAACCAATGTTGTTCAATATAGACATCTTTACTTTTTCTTAATTTTTTATTTTATTTTATTTTTCTCTATGTGTATGAATGTACTGTCTGCATGCAGGTCTGTGCACCCGTGTCGTGCAATGCCGCGGAGGTCAGAAGAGGGTGTCGGATTCCCCTGGAACTGGAGTTCTCCTGGAACTGGAGTTTCAGACGGCTCTCAGCCGCCATGTGGGTGCTGGGGATCGAACCCGGGTCCTCTGCAAGAGCAGTCGGTGCTCTTAACCGCTAGGCCATCTCTCCAGCCCCTAGACATCTTTACTTTTTTTTTTTTTAAGTTTATTCTTTTTTTTTTTTTAATTTATTTATTTTTATTTTTATATGTATGAATGTATTGTCTGCATGCAGGTCTGCGCACCCGTGTCGTGCGATGCCGCGGAGGTCAGAAGAGGGTCTCGGATTCCCCTGGAACTGGAGTTCTCCTGGAACCGGAGTCGCAGACGGTTCTCAGCCGCCATGTGGGTGCTGGGGATCGAACCCGGGTCCTCTGCAAGAGCGGTCGGCGCTCCCAACCGCTAGGCCATCCCTCCAGCCCCGACATCTTTACTTTTACTACATCCTAAAATACCATATAATATGTAGACAAAGTTTGGGCAAATTTGGACACCTGTTAAACTCACATCAATTAAATATACATTAACCGAATATAGACCCGTGTCCCCCTCCCAACTCACCCACCCCACCAATTTCACTGTTTCAGTCAGTTCTTTGATGTAGTCTTTTCTGTTGTTGTTGTTGTTATTGTTGTTCTTTCCAATATGCATCACTCCCCACAGTAAATATTTACAACTGGGTTATTGCACTAACATCCACAGATGAGGATACAATTCATCATTAGTTTTTCTGGGACTGTGTTACTTCACTTAACATAATAGCTTCTAGTTCCATCCATTTACCTGCAAAGTTCATGATGTTGTCCTCTTTTACTGCTGCATAGAACTTCATTGTGTAGATGTCCACATTTTATGTATCCATCATCTAGTTGAGGGCAGGGTGGGTTGGGACCAGCTTTTTGCTATGTGTGAACAGAGCTGCAAGAATATAGCGGTGCATGTATCTTCTCTTAGAAGATGAGTCTTTGTATATACCCAGGAGTGGTATAAGTGGGTCAGGTGGCAAGCTCATTTTTGAGTCTTCTAAAGGTTCTCCACACTGCTTTTCATAGTGGCTGTACAGTTTTACATTCCCACCAGCAATGGATGAGTGTTCTCCTTTCCCCACAACCTCTCCAGCACTTGGTATCATTTGTTTGTTTTTTTTCTTATCCTTTAGCCTAGTCTTGTGTTTATTCTGAAGTGAGATGTATATCGTAAAGTGGTTTTAATTTGCATTTCCCTAATTATTAGTGACGTTGAACACTTTTTAAAGGATGTTTCTCACGCCACCATCTAATTCCAGTCACGTGTAGAAAAAAAAAGTCTCTGTTAGCTCTTTTGCTCCATCGTTCAAGTATCCAGGTTGGTTTTCTTTGTACTATTGTTTTTTGAGTAGTTTATTTCTCTGGAAATTCAATCTGTGTACAGATGTATCGTGTTGAAGGTTTCCTCCCACTCTGTGGGTTTTCTCTTCACTTCCTTGATTGTTTCTTTTGATGTACAGAAGCTTTTGAGTTTGATGAGGTCCCATTTGTCAGTTGTCGACCTTAATTCTTGTGCAGCTGCTGTCTGATTTAGGAAGTCTTTTCCTGCGCCTGTGTCTTGTAGTCTGCTGCCAACTTTTTCTTCTGTCACCTCCAGAGTTTGGAGTTTCACGTTGAGGTCTTTGATCCATCTGGAATTGACTTTTGCACAGGGCAAGAGGTAGGGGTTTAATTTCATTGTTCTACAAGTGGTGATCCAGTTTTGCCAACACTACGTGCTGAAGATGCTGTCTTTTCTCCATTGTGTCTTCTTGGCCCCCTTGTAAAATATGAGGTGGCTGAAATTGTCTGTGCTCAGGTTTGGGTCTTTAGTTTTGTTCCATTGGTCAACAGGTCTGTTTTTGTGCCAGTACCAAGCTGTTTTTATGATTATAGCCCTGTAGTATAGTTTGAAGTCTGGTATACAGATTGCGCCTGCATTGCTCTTTTCACTCAGAGTTGCTTTGGCTATTCGGGGTCTTTTGTTTTTCCAAATGAAATTAAGGATATTTTCCCAAGCCTGTGAAGAAACTCTTGGGTATTTCAATTGGGATTGCATTAAATCTGTACAAGAGTTTGGGTAGAAAGGGTCTGGAAAGATGGCTCAGTGGTTAAGAGCACTGATTGGTTTACAGAGGACCTAAGTTCAATTCCCAGGACCCACATGGTTGCTAACAACCTTCTGTAACTCCGGTTCTACAAGATCTGCTGACTTCTTCTGAACTCTGTAGGCATTGCATGACACGGGTGCACTTACACACATGCAGGCAATACACTCATACACATAAAATTAATAATAAGCAACTAAATAAGCACTTTGGGTAGAATGGACATTTTTAATATATTAATTTTCCCAATCCATGAGCATGGGACGTTTTTCCATCTTCTGATGTCTTCTTCAATTTCCTTCCTCAGGGGTTTAAAAATTTTGTTGTTGAGATTTTGGTGTCTTTGGTTAGGTTTGTTCCTAGGTATTTAATTGTTTTTGAGGCTATTGTGAGTGGGAAGGTCTCCTTGTATTCCTTCTTCAGTTGCTTGTCGTCGGTGTAAAGAAAGGCTACTGATTTTTCTAGGTTAATTTTGTATCCTGCCACTTTACTGAAGCTCTTAATTGTTTCTAGGAGTTTTCTGGTTGAGTTTTTAGCATCCCTTAAGTAAACAATCATATCATCAGCAAAAAGGGATAGTTTGACTTCCTCTTTTCCAATTAGAACTCCTTTAATTTCCTTTTCTTGCCTTATTACCCTAGCAAGTGTTTCAAGCACTATATTGAAGAGTAGTTGTGACAGGGGGCAGCCTTGCCGAGTTCCTACCTTTAAAGGGAATGTTTCTGTCATTTCCCCATTTAGGATGATATTGGCTGTGGGTTTCCTGTATATGGCTTTGATTACATTGAGGAATGATCCCTCCAATCCAATTCCCTCTACGACTTTAAGCATGAAGGGATGCTGGATTTTGTCAAAGGCTTTTTCCACATCAATTGAGATGATCGTGTGGTTTTTGTCTTTCAGTCCATTTATATGTTTGGTGATATTTATTGATTTTCATATGCTGAACGATCCCTGCATCTCTGGTATGAATCCAGCTTCGTCATGATGGATGATCTTCTTGGTGTGGGTCTGTATGCGATTTGCAAGTATTTTATTTAGAATTTTTGCATCTGTGTTCATTAATGAGATGGGTCTATAGTTCTCCATTTTGGTTGTATCTTTGCCTGCTTTGGTATTAGAGTGATGCTGGCTTCATAAAAGGAAATTGGGAGAATTCCCTCTGTTTGTATCCTTCTAAACAACTTGAGTAATAATGGTTGTAAGTCTTTTTGAAATGTTTTATAGAATTCTGCCGTGAAACCATCTGGGCCTGGGCTTTTTTTAGTTGGGAGGTTTCTTATTACATCTTCAATTTCTTCATATATTATGGGTTTGTTTGAGCTGTTGATCTCTTCTTGGTTGAGCTTTGGTGATTCCCAGGATTTCAGATATTCATCCATTTCTTCTAGGTTTTCAAATTTAGTAGAGTATAGGTTTTTGAAGTATCCCCATATGATTGTCCATATCTTTTCATTGTCTGTTGTGATATTTCCCCTTTCATCACAGATTCTATTGATTTGGAGTTGTTCCTTCTTTCTTTTCATTAACTGGGCTGGAGGTCTGTCTATATTGTTTATTCTCTCAAAGAACCAACTTTTGGATTCATTGATTTTTTTTGTATGGTTTTCTTTGTTTCTATTTCATTGATTTCTGCTCTGATTTTTATTATTTCTTCCTGTCTGCTGCGTTTAGGGTTCATTTGTTGTTGTCTCTCAAGTGTTTTTACCTGCAGTGTCAGATCCTTCACTCGTGCTCTTTCTGTTTTTGTTTTGTTTTTTGTTTTTGTTTTTTGTTTTTGTTTTTTATGTAGGCCCTTCGGCTATAAACTTCCCTCTTAGGACTGCTTTTATTTATTTTTTAGGACTGCTTTTAAAGTGTCCCATAGGTTTTGTTGTGTTGTATTATCATTGTCATTCAGTTCCAGAAATGCTTTTATTTCTTTCTTTATTTCTTCCTTGACCCATTTATTATTCAGGAGAGTGTTGTTTAGTCTCCATGTGATCTTGTAGGTTGTAGGGCTTATTCCGGTCTTGATATTGAGCTTTATTGCACTGTGGTCTGATAGAATGCATGAGATTATTTCAATCTTTTTGTATTTGTTGAGTTTTTCCTCTATCCCAGTATATGGCCTTATTTGGAGAATGTTCCATGGGGTGCTGAGTAGAAAGTGTATTCTCTGCTATTTGGGTGGAATATTTGATAGATGTCTGTGAGGTCCATTTGGTGTATTGTATCATTCAGTTCAGATGTCTCTCTGTTTATTCTTTGTCCTGTTGATCTGTCCAAAGGACTTAGTGGGGTAGTGAAGTCCCCCACTATTAGTGTGCTGGGGTTAATCTGTGCCTTGAGGTCCTGAAGAATTGTCTTTATAAAGTTTGGTGCACCAGAGTTTTGTGCATATAAATTCATGATTGTGAAAACTTCATGGTCAATTGTTCCTTTCATAAAGATGTAATGGCCCTCTTTGTCTCTTTTGATTCCTTTTATTTGAAGTCTATTTTGTCTGATATTAAAATATAACACCTGCTTTCTTTTTGTTACCATTTGCTTGGAATATTTTTTTCCATCCCTTCACCTGAAGTTGGTGCCTATCCTTGAGATTGAGTTGGGTTTCTTGTAGACACCATATCAATGGGTTGTGTTTCCTAATCCAATCTCCCAGTCTATGTCTTTTGATTGGGGAGTCTAGTCCATTAATATTTAGGGTTATAATTGAAAGATGTATGTTGCTTCCTTTCACCTTATTATCCATTTGCATTTTTAGTCTCGCTTTCTACTTCTGCAGCTAGGTTTTTATTAATTTCTCTTTCTAGGTGCTTCTTCTGCCTTTTGAATTGCTTCAAGTATTTTCTAAAGGGCTGGTTTTCCAGACATGTATTCTGTCCTCTTGTTTATGTCATGGAAGTCTGTTCTCTCTCCTTCAACTATAATTGACATTTTTGCTGGGTATAGTAACCTGGGTTGGCATCCATAGTCCTTTAACACTGGGAATGCTTTGCTCTGTGTTCTTCTTGCTTTCATGGTTCGCGCTGAGAAGTCAGTTGTAATTCTGATGGGTTTCCCCTTAAATGTGACTTGTTTTTCTTTTGTGGCTTTCAGAATTTTTTCTTTGTTTTGGGCATATAGCATTTTAACTATGATATGGTGTGGAGAGTTTCTTTTCTGATCTTCTCTGTTTGGAGTTAGTGGTGGTTTGAATGAGTGTCCCCCATAAGGTTTAAGTATTCAGACATTTTGTCTCCAGTTGGTAGCACTGTTCTTGGATGTCTTAGAAGGTGTGGCCGGGGCTGGAGAGATGGCCTAGCAGTTAAGAGCGCCGACCGCTCTTGCAGAGGACCCGGGTTAGATCCCCAGCACCCACATGGCGGCTGAAAACCGTCTTTTACTCCAGTTCCAGGAGAACTCCAGTTCCAGGGGAATCTGACACCCTCTTCTGACCTCCGCGGCATTGCACGACATGGGTGCACAAACTTGCATGCAGACAGTACATTCATACACATACAGAAATAAATAAAATTAATAAAAATAAAAATAAATTTAAAAAGGTGTGGCCATGCTGGAGGAAGTACGTCATTGGGGGCAGGCTTAATGAGTTTAACAAGCCTTGCGGTCTCCAGTCTCTCTCTCTCTCTCTCTCTCTCTCTCTCTCTCTCTCTCCTTCCTGTGCTCATTGCAAGATGTGACCCTTGGCTTGCTGCTCCAGCCGCAGCCGCCATGCCTCCTGCCACAATGGACTCTAATTCCCTGGAACCATCAATCATAAGCTCAAATAAACTCTTCCTTTTATAAGTTCCCTTGCCCATTTTGGTTTTATCACAGCAACAAAAAAGTGACTAATACAGTTATTTGGTACCAGGAGTGGGCTGTTGGCTGTGAAGAACCTGACCGTGTGGGTATTTGGAGAAATGTGGAAGACTTTGGAACTTTGGGCTAGAAAAGCTGTTGACTACTGTAAGCAGAGCTTAATAGGCCATTCTAGTAGAAGCCTGGAAGAAAGAATTGCTGCAAAAAATGTAGTTCCAGAGGGAAATAGAGACTTAGGCAGCAACTGGGATATTTTGATAAAGGGTCTGGCAGCAGTTTGCCCAGAGCCCAAATGCTTGCCTGATGCTAAGTTGAAAAGCAATGGACTGTCTTCGGTGGAGGATATTTCAAGACAGCCTAATGTAGAAATGGTGGTGTGGCTATTAATAGTGAATATTGTACAGATCTACAGTGAAGGAGAGCAGATGGGGCAGAAAGAAATGCAGAATGTACAGTTTGGATCTGAAAACCACACTATGAAGATTAAAGATGGGGCCAAGGCATGTGAAGGAGAGGTTCCTTTTGATAAGGAGATTAAAGTGATTAAGGAGAGGCCTAGCTATTTACAAGTAAACAGTGGAAAAAGTGAGAGTAAAGTGATTAAGGAGGGGCCTCGAGATTTATAAGTAAACAACAGAAACAGTACCTTCAGGGCAAGACCACACCCAGGTAAGCCTCCAATTTTTGAAAGGAAAATACTGAAAGCCTTTTCTACTCCAACAAGTCCAGAGCAGAGAAAATTTGCAAATGTGGTTAAAGTAGGACAGAGTCCATCCCGAACTTGCAGCCAAACTCAGCAATTTCATTCACATGGTGCTGGCTTTAGAGGCAAGAAGGATGCAAGAGTGAAGGGGTTATAAGTTCTTCCTCCACGGTTTCAGAGAGCCACACAGAGGCCAGGCAGAGTGCAGCAGGGGTGTCCCTGAATAAAGAAGGCCCTGATAGACCATTGCATGAAGCTGTGAATGTGAAGCCAGGTTGGCAGCAGAGACCCCAAGAAGACATTCAAGATGCCAGAACTGTGAGATATTTGCCAAGGAGAGCTGCATACAGGGAGTGGTACCAGCCTAAGGAAGAGATCCATGTTGCATGCAATCCTGGAAGAGCTGAGCTATCTAAGCCCTTTGGGAATAAATTCTCAGAAGTTGTGCATGGAGCTACTGGACTTGTTTGTGCTGCTGGTTTTTGGTCTTATTTTGGTCCAGTATTTCCTCACCATGAATCTATTCCTCCCTTTTGGAATGGGAATGTGTATTCAGTTCCGCTATATGTTGGGAGCATGTAATTTGCCTTTTGATTTTACAGGAGCTTACAGTTAAGAGATTGGCCTGTGTCTCAGAAGAGATTTTGGACTATAGACTTTTGAATAGAATTGAGACTGGTAAAGACTATGGGAACTGTTAAGGTTGGACTAAGTGCATTTTGCATTTTATATGGCCTATGGGGGCCAGGGAGTGGAATGTGGTGGTTTGAATGAGTATCCCCCATAGGCTTTAAGTATCCAGACATTTTGCCTCCAGTTGGTGGCACTGTTCTTGGAAGTCTTAGAAGGTATGACTGTGCTGGAGGAAGTACATCATTGGGGGCAGGCTTAGTGAGTTTAACAAGCCTTGTGGTCTCCAGTCTCTCTCTCTCTCTGCTTCCTGTGCTCATTGCAAGATGTGACCCTTGGCTTGCTGCTCCAGCCCTGGCCACCATGCCTCCCACTACAATGGACTCTAATTCCCTGGAACCGTCAATCATAAGCTCAAATAACCTCTTCCTTTTATAAGTTCCCTTGCTCATGCTGGTTTTATCACAGCAACAGAAAAGTGACTAATACAGAGTTCTATGTGCTTCTTGTATTTGTATGGGTTTGTCTTTTTTTAGTTTGGGGAAATTTTCATCTATTATTCTGTTGAAGATCTGATCAATACTATTCTCTTGAGATTCTTCTCCTTCCTCTATTCCTATGATGCAGAGGTTTGACCTTTTCATAGTGTCCCATATTTCCTGGTTGTTCCACTTCTGTGTATTTTTAAATTTTTCGTAATCTTTATTTGAACTTTTTAGTTGCTTTGTGTTATCTTCCAGGTCTGATATTCTTTGTTATGCTTCCTCCATTCTACTTCTGAGGCTTTTTCCATTCCTTTCCTCTTGATTGGATGAGTGTTCTATTTCCTTTTTCATTTCATCCTGCAATTTCTTTAGTATTTCCACTTCCTTTTGGAGCTTCTCAATCTCTTCTTGGTGCTCCTTACTTTGCTGGTTGGCTTCCTTTTTCAGTGTTTCCACTTTCTTCCCGAGTTTGTCATTTTCTCCCTCTAGTTCTTTCTGGAGTTTGTCATTCTCTCCCTTTAGTTCTTTCCAAAGTTTGTCATTGTCTCCCTCTAGGTCTTTCTTGAGTTTTTCATTCTCTCTCCTTAGTTCTCTGACTTGTTCTTTATATTCTTTAATTTCTCTGAGTAGGTCTACAATTGTTCCTCTAAGATCTGTTTCTTGGGTCACCTCCAGGGGGATCCCACTGTAGCAATCTCCTACAGGGTTGGTAGAGCTTGGTGTGGAATTATCCTGCACATTTCCCATGTTGTCCCTTTGTCGTGTCCCTGGCATGTGGTTTTCCCTTTTTTTGCCTGTATTCTGATGCGAATCACAAATGTCTTTTCACTGTGTTGAAGGCTTGCTTTGCCTGCCTCCTTCAGATGCCTTTTTTTTCCTCCTTGTTTATAGAGTGTTGACTTGTCTAGGTTTCAGGCTTTCAGTTTTGTTTATATACTGGAAGTCTAATTCACTCTTCCCTTTCTGTTCTGAAGGTTCTCCAAAAAAATCCACTTGGACATTCTCTCATCAATTCCGGTTGGCAGGGGGGTGGGGTGGGAGGATATGCCTGACTTAGCCCATGTCCTGGTACTCTGTGCTTCAGGTGGTCCTGGAAAGTCCCTGACCTAACCACTGCCCACTCAAGTCTCACAGTGGTGACAGGCCCAGTTTTACTACCCCTAATTTGCTTTCTATTGCTATGATAAAACCATGCCAAAATCAATTTGAGGAAAAAGGGTTTACTTGGCTTATAAGTCCCAATTATAATTCATCCTTAAGGGAAGCCAGGGCAGGAACTCAAGGCAAGAATCTGGAGGCAGAAGCTAAAGCACAAATCACAAAGAAACACTGCTTCCTGGCTTGCTCCTCTGACCTGTGCTCAGTCTGCTTTGTTATACAACCCGGGACCACCTGCCCAGGATGGCACCACCCACATTGGGCTAGGCCCTCGAAAATCACTTAACAGTCAAGAAAATGCCTCACAGACATGCCCATAGGTAAATCATATAGAAGACATTCCCCAGTTGAGGTTCCTCTTTCCCAGGTGTGTCAAGTTGACAACGAACTTCTCTAGCACATTGTTGACATGATGATGGTCATGATGACTGTGATGATGATTATGATGTGATTATGACAGGATGATGATGGTGATCATGATAATATTGATGATGGTGATTATGCTAATGATGATGATGGTGATAATTATAATGGTGATAATGGTGGTGGTGGTGGTGGTGGTAGTGGTGGAAATGATGGTGATTATGATGATGGCGATAATGGCAATGATTGTGATGGTGATGATGATGATAATAGTGAGCAAGGTGATGATAGTGATGAGATGATAATCCTGGTAATAATGATGATGGTGGTGATTGTGATGGTGGCAGTGATGATAGTGATGATGGTGGTGGATAATGAGAATGGTTATGATAGTAATGACAGTGATCAAGATGGTGATGGTAATTGTTCTAGTTTCTCTTCCATTGCTGTGACAAAACACTCTGACCAACACCAACTTGGGGAGGAAAGGGTTTATTCAGCTCACATCTCCTGGGTCACAGTTCATCACTCAAGGAGCCCAAGGCAGAAACTCAGGACAGGAACCTGGAGGCAGGAGCTAAAGCACAGGCCATGGAGGAATGCTGTTCACTGGCTTGCTCTCCTGGCTCATGCCCAGCCTGCCCTCTTATATGGTACATAACAACCTGCCCAGGGTGGCACCACCCATAGTGGGCTGGGCACTCCCACATTGCTCAACAATCAAGACAATACTCCACAGATGTGTCCACAGGCCAGTCCAATTGAACCAATTCCCCAATTGAGGCTTCCTTAACCCAGGTATATCAAGTTGACACTAAAGCTATCCAGCACAGTAATCATGGTGATGATGGTAATTTTGATGGTGGTGGTGATAATGATAATGATAATGATGATGATGGTGGTGGCTGTGGATGGTGGTGATATAGATGATGATGATGGTGATGATGATTATTGTGATGATGATCATTATAGTGACTATCATGGTGATGATGATGATGATGGTGGTGGTATTAGTGGTATGAGTTTTGGTGATGTAATGATGGTGATTATGATGATGGTAGTGGTGGTGTTGGTGGTGATATCACTGATGGAAATGGAGGTAAGGGTGATGGTTATGATGATGTCTATGACCATAATGAACTTCAAGTCACCTCACCAGATTCATTTGATACTAATAAGGATCCCGCAATTTGATTCATGACCTCCTATATTCTTGACTTTGTGTATATGGCTCCTGGCACAGTCTAGAATTGCTACATGCCAAATTCACAGACAAGAAACCTCAGAAAAGCCACATGTCCGCTTCAGTGTAACAAAGCTGAGAATGAATACCAAGTTTCTAATTTCAACATAAATGGGATCTTCCCAGCACAAACTTTGAAGACTGAACAGTGGAACAAGGCCACTCCAGGAAGCAGCACACTTCCTGGAGCCACAGCAGCTCTGAATCAGCTGTAAAGTAGTGTGAGGCAGGAGTTCCCACCATACAGCTGCTCACGCCAGCTTCACCCAGCACTTTTAGGAGTGATAATAATAAGTCCAAGTTGCTTGGAGCTAAGGAAGCTCTGACCTTGTAACCCAATCAGGATTAGTGCCATCATGCATGAGAAACAAACTGAATTGTATGCATGTAAAGGTCTAAGCCTTTCTTTGTTCAGGGCGCTGCACTAGAGAAATCTCTCTCTCTCTCCCCTCTCTCTTTCTGAATGTATCAGTACAAATAAACTGCTTCCTGCAAGCCTTGGGATCCTTTGGGAACCTTCTCTTGTTATGAGCAGGTACAACACAGTCCTACTAAGGGAAGGGAAGCAGTAGCCACCTGCGGTCACTGCTGGGGAACTGACCCCTTGACACAGAGGTCAGTTGGTTACTTTTTTCACTTTTAAAAAAAATTTTTGTATGTGTATGAATGTACTGTAGGTTTGTGCACCCGTGTCGTGCAATGCTACTGAGGTCAGAAGAGGGCATCAGATTCCCCTGGAACTGGAGTCAAAGATGGTTCTCAGCTGCCATGTGGGTGCTGGGAATCAAACCTGGGTCCTCTGCAAGACCAGTCGGCACTCTTAACTGCTAGGCCATCTCTCCAGCCCCAGTTGGTTACTTTTGTCCCTCTCAGGTCCTTAGCCTAGGAAGCAGAACACTTCCTGTCTGGCCATGCTATCCCACCTGCCCAGAAACTGCTGGCCTCTGGACAGGAATTTCAGGCTGATGGCTATTGGCCAATCTTTAGCCTACACCCACTCACAATCCACTCCACGGGTTGGTGACCTGATTAGTCTCAGTCCAACCCCACACTAGCTTACCAGGTCAACGATCTCATTGATCCCCTTCTAGCCCACTAGCCCCCAACACTCCAGATCCAGGGTTGCTGCAGCCTGTATAGCAGTAAAATAACAGATCTGGGAATTGGATGTGATGATGGTTATGGAGAATTCACTTTATCACATGCTGCCAGTCACTTTTGTAAGCAAAATGACATCATCTCTCAGAGCCGATCATAGACCCCAGTCTCAACGGCCCTGTATGCTGCTGCCCCACCTAGCATCATGTGCCTGGGCCATGAGTTGCTCCCTCTTGGGGCAGGGTCAGAGGAAACCCCTGACTTCCATGTTGTGCCCTGAGGGATGTTAGCTGAAAACTAGCCCCTAATTCAAACTGGATCTTCCCACAGGATCCCGATTTTGTTTCAGATTGCCTCCTACATCTGGGCAGAGCCTCTTTACTTCACAGCTGTAGCTCCATGCAGTGTTCGAAGTCAACATTTTATTTACGATTATCTTGTTTCAAGTACAAGTTTAGTTGTATATATATTTTTTATGTGTATGAATGTACTGTCTGCATATAGGTTTGTGCACCCATGTCTTGCAATGCCATGGAAGTCAGAAGAGGGTGTCGAATTCCCCTGGAACTGGAGTTAAAGGCAATTCTTAGCTAACATGTGGGTGCTGGGAATAGAACTCATGTCCTCTGCAAGAGCAGTCAGTGCTCCCAACCACTAGGCCATCTCTCCAGCCTCATAGTTGTATATTTTTTAATTTTATTTTTATTTATTTTTTATGTGTATGAACATACTGTCTGCATGTAGGTTTGTGCACCCATGTCATGCAATGCCACAGAGGTCAGAAGAGGATGTCAGATTCTCCTGGAACTGGAGTTCTCCTGGAATTGGAGTTACAGACTGTTCTCATCTGTCATGTGGGTACTGGGGATAAAACCCAGGTCCTCTGCAAGAGCAGTCAGTGCTCTTAACCACTAGGCCATCTCTCCAGTCCCCATAGTTATATATTTTAAGAGTTCATTTACTCTTTTAATTTTCTCAGATGGGGGTATCATGGAGTAAGGAAATCCCAGTTAATGTAATCCGTATGTATACTTCACAAGGCAAATCATGGCATAACTTACTTTAAATTAATTTTAATCAAATTATTAGTAGTAGCAGCTTTAGAGGGGAAAGCTTCTTTATAGGTAAGATGGTTTTTCATTGACAGTAAATATTTTAGGGTTTTTTTACCTTAGGCAATTTTGTGAAGTCCGCCTGGATATTTTGAGAGTCTTAGTCTAGGAAGCCTCTGATCTGGTATTTGTTTTTATTGCCCTTTCCTAATTCGTGAGTTACATATTCTCCACAATGGTGAGGAATTGTTTAGTAATGGTATAAGCCCTGTCCAGTTATAACTTTTGTGCTGATTATGCATAGTCTAGGATAACTCCCCTTCTGGTGGGAGGCATACTAGTTAGAATCTAATCTCGGGGGAACCCAGAGCCTCTCTGATCAAGAGGACAGAGTAACAACTACATAAATAATTTTAAACAAATTTCAGTTTTGTTATTAACTCAGTTTCCCCAAGTGGTTAAGGTCTAACAACACTAGCAAAAGAAAATTGAACATTTTAATTATATTTCCATTTTTAAATTCAGTTCTTGAGTTGCCATGAGTACATCAGTTTAACCACATGGAATCTAATCACAAGACATATATTATTCTATAGTCTAATAATCCATAAACCTTATAAAATTTAAACTTTTGTGACATGAGTTTAAGCTTTTAAAGTTTTGTTTTGATTCTTAAGATTTTATTTTATTGTACAAAATCCATCATTTATAATTACATTCTTTTTAACTTTGTGTGTGTGTGTGTGTGTGTGTGTGTGTGTGTGTGTGTGTGTGTTTGAGACAGAGTCTCCCTGTAGTCTCAGCTGGCCTGGAACTTGCTTTATAGCCAGGCTGGCCTTGAACTCACAGAGATCTGCCGGCCTTCACAAGTTAAAAGTTAACAGGATTGGGGGCTGGAGAGATGGCCTAGCGGTTACGAGTGCCGACTGCTCTTACAGAGGACCTGGGTTCGATCCCCAGCACCCACATGGCGGCTGAGAACCGTCTGTAACTCCAATTCCAGGAGAACTCCAGTTCCGGGAGAATCTGACACCCTCTTCTGACCTCCACAGCATTGCACAACACCGGTGCACAAACCTACATGCAGACAGTACATTCATACACAGAAATAAATAAATAAATAAATATTTTTTTAAAGTTAACAGGTTTTTTTCATATTTTATTTCATTACCTATTCACATATTTTTATTGCTCAAGCAAACTTTTTTCCTTTTTTTCTTTTTTTTTTTTTGCTCCTTTTGAGACAGGGTCTCCCTGTAGTCCCAACTGGCCTGGAACTTGCTATGTAGACCAGGCTGGCCTTGAATTCACAGAGATCTGCCTGCTTCTGCCTCCTGAGTGCTGGGATTAAGGTGTGTACCACCACACCTGGCTTCCATTTGTATTTTTACACATACTCAGAGACCTTTTTTTTCCTGTGGTCACCTAGAACTTGAAGCTAGAAAGAAGTTTTCTCAGCATATCATCAAAATGAACTTGAAGTGATGGACAGCTCCCTGCAAACAAGGAAAGGCAGAGAAAAAGCAATGAAGAGAAAAGATCTCCACAGGTTAACCCTGAAATAGCAATTTTAGATGAAAAGGATATTTATTTTCCTTAATTTATCTAAGATAAAAAGGAGCAAAGTATTCTTACCCAGGCATGGTGCTGCGTGTCTTTTTTATAATAATTTTTTATTTTATACTATTCCAAAATATTCATATGTACACTCAACACATAAGTCAAAATTACAAATTCTGAAAATAAACTATAGGTTGATCCCTAAACACATTTAGAGATTCACATTTTAACAGTAAATTTGCATGCAGGTATAAAGACGTGTAACTTTACATTCTTTTTTTTTTTAGAATATGACTACATATCTTCCATCCATATATGGTAATTACAATGTGTGAATATAAGTGGTAGGACAATTCTAGAGCCGATTTAGAGATTCACATTGTAGTAGCACAGTTGCTTTCAGACACAATGAAATATAATAATAAAGTTGCTCAGTTTGCCTGCCAACTGGGGATTTAGAGTTAGCATCCACAAATAAGGGAAACCATTCACCTTTTTTGGGGGGGGGGGTTGTGTTACTTCACTTAGTATAATTGCTTTGAATTCCATCCATTACCAGCAAAGCTCATGATGTCATCTTTCTTTACTGCTACATAGAACTCCATTGTGTTGATGTACCACATTTTTGTTATCCAGTCATCACTTGAGGGGCATTTGGGTTGGTTCCAGCTCTTTGCTATTGTGAAGAGAGCTGCAATAAACATAGATGTGCATGTATCTTTGCAGTAGGATGCGTCTTGTGGGTATATACCCGGGAGTGGTATGGCTGGGTAAGGTGGTAGGCTCATTTTGAGTTTTTTAAGGGTTCTCCACACTGCTTTCCACAGTGGTTGTATGAGTTTACATTCCCACCAGCAGTGGATGAGTGTTTCCCTTTCCCCACAACTTCTCCAGCATTTGGTGTCTTTTGTTTTCTTGATCTTTGCTAGCCTTATAGGAGTGCGATGATACCTTAGTGTGGTTTTAATTTGTATTTCCTTAATTACTAATGATGTTGAACACTTTTTAAGATGTTTCTCAGCCATCTTTACTTCCTTACTGGTGAAGTCTCTGTTCAGCTCTTTACTCCATCTTTTGAGTAGGTCATTTGTTTTCTTCTTTGTTTTTTAAATAGGTTATATATTCTGGATGTTAATGTTTTGTCAGATTTATAAGTGGTGAAGGTTTCCTCCCACTCTGTGGGTTTTCTTTTCACTTCCTTGATTATTTCTTTAGCTGTACAAAAGCTTTTGAGTTTGATGAGGTCCCACTTGTCAGCTGTTGTCCTTATTTCCTGTGCAGCTGCTGTTTGATTTAGAAAGTCTTTTCCTACACCTATGTCTTGTAGGTTGCTGCTGACTTTTTCTTCTATCACCTTCAGGGTTTCAGGTTTTAGGTTGAGATCTTTGATCCACTTGGAGTTTATTTTTGTACAGGGTGAGAAGTAGGGGTTTAATTTTGTTCTTCTACAAATGGTGATCCATTTTGCCAACACCATTTGCTGAAGATGCTATCTTTCCTCCGTTGAGCTTTTTTGGCCCCTTTATCAAATATGAGGTGGCTGAAAATTATATGAGCTCAAGTTTGGATCTTCAGTTTTGTTCCATTGGTCTAAGGTTCTGTTTTTTGCCAGTATCGGACTGTCTTTATGACTATAGCCCTGTAATATAGCTTGAAGTCTGGTAATATAATCCCCCCAGTATTGCACTTTTCACTTAGGGTTGCTTTAGCTATTTGGGGTCTTTTGTTTTTCCATATGAATTTAAGGATTTTTTTTTCTAAGTCTGTGAAAAAGTTCATGGGTATTTTGATTGGGATTGCATTGACTCTGTATATTAATTTGGGTAGAATGGACATTTTTACTATATTAATTTTTCCAATCCATGAGCATGGCAGGTCTTTCCATCTTTTGATGTCATTTTCAATCTCCTCCTTCAGGATTTTAAAATTTTTGTTGTTTGTGAAAGGACAGGAGTTCTTCAAATAAAAATAAATAAATAAAAATAAAATAAAATAAAATTTTTGTTGTATGGGTCTTTGGTGTCTTTGGTTAGGTTTATTCCTAGGTATTTTTTTTTGAGGCTACTGTGATTGGGAAGGTCTCCTTATATTCCTTCTCCCGTTGCTTATTGTTGGTGTAAAGGAAGGCTACTGATTTTTTTAGCTTTATTTTGTATCCCACCACTTTACTGCAACTTTTGATCATTTCTAAGAGTTTTCTGGTGGAGTTTTTAGCTTCCCTTAAGTAAACTATCATATCTACAAAAAGGGATGGTTTTACTTCCTCTTTTCCAATTAGTACTCCTTTAATTTTGCTTTCTCACCTTATTGCCCTAGCAAGCATTTCAAGCACTATATTGAAGAGGAGTGGTGATAGTGGACAGCCTTGCCATGTTCCTGCCTTTAAGGGGAATGCTTCCAACTTTTCTCCATTTAGGATGATGTTGGCTGTGGGTTTCTTGTATATGGCTTTGATTACATTGAGGAATGATCCCTCCAGTCCAATTCCCTCTAAGACTTTAAGCATGAAGGGATGCTGGATTTTGTCAAAAGCTTTTTCTGCATCAATTGAGATGATTATGTGGTTTTTGTCTTTAAGTCCATTTATGTGTTTTATGATATTTATTAATTTACATATGTTGAACCATCCCTGCATCTCTAGTATGAATCCAACCTGGTCATGATGGATGATCTTTTTGATGTGGGTCTGTATGCGATTTGCAAGTATTTTGTTGAGAATTTTTGCGTCTGTGGTCATTAATGATATGGGTCTATAGTTTTCTTTCTTGTTTGTGTCTTTGCCTGGTTTGGGTATTAGAGTGATGCTGGCTTTATAGAAGGAATTTGGGATATTTCCCTCTGTCTGTATCCTTCTGAAAAGTTTGAGTAGTAATGGTTGTATGACCTTTTTAAATGTTGAAACCATCTGGGCCTGAGCTTTTTTTAGTTGGTAGGCTTTTTATTACATCTTCAATTTCCTCAAGTATTATGGGTCTGTTTAAGCTATCAATCTCTTCTTGGTTAAGCTTTGGCAAATCTCAGGATTTCAGACATTCATCCATTTCTCTTAGGTTTTCAAATTTAGTAGAGTATAGCTTTTTGAAGTATTCTCATATGATTGTCTGGATCTTTTATTTATCTGTTGTGATGTTTCCCCTTTCATCACAAATGCTATTGGTTTGGAGTTGCTCTTTCTTTTGGTTAACTGGGCTAGGGGGTCTGTCTATTTTGTTTATCTTTTCAAAGAACCAGCTTTTGGATTCATCAATTTTTTGTATTGTTTTCTTTGTTTCTATTTCATTGATTTCTGCTCTGATTTTTGTTTCTTCCTTCCTGTCTGTTGGGTTTAGGGTTCATTTGTTGTTGTCTTTCAAGTGTTTTTAGCCACAGTGTTAGATCGTTTATTTGTTCTCTTTCTGTTTTTTTAATGTGGGCACTTAGGGCTATAACTTTCCCTCTTAGGACTGATTTTAATGTATCCCACAGGTTTTATTGTGTCGTGTTGTCATTTTCGTTTAGTTCCAGGAATGCTTTTATTTCATTCTTTATTTCTTCTCTGACCCCTCATTGTTCAGGATTGTGTTGTTTAGTCTCCATGTGTTCTTATAGTTAGTAGGGCTTACTCTGGTGTTAATATTGAGCTTTATTGCACTGTGGTCTGATAGAATGCATGGAATAATTTCGATCCTTTTGTGTTTGTTGAAGTTTCTTTTGTGTCCCAGTATGTGGTCGATTTTGGAGAATGTTTTGTGGGACACTGAGTAGAAAGTATATTCTCTGGTGTTTGGATGGAATATTCTGTAGATATCTGTGAGGTCCGTTTGGTGTATTGTATTGTTCAGTTCTGATATCTGTTTATTTTTTGTCCAGTTGACCTATCCAGGTGGCTCAGTGGGGTACTGAAGTCCCCCACTATTAGCGTGCTGGGATTAATCTGTGTCTTGAGGTCCTGAAGGATTGTGTTTAGAAAGTTCAATGCACTGGAGTTTGATGCATAAATATTTAAGATTGTGGAATCTTCTTGGCTAATTGTTCCATTGATAAGGATATAATGGCCCTCTTTGTCTTTTCTGATTAATTTTACTCTGAGGTCTATTTTGTCTGATATTAGAATAGCCACTCCTGCTTGCTTTTTGGTACCATTTGCTTGGAATACTTTTTTCCATCCTTTCACTCTAAGGTACTGTCTGTCCTTGAGGGTGAGATGGGTTTCTTGGAGGCAGCATATAGATGGATTCTGTTTCCTAATCCATTCTCCCAGTCTATGTCTTTTGATTGGGGAATTTAGACCATTAATATTTAAGGTTATTATTGAGAGATGTGTGTTGTTTCCTTTCAACTTATTTTTCGTCTGCATTCTTGGTCTAAGTATTTATTTACTCTGTTATGCTTTTGGTAATTTCTCTCTTGGGTTGCGTAAGGATAGTTGCTCCTTTCCTCTGTTCTTTGAATTGCTTCAAGTATTTTCTGGTGTTGGTTTTTTTGACATGTGTTCTTTCATTTTGTTTATGTCATGAAAGATTTTTCTTTCTACTTCAACTATGATTGATGTTTTTGCTGGGTATAGTAATCTGGGTCGGCATCTAAAGTCATTTAGTACTGGGAATACTTTGGTCCATGTTCTTCTGGCTTTCATGGTTTGCACTGAGAAGTCAGGTGTGATTCTGCTGGGTTTCCCCTTGTATGTAACTTGTTTTTCTCTTGTGGCTTTCAGTATTTTGTCCTTGTTTTGAGCATCTAGTGTTTTAACTATGATATGACATGGGGTATTTCTTTTCTGGTCTTGTCTATTTGGTGTTCTATGTGCTTCTTGTATTTCTATGGGTTTGTCTTTTTTTCAGTTTGGGGAAGTTTTCTTCTATTATTCTGTTGAAGGTCTGATCAATGCTATTCTCTTTTTTATTTTTTTTAATTAATTTTATTTATTTCTGTATGTGTACGAATGTACTGTCTGCATGCAAGTCTGTGCACCTGTGTCGTGCAATGCCGTGGAGGTCAGAAGAGGGTCTCGGATTCCCCTGGAACTGGAGTTCTCCTGGAATTGGAGTTTCAGACGGTTCTCAGCCGCCATGTGGGTGCTGGGGATCGAACCCGGGTCCTGTGCAAGCGCGGTCGGTGCTCTTAACCGCTGGGCCATCTCTCCAGCCCCTTTTTTTTAAAATTTTTTTAAATTAATAATGCTATTCTCTTGGGATTTTTCTCCTTCCTCTATCCCTATGATGCAGAGGTTTGGTCTTTTCATAGTGTCCCACATTTCCTGGTTGTTCCACTCTTGTGTTTTTTTTTTTAAATTTTCACAATCTTTACTTGAGATTTCTAGCTGCGCTGTGTTATCCTATAGGTTTGATATTTTTTCTGCTTCATCCATTCTGCTTCTGAGGCTTTTTCCCATCCTTTCCTGCTGATTGGATGAATGTTCAATTTCTTTTTTTATTTCATCCTGTGATTTCTTCAGTATTTCCACTTCCTTCTGGAGCTTTTCATTCTCTTCTTGTAGCTCCTTGCTTTGCTGGTCAGTTTCTTTTTTCCTTTCAGCCTGAGATCTTTTCAATGTTTCCACTTCCTTCCAGAATTTGTCATTCTCTCCCTCTAGTTCTTTGTGGAGTTTGTATTTCTCTTCCTCTAGTTCTTTTATGAGTTTGTCAATCTCTCCTTTTAGTTCTTTCCAGAGTTTATCATTCTTTCCTTCTAGTTCCTTCATGAGTTTTTCATTCTCTCCCTTTAGTTCTCTGATTTGTTCTTTACAGTCTTTGAATATGTCTACAATTGTTCTTCTAAGGTCAGTGTCTTGGTTTCCTTCCAGGGAGATCTCGTTATTGGGATCTTCTACAGGATTAGTTGAGTTCTATGGGGATTTATTTTGAGCTTTTCCCATACTGTTGTTTTTCCATTGTGTTTTTGGCATGTGTATTTTTGTTGTTGTTGTTGTTGTTGTTTCCCCCCCCCTTTGTTTATTTGTTTGCCTTCTGTTGATAATCTCAAATGTTAATAAGGAGGACTGGTTGGTCACTCAGTTTGAGTCCTCTGGGCTAGAGAGACCCCGTAGTCTGCCTTGCATATAACCCCTTTAGGCAGTACACTCAATGCAGCCCAACCAGATTCAGACAGTATCTGCCTTTGACCAGGCTAAAGAAAAGTGGGTCTTCCCAGAGAGGCAAGAACTCCACATGTCAGTGCTTTGGATCTGGCCCTGCCCCTGGGTCATGGCCACACTGGCAGCCACTATGTTTCTGGTCCTGCTTGCATGGTAGAGGTGGAGCCTTAGCCCTGGGCTTGAACCTCGCAGGCCAGCTGTCACTCCTCCCAACATATCCAGGCTCTCCATTTGTTTTCTGTCATTAGCCACCTCACATGGAAATGGCATGGTCATTTTTACCTTTCTCCATCCCATTCGTTACATTTATACAGTGACTCTAACTTGCCCAGTCCATAGGGCCATTAAGTCACTGTGGAAATGCATTTCTGTCTTTTCCTATGAGATTACACACAGGCAGTTCTGAAGCAAGCAAAACCAAAACCAAATTTGTACCTGATAGACATGTTCCTGAAATGATTCCTCTGACCACCAGGTCCATCGTGCTGCTCCTGAAGTCTGTGCCCCCCAGAAAACTGGGGGAACAAGCCTCCCAAGGATCAAATAGTGTTTTGGCACCAAGACAAGCTATCACTCTTGGTGCTCTGTGGAAAGTAGCATGACAGTGACAGAGAGGGCAACTTACAACCTTGGATCCCAGACAAGCCCCTCAGAGAGATGTAGTAGGCACCATAAATAAAACCAAGGTCCCACGGCTTGCAGGAAGCAGTCTCCTTGTACTGATATAGTCCCTGAGAGAAATGTTTCTCTAAAACAGGGCCCTAAACAAAGAAAAGCTTAGCCATTTACAACCCATGTACAGTTCAGTTTCTTTGATTCCCATAGATGGTAAAATACACCCTGATTGGATGCTAAGTGCTACGAGCTCCTACAGGCAGAACTTTGTATGTACACTCAGGCACAGACCATTACACTTCTTTTCCTTTGTTCTAAGGGCTTCAGAACACAACAGGATTGCTAGCTAGTTCTTTCTTACCACTTATGGAGTACCTACTGTGTGCACGGGAGGATGGTAACTCCAGAATTTCAATGGAGTAGGACTCTGAGGGCTCCTGCCTGTTTGGAAACTGTCAGGGAACAGGAGTCCAGGGCTGAGTCCTGAGACCACATGAGCACGCACACCTACAGCTGCTGTCAGGAAAGCTGCTTTAGGGTGGAGCCTAGACCACCGATGGGGAGGACAGGAGCCTATTAAAATCTCCCTAATGTGCCACAGTGGCCTAGTCTTCATGAGGTCCCATGACAGGGGTTAGGTGAGGTATTGTGGTCATTGTCACATCCACCCTCCAGAAGAACCCTTCAACAGAGTCCTTTGGTTTCCTGTTGCTTGGTTCTGATCACTGGAATCACGCACATAGGGAGGGGACACCCCCACAGATCAGTGCTTGCACTGCACTGAGAATTGTATGGAGATGGCAGGAGAGGACAGCTGTCCATCAGCTCAGACACAGGGCTTGACTGGGCCACCTGTGGACCTCCTGTTCTGTGGCAGGGAGGAGCCACTGAGCCACCCCCTTAACCCTGCACAGGTCCATCCCAGCAAGATGCACAGATGACACTGAAACCTGGCTTTAGCCCTTCACTGTCATGGCTTCCAGTCTCCTTGACTATATAGCCATGCCAGAGAGACAGGGCACCGAGGCAGGACCTTCAGAAGCTGTTCACACCCCCTGCTCCCTCCGCCTTTTGTGGTGCCTTCACCCCACCCTCTGATTCTGTGCTTGGAGACCCCTACTCTCACATTTTATTTTTAAGAATCACAGGTAATCTTTTTTTTTATGTTGAATAATCACATATAAGCTTTTGTTTTTTATCAATAACAACCTCTTTAAGAATAAAATATTTCACAAGTTAAATCTGTAAGCCAAAGGTTGATTGAATAATTCATTTTAATACAACCTTAAATGAGTTTCTTTTATAGATAAGCAAAAAAATTATAGTAGAATATTACTTAGAAGAATTTTGCATAAAACAATGCCCAGAACTGGGGGAGCCAGCTCTACTTTGGCACACTGGAGCACTGCCCCAGCACAGGGACATGCTCCGCACCACGACACACGGATCTGCAGATAGCTAGTCCAGCCTCAGCCACACACAAATGTAAAAATGCAGTTCCTTAAATACCAGTGAACTATCTAAGACAGGATTCTTACTGCTGTGCAATGGGTGTGATTATGTGCACCATGCTAATTGCAAACACATTCTGGGCATGGCAGAGTCCTCAGTGGAACATGAGTGAGCACAGCTAAAGTCTGCACTACAGTGGGGAATGTGTCATGTGGAGTGTCCAGCTCCATCCGGGAATCAGAGAGTGCGGGAGTCTCAAGAATAGTTTTCCAAATACTTTGAAGCTTTTCCATACTTTTCAGTTATCGGAGGTCTTTGGGGCTGCTGTGCAGGGCCGTGCACAAGAGACCGACATGGGTGATTCCCAGGGTGCAAATCTCAGTCCAGACCTGGAGCCCACGGCCCAGCACTGCTGCTCTGAGTAGCTCAGCCCTCCACTCCCAGGTTCCACCCTCCTCCCCTCTTTCTTCAGCAGCATCTTCCTCCTTTGCACACTGCACACTGCCCAGGTGCTCCAGCTCCAGTTCTGATTCCTCGGCTGGGGCAGCGATTACTTTGGGCTGGCCCTTGGCCTGGGGACTAGGGGACAGGCCTTTTGGGGGTGTGGAGCAGCCTGTGGTTTGGAGCAGGCCTGCCTGGGCCGTCGTCGCTCCCGCTGCTCCTGTAGGTGCCTCCTCCCCCGGACGAGGGCCTCCAGGCACCACTGCTGCTCTGTGCACTGCTGCTTCCTCATCTGCAGCTGTTTCCTTCTGGCTTCCAGCTTGCAGCACGCGTCATCCAGCTGTCTCAGCTCCTCCTGTAGCCGCTGGATCTCAGCCTTGATGCCTCGGCAGAACTTCCTGTGAGTCTGCTTGGCTCTGTCCTCCAAGGTCTTGACCTTCTTCTTCAGCTCCCTGGTGATGTTCTCTCCTGACTCCAGCAGGTTCAGCTTTTCCACCTGCTTCTCCAGGGCAGCCCTTTCCTGTAGGAACTGAATGTGAGCCTCGATGTCCGTGGACAGGGCATCCCCTGGGATGCTGGCCTGCTCCTGCTCCAAGGCCTGCAGCGTTCTGTCCTGGCTCTCCTTGGTCTCCGCAGTGGGTTTCAGGGTGTGCAGCTGCTTTTTCAGGGTGGCCCAGAGCTTCCTGCCCTCTTTCAGCTTCCTCTGGAGGGCCGCTGTGCGCGAGGCATAGGCGGAGACCAGCTCCCGCCTCCTGTCCTCCACCGCCAGGCATTGCTTGAAGTACTCTCTCCACAGGGAGTCATACTGCTGCTGGCTCTGGTCGTTCTTCTGCTTCAGGTACACCAGGAAGGACTGGCCTTCTGCATCCTGGTATGACTTTTCCTCCCACAGCCCCTTGGTGTCCTGCAGCAGCCCTTCCCGCCTGCTCCTTACTGCCTCCATCTCCCGCTGCAGCTGATTCATTGTCGTCACAGTCCTGCTCTTCATCCTCTTCTCCAGCTGTGTCAGTGACTCCTGTTTCAGATACCTATTTAACATGGTCACATACGGAGACTTCCGAGGAGGGGTTAGAGGGTCTGCTTCGAACCTTCTCGGGAACCCCAGGAGTTTACTGTGGAAGTGCTCCGGTTCAGTAGCATTCAGGCTGACTACTGAGGGGCAATCGCTGTCATCCTTAGGGGCCCGCCAGTCCTGGTGACTCTGTCCCTGCCTCTTCCTCTCCTGGTTCTGGAAACCCGGCAATGGCCATTTCTTCCTGGCTAGGGGAGAGCCAAAGTGTTGGCCACCTGGTGTCAGACAAGGGCTAGAATCCTGACATGCCAGGGGCACAGGGGGTGTAGACAATCCACCTCCCTTTCTGTGGGGGAAGACGGTGGCTTTCCTGCTCCTAATGTCCCAGCTTGGGTAACCCTGTCCTCGGGACTCCATTGCCCTTGTCTTCTCGGGGTCAAGGACTTTCCTTCCTGTGATCTTGCATCTTGCTCAGCACTTTATCTTGACCATCTGTAGTCCCAGACACATCCCCTGGCTCCCTCTGTACCCACACTTGATCATGGTCCCAACCCCTAGGGCCCCAGCCCTGGGATGGTTGACTGACTTTGCCCAGGGCTTTGATCCAAATGGATTCTCTGCACAATGGGGATTCAGAATGTGGAATGCCTGGGGAGTCCTTCTGGCCCTTGGCCATTCTGGTGCCCTGCTGGGTGGGGCTGGAGAACAGAAAAGAGCAGGGCCTCGGGAGCCAGGAAGGGCCTAGAGTTGAGAGCCCAGGGTCTTGAGGAAAGATAGCTTGGACTGTTAGAGAAATGGCTATGTGGGGAGGAAACAGAGACAAGGGTAAGGGAGGCCAAGCAATGGGAAGGAAGGGACCGGGGATGCTGTCTGTCCAGGGTGTCAGCACAGTGTCAGGGGCTCCGCCCTGCCTTCTGGATCATTTACCATCTGGCAAGGTCGTCAGTACCAGTGACAGGCATGTCCAGTGCTCAGCTTTGTGGCACCCTTTATCACTAAGGGCAGTGGTACCTTGAGCACAGTTCACATGCAAGGTGCTCTCTGAGGTTGCGCACAGGGTGAGCTCGGATGACTGTGAACTGCCTGTTTCTCTTCCTTCTGTGAACTGGCAGGCTGTGGTTAGAGTGAATTTGCAGCACAAACTGTAACATCCAGATGAGCTCACCAAGTTTGCTCCATGCCTTCTACACAAAAGAGCAAAAGACTCATGCTGCATCCCTAGTACCCAGCCTTGTGCCCAGCCCATAACCCCATGCCCAGCCCATAGTCCCATGCCCAGTACACAGCCCCATGCCAAGAACATAGCCCCATGCCCAGAACATATCCCCATGCCCAGCACATAGCCCTGTGCCCAGCACATAGCCCCGTGCCCAGTATATAGCCCCATGCCCAATACATAGCCTTGTGCCCAGTACATGGCCTCGTGCCCAATACATAGCCCCATGCCCAGCACATAGCCCCGTGCCCAGTACATAGCCCCGTGCCCAGCACATAGCCCCATGCCCAGTACATAGCTCCATGCCCAACACATAGCCCTGTGCCCAGCACATAGCCCTGTGCCCAGTATATAGCCCCGTGCCCAGTACATAGCCCCGTGCCCAGTATATAGCCCCATGCCCAGTACATAGCCCTGTGCCCAGTACATAGCCCCATGCCCAATACATAACCCCATACCCAGCACATAGCCCCGTGCCCAGCACATAGCCCCGTGCCCAGCACGTAGCCCCGTGCCCAGCACGTAGCCCCGTGCCCAGCATGTAGCCCTGTGCCCAGTACATAGCTCCATGCCCAGTACATAGCCCCATGCCCAACACTCTACTGAACCCAAGAAATAATGCTGCTAATACAATTGTGAGGCAATCCTATTCCATACATGTCTGGCTTTGCAGTGATACCCAGACATTTAATGAAGGTATCTTCCAACTTTCATCCATCTACAAATCCACTTGTGTTTATAAGAGGCCATGGTATGTCCTTTTCCCATTTGCAATCTGAACCACCCCACCTCTGCTTCCTAGCCTGGGCCAACACATCCCATGTCTTAAGAAATTTTATGTAGCCATGGGGTGGAGGATGCCTTTAATCCCAGCACTCTTGGGAGGCAGAGGCAGGCAGATCTCTGTGAATTCAAGGCCAGCCTGTTCTGCATAGTGAGTTCCAAGCTGTCACAGGGAGACCCCGTCTCAGAAAAGCAAACCAAAAAGAAAAGAGTCCTGTTTTCCCTGGAAACAGTTGCAGTCAGGGACCTCCATGATTTTTGTCTTCTCTCTGCCCATCTAGCCTGAACCTGAGCCACAGTGATATTCTGACCGTCTATGATGGTGACGAGGTCACGCCTCATGTCCTGGGCCAGTACTTTGGCAACAGCAGTCCTCAGAAGCTGTATTCCTCCACACCAGACCTCACCATCCAGTTCCACTCGGACCCTGCTGGCCTCATCTTCGGCAAAGGCCAGGGGTTCATCATGAACTACATAGGTAGGTGTCTCAGTCCATCAGCTTTTGTTTTGGTTAAGATGTAGTGCCTGGTGGTGTCCTGTGGGTATGTCTGTCTGGATGTATTGTGTTCGTGGGCATGGTTGATACACGTGGTTTGTGAAAGCATGACTCTCTAGTTAGGAGGACCACGGTTTATACCTTAGTGCTGTTATCCAGGGCTCTATGACCTTGTGCAAGTCACAAACCTTTCTGAGCAGCCTATGGGTCGTGTGTAAAGTAAGAACACTGAGAAAGTGGATGAGAGAATTTAGTAGTAAGGCCTCATAACTTTAAGACTCGTGGTTCATTGGCTGTCAGCTGTGACTTCACAGCAGACACTCTGCTCCCCTCCATTAGCAAATTCTCAAACTACCAACACTTTCTTTGTCTCGTGCTCTGAAACCCAGTGCTCCCTGAGGACTCTTCTGAACACTGATAGTTCTTCCAGTCCCACTTCACATACTTAATCTGGAGATACAGTGAGGTGTGCATCATCCTTGTCTTCGGCATGGCTGCCGACCTCCTCTGCTAACCATACAACAAAGCAAGAAAGGAACATACAGTCAAGTTCAAGCCAGGCTCCTGTCTTGAACTCTCCCACCCACACCCTTCCCTGCTATGAGCCTCTCATTCATCAATGCCACTCAGCACTGCTCAGCCTCTAAACTGTGCCGGTCCCCAGACTCTAGCTTGGCCCCCTCCTTGTCCCCATGTTGATCTGTCCCCTTCCACCAGCCTGTGTTCCATTGACCTCTGACTTCTATCATAAGTTTCATAAAGTTCAAATTCATCTAATCAACTCTGTGTTGGTTATTCTTCTGTGTGCCTCTTAGGAATCTCAGATTTAATATGGTCAAACAATGATTTCATGATCAGCTTCCGACCACCATGACCATCACCACCATCACCATCCAAACACCACCGTCAACATCACCAACATCACCACCACCACCAATAACCACCACCAACATAGCCAACGACATCAAAACAAACATCCACCACCAAAACCATCACCATTACCACCACCATCACTACGAACAACAATACCATCACCATCTCCACCACCTCGACCATCATCACCATCACAATCTTGATCAACACAAATACCACCATCACCACCATTATCATCTCCACCAATAACACCACCACCATCAATACCACAACCACCAACATCACCATCACCCCATCTCACCACCACTATCACCATCACCATAAAAACACCAGCATCACCAGCAGCAGGTAGGTCCCCTTTTAAGAACTGGGATGACAACTGTCCTGGTTTCTCAGGCTGCCTCCACTTACCATCCATTCTCTCAAATCTATGTGTAGAGTATGTCTCCAGTCCTAGCACAACTCTCTTTCCAGACAACTCTCCCCCTGCCTGACCCCAATCTCCATCATCCACAGCAGTCAGGAAATTGGGACACCAGTCACTTCCTATTAACACTAGCCCAGAAGAAACTTGGACAGCTAACAGAGCTTCTGGTCTAACCCTGTCGTGTTGGGTAGAAGCATCCCCATCTCAGTCAGGATGGGGAACTTGTACAGCAGGGGCAGAGCTGAAGGTCCCAGCCAGGAGGCCTCATCTCAGTTCTGTTCCTTCCTCCACCATGGTGTTCTTGGCAGAGAATCCGAAAACACAAGGAAGTGATGAACGCCGGACTTCTCCTGATGTCCGGGATGATGGGGCACTACACCCTGAGGGGTGTCTTCATTCCCAGGATCAATAGAGAGGTAGAGGATTCATCCTGCCAAGCCCCCAACCCCTACCACAAAGACCCTCTGGCTGCTCACTGCTAACATTTAGTTCGCTAAAACAAGCCACATCCTGACCGCTGGACCCCAGAAGCATGCTCAGGCAGGCTTTTACTCTCACAGTTGGTAAGCAGTGTTCACCATTCACCATTGCCTGCTCCAATATCTACCTCTCCAAGAGACAAACTCATATATATGTGTGTATATATATATATATATATATATACATATATACTATTATCTATATATATCTTTGTTGTTTCTTGGGATCTTTTAACCCTCTGTGCTGCTAAATATTTGCAGAGTGTTGCTGCTGATGCTCTTCCTGAATTCCCCACTCAGGAGACACTAAGGGATGGTTCTGAGGGTGATCCAGACAGACGCCCTTCTGACCACCAGCCGTTGGAGGGACGGGTTCTGGTGCTGTGGCATCAGTCCACCTCCCGAAACTCCCCCTCCCTCCCAGATGAAAAGCAAAGTCATAATTTGGCTCCTCTACTCCCCCGGGGCCAGAGTCAAGCTTCCAGAACATCAGATGGATGGCAAAAACGTGACTCCATCCCAGGCTGACCAAGGGGAGTCCCAGCATCTGGCCATCCCAGGCCGATCAAGGGGTCCCAGCATCTGTCCATCCCAGGCTGACCGAGGGGAGTCCAGCATCTGTCCATCCCAGGCTGACCAAGGGGAGTCCCAGCATCTGTCCATCCCAGGCTGACCAAGGGGAGTCCCAACATCTGTCCATCCCAGGCTGACCAAGGGGAGTCCCAGCATCTGGCCAGTGTTCCGTTTGCTGATATCTTAAAGAAGTGTTCTTGTTCACTGACACGAAGCTGAGCTTCCTGTAACCATTTAGAATAGCAAGTCCTTTCGTGCATGCTGTGTGTTCATTCCTCATAGCTAGAGATGATAAATGAACTCCAACCCAGGGTCAGTGGCCTCTGCAGTGCTGTGCTGAAGACAGAGGGTCCACTGATTCAAAGTCAGCAATTGATTAATGCTGTCTACCACGAATAAACAAATGGTGGCTGGCATAAGGTGTTTGATACATTTGGGCTCTTCTTTGTCGGAGTTTGGACCCAGTGCTACCCTTGACCACAACCCTTGTGTTGGTCACTTTTCTATTGCTGTGCTAACACATCAAGACCAGAAACAACATATGGAGGAAAGGATTTATTTTGGCTGATGGTTCCAGAAGAAGAGTTCACTGTGGGGGCGAGGCCTGGCCGCAGTTAGGCGTGGCCGCAGGGGCAGGAAACAAAGAGCCCACATCTTCAACCACGAACACAAAACAAAGTGTGGGGCTATGCATTCTCAAGCCCACCCCAGTAACGTGGTTCCTCCGGCAAGGCCACAGCTCCAAAGCATTCCATGACCTCCTCAACAGCACCACCAACTGGGGACATGTTCAAATACTTGAGCCTACGGGGACGTTCTCATTCAAACCACCACACCCCACTCCCTGGCCCCCATAGACTCATGGTCATCTCAGAAGGCAAAATGGATTTAGTCTAACTTTAAAAGTCTCCATAGTCTTTAACAGTCTCAACACTGTGGAAAAATCCAAGGTCTCTTCTAGGACTCAAAGCAATTTCTATGACCCTTGTAAAATTAAAAAAAAGAAATTAGATACTTCCAACATACAATGGCACAGAATTACATGCTCATTCCAAAAGAGGGGAATGAGGCCACATAGTGAGGAAATACAGGACCAAAGCAAGACCAAAACCCACCAGGGCATCCTGTAGTTCCATGTCCAGTGTCTGGGACTTCAGCTCCAAAAGGTTTATAAAGCTCAGCTCTTCCAGCTCTGATGCCCACAACATACATCCTTCTCCTGGGCTGGTTCTACTCCCTGTACCTGGCTCTTCCTGGAAGATGTCTTGCGGCTCCTGTATCTCCAATATTCTGGGTCTGCACTGGCTTCACATCCACAATAGCTTCTTGTACCCTCCTGCCCTCCAGGGCGTCACAGAGAATCCAGAACTGGCACACATTGCCTGGCCTCAGCAGTGCTCTGAAACCCCAGAAGACCACCGTGACCCAGAAGCCAATACCACATAAACGACATCGCCAAGTTCAGCTGACACCTCGGATGGACCTCCTCCTAGAATCAAGTCAGCAGTAGCTTAGCTGGGTGGACTTGCCCTGGACACACCCTCCCCATTGCTCCAATACAGAGCAGGAGGCCTCTCTTCCACAGCCCTGACTCCTAAACAATTATAGCACGGGTCTCAACTGCAACATGATTTTCTAGCAATTTCTCTTTCTCTCCAATCGCTACAATTTTATACTTATTCCTGTCCTATTTGGTCTTTTTCATTGTGGGCCTGTATAAAATTTATCAATAAGAATCAAGCCACAGATTCAATACTATGTTCTCTTATAGCTTCCTCTGCCAGAGAAATTAATCCATTACTTTTAAAATTTATCCTCAGGTAAGTTCTCAGAACCTAGGCAAAAAATATCCAGATTCTTTGTGAAGATGTCACATGAACGGCCACCAGCCACCTCTATTAGCTAATAGAGAGCTGGTTCCCCTTTGAGACCTCCTGCATCAGGCCTCTACACTCCATGTGACTCAGCACTGTGTCCTCAGACCCTACTAGGACTACCCACCAAGCTCTGCTCATAGCATTCAATCATTTCTCTAGTCCAAACTTCCAAAGTCGTCCCCATTCCTTCAAAAAATATGGTCAAGTTCTTCACAGCAACAGCCCACTCTCTGTTACAACTTCTGTATCAGTTACTTTTCTGTTGCTGTGACAAAACATCACAACCAGAGGGAGAGTCCATCATGATAGGGAGGCTCGGCAGCAGGCCAGCAGGGCCCCAGGAGCAGGGAGCTGAGAACTCGAATCTTCAACCACAAACACAAAGCACAGCAAACTAGCAGCAGGGCAAGGCTTCGAGCTCTCAACACCCACGCCTGCATACTTCCTCCAGCAAGGCCACACTTCCTAAAGATTCCACATCCTCCCCAAACACCACTGCAACTGCGGACCAAGTGCTCAGATACTTAAGCCTATGAGGTACATTTCTCATTCAAACCCCCACAGACCTGAATTCATAATTTCAGAAACTTAGTGCCTGCTAATGTCCTCACAGAGAAATAAACAGATGAATCTCTGGATCTGGTCATTATCATGTCCACTTAATTAACTCTCATGTTGCCCTTTGGGATCCATGGCGTCATGATTCTTGACCTTGTTCTGCAGTAGAGGACAGTGCTGAACATGACTGAATCACACAGTTTCTTAGAGAGAGAGAGGACTGGGCTGGGCTGAGACTCGGCCTATAGAGCATTCCTCTAGCATGCATGAAGCCCTGGGTTTGATCCTCGGAGCCACGTGAATGGCATAGCGGTGCATGCCTGTAATCCCAGCACTCAGGACGTGGAGACATAATGAGTTCAAAGCTGACCTGGGATACATAAAATCCTATCGAAGAAGAAAAAGAGGAGCCAAGTGTTGTGGCACACGCCTTTAATTCCAGCACTCAGGAGGCAGAAGCAAGCTAATCTCTGTGAGATCAAGCCCAGCCTGGTCTGTGTAGCAAGTTCCAAGGGAGCTGGTGCTGTAGGGAGACCTGTTTAAAAAATAAATGAATAAAACAATAAAAAAGAAGAGGAGGAAAGAGAGAGAGAGAGAGAGAGAGAGAGAGAGAGAGAGAACACGAGTTGTACAAATCTTGGCTCAGTTTCCCATTCTTAGTAGAGTTGAGGAGACATAATTTCAGAACCTCCACTTCTATGCTGGGGAAAGGCAGGTTCCACAGTCTCTGGAGTGGTCTTAGAACTGATGAATAGGGAGTTAAGGTGATTCATCCATGGCTACCAAGCTAGAAAATGGTACCGGGACTGGGGCCAGAACTCTGCAATGTGGCAGTGGCAACTAAGGGAAACCTTAATGTGACCCAGCCTGAGACGGACAGACTCCTCCGGGAGGTGTGGCTGTGGCTGCCAATCCTGAGGGTCAGGCAAGCAAATCCCACAGCTCTGGCATCTGCCCCCATTGCTGCCTCTTCGTCTGTCTTCCAGCATCTGCAGCTGTGTCCCAAATCCAGAACTTGGCTGATTCTTCAGAAGCCTAAAAATAGAGGCTCCTTCTCCCCACCAGGCAAATCCAGAAGCTGTTTCCCTGTCTTCTTCTTCCTGCAGACACCCGAGAGAACTCCTTTCTCCAAATAAAACTGGGATGAGATCCTGGGAACGCCACCCTGGCTTGGCAGGGAGGGTTTCCTGCGGAGACAGCAAATTATTACCCACACAATCAGCTCTGCTCCGAATCCAGGCAGAGTGCATTTGCTTTAAGGACACTGGGAGCAGGGTTTGGATTGTCCCCTCAGGGACAGAGTGTCACAGGGGGTCAGGGTCAAGCAGCAGATGGCTCTGTGGCAATGCCTGTGAGTAGCATTTCCCAGGTCATGCTGAGTGTCGGCTGGTGATGTGTAATTTGACTTGAAGGATTTGCCAATGATGCCTTTTATTCTCACGGGTAGGCTTTTGTTCTATTGTAGATTATTTCCACACTTGCTCCGGTTGACAGGATTTCTTAGGATGAAGCTGAGAGTGTCGGCTAGCTCTTCCTGTGTAATAGATGATGGCCCAACAGAGTAATAAAGTATATGATATCTCTGTTTCTGTGGCTGCCAGTGCAGGCGAGACTCGGCTGGATGGCCTGTCTTAGAGTTGTGAGGGTGCAGCTCCAAGATCCAATAGACCTGTGGCATCCGGAACGTCTCTGGGGACAGAGCTACCACGTGTGGCTAGCAAGGCCATGCCAGTGACTAAAAGGCCCCGTTTTCTCCCCGCACGGGTCCTCCAAAAGGCGGCTTGAGCTTCCTTACGATAAGGCTGCCACTGTGTCCACAATGACCCAACACACACCAAGGAGAGACTCTTGGAAATTGCACTTGGTCACCTCTGCAACACCCAGCAAAAGCCACCAGAGTGTCACTTTAGTTGTTGAGAGCAGTGCAGGGGCCCTGGAAACTACAGGCATAGCCTTGAAGCTCACTCATGAATGGGCAGAGCATGAGACACCACAAGAGCGTGAAGGGCTCCCAGGGCCAGGAAGCAGCTGTGTGCTCTCTGACTCAAGTCTTAAACTGGTTTTACCAAATCAAGAGAATATTCATCAGGTTCAGGTACATGCAAAAAGGTCACAGTAAAATCTCACTATAAGAGTTCTTGCCTTTCAGGGGGATTTGGGAGTATATTACCCATCTCCAGAGGCTTTTTCTTCTAGTGGTTCTTTCTCTTAATACTCATAAGGGGAATGCTGAGCCACTCCCCACCTAAGGAAGATGTCTCTGTTTTAAAGAGGTGTCACGGAACGACTCCTGCTCAGACCTGCCAGAGGTCCAGAATGGCTGGAAGACAACTTCCCACACAGAGCTGGTCAGGGGAGCCCGAATCACGTACCAATGTGACCCTGGCTATGACATCGTAGGAAGTGACACCCTCACCTGCCAATGGGACCTCAGCTGGAGCAGCGACCCCCCATTTTGTGAAAAAAGTAAGAACTGCGTTGTTTTTCCCCAAGTTGTTGGGTTGTAAGGTCCCCTCAGGGGTGTGTATTCTATAAAAACAACATGCTTAAGGTCGGAGCTGGGCTCCTTCTCTACAGCTCACTCCTGATGCTTAGAATGCGTTCAGTGGAACCTCTGGCTCCGGTGCCCCCAGGCTGGTGAAACTGAAAACTAGTGAGATAGGTTGTATGGGGAACATTAGAGACCTGTGGGGGTGGTAGCAGATGGGAGTGTGCAGGCTAATGAAGCAGACACTGAATCGGGGCTTTACGGAATCTGTATAGCCATCAAAGCAAGTCAGTCGCCCCTGGAGCCGGGTGCAAGACTCCTGCTGCCTCTAAGCCCCGCCTCCAGGAGCACCGGCCAGGCGTGAGCAGCAGCCGCATGTTTCCTGAAAAGTGTGGGAGCGGAAGCTGCGGCTTCTACCTGACACCTGATGAGCAGGGCAGGAGCTGAACTTGGAAACAGCCTCTTCCCCAGGTGTCTCTTTCTACCTCCTGAATGAGACTTTCAGCCCAACCCTCCTGCGGGCGTGCTCAGAGGACAGCTGGTCGACCTGCTCCATATGACTGGGTTAGCACAGCACAAAAACCAGTGTGAGCAGAGGGCGAGGAGGGGAGGGCAGGGCCGCCTGGCAATGAATGCTTTCAAGTCAGTCACACCATACATGTGCTCAGATGTTCTACAGTGACATGGGCTGTGTGTGCACTTGTGTATGTGCGCATTGTGTGTTTATAGATGTATGCATGTGTGAGGAATGTGGTGTGTCTCATGTGCATGCGTGATCACATGTGTGCATGTATGCCCAGTGTGCCTGCACTTGTATGTTCATTTATATGTGTGATACATTGTATTTGCATATTCATACATGTGTGTATGTGTGGAGTGTGTCTTCTATGTGTGTTCAGATATGTATGTGATGTGTGTGGTATGTGTCTATGTGTTTATGTGTTGTGTGCACATGTGTGTGCATGTGTGGGGTGTATGATGTATATGTGTGTGTTTACATGTCTGTGCGCATATGTGTGTAATGGGTGTCTATCTGTGCATGTGTATGTATGTGTGTGGTATATCTGTGTGTGGGTACACGTATGGGGGTTTATGCATGTGTGTTCACATGTATGTGGTATGTGATTTCATGCACATGTGTGTAGTATGTTTGTGTATTGTGTACATGAGTGTGGTGTGTGTTATGTGCATACATGTGTGTATAAATGAGTGTATGTGGAGTATGTGTGTATACAAGAGTTTTATATGTGGTGTGTATGTGGTATGTGTGCATGCATGTGTTTATAGGTGTATGTGTAATGTGTGCTACATGAATTTTTGTATACATGAGTATGTGTATGTGATGTGTACATGAGTCTACATGAGTATGTATGGTGCATGTGTGTGTGCCCACATGCATGCATGAAGATATGTGCATGACTGTAGTGTATATGTGCATCTACACATGTGTGTATGTGTGTGTCCACATGAGTGTGTGATGTGTGCATGTATATACATGTGTGTATGCATGCATGTGTGTTAATGTATGTGTGCATGAATATGTACGTGTGCATGAATATGTACATGTGTGCATGTGTGTGCTGAATCAGAACAGTGAAGTGCACACCAATTGACCAGCATGTCACAGCACCTCACTGGGTCCTCATGGTCTAAAGAACCGTGAGAGGTGGAAGTGACTTGAACCTCCTTCTGTAGAAAGGTCTAACCTGCCTTGTTGCTGAAAAAGAGTTCAAGTCAGGGCCAGCGAGATGGCTTAACAGGCAAGGAGCTTGCCACCAAGGCTGATGACCTTGGTTCAATCCCCAGAGCCCTCATGGTGGATGGAGAGAACCAGTCCCCTCGAGCTATCCTCTGACCACCACGTGTGCACCGTGGCGTACACCCACACACAATAATAAATATATTTCTAAAAGAAAGGGCTCCAATCAGAGTAAATACACTTTTTAGTTTTATAAATTAAAGACTGTCTAGCTGTGAATCCTGATTTTGCACACAGGTGCTTGTGCCCCTGTGCTTGGTTCCTCAGGCCTCCACTGAGAAGTCTCTCCACAACCTTCACTTCTATGCAACAGATCCTGGGAGCAGCAGGGCTCCCCCCCAAACAGCAGGGCTCCCCCCAAACAGCAGGACTCCCCCGAAACAGCAGGGCTCCCCTGAAATAGCAGGGCTCCAGGAGGGTGCTGGGCGATGTGCCCCTTCCATTGGTTACACTACTCTCTTGACATTAACAGATGAAAAATCCTGTAGTGCTGCCCCAGGCTCAGTTAGATGACAAGAAGACCATGAGAAGCCTTGAAAATTTACTGCCTAAAACATTGCCACCTTCAAATGCTTTCCACAGTATTAACGTTTGCATGCACATGCAGGTGTCTGTGAAACCTACAGCAGATGGTACACATAGATAGATAGATAGATAGATAGATAGATAGATAAATAGATAGATGATAGATAGACAGATGGACAGATACAGATGGATCTGTGTATAGGTATATATTTCTCAATATCTTTCCATGTGTAGATATCTACTTATATTCGTGTGTGTGTGTATAGATCAGATATTTATGTGGATACACTATAATTACATACTACATGTATACTATATGTGCAAGAGAACTAGCATGTAAGTGGATATGCATGCTGTGTTGGGGCCATGACTGAATACAGAGTCTACATACAACCTATGTCTAAGTGGATGGATGTGTAGATGGAGGTACAGACAGATGGAGGGGGTGGATGGATAGCTAGACAGATGGGTGGCAGATGGCTAGAAACAGCTACAAGTAGATATTCTGAGAAAAGGGACCCATGCCTACAAGCTGCCCCCTCCTGACTACCGTTTTGACTGAGAACTGCTGACAGCTTTTCATTTCACACAGGTGTCCACTTCTTCCTTTTAATTAATTTACTGTTTTCCTTTTATCTGTATTGATTTTTTTAATTAGACTGTAATTGATGCTTTTTTCTAGTCTCAAGCATCACAAAGAGGGCAGAGCATCCCCTCACGTGACCTCCTGAGCATTGCTCAGCTCACAGACTGGAAGCCCACGCTGAGCCGCCCCTAAGCAGATTCTCAATGCTTCCTTTTGCCATTAACATAATGGGGCAATTTACACCATAGACAGAGTTTGGGCCTGATAAAAACAGGGGAAATTCCTAAAAGAGGAATTGGATTCCCATCTCCTCCCTAGCCAAAGATGTGCTGTCTCCCCAACGGGTAGAGAACTGAATTAGGAAGCCTTCTGGATCCTTCTGTGTCTGTGGCGTGACTGCACTGTGCTGTCTCTCTGCAGTTATGTACTGCACCGACCCTGGGGAGGTGGAGCACTCCACCCGCCTCATCTCAGACCCGGTGCTCCTGGTGGGCACCACCATCCAGTACACCTGCAGCCCCGGGTTCGTGCTTGAAGGAAGCTCACTTCTCACCTGCTACAGCCGCGAGACGGGGACCCCCATCTGGACTTCTCGCCTGCCCCACTGTGTCTGTAAGTCAGTCCTGCGTGCTGGCTGTAGTCTGTGAGTCCTGCATGTTGGCTGTAGTCTGTGAGTCCTGTGTATTGGCTGTAGACTGTGATTCCTGCATGTTGGCTGTAGTCTGTGAGTCCTGTGTATTGTCTGTAGTCTGTGAGTCCCTGCACGCTGGCTGTAGTTTGTGAGTCCTGCATGCTGGCTGTAGTCTGAGTCCTATGTGAGGACTGAGGTCTAGGCCCGTGGTCCAGGCTTGCTTCCTTTTACATTGGAGGCTGGGAGGAGGCATCCTATTGGGTGGCTGTGTTATGACCACCCCACACAAGAGCTGGCATTGCTGGCAGAACAACCTGTAGTATTTAGGTAACTGTGTCAAGCACTCCACTGAGCCTCTGCAGATTCCCTGGCTCTGTCCTGAGAGCTTGCTATTGCTGTCTTCATGTGAAGGTGCTGGGGCTGAGGAAGAGGCACAGTGGACGGAGAACTTGCTATGCAAACATGAGGACTGGAGTCTGATCCCCAGAACCCACAGAAAACCAAAGGCACTGGATTCAGAGAGAGACGCTGTCCCACTAAACAAAGCAGAGAGACGCTGCCCCACTAAACAAAGCAGAGAGACGCTGTCCCACTAAACAAAGCAGAGAGACGCTGTCCCACTAAACAAAGCAGAGAGATGCTGCCCCACTAAACAAAGCAGAGAGACGCTGCCCCACTAAACAAAGCTGAGAGACGCTGCCCCACTAAACAAAGCAGAGAGACGCTGTCCCACTAAACAAAGCAGAGAGACGCTGCCCCACTAAACAAAGCAGAGAGACGCTGCCCCACTAAACAAAGCAGAGAGACGCTGCCCCACTAAACAAAGCAGAGAGACGCTGCCCCACTAAACAAAGCAGAGAGACGCTGCCCCACTAAACAAAGCAGAGAGACGCTGCCCCACTAAACAAAGCAGAGAGACGCTGCCCCACTAAACAAAGCAGAGAGACGCTGCCCCACTAAACAAAGCAGAGAGACGCTGCCCCACTAAACAAAGCAGAGAGACGCTGCCCCACTAAACAAAGCAGAGAGACGCTGCCCCACTAAACAAAGCAGAGAGACGCTGCCCCACTAAACAAAGCAGAGAGACGCTGCCCCACTAAACAAAGCAGAGAGACGCTGCCCCACTAAACAAAGCAGAGAGACGCTGCCCCACTAAACAAAGCAGAGAGACGCTGCCCCACTAAACAAAGCAGAGAGACGCTGCCCCACTAAACAAAGCAGAGAGACGCTGCCCCACTAAACAAAGCAGAGAGACGCTGCCCCACTAAACAAAGCAGAGAGACGCTGCCCCACTAAACAAAGCAGAGAGACGCTGCCCCACTAAACAAAGCAGAGAGACGCTGCCCCACTAAACAAAGCAGAGAGACGCTGCCCCACTAAACAAAGCAGAGAGACGCTGCCCCACTAAACAAAGCTGAGAACTACAGAGGAAGGCATCCAATATCAACCTCCGCCCTCCACACAAACACGTGTGTGCACAGTCACACACAACCACCCACACATACACATGGGGGGCAGCAAAAGAGAGGACGCTAAAGCCAGATATGGTGGAACAGGCCTGTCATCCTAGCCCTCAGGGAAGCTGAAGCAGGAGGATTGTGAGTTCTAGATCAGCCTGAGCTTCACAGGCAGACCTTCTCTTAGAGAAAAGGGAGAGCAGAGGAAGGGAAGGGGGAGGGGAGGGGAGGGGAGGGAGAGGGAGGGAAAGGGAGGGAGGAGGAGAAGGGGAGAAGACATGCTAAAATTCAGAAACATTAAATAAGTCCCTCCATCACCTGCTGGTTAACAGAGATCAGGCGCAAAGTCCAGGCTTCTAAGGGTCCCTGATGGACAGTCAAGGACAAAACCACCCCTGACCAAGGCAGTAAGAGTATATGGAGAGGAGAGAATTTTGAATAGCATTGAGATTTAAAAGTCAACTGGGGCTGGAGAGGTGGCTCAGCATTAAGAATGTTTCCTGCTCCTCCAGAGGACCAGATTTCAGTTCCCAACACCCACATCACATGGTTAACAGCTTCTCAGGATCTGAAACCTTATTCTGGCCTCCAAGGGCACCTGTATTCACATGGCGTATACACACAAACACACACACACACACACACACATACACATACACACAAACACACACACATACATACACATACACACATACACACACACACACATCACTAAAATTAAGAATAAAAATAGTCAGCTTCTCTGAGACTTTAGAGCAGTGGACTGAGAACAGCTGGAAGGAATGTGTCCATGGGGATGTGGAGACCTAGAGAGCACAGCCAAGTCTCAAGAGCCTGGGGGACCCAGGAACTCAACCTTAGATACACAAGGGGAGAGAGAATCTCTGGAAATTTACTGATGTGATTTCCCCCATGACAGCTGACAGCCTGGCTCTTCCAGGTGCCACATTCTGTGACTGGCCACAGCCCTTTAAGCCACCCCTTGCCACCACCCATGACCCCCACCACCACTACTAACAAACAGCTCTACCACCAGAGACTGCTGAGGACCACAGACAGCCATGAAGTCCTGTCCCATGCTAAGCTGCTGCCTGAGTGTGCCTGCCATCTGGGCACTGGAACACACCACTGCATCAACTTTTCTGTTCCCAGTCATAGGTTGCTTCAGGTAGAAAAGAATTCAGGGTGTGCAAGATGGCTCAGTGGGTAAAGGTGCTTGCTGCTAAGCCTGACGATCTGAGTTCAATCCCCAGAACCCACATGGTAGAAGGAGAGAACTGACTCCTGGAAGTTGTCCTCTGACCTCCACACATGTGCTGTCACATGCTCACCTGCGTGCACATATACATAACTGATAAATATTTTTTAAATATTAAAACAGAAAAGAGAAAGAAAGGTCAAGTTCAAGATCCTGACAGTCCTTCTTCCCTGCTTGTGACCAGGGTGGTGCTTACCATATCCCTGAAGTCAGCTCCACAGGCTCTGCCACAGGCTCTGCCACAGGCTCTGCCACAGGCTCCACAGGCTCCACAGACTCTGCCACAGGCTCCACAGGCTCTGCCACAGGCTCTGCCACAGGCTCCACAGGCACCCAAGGAAATGAGGCTTTGGAAGTCCCCAGTGCTTCCTTCCTGGATTCCCTATGCCAACCTCTGAATATTTTATTAGAGGAAACTTGCTATTTCTGTGTTCCTATTTTGTAAAGTGGGACGGGGTTCACATGGTGGTCCTGCTCCTGTCTGTACGGGGTTCACACGGTGGTCCTGCTCCCATCTGCCTCATAGAGTCCTGCTTCAGGGACCCTGGAGGATAAAACACATATGACAGCAATCATTAAGGAATGAGCTAAACACAGTCTTATATCTATAAACATATATGTTGTATGCATTCTTGTAGAAATTAGGGAAATAGCTTCAAAGAGTGTATTATCTAGCTTTGTATTACTATAACCAGATACCTGAGGTGGATTGATTTAAAAAGAAAAAGGGTCTGGTGATCTCAAAGGTCTAGAGGTTTCAGTGCAAGGTTAGCTGGTCTGATGTTCATTTTTGCTGGTGGCTGTAGTGAAGCAAAACTGCTTGCACCATGAGCCAGGAAGAGAGAGCAGTGGGGTCAGGGTCCCAGGCACAGCCACGTGACTCATGGACCTCCCGCTACGCCCCACCTGGAAACAGCACCTGGGGACGAAGGCTTCGTGGACCTCTGAGGGACAGTGAACAACTAATCCACAGCAGAGAGCAGCCGTCTCAGTTCCTGCACATGTGTGTGTGTGTCTGCGAATGCATGTGCGTTCCCACATGCCTGGAGTCCCCACTGCCAGGGATACTACACGTGTGTGTGTGTGTGTGTGTGTGAATGCATGTGCGTTCCCACATGCCTGGAGTCCCCACTGCCAGGGATACTACACGTGTGTGTGTGTGTGTGTGTGTGTGTGTGTGTGCGCGTGTGTGTGTGTGTGTGTGTGTGTGTGAATGCATGTGCGTTCGCACCTGGGGACGAAGGCTTCGTGGACCTCTGAGGGACAGTGAACAACTAATCCACAGCAGAGAGCAGCCGTCTCAGTTCCTGCACATGTGTGTGTGTGTCTGCGAATGCATGTGCGTTCCCACATGCCTGGAGTCCCCACTGCCAGGGATACTACACGTGTGTGTGTGTGTGTGTGTGTGAATGCATGTGCGTTCCCACATGCCTGGAGTCCCCACTGCCAGGGATACTACACGTGTGTGTGTGTGTGTGTGTGTGTGTGTGTGTGTGTGTGTGTGTGAATGCATGTGCGTTCCCACATGCCTGGAGTCCCCACTGCCAGGGAGACTGAGGCAAGGGGATTGCTGGAGCCCAGGTGCTTGAGGCCAGCCTGGGTAACACAGTAAGCCCTTAATCTTAAAAACATAGGGGGACTTGGGCCGGACGGAGATGCAGCACTGGTACAAGGCCACCTGGTGACAAAGCCAGCGAGTTCCAGCTGCTCAATGAGACCAGGCTCTCTAGAGGATCCCCCAGACCAGGGCAGTTAGAGGTGGGGGGGGTGCAGCTGCCTGCAGGACACAACCCAGCAGCTTCTTGCAGCCAGGGTGGGAGCACTCAAAAGGCACTGTGCTGCTGAGGCTGCAGAAACGGCCAATGAGAGGCTAGAAATGCTGACTTTAAAATACCAAGAGCTGGCTGGGCACGGTGGTGCCCGCCTTTAATCCCAGCACTCTGGAGGCAGAAGTAGGTGGATCTCTGTGGGTTCAAGGTCAGCCTGGTCTACATAGCGAGTTCTAGGACAGCACAGCTGAGGCTACAGGGAGGCCCTGTCTCAAAAAGACAAAAAAAAAAAAAAAGGTGCTGGGCAAGGTGTTCACCTTAATCCTAGCACTCGGGAGATAGAAGGCAGCAGATCTCTGTGAGTTCTATCTAGCCTAGTCTGCATAGTGAGTTCCAGGCCAGCCAGGGCTACATAGTAAGACCCTGTCTAAAAAAAACAATGACAAACTCAAAAGACCAATAGGTGGCAACATTTATTTTTTGTCCTTTTGAGACAGGGTCTCCCTGTAGCCCCAGCTGGCCTGGAACTCACTATGTAGACCAGGCTGGCCTTGAACTCACAGAGATCCACCTGCCTCACTGCACCCACCACCACCACCACCTCTCCTAGACATCAGAGAGTCAGAGTGAAATCTTCAGGGCTGAGGGAGATGCTTCCCCAACACCAAGCTAATGAGCTCACCAGCCACAGGAGGCTTCAGGAGACTGGGCAGCTGTGAGGGATGGGGGAAGGGTGTGTGTGTGAAAACTCAATTGAGAACCAGAGAACCCGCAGACTCAATCTCAGCTTGGCCACTTCCTCCTCCAGGGACACTTGACAAATGAGTCACCTGAGCCTAGATCCCCTTATGAGCAGGTAACAGTGGATGACACGCCCCCGTGAGGCCTGTGTCCACCAGCCAGTGACTGAAAGGGAAAAAGAGGATGGGAGCTGTGTCTGGGGCATCGACATAAAGAGGAGATCTCTGAGCCAGATCCACAGCTGCCACATGCCTGTAAGCCCCACACTGCTGATGTAGGAGGACTGTGAGTTCAAGGCCAGCCTGGGCTACATAGTAGCAAGACTCTATCTCCAAAAACTAAAGCTGTTTCTTTCATATAAAACTTCAAGCAGGAAAGAAATGGGCTGTTTCGGTCATGATCGTCCCGGCGTGGAAGGTTAGAACAGAGATTGGAAGTCATCAATGATTCTGTCATCTAGCCAAAAATAAATTTTCAAATATTTCAGACATGAGCTAATTAGGTGACAAATTAATCCATTGATCATGCAGTGATGGTTCATCTTCATGATCCACTTGGCTGGATTTGGAATCATGTTGGAGACACTCCTCTGGGCATGTCTGTGAGGATGTTTCTAGAAAGGTTAAGTGAGGAGGGAAGACCCACCCTGGATGTGGGGGGCAGCTTACCATGGGCTGAGATCCCAGACTGAATGGAAAGGGAGAAGGTGAGCGGCATACCAGCATGCATCTCTCCGCTCCTGCTGCCCCCCCCCGCCATGATGGACCGCACCCTACCAGAATCAACCCTCCCTCCCTTCACTGCCTTTGTCAAATGTTGTGTCTCAGCAACAAGAAAAGACAGCAAAGCAGGAGCCCAGGCCTGGTGGAATCCTGCGTGAGGACTTTTCAGAATGGTACCCTGAAGCCAGGCTCCTGAGCTCACACCTGCCATTCCAACACTAAGCAGAGGCAGGAGGGTGTGAGGTCCAGGCCAGCCTGGGCTCCATGGGGAGACCCTGTCTCTACACACACACACACACACTACTGTCTACCCTCCGCACTCAGTTCCTAGCAGTCCTAGTCAGGTTTCCTACCTCTAGGGGAGTGCCGGGCACAGAACCAGAACTGGGGACACAGTGGTGGACAGCAAATTGTCAAGAAATGTGAGGACAGGAAGCATCTCTCTGACACACGGGGCAAAAACAAGGTCTGGCTCATAGAATATCGGTAAATATGTGCTGTATTCTTTAATCATTAATTCATGAGATAAATTTTTTGGGAAAGGTTTATACAGAAATCCTTTGAGGTACTATCGCCATCTTCTGGTCATTATTGGTACTACAGGAACTGCATTTTTCATGCCCACTTCTAGACAGGCCGAGAACCTTCATTTCCATTATGATTGTGGGCTTTCTTTTTGTTTGACTGAAAAAAGCTAGAAAGACTAAAATTGACATTCGGGCCAGGCATGGTGGCATACACTTGTCATCTCAGCTCTAAGGAGACGAAGACAGGACGATCAAAGTTCAAGGGCTACATAATGAGACCTTATTGCAATAAAAACAAAGGCTAGAAATACAGCCCACTGGTTGCCTAAGGCTCAAGAAAATACAGCAAAATGAAAATTGAAGTAAGTTTCCTTTCTGCCACCCCAGGCCCCAGGCACACTCTGCAGGGTCAACTCCTTGCCAATTCTCAGGTCCTAGCCATGGATGTGTGATCTGGAAGAAAGGAGTCCTTGAAGGCTCCCAGGAGTGAAATAAGGAAGGCCTGTGATTTGACTGTGCACTTGGTTCTGACCCATGTGCAGTGTCGGGGTGAATTTCAAGTCTGTGGGTGACCTTCATTTTATGAGACAATTAGCATTGGCCAAGCCAGGACCTCATGAGCTGCTCAGCTCCTCCTGGGGGTGGATCTGAAGGGGACCATGTCAGGGCCCCTCTGTGGGAGGGCTGTCCACATCTAAGACCTTCTGCATCCGTCTAAAGTACACTTGCTACCAAATCTTCCATTTGCTTGGCTGGTGGACTCAGAGCACTAAGAGCCCTCAGGAGTGAGAGTGTGTGTGACTCGTCACAGCCTGTGCACCACACTGCCAGCCATGCACTTGGGAAGGGCTTCTAAAATCCCACGGTAATGTCTGCCTGGGCAGATCCACATACCATACAGGAGCCACCTCCAATACAGTGACTTGGAAGGTCCCCTCACCCCTCTGGGCTGGCTGAGTGTCAAGGATTGGAAGAATGAGTCCCTGTACCTTCTATCTGCCTTTGGGGTTTAAAGAAAATCCTTTTTTGTCAAGAGTGGAGCCAGGTACCTGCCAGTCCACCCACTCCAGACACAAGCCAGTTCTTCCAGGCGTGACCGTAGCTGACACAGCTCATTCACATGCTCATCACAAAGCAGAGGGACTGAACTGCCTATGGCCGGGAAGGGCTGGATGTGAGACAGCAGAGCTGCCAGGGCCTGCGGCTGAGAGCATGTTCCTGGTCTAAGGGGATACCTGCTACTCAGATCCAGTCATCTGGTCACTCCCAGTCAACCATCAGCCCAATGGCACCATCTTCCCACATTACCAAGAAGCCAGAGATCCAAGCTATTGAGAAACACCTGACTTGGCCACATTCACAGAGAACAAAGCTCCATCCAGTAGGACCCGTGGTCTGCTGAATGCCTCCCGTGGGCTCAGGGATGGAGCTGTCTATTCACCTGTGTCCTGCACTGGTTACTTCTCTCATTCTGACAAAATTCCCAAGAAGCAGCAGTTTATTCTGGCCCCAGCACGGTGGGAAAGGCCTGGCGGCACGAGCAGGACAGCTGCTCACATGCATCTGCGTTCAGAAAGCAGAGAGGAACAGGAATTGGGGCCCGGTTATAAAACCTTCTTCTTCCAGCAAGCCTCCAGCTCCTAAAGGTTCCAGAATCTTCCTAAACAACGTCATTAGTGCCAGGTGCCAAGTGTTCAAACATGAGCCTAGGGGGAGAGTTCACATTCAAACCAGAACACTTCTGACCCACAGTAACTGCTCAGGGTGTGGTCGGAGGTAGGGGGAGATGGAGTAGCCCTGAAGGACAGATGGAGAGGGGAGGGTCTAAACAGGCCCTGTGTGTCCTGGATCACACTAACAAGCTGCAGAAGCACTCATGTGCCACAGCGATGCCCAGGGGCACCCGTTCTGAGGCTCATGGGCAGAGGAGCACCAAAAGCTGTTGGCAAAGCTTCCCTTCTCGGCTCTGAGTGGCTGGCGACTGGTGCAAGAGGTGATCTTTGCAGATGCGGCTCTTCTCAGGCCTGAGCGAGCTCCAGAAGAGCCAGCCCTGAGGCATCAGGATCTGATGTGGGACCTTAGGGGCCCATTGCTTGGAACATTGTACAGGGCACTGCTATGGAGAACCATGTGTAGGTCTTCAAAAGTTAAAAAAGGACCTATGGTAGGGTCCGATGGTTCTACTTCTGCCTACCCGCCCCAAAGAATTGGAACATGTTTATACACACATGTTCACACCTGCACTGTTCGTATGAGCCCAACCCTGGAGGCAAACCACATATCCATCGATGAACAAATGGGATGCAGAACATCGGTCTGTCAATGGAATACAATTCAGCTTTAAAAATGGAAGAGTTTATGACACATTACCATGAGGAGGAAACTCTCAGGGGCTCTCTGCTGGGCGGCACAACCCATACCAGAGTAGGAACACGCCTGTGTTCAGTCCCCAGACACTCACATTCAAAGACAGGAAGTAGAAATGTGGCCTCTGGGAACTGGGGAAGGGGGTGGGTCATTTTTTTAATTTTTATTTATTTATGTGTATGAATGTACTGTCTGCATGCAGGCCTGTGCACCCGTGTCGTGCAATGCCACGGAGGTCAGAAGAGGGCGTCGGATTCCCCTGGAACTGGAGTTCTTCTGGAAGTGGAGTTACAGACAGTTCTCAGCCCCCATGTGGGTGCTGGGGATCGAACCCGGGTCCTCTGCAAGAGCAGTTGGCGCTCTTAACTACTAGACCATCTCTCCAGCCCGGGGGTGGGTCATTTTAACACCAGTGGCCCCCCCAAGATACACCAGATTCTAGACACTGGCTGGTCAGTAACATACTTATATAGATAGCTGAGGTAGTAAGCTTTGTATTGTGACGATTCTTGTCACAGTTTTAAATATTTTAAATGTTTTAGGACTTGTGGTGCTGTGTGCAGAGCCGTGTTGTTTCCCGGCTGGCTGGCTGGCTGTTGGGTGGGATAATGCAGCAATCGAGACTGCAAATGGCCAGCTCTCCATAAGCCTTAGGCCACCCAGAATGTAACATCTGCAGTGCCAAAAGTCAGCCACAAGAGGGCAGTGTCAACCTATCAGTCAGGGCCATTTACTGCTTTTCTAGCTCCCAGGCTCTGACCTTGGAGTTGGGCTCCACAGACTCCACAGAGTGGTACTGGCTCTTTCCGAATCATACAGTGTGTGCAGTGCGGGTGGGAGGCATCGGGAAGGACTCGAGTAGGGGAAAGGGCTGACCACCGCGCGACCGGACCTGGTCTCCATTCATTCTATGGTGTCCACGTGTTGTCTGTGCCCAGAGGTGGGAGCGAGAAAAACGAGTCTGAGGAATGGAAAACTGCTGGGTGTGAGCTGGAGCTGTGCAGAGGGGATGCTAGAGGGTGGGCTAGGTCACCCAGAGCTGGTCCCATCTCAGAGCCACATCTGGCTTCATTTCAGCGGAGGAGTCCCTGGCGTGTGACAACCCAGGGCTGCCTGAAAATGGATACCAAATCCTGTACAAGCGACTGTACCTGCCAGGAGAGTCCCTCACCTTCATGTGCTACGAGGGCTTTGAGCTCATGGGCGAAGTGACCATCCGCTGCATCCTGGGACAGCCGTCCCACTGGAGCGGGCCCCTGCCGGTCTGTAAAGGTATGGAGTCTGCAGAGCCGGCATGGCACCTGACTCCGAGAGCCGCGGAGCCTGCGCTGAGGGTGGGCTTCGGGCTCAGCAAAGGCTGGAACCCAGTGGGTGCCTGCCTCTCTCTCTTTTCTTTCCTTTGTCTGTTTATTTTGTTGTTTGTTTGTTTGCTTGCTTGCTTTGTTTTGAGACAGCATTCAGGGTGGTCTTGAACTCCCGATCCTCCTGCCTCCATCTCCCAAGCGCTGAGCACCACCACACTTGCTCTCTTAGTCTCTTTCTGTTGCTATATCTGAGACCAGGTAGTTTATAAAGAATGGAGGACTATGGCTCCATTTTGTTTGTTTGTTTGTTTGTTTGTTTGTTTGTTTCAAGCCAGGGTCTCCCTGTAGCCCAGCTGTCCTGGAACTCACTCTGTAGACCAGGCTGGCCTTTGGCCTTGAATTCACAAAGATCCGCCTGCCTCTGGCTCCATTCTTTATAAGATGGCTCAGCAGTTAAGAACACTTGCTTTTCTTCCAGAGGACCCGGTTCCATTCCCAGCACCCACATGACAATTAACCACTGTCGGTAATTCCAGTTCTAGGTGATCCAACGCCCTCTTCTGGCTTCTTCAAGGCAATGCATGAATGTGGTGCACTGACATACATTCAAGCAAAACACTTATCCATGAGTCGGGCACATGCCTTTAGTCCTAGCACTTGGAAGGCAGAGGCAGGTGGATCTCTGTGAGTTCAAAGCCAGCCTGGTCTACATAGTGAGTTCCAGGCCAGCTGGGACTAAAGGGAGACCCTGTCTCAAAAAGACAAAAAAAAAAAAAAAGCACTTATCCATATAAAATGAGGAGGAGGAGGAGGAGGAGGAGGAGGAGGAGGAGGAGGAAGAAGGGAGGACTGTTTGGCTCAAAGAGTCAAGAAGACTGGCTGGAGCCCAGAGAGCCCAGAGCACTGAGCCACCTGCAGAGACCTTGTGCTTCATGCTGACATGACAGGGCCATCCTATGGCAGGACAGAGAGACCGTGCCACCTCGGGCTCTCCTCTTCCAAAGTCACTAAGGCCCCCAAGGGGGCTCCATACTCATGACCTCTTCCCGCCCTAGTCGCCCCCTCTTCCCGCCCTAGTAGCCCCCCAGGTCCCCCACAAATCTGGTAACTAAGTCTTTAGCCTGTGAATTTAGGGGCCACCCTCAGAGGGCAGTGGCTACCTAGCTTCTCAGGCTTTCCCCACCTGACTGTGACTTTAAGCAGTTGGGTACCATCAGGACATCTTGGATCTGCCAAAACATGAACATGGAGTGACCTTGTATGGTCTCGGCTCTGACAGGCAATTTTCCCAGTTAAGCCCTTCACTTCTGGGCTTTGCATCCTAGAAATGGCAACTCCCTGGTCAGGATAGTTCCATGCTCAGCCAGCAATGACGTTGGTGACCAAGCACAGGAAGCCATCCCTGGCACCTGAACTTGAGAGTTTTATGGGAAAATATAGGTTCATGAAAATAGTTTTCACAGAATGCTGAGCCTGATGATCAAATGTGGAAAACAGATGGAATCAGAAGGTGTGTATTTCAAAACAGGCATGTTCCACCTCAAGCTGGAACCTGTGTCAAGGTCTTAAGCCATACCAGAGCCTCATCCTACTCAAAAACAACGTAAAAGACCACATAGATAGAGGGCATGGTGCCACATACCTGCCATCCCAGCAGTCAGGAGGCCGAGGCAGGAGGGATCCAGGTTCAAGGCCAACACACAAGAGCCTGTTTAAAGAAATATCTAAGCCTGGTGTGGTGATGCACAACTTTAATGCTAGCACTCAGGAGGCAGAGGCAGGTGGACTGATCCCTGTGAGATCAAGGCCAGCCTGGTCTACCTAGTAAACTCCAGGCCAGCTGGGCCAACGGGAGACCTTGTCTCAAAAAAATCGAATAATTATCTTATAATTTAGGACTATTATATATCTTTTTTTTTTCTTTTCGAGACAGGATCTCCCTGTAGTCCCAGCTGTCCTGGAATTTGCTAATTAGACCAGGGTGGTCTTGAACTCACAAAGATCCGACTGCCTCTGCCTCCCAAGTGCTAGGATTAAAGGCATGTGTCACCACACCCCGCTTCTATTATATATCTTATAAATATAGCTAAGAGCTGCGGTGAAAGAAACTCAGGCAATCCACATTGAAATCCCACTGCGTATCTTAGAAGCTGTGTGTTCCTCGGATGCCAGGGGCACCAGCCTCACACCAAGCCCTGGGCTTCCTCGTGGAAGTCAACCTCTCCTTGTGCAAACAGTAAATTCATTCCCTTGACATTGACCCTGTTTCATGGTTTCTCTTCCAGTTAATCAAGACAGTTTCGAACACGCATTGGAAGGTGAGTCCCATTTCATCTTGAACAATTCAGATACATCCAGGCAGTGCCTTATCAGCTTCCTTAGCTTTCCACAGGGTCCTTAAAAAAATAACTAATGGATTCTCCCACAGTCACTGCCAAGAATAACTTCAGACAAATGAAACTAAAGCAGTAATTGGATTTGCCACTTAGGTCCCGAAACAGAACCTGAAGGCATTTGACGGAAGTTCTATATGTGATGGTTGCAAATGGGGTCAGAAGGGCTGATGGCCAGGGGTCTGGGAAACCTCAGCAAGCTTTGGGGGATGAAATGGCCTTTCATCTTCTGGGATTCAGAAGGGGAAAGCAGCATCCAAGCCTCAGTCTCCCTCCCACCTCTGCTCCATACACACACAAACACACACACACACACACACACACACACCACACACATACACACACACCACACACCACACACACATACACACACACCACACACACACATACACACACACCACACACACACACACACACACACACCGCCCTCTCCTCCCACTCTGCTGGCCACCTTTACTCTGAGTACTCCCAAGTGTGCAAGTGTGGCTTATTCGTGTGGAACAAAAGATAAAAACTATTTAGTATTTTCTTCTACTGTTGAGGTTCCTTTCCTTCTTGTCATTGTTAGTTTGGGCTTACAGCTGGGGGGGGGGTGTTCATCATGGCAGCAAGCTGATCACATCACATCCACACCAGGCACAGAGATGGATGAAGGCTGGTGCTCAGCTCTTTCTCCTTTATAGTCAGACACCCCAGCTATAGGATGGTGCCACCCACGTTCAGGGTGGGTCTTCATTGCCCAGTTAAACCTTTCTAGAAATGCCCTCACAGACATTTCCTAGGAAATGTGTCTTCTAGATTCCTAACCCAGTCAGATCGGCATGCCATGGGCTGTCTGTCCCACACGTGAAGTATCCTATATTCCACTCCACATCTGCTCAGTTTGGTACGGAAGCCAAGGACCTGTTGGAGGTTTCATTTAGAAAAACAAAAATCTCACCTGGTCCAACCACTGCTCCCGTGGTTTCTAACATCATTAGTGGTGTTCTGACTGTGCCAAGCTGGCCGGGTACCAGGCCGTGTGAACTATAGAGAGACAGCTGCTGTTGTAACTAACGACAATCAGAGCAGAGGTTGAAGATAAGTGGGGGTGGGGGGGTCAGCCGACTAACTTTGGAAATCGTGCCCCACAGGACTCCTCTCCCCAGATTCCCCGGATGCCGCACAAGGTCACTTGGTCAGGGGACAAGTGAGACATGAGGTCTAGCTGTACCATTAGTTCTGGATATCAGGATCGATTGGGTTTTCAGCCCCATAGGCAGCAGCTAATGGGTTATAGATGAGGGCAGAGCTTTGTGAGCTGCGATCATGCGAGTAAAAGAAGAGGCCAAGTTTCTAGAAGCAAGGAGGAGGACAATCCACCCGAGCCGTGCTGGAAAAATGCCCCACCCCATGATTCCTGCCATCAGCCTTGCTGCCACATGCAGAGGAAGGCTGAGAGGGAGCAGTAGATGGCTCTGTGCCCCCCGAACCACTGCTGAAGTAGAATCCATTTCCAAGCTCTGGAAGAGTCCCCAGTCTCACAGAAGTGGGGGGGGGGCCCGAGGGGCAGGGGGGATGTCATTCTAGAACTTTCCAAGTCTCCCCCTGAATCAAATTTTAACCAGATTTTTGCCCCATCCCCAACCTGCCAATGAGTCTGGAATGATCAGGATTCAAACATTCTCCGCCACCCTCTAGCCACCCCAGCCAAGGGTGCCTCTGGGCCCCCTAGCTCAGGCCAGCAACGCCCTGGTCTCTGCCTCTGTCCCACTGAGATGGCTCTCCAGGGTCTAAGCCTATGGGCGTCAACTCTGTAGAACTGGGGGCCGGGTGCTCGCCTGAGGGCCAGGTCCCTGTGGGTATGGCACTCCTAGGAAACTCATGGCTTGTGTGCTCAGCAGCAGAAGCCGCAGCAGAGTCCTCACTGGAAGGCGGGAACATGGCGTTGGCCATCTTCATCCCAGTCCTCCTCATCTCCTTGCTACTGGGAGGAGCCTACATCTACATCACGAGGTAAGGAGATGGGCGGGGCTGTGAGGGGGACCTTCCGGAGCTCCCGCGTCTCCAGCTAGTGCTTGGACATAGTAGCCTCACGTGCTGTGAGATGCTGTGGTCCAGCTCCTCCCAGGATGCGAATGCATCTTGGAGCCTCCTAATCCCAACACGCCAAGGAAGAGGGTGGAACCTGATCCTGACCCCAGGGAGCCGGAGGTTTCATGACCTGGGACGCTGCATGCCGACAGCACACCAACGCAACCGTTCCATAGTTCACAAGGTCCCTCAGATATTCGACAAATACATAGTGATGTGGACAGGTATTGGGTGTGCTCCTGGGCTCTGAAGGTCACAGAACTTGCCCTGGATGAAGGAGGGCATGGATCCCTGTGCAGAACAGACATAGGTACACTCATCCCTCAGTTACAGGCAGCCTTGTGTTCAGAGGACTTCATGGTGAAAAAAACAAGATCCCGTGAGGGAAAGGAGACAATCTCCAAAACACAGGGAAAGCAAGTGGTCCATTAGGTGACAGACAGTCAGAAAAAAGAAATCCAGGGATGGGGAGAGAGGGTTCTGGAATGGGGAACAGTTATAGGGTTAGGTAGAGTACAGAAAAGCAGACACATTAAGAAATGACTGTCTGTCTGTCTGTCTGTCGACAGGGTCTCCCTGTAGCCCCAGCTGGCCTGGAACTTGCTATGTAGACCAGGCTGGTCTCAAACTCACAGAGCTCCACCTGCCTCTGCCTCCCGAGTGCTGAGATTAGAGCCGTGTGCCATAATGTCCTGCAAAAAAGTATCTTTTGAACAGACTAGAGAGAATGATGAGACATGAACTAGGAGCCCAGCAAGCAGAGAAAGGCCTATGCAAAGGCCCTGAGGCCTGAGCCATGTAGAAGTCACCCCCACCATCCAGAGCGCACAGTCAGATGGGAGGTTGGGGAGTAAGCAGACACAAAATACAGTGAGCTAAGCTGAGCTCAGTGGAGGAAAAGGGGGTTTGGTCGCGGGGACCTCCTTTAGGGGTCCAGGAGGCAACTATGTTAGGGTGGTGCTCTGGAAGTGCACACTGTGTTAGCGTGGTGTTCCAGAAGTGCACGCTGTGTTAGGTCTGTGCTCCGGAAGTGCACACTGTGTTAGGTCAGTGCTCCGGAAGTGCACACTATCATGCTTTGCATTAGAGACTTGAAACACCTCCCAGCTAAAGTGGCCTCCACCTACTTCCCAGGGAGGGAAGGTGATGAGGCTGGCTTGCTGTAGCCCAGGTCGGGTGATGATGGGGAGCACTTGCCCTCACTGGGATTTTTGTGCTCAAGGCTGTGTCCACACACCCCATGTCCTTCACAGGAACGTTGTAGCTTGGGAAGTGTTGCAGAGTCTTCTCTGGTGGAGAAAAGCAGCTCAGGATCCTGTCTGTCTCTCCTGCAGGTGTCGGTACTACTCCAGCCTCCGACTGCCCCTCATGTACTCCCACCCGTACAGCCAGATCACCGTGGAAACTGAGTTCGACAACCCCATCTATGAGACAGGGGTGAGTGGTTCCGGAACCACTACTCTCCCAGGAGGGCTCCTGTTTGCTCATGGTGTTGAAGGCAGAAGGAATTGGGGGTCCTGCTGTATCCCAATATGGGGCCCTTCTGCGCTGAGGGCTGGGAGAACCCAGCTCTGTCCACCAGTGACTTGAATCCATAGTTATCACTCAGACACAAAATGACGCCAATAGAAAGTCTTTAGTCAGCTAATGACTACACACCGGACATTCAATCTAGGATGTGTAACAAACAGCTGTAGTGGGAGGTGTTTTACATAGAAAAATTATATCCAGGGGTGGAAAGTAAGTTCCCAAGCTTAGGGATGGAAAGCCCCTCCAACAAGTCCTAGTCTCTAAAAGCAAGCCAAGCATAAAGTACAGAAGCTATGAATTCAAATTAGTAGAATACGTTTCCAAGCAACCAGGTACACACTGACTTGTTCTCAGCTTCTGCCCTGGCTCAGTTGTCTGTTCCCACAATCTGAGGTCAGTTTTAACTACTGGGCTCAGCTGGGGATCATAATAAAGCATAGCTATGGACAATCTTGAGGTGCCTCACCACAGTAGATAGAAATGATTCATAGGCCCTCCCTCACTCAGAAGGACAGGACCACACAGTGCCACAGACAGTGCTGAGGCAGGAGTACACCTACTGAGACTGCCAGGCCCCTTTGTCTCCAAACAGTGATCTGGAGAGACGTGGATGGTAACAGGAAAGGAAACAGCTTATTAAGAGAGAGGAACAGGCTAGGAGACGGCTGCCCTGGCCACTCTACTGCCGTGACAAAAACACCAACCAAAACCAGCTTGCAGAGGAAAGGGGGGGGCTGGGCAAGAACTGAAGCAGAGACCATGAAGGAAGGCTCCCTCTTCCCAAGCAACTCTAGTCTGTGTCAGGATACAAAAACCCAACCATCCAACCATCCCAATGGATCAGAGATGGAGCCAGTGGCCCTGGACCCTCTGTGGGGCATTTGCATACTGTGCGTGCTCTTCGAAGGCTGTTTGTTCCCTATATCCAGCACTTGGGAGGGTTTCCAGTCCCTGCCCTTGGCTTCTTTCAAACATCAGTCTCCACACCTCTGCCATCTCCCTCTCCAACCTACCAAGGCAGGAACATGGGAAGGTGGGGCCCACCTTGGAGTCCCCCATGGCACCTCCATCTGTCAGGTAGCATTCATGAGACGGAGTCACCATATTGGCCCCTCGGATACTGACAGCAGTACTCCAGGTTATTCTAGATGTCTCTGAGCAGAGCCGGCCCCATGTCACCACGCACGCATGTGTGGCTTGCTTTCAGTCTGTAGGGAAGGGTCAGGCTAGAAGAAAGAGTGGATCTGAGGGTTAATTAGTGCTGATTGTAGGTAGGGCAGTTCCCTAGAGTTCTGACCACATGGAGCGGTAAGGCAACGCTTTCCTTCATCCATTAGTCCTGAGGCAGAGGGAGAGGCTGGTGTCAGCAGGGTGGGAACCCCAGGCTGCCTGGTTGTTGGCTCTGCCCCCCTCTTCTTTACACACTGTGAGACATACCGTGCTCACAGAACCCAGAATCCAAGCGCGCACTGGACACCACTTCCTTCCACAGCAGAAGAGCAGTTCCAGAGCAGAGTAGAATTGCTGTGACACCGGGAAGTGTTGCTTATCAACCTACCATTTGGGCCTTAATGGATCTGTGCTGCTCTCTCCTGCAGGAAACCAGAGAGTACGAAGTTTCTATCTAAAAGACCTACTGTTGTGAAGGGGACTTACAGACATGGACTCAGTCAGGACTGTGTGGAAACATCCATCAGAGACCGTGTGGCATCTGGCTGCAGCCTGAGGGTGGCCACCATTGTTCCTCTTGACTTTTGATTAAAAGAGTCATTGTTTTCTGCACTGTATTTATTATATTTAAAATTGAAACCAGTGAGTTTGGTGTATTGCGGCTGCAGCCAAGTTCACGTGACAGCCTCCGTTCCCAAGACAGGTAGAAGACTTGCGAAGTGGCGGATGGGTCAGACAGCAAAACAGGAGGTCAAGTTCAACCCAGTGCCAAGCCAGGCCTGCGCCATCCGCATCATCTTCACCACCCTCGCTGAGGTGTTCCTGATACATACAGACCACCAACTTTAGGCTGCCTGTGTATTTCTTTCAGGGTTCCTTTGGGGTGGAATTCAGTCTGAATACTTATGCTGAGTTTTATTTTTTTTCCTCCAAAGCAAACTCTGACCAATTTTTCAAGCTTCCAAAGGTCTTAGCCCATCTTCTCTCTCCCACGTGCCTTCCCAAGGCAACAAAAATTTCCCTCAGCATTTCCTGGCCCCCAAGGGATACTGGCAAAGTAAGAAAAGAGTTCCTTTCTAAAAAGCAGATAAGTGACATAGGAAAACTGTCAGATGAGGTGCCAGAGTTCTGGAGCTCCAGGGACAAAGGGGGAGGGTTGACACTGCTTCAAAGTGGTGGGTCATCCTGTAAATTCCAGTCCATCACTTCGTTTGACAGGGCCACTGTGATGCCAAGTCATAAATTCACAGGTAGCTTTAACAAAGGATTGGAAGGGTTGGCTGGGGAGGGAGGGAGGCCGGCCCTGACAGCCAGGGACCAGCTCTGATTCTCACCCAGGGTTCTAGAATCTCTTGGCCTTCGACCTACATGAGATGAATGAATTGCCTCTCTGAAAGATGTTACCCCAGGACCTCCAGGAAGGGAAACTGCTAAGAAACAGCTTCCCCGCCCTCTGAGGCTTTGGGTGACAGTGAGGTGGTGTGAACGCCCAGGCAGATGCAAGGACAGAGCAGGATAGAGACCACAGCAGGCCGAAGCCCAAGGTCCCATCTGCACCTGCATGAAGACAAGACAAGCTGTTTCAGAGTAACAGGAAGTTGCAGCCTCTGTCTGCTTACGCTTTATCAGGCTCCTTCCACCCCAACCCAGTGCAACTAGAGGCTGTGACACTGGAAGATTCCTTTCTAAGTATAGTTGTAAAGAAAGGTGCAGGGGTTCTAGCAGGGAGGGAACAGCAGATCTCATGAGGATCGTGTGTGGTTGACTTTGTGGAGCTCATCAGTTCAGGTCTGGAGCACTGAGCCTTGGGAACCCTCCTTGGTATCCTCCTGGACTGTCAGGAACCATGTTAAATCTGCTGTTTTCAGAGAAGAGAGTCCTTCCCAGCTGCCAGGCATACAGAAAGGAGCCGAGAGCTGGGACGTCAAAGTTGTAGAAGCATCTGGAGCAGATAAGAAGAGGCGTCATGCATGTGTGCCTCTTGCCCCCCCAGGAGCTAAGGCCCCATCCTGGAGAGGGGCTGAGGCTGGATTCACCTTCTGCCATACAAGAGCACCAGACTGGGGAGCTGTAGAGAGCCAGGGACTGCCAGACACCAGCTGCTTATCCACAGAGGAATCGCACCAGGCTGCAGGGAGCGGCGGCCCCTTTGGAGACAGAGCTTTGAGCAATGTGGCCCACTTCCACTTCTGAAGGCAGTTTCCAGTTGTTCTGTTTCTCTTCTAACCTGAAGCCGGGGTCACCACTAGGAACTCTGTTAACAATGAGTGAACTCAGTCTTTGCACAGCTCCATGAAAACAAAGCACTTGCCTTTTGCAAAGACCGATGATGTATGAGGTCTTTCTTCTCACCCTGCTCCCTAAAACTGCCCAGGTCACTGCCCAGATCTTCTGAGCTCTTGAGGGAACAGAAAGGCGTCAGTTTGTGTTTTCAGGAGAAGAATGTCTTAGTTCTGTCTTTGTAGTAAGCCTGTAACCACGTTTTAAGGTTTCATCCTAGCATAGGGGTGGAAGGCTAATGTTCACAATGTACAGTGATTGCAAAGACAGGTTGGTGTCTATTTTTTTTTAATATCCGAATATGTATGTGTAACATGTAAAGATTTGAAAAATGGTATTGTTGGTGCCAGATATGTACAAGGCATCCATGAGTGTCTGTTTTTTACAAGATGGATATCTGAACTCTGAGGGATTAAATGCTTTAGAACAAGATTCACCATGAGCAAGTGGAGAGTAGATGATGCCCTCTCTAAGCCGCTCTATTCCCAGGATGTCATTGGGAAACAACGTTTACAGAGCACAGGCTTCCAGGAACATGCGCAGTGGTGGTACTTCCTGCTGATTGTCCTGGGCTGCATCTGTCGACCCTGCGCTTTCAGCACGCACATGCTCTGCCCTCTGCTTCGAGCTCAACTGTCTCTCTTTTCAGTTTTCTTTTCAGTAGAATTACTAGTATTCTGACCTGTAGATTGTCGTCTTTCTTTAAGTCTATCCAAGTGTTTCCACCCTGGTCCTTTGAAAGGGAATGTAGGAACATCAGGGACCTCTCTGAAAACCAACACACACAGCAGCTCAAGATGGTGGCATCTAGGGGACCCTGGCAGAAAATGGGGAGCTTTAGGCCGAGACATAAGCCTTAGGCCAAGATGACCCCTCCTTTCAGTAAGCCCAGAGGTGTGACTGTCCTTTGTCCTTGAGGAGGCCGGGTGGGAGGCTTCGGGTCTTAGGCATCGCTCAGCACCCCAAAGGTAGGCTTTTTCTCTGATATTTTCATTTTCATTTTATCATCAAGCAGAATAAAAATCAAACTTTCTAAGCTAAAAAAATGAAATCATTTTCCACTTTGTATATATCAATGCTAATAAAACAAGTAGAAAAGATGGCAGCCACACAGTTTGTTGCCAAGACTCCATGGTGGCACCAAGGGCTGTGTTTCCAGTTTCTGAGGACTAGAGTGGGGTGACCACAGCTGACACTTCAAATGCTAAGACAGGACTCCCCACTTTGCAATGGCCTTGGGAATGTCTAGAACAAGACAAGGACTACCCCAACACGACAGCACCCCAGCCTTGGGCCACAAAGCACCATAGTCTGGTGGCCTAAACAACAGATCTTCTTCTCAAAGTGGCTGTACATGGCTACACGTGGCTGCACATCCAAGGTCCAAGGTCAAAGTGTGGCCTATTTGTTCCTGGTAAGAACTCTATTCCTGGCTTGAAGATGGTCTTTTTAAAATAGGGTCTCCATATAGCTGCGGGAGATGGAAGGAGGGAGGGAGGGAAGGAGGAAGAGAAGCAGAGAGGAAAGGAGGGAGGGGGAGGGGAGGGAGAGATGTTGGAAGGTGATGGTCTCAAAAAAGCCCACCCCATGGGCTGGAGAGATGGCTCAGCAGTTAAGAGCACCGACTGCTCTTGCTGAGGACCTGGGTTCGATCCCCAGCACCCACATGGCGGCTAAGAACAATCTTTAACACCAGTTCCAGGAGAATCTGACGCCCTCTTCTGACCTCTGCAGCATTGCATGACACAGGTGCACAAACCTACATGCAGACAGTACATTCATACACATACAAAGAAAAAAAAAAAAGAAAGCCCACCCCAGCAGACCCCAAGGCTCAGGAGTAGCTGTCTTCCTAGATGCCCCAAGGGAGGGCATGACATCACCTCCAGGGCTCCTCCCAGCCCACAGGAGCCATAGCCCCTGCTTTTACTTTTTTTTATTTTATTATTATCTTATGTGTATGAATGTACTGTCTGCATGTAGATTTGTGAACCCGTGTCATGCAATGCCACAGAGGTCAGAAGTGGGTGTTGGATTCCCCTGGAACTGGAGTTAAAGACAGTTCTTAGCCACCATGTGGGTGCTGGGAATCAAACCCGGGTCCTCTGCAAGAGCAATCAGTGCTCTTAACCACTGAGCCATCTCTCCAGCCCCAGCCCCTGCTTTTAAAACACAGAATAAGCTGGGCATGGTAGCTCACACCTTTAATTCCAGCACTCAGGAGGCAGAGGCAGGCAGATCTCTGTGAGTTCAAGGCCAGCCTGATCTACATAGCAAGTTCCAGGCCAGCTAGGGCTACAGGGAAACCCTGACTCAAAAAAAAATAATGATAAAGCTGCTCTGCCCCTGAGCAATAAATATGAAATCAAATTTTGGAATCGAATTTTGACAAAGGCCAACAAAATGGCTCAGTGGGTAAAGGCATTTACTGACAAGACTACAGACCTGAGTTTGATCCCTGGAACCCACATAATGAAGGAAGAAAACAACTCCTGTGAGTTGTGCTCTGGCCTCTACATGCCACACACATAACACACATGGACTCAGAATAAACTTAAATTTTTAATTTAGGGGCTGGAGAGATGGCCTAGCGGTTAAGAGCACCGACTGCTCTTGCAGAGGACCTGGGTTTGATCCCCAGCACCCACATGGCAGCTGAGAACCATCTGTAACTCCAATTCCGGGGGAATCCGATGCCCTCTTCTGACCTCCTCGGCATTGCACGACATGGGTGCACAAACCTACATGCAGGCAGTACACTCATAAACATAAAAATAAATAAAATAAATTTTTAATTTAAAACTTTTTTAATTAATAGAACAAAATTTCAAGGCAGTCTATTGAAGATAAATCTTTTTCTTTCTGGTGATAATGTAGTAGAGTAATATACAAGTTTAAGCTGTGTTTTCAAAAGAAGGTACTAGATCATTTCTAAGGAAAGAAGGGAAGGCAAAAGGGAGGGGAGGGAGGGGAGGGAGGGAAGGGAGGGGAAAGAGCAGAGGAGGGAGGGGGAACACTCCTAAAATCCAGTGCTTGGGAGGGTGAGGCAGGATTATAAATTCAAGGGTAACCTGGGCTACACAGTGAGACTTTGTCCTGAAAAACCAAACCAAAAAAGAAAAAAAAAACAAACCAAGCAAAAAAGTTCTAGATGATTAGAAAGTTTTCAATTCCTATATCTGACTCCAATGGACTTCTTCACTTAAAGACAAATAAGAAATATATTCTGTTCTACATTAGCAATTTCTGTGTGCTTGTTGATTGGTTTATTGTTTATTTGTTGAGACAGGGTCTCAACAACAAGCCACAATAAGCCTAGCCTCAGACAGTGGGCTATGTAGTTAGTTTCATTCACAATAATCCTGGTACCTGTTTTCCCAGCCTGCCTCAGGGCTTAGCTTGATCCTCTGACATCTGCTGGTGGATATCGGATTAAGAGTGCTCACCTGAGGAGGGGACGGACGTGGCTGTTCTAGCCCCAGCCCGCTTCTCCCTACCTTAAACACAGTCAAACGTCTTGTGAGCACAGGTCACCTGCTTGGAAGCGGCTAGCAGGACAGCCACAGTGGGGGCCAGTTAAGAACTGCAGGCGGGAGCCAGGCTCCGTGATGCTCACCTATAGTCCCAGCACTCATGGAGGCAGAGGCCAGCAGATCTCTGTAAATTTGAGGCCAACCTGGTCTACATAGTCAATTCCAGGCCAGCCAGGGCGGCGGGGGGGGGGGGGTCTCAGAGGGATCCAGTGCCCCTCCCCAAGCAGGCATAAAACATGAGTGCTCCTGAAGCCCACACTCAGCTGCAGCTGTGAGGGCAGGCGGTGGACACGTGTGCCCTCCAGCAGTTCGAACCTAAAATGGCTCATTGGACAGGACCCTCATCACAGGGAAGAAGAAGGCTGAGAAGTCTTCTATGAAGCCCTACCAACTTTTCTGATTGTGCCCACAACTTCCAACGCCTAAGTCTCTCTGTCCCTCTGTCTCTCTGTCTCTCTCTTTCCTCTCCCTCAAGCACATGTGTACATACATGCGTGTTTGTGTACGCACAGAAATCAAAGGACATCCTTGGGAGTGACCAGTACCCATCTCCTCTGAGCTATGCCTCTTGGAAACCGGGCTTACCAGTGAGGCTAGTCCAGGTAGGCACCAAGCCCCAGTGACCCACCTGTCTCTGCCTCCTCAGCACTATTTTCTGTGTAACCCAGGCTAGCCTGAAATTTGCAGCAATCCTCCTGCCTCAGCCTCCCAAGTGTTGGGATAACAGGTGAGCCACCCCACCATGGCCAAACTAGGCATCTTGGGGAAAGTGGAAACTGAGACGATGTTCTTGGGCCTGAGAAGGAGGTGCTATGCCCCAGAGGCTCCTGGAGGAGGGACCATGTGGACAGCTTTGCCATCCTGACATTCAGAGCCACAGACCAGCTCTACGCACATATGTGTAATTGCTGTGTCAGCAAGCCTCACTTCATGGCGTATCCAAAATTGGCAGGAGCATGGGCATGGCTCAATGAGGCCAACCTCCACTGGCAACCACAGGCTCACTCCAACTGCAACCATGACCCTCCATGGGCTGAGGCCCAAGGAGCCTCAGTCAGCAGAGGAGACTGCAGAAAAACATTCTAGACAGGACAGTCAGATAGCAGGGAGGGGCATGGCCAGGCGAAGCCAGAGCCCAGGCTCAGAGCCCTGCTGATCTGGCAGGTGCTCAAGGACTGCAGGTGCAGAGGCTGCCTCCTCAGAGGGTTCCCTGCAGGGAGCTGAGGTCATAGGGCACAGAGGGTCATGAGTGACCATGACGTTGGTGTGAGTGTGTGATCACTCACTGAGGCCAGACTGGGCTACATGAGACCAGGAAGAAGGAAAGAAAGAAGGAGGGAAGGAGAGAAAGGAGGGAGGGAGGGAGGGAGGGAGGTAAAGAGGGAGGGAAGGAAGAGAGGGAAGAGAGGAAGGAGAGAGACAGAAAGACATAGAAACTGAAAGAGAACTCTGCAAGAGTCCAGTGCACCAAGCTCCTGTGAATGAAGTCAGACCACTTGACATTCGGACAGGGCAGAGTCTGAGAGCATCTCTTCTCTCTCTCTCTCCTTTGGGTCATGGGGTGGGGGGGGAGCCTGCTGGGCTCGGGAGGAAGATGGGCATTGTCTCTGCTACTTCGAGCCTTCTAGTCCCTGGAACTTCTAAGCTGTTCATAAAAGCCAGGCAGCCTGTGCACAAAATGTGTGACGTTAACCCATGCCTTGGCTGTGTCACTGGAGACTGTCACAGCAAAATGTGAATGGCACATGTTCAGCAAGTGCCATTAATAACTATGGAGCAGGGGATGGATGCTGATTCTTGACTGGGAGCTGAGTGCAAATCAAGCTGAGCCACAGCCAGTGCCACGCTGTGCTGGGGGCATCCCAGGTCTGCCCCTCCCCATCTCCGCACCTGCCACTGGGTGCCTTCACCTACTCCAGTTTTCTTATGCTAACACCAAGCTTCCTCTTACTCTATGGTCCTTAGCAAAGCCTAGGAGACCTCTGCAGACAGCCACATTCCCAACCTTCCAAGCAGCTCTGCTCCCCTGGGCACAACCCAGTACCCTGATCTAACAGCCAGGCAGACAACACTGGCCACACCTACGCTGAAACCCAAGGTGTGCCCAGCAGGGCCCAGTGGACAGAGGCACAGGGTCCTACATTAAAAGAAGCCTTTGAGTCCACCCAAGCCTGGGCCCACCCTGCCCTCCTGGCTGTCCTGGACCTGTCCAGTGCCAGGAACTCCAGGCTCGGCCCTTTATCTGCAGGATGTTCGGCTCCTACTGAGGCACGTTCAGACACAGGGAGCCTAGCCACCAATCTGGGGGTGTTGCCCTGCCTCTACTCCTTTATACTGTGATTAGGGGCCTCCAGTAATGGAGTAGACAGAGGAACGCTGCATGGTACCCTGCAGTGCCCAATGCCCCCTGTGGCTGCTGTGCCAGAGCAGCTTTGAGGGAGGGAAGCAGTGGACCGCAGGGCTGGCCTGGAGTCGGCCATGACCATGAGGCCTGAGGCCAGTCTGGAGCTGCCCCAGATGGTGTCATCAGGACCAGGGGCCACCTGCCAGCTGGCTCTCATGTCTCCTTACCCTCCAGACTCAGGAGCCAGCCACAAAGACACAGCAGTCCATCTCTACACTTGTCCCTGGGCATGCTGGGTATTTTCTGTGGATGATAAATCTAAGAAATAGATTCTTTCCAATGAGGTGGGTTCTGTATAAAGAAACAGGAGCTGCCCTCCACTCAGCAAGGAGAAACCAAGTCACTGCTCACCTTTCCTCATGGAGCCCAGTGTTATAGATTGAATAGTGTGTGTGTGGAGAGAGAGAGAGAGAGAGAGAGAGAGAGAGAGAGAGAGAGAGAGATCAATAGATGTAGCCATAGGGATAGATGAACACAGATATAGTTACATGTGTCAATGACTTTTACAGTTTAGGCGCACTCTGTGAACAGATGACTTTTACTTAACCTTGCAACCAAAAAGTCAGTCTTACAGTTGTTTATAATGCAGACAAGCTCTTCGAGCCTGTGCTCCTCTGGTGACCCAGGTATATAGGACCTTAATCCCTCATGACCTTTCCTTGCCCTTGACCAAGAACAACATGAGAATGGGAGGAGAGGGGCAGGATGAGGCGGGGGTTATCCAGAAAGTGCCACGAACAGTAAGGGTCTCCACTGGAAACGATGAAGACAAGGTTATCCTACTTGTGTTGGAACAATAGATGGACTAAATTAATAACCTATGTTTGTGGGTGTGTGGGGGCTAGTCTAGGTCAGCAGGGGGTCAGAAAGGAGAGATTCTTCTTTGACAAAGGCCTGACTTTTACTTCCCTAATCCATGCTGGATATATTGTTTCAGTACAAAGAAGAGAGAATTTTGAAGGAGAAGGTTCAGCTTCACTGTTGGCTTAAAATGGATGCCAAGAGTCAGGCTGGTTTTATTTAAGCATCCTTGTAATGTGGTTTTGCCTAGCAAATGCTGCAGATTCTGAATAGAGACACTGAAGGTTATAGTTAGATAGCTAGATGATGATGATAGATGATAGATAGATAGATGATAGATAGATAGATAGATAGATAGATAGATAGATGATAGATAGATGATAGATAGACAGATGATATAGATAGATAGATGATAGATAGATAGATAGATAGATGACAGAAGATAGATAGGTAGATAGATAGATAGATGATTGATAGACAGATGATATAGATAGATAGATAGATAGAAGACAGACAGACAGATAGATAGATAGATGATAGATAGATAGATAGATAATAGATAGATAGATAGATGATACATAGATAGATGATACATAGAGATGATAGATAGATAGATAGATAGATAGATAGATAGATAGATAGATGATAGAAGACAGATAGAAGATAGATAGATGATAGATAGGAGATAAGAGATAGTGTATTAGTCAGGGTTCTCTAAAGAAACAGAAGCAACAGGATGAATATATAGCTATATACAATTTATTGACTTGCTCACGTGACAGAGTTCAAGGAGCCCAACAGTAGGCATGCCGCACTGGAGAGGCTGAGAATCCAGGGAACCGCTCAGTCCGCAAGGCTGGATGTCTCAGTAGTCCCAATCTGGTGCTGAAGGCCCGATGGATTCCAGGAGATCTGCCAGTCTCAGTACAGGCTGGGATCCGAAGTGTTGATCACAGCAGCAAGACAAACTCACCAGATGAGAGAGGCAAGCCGCAGGAAAAAAGGGACCAGCTCCCTCTGCCATGGCCTTTTATACTGCCTGCCAGCAGATGGTAATGCCCACATTTGGGGTGGGCCATCCAGGTTGAGGTGGTCCAATCCGAAGATCCTTTTTCTCTTATTTGTTCCTTAGTCCAGTCAAGTTGACACCCAGGATTAACCATCACAAGTCCACCCCTTGTCAACTTGACACCCAATAAATAGCCTCTCCTTATGTTATGCTTAAATGTCAATTGCAAACAATGGCAAGGTCATAATTCCACCTAACATGTTATAAGTGTCTCATGTGCAATAGCAAAGCATTATATCTTAGAGTAGGTGGTAATGTCCTTGAGGAACACTTAGTCCTTCAGTATCTAATAACCTAAATATGACAACACTTAACACTTATCTCAGTTGCACATTCAAAAGGGAACACAAGTATCCGCTTAATATACATATATATATGAACAAGCACATTCTTAACCAAATAGGACAAAAGTTAATATCTATTATAATCCACGTTTCTGCCACTGGTCCCTGGCCTCAGCTGATATTTATGACTATTCTTCTTTTTACTACCCATTCTGATATTTCCTCCACCATCAGCAAGCACCTCTGTAGGTCTTGGCTCTTTCCCTGGAGGAGTGACCCATACCTTCATCCTTGTATGGTCTGGGCCATTTGTTGTCCTGTCTTGGTTTGGGTTGTTGGAGTTTCCCATTGACATTAATCATAGGACATGGTAGCACCAAAAGGTGCCCTACAGCATCTCCTGCCTTCCAGACATAATCTTCCTTGCCCCCATTGTGGAGAAAAAGTCTCCAATTTCCTCCTGGTAGTCTGGATCAAATCACTCCTCCTACTACTGTTATTCCTTCCTTAGCCTGTTGGCTTAAGTCTAGAAGCCCGAAGTGGCCAGGGGAAGTCTTATCTTCCAGTTCAATGGAACGTTTGCTGTATCTCCATGGCAAAAGCACTCCCCCCATTGGAGCCAAAACATCTAGACCACCAGAACGCAAGGTCGTGGGTACAGGAAGCAAAAATTTTCCTATGGGTCACTAGGGGTGATAGTGAGTGGAATCACTCCCACTTCCACCCCTTGGTTCCTGGACCCATGAATTCTGGTATAGGAGAAACAGTACCATATAGTGGGACACTGATTCAAAGCATATACTGCCTGCTGGATAACCTTGCCCAGCCCTCCAGGGTATTGCTACCTAATTGGCGCTGTAACTGTGTCTTCAAGAGGCCATTCCATCGTTCTATCAAGCCAGCTGCTTCTGGGTGGTGGGGAACATGGTAAGACCAGTGGATACCATGACCATGGGCCCACTGTCACACTTTTTTGGCTGTGAAGTGAGCTCCTTGGTCAGAAGCGATAGGTAGATAGATGATAGATAGATAGATAGATAGATAGATAGATAGATAGATAGATAGAAGATAGATAGATAGATGATAGATAGATAGATAGATAGATAGATAGATAGATAGATAGATGATAGATAGATAGATGATAGATAGATAGAAGATAGATAGATAGATAGAAGATAGATGATAGATAGATAGATAGATAGATAGATAGATAGATAGATGATAGATGATTGATGATGGATAAATAGATGATAGATGATAGATGATAGATAATAGGTAGGTAGATAGACAGATAGAAGATAGATAAATAGATAGATAGATAGATAGATAGATAGATGATAGATAGAAGATAGATAGAAGATAGATGATAGATAGATAGATAGATAGATAGATAGAAGATAGATGATTGATGATCGATAGATAGATAGATAGATGATAGACAGACAGACAGATAGATAGATGATAAATAGATGATGGATAGATGATAGATAGATAGATAGATAGATAGATAGATAGATAGATAGATGATAGATAGGTAGATGATAGAGAACAACTGATATAAATACAGAGGTAGAGACAGAGACCCATGGACTCAGGGCTTCTGTAATATTTTGACTTCAACTAAAGAATCACTCCGAGGGTACAAAGGTCTCTCAAGCATCTACTTCTAGCTGGGCCTGGTGACTGATAACTAGTTACTTGGGAGGATTACAAGTTCAGGGCCAGCCTGAGCTACAAAGTGAGATCAAGGCTAATCTGAGTAAATTAGTGAGAACTTGTCTTATAAAATTAAAGGTAAAAAGAACGAGGGATGTGGCTCAGTCAGAGCCTGGCGTGCGCCTGGCACTCGCCTGGACTCATCCTCACTACTGATAAACAAGAAAAACTGATCTAATTTTTACTAAGATTTTCAAAGGGGGCAAAGTGGGCACCAAACAACCAGGCCCATCACACAGGGAAACTTCCTTCAAATCCTCTGCATCCATTTCCTTCGCACAATAGAATCACATGCTTCTGAGGACCTGCCCCAGTCACTCCTCTTCCCAAACCTGGGCAATTCTTAGACCCAGAGCCACAGCCCTCTAGATAATCTGATCCCCCACCCTCTCCCCAAAAGGCAAGACACTCAATAACTGGAAAATCAACCAAAATACATATGCATCCTCAGAGCACTTTAAGCTCTGGGGTGACTGGGCATGCTTCTAGGGTGGCTGGGCACGGTTCTGGGGTGTGCAGGTACTGTCCATCAATCAGATTGTACATGACTAGTTAAGACGTGGCCTCATGACCCAAGATAGACCATGGAAAAAGACAATATATAGAACATAGATATTAAAACAATGTTATGAATATGAACTTCAACTTGAGCTAGATGTGTTACATTTGGGGAGAATTTTTTAAATTACATTTATTTATTCAGCATGTGTGTGTGTGTGTATGTGTGTGTGTTATTCAGCATGTGTGTGTGTGTGTGTGTGTGTTTCCATGCACCCAAGCATCCCACAGCATGGCAGTGGAGATCAGAGGACAATTTTCAGGAGTCAGTTCTTTCCTCCCACTAGGCGGGTCATCAGGCTTCGAAACAGGCCCCTTTGCCCACTGAGCCATCGCACCTTTCCTGGGCCACATTTGATCTGGCAGCATTCCACTGTGTCCCTCATAGAAGAGTAAGGGGGGGCTGGAGAAATAGCCTAGCGGTTAAGAGCACCGACTGCTCTTGCAGAGGACCCCAGTTCGATTCCCAGCATCCACATGGCGGCTGAGAACCGTCTGTAACTCCAATTCCAGGAGAACTCCAGTTCCAGGGGAATCCGACACCCTCTTCTGACCTCCGCGGCATTGCACGACACGGGTGCACAGACCTGCATGCAGACAGTACATTCATACACATAAAAAATAAATAAAAATTAAAAAAAAATGTTTAAAAAAAAAGAAGAGTAAGGGGAAGGTGGGCAGCCCTGGAGATCTGCCACGTGCACTGCAGCCTGTCCACACAGCCCTGCCTGTTCACTCGCATGCCCATTAAGAGGGTAGGGCCAGCTCCATGTTCTTACCACAATGAACGTTTCTAAACAGAAAGAAAAGTGAAAAGCGCAACTCATCCCATGTCTAAGCACAGCCCTGTTTGCCAGTGCCTACAGTAAATAATGAGCCATTTAATTTGCATATTTCCTACTGTCGTGGAGTTGACATTTTGTGGGAGTGAGACCTCACGAGGGTTTCTTTCACTACCAAAGCCTCCAGGCATGGGCAGGCAGTTCTTCACTTCCATGCCCCTGACCTCAGGACTTGACCCGATCCCACAACTGCATTCTCAGATGGCAAAGGATGTGGAGAGGACAAATCTGTGTGGTTTAGTATTTGAGGTTATCCACAAATGCAGCTTTCCATCTGATTTACTGAGGGTGAAATATCTCAAGAATAAAAGTATCATGTGATTATAATGAGTCAAACACCACAGGACCAGCAAGCCAGACAGGAAATGCCCTTTCTTTTTCTTTCTTTTTGTTTTTTTTATAAATTCATTTCTTTAAATTTTTTTTTAGTTTTATTATTTTTGTATGTGTATGAATATACTGTCTGTATGCAGTTCTGTGCACCCATGTCGTGCAATGCCGCGGAGGTCAGAAGAGGGCGTCGGATTCCCCTGGAACTGGAGTTAAAGACGGTTCTCAGCCGCCATGTGGGTACTGGGGATCAAACCCGGGTCCTCTGCAAGAGCGGTCGGCGCTCTTAACCGCTAGGCCACCTCTCCAGCCCCTCTTTTTCTTTTTAATTTATTTATTTTATCTTATGTGCATGCATGTTTTATCTATATGAGAGCACCATGCATGCAATGCCCAAGGAGGCCAGAAGAGGGCATCAGATCCCCTAGAAGTAGTTGTTAGCCATTGTGTGAGTGCTGGGAACTTAAACCAGGTCCTCTGCAAGAGCAGCCAGTGCTCTTAACCTCTGAACCCTCTCCAGCCCCTGAATGCCTGTTCTTAACCCCCTGGTCCCACACCTTGGAGTGTGTTTGGGGTGCTGGATATGGAACCCAGGTCCACCCACATGCTGGACAGCTTAGAGCTAAGCTGAAGGACCCCATCTTTCACCCCCACATCTGTGAAACACTGACCTGTGCTGTTTGATGTCTATCCTTCCCCCAACATGCTTTTTTTTTTTTTTATCTTTTTGAGACAGGGTCTCCCTGTAACTCCAACTGTCCTGGAACTCACTATGTAGACCAGGCTGGCCTTGAACTCACAAAGATCTGCCTGCCTCAGCCTCCCCAGTGCTGGGATTAAAGGTGTGTGACACTACGCCTGGCCCCACCATGACTTTTGCTCATGGAAACACCAGAGGTATCATGTGACTGTAGAAAAGCTGGGTTGCACGTTGCCCTATCCCCTGAAATGTCTATACCAACAGCTGTCTTTCTACAGTTGGTGTGGGTTGTTTGAATAAGTACCCTTTCTCTATTCTTGAGCTTGTTTCAGGATGCTAATAGGGCCCTGGATAGTCAGCGGCCACAAAAGCCACCCCAGGCTAGTTCACCACATCACTCAGAAAGAATACAGAAACACAAGCAATGCCAACCAGGGTAAAAGGAAAAGAGAAAGTCTGGAGAGGGGGTGAGGGTAGGAGGGCTCCAGGGGAGGAATGTCCAGGGCAGGAAAGCCGCCACGCTGTCCAGGGGAGGAAAGTCACCATGCTGTCCAGGGGAGGAAAGTCGCCATGCTGTCCAGGGGAGGAAAGCTACCACGCTGTCCAGGGGAGGAAAGCCGCCGCGCTGTCCAGGGGAAGAAAGCCGCCACGCTGTCCAGGGGCCCCTTATGGATTTTTGTGTTGGGAGTTAGATGGAGGCTGAGATCATCTTTACTGGGATTGATCATTGTAGCACAATGTGGGCCAAGCCAGTCAGGAGTACCTACGTGTGCTCCCACAGCTATGCCTGCTCGCATACCTATGCCTGCTCCCACACCTATGCCTGCTCCCACACTTATGCCTGCTCCCACACCTATGCCTGCTCCCACACCTATGCCTGCTCCCACACCTATGCCTGCTCCCACACCTATGCCTACTCCCACAGCTATGCCTGCCCTGCTCCCACACCTGTGCCTGCTCCCACACCTATGCCTGCTCCCACACCTATGCCTGCTCCCACACCTATGCCTGCTCCCACACCTATGCCTGCTCCCACACCTATGCCTGCTCCCACACCTATGCCTGCTCCCACAGCCAGATTGGACAGTAGTTGGTCCATTCTGGCGAGGGGTCCTGTGCACAGTATGATCACCTCAGGGTTCACCATGAGCCTCACTCTCACTGCCTAAGGGAGGCAGAGAGAGAGAGAGAGAGAGAGAGAGAGAGAGAGAGAGAGAGAGAGATACAGAGAGACAGATACAAAGAGACAGAGAGACAGATACAAAGAGACAGATACAAAGAGACAGAGAGAGACAGAGAGCCTTTCCCAGGTATCTCCCATCTCCCCAAGTCCTTGCATGGAACTTTCGACCACTCTTCCTAAGCTGTGGGATCCACTCTGGACTCTCATAATTGACCTTCAGTCCCATCAAAATGCCCAGCCCTAGATAAGGACCCTGGCTCATGCTTGTTCTTTCCAACACATATCAAAAAGCTCAGAACCTCCTGGAGGCCGGTGAGGTGGCTAAAGGCACTCACTGTGTGATGATGCATGCCTGACCCCCGAGTGTGAACCCCAGAGACACAGAAAGATGGACAAAGAGAACCAGCTCCATAAAGCTGTCCTTGTGACCTACACATGTGCACCGTGGTGCACCCATGCACAACACACACACACACACACACACACACACACAAACATGCGCGCGCGCGCGTGCGCATGCACAGCTCCTCCCTCTTGATTCTCTGTTTCTATCTTCTGTTTTTCTCCCTCTCTCTCCCTCTCTCTTGTTCCCCTGCCTCTGCCTCTTTCTGCTTCTCTTCTGCCTGTCTGACCGCCCCCCCCCCCGGCACCCCACACCAGCTCCTTGGTCCAGAGACAGATTATCAGGCTGCTCACGTCACAGGCTGCTTGATGTCTGCCATGCACATCTCCAGACAGGATTTCTACTGAGTCCACCTCTGCTAGGAAAATCTTTTGGAGGAAAAGAAAAAAAACCTGTAGACCCTTGAGATTCAAATAAAAAGAACACAGAACGATCTTGGGGAAATTGCAGGGCCTGAGACCAAAGCCAGGGCTTCTGCCAGACTTTGAAAGACACAGATCAAAGCTGCGCCGTCCCTGGAGTCTTCACTAGAGCCCTCAAGCCCCATTAGAAACAGCACAGCTGGAACTATGTCTACTGGAGTCTGAGAGTATGTGCCCCTGAGCAGCCCCCGCCTCCTGACTCTGGTGAGCCCTGTTATAGACCCCTCTTCCATCACAACTCAACTGTGAGTTTAATAAGAGAGTGACAGAGCAGGTGGGGCTCTCAGAGGATCCTGGGAGGGTAAAAACAGAGCGGGGAGGCTTGCTGCTGGGGAGGGCTGGCGGGACACCTGCGGCCAAGCTGGCCTCAAGCAGGAGACAGAAACTCCGTGTTAAGCATTCCTAGCATGCATGACATAAGTCCCATGAAGATTACCTCATTTCACCCCCCCTCCATGACTCTGTAAATAACAAAGCAGCATAGATGGGAAGTAGAGGCTCAGAGAAGGTGAGCAACTGACAGGATGTCACACGGTAATGTGGTTATCTTTGGTCTGATTCCTGAGCCCAGTGCCCAGTGCTGCTGGTTGCTGACACCTCCCTCCCAGAGACACTTCTAGTAGCATTTCTCCTCTTCCCAGCTGTTTTTAAATGCTGCCCCCCAGGAAGCCCCCAAATCAAGGGATCAGACTATCTGGTCACCAGAGCAAATATGAGTTCAGGGTGTTGTCTGCTACATGGGTAGGGGGTAGGGGGAGCTGGGGAGGTTTTCTGAGCCTGCAGTGCTCTGGCCCATGGCCTCCTGATGCACCCATCTAACTAACAGCAGAAGAGGAGGGAGGTGTGCAGAGCTAAGGAACTCTTCCGAGGAAACCCTTGCTCAGCCCTCCACCAGGGCTCTGCTCCAGGAAGGTGAGATAACACCAGCAACCCAAGATACTCTCTCCACAGTACACATTTGGAAACCTGTGTATGTGTGAAGAGAGTATCTTGTATCTCTTCGTAACTGAGCTATTTTATCAACGTTGGGCATTAAAGAGCAGTGAGTCGGACAAAGATCTCTATCTCTATCTCTCTATCTCTAATGCTATCTCTATCCTTATCTCTATCTCTACCCCTATTTCTATCTCTCTCTCTTGAATTCCAGGACCAACTTTTACCACTCCAACTAGGATCATGTGTTTCCTGGTAGCCAGTCACTGTGACCTGGCTGTAATGCTTAAAACATGAGCACTGCTGGGCATGGGGGCAAACCTTACCTGTGCAGGTAATGTGCAAAGACAGATGGTTTCTAGGAAAAAGAACAAAGTGGGTCTGCCGGAAATGAAGGCTGTGGGTTCTGGCAAGTAGACACAGACAAAGCATCTCTACCCAGACCTTCTCTGAGCTTTCATGAGGACATGTGGACCTGTGAAGTGCTCAGGATTCTCACCACTGTCATAATCAAAGATGTTCAGCTAGGGTCAGTAAGATGGCTCAGCAGGAAAAGGAGCCTGCCACCAAGACTGGTGACCCGAGTTCCAACCCTGACATGATAGAATATGATAGAAGGAGAGAAGTTGTCCTCTGACATACACACACACACACACACACACACACACACACACACACACACATCCAAAAACCAATGATTTTTAAAGATCCTCAAGTATTTACCTGACCCCGTTCAGGCCTCAGGATGAAACTTCCAGTTTATAGGAAGTTCTCAGTTGGAATCGTCAGATGATCACTGGGGCAACCGGAAGAACTTAAGAGTGAAAAGGAGGTGCTGGAGGGCAGGGTGTGCAGAGGTCCCTTCCTCAATCACTCTCCTCTTTGTTTTTTGAGACAGGATCTCTCATTGAACCCAGAGTGTATTGATTTGGCCAGACTGGCTGGCTGGTGGACTTCAAGCATCTATATCATCTGTCTCTGACCCCCACACACACCCTCAGCACTGAGGTTACAGATGAACCCCATGAAATCTGGATGCTTTACATGGGTTTTGAGGATCTGAACTCACCCCAGGCCTCAAGCATAGACAGCAAGCACTCACTCTACTAATAGGACCATCTCTCCAGCTTCTCTCTCTCTCTCTCTCTCTCTCTCTCTCTCAATTTCACATTGCTTTTGAAATATTTAAAAATAAGAAAAACAAGCCAGGCACAGTGGTACATGCCTTTAATCCCAGCATCTGGGAGGCAGAAGCAGGCAGATCTCTATGAGATTGAGGCTAGGCTAGTCTACATAGGGAATTCCAAGTCACCTGGGACTACAGGAAGACCCTGTCTCAAAAACAAAATAACGGGGCTGGAGAGATGGCCTAGCAGTTAAGAGCGCCGACCGCTCTTGCAGAGGACCCGGGTTCGATCCCCAGCACCCACATGGCGGCTGAGAACCGTCTGAAGCTCCAATTCCAGGAGAACTCCAGCTCCAGGAGAATCCGACACCCACTTCTGACCTCCGCGGCTTGCACGACACGGGTGCACAGACTTGCATGCAGACAGTACATTCGTACACATACAGAAATAAATAAAATTAATTAAAAAAAATTAAGAAAAATAGTAAGGACAAAAAAATGATGTTTGGCATCATGAGTCACAGGAAATACAGAAATGGTAAAAGTCAAGAGGCTTGGGATTGGACAGATGGCTCAGTGGTTAAGAGCACTGGCTGCTCTTGCAGGGGAGCAGGGTTCAGTTCCCAGCACCCACATAGCGGCTAACCACCCTCCATAACTCCAGTTCCAGAGCATCTAATGTCCTCTTCTGACCTCCATAGGCATTGCACAACAAAGGTACACTTACATACATGCAGGCAAAGCAGTAATAGACATAGAATAAAATAATAATGGAATATTTTTTAAAAAAGAAAAAGAGGCTTAGGGCTGGAGAGTTGGCTCAGTGGTTAAAGCACTGGCTGCTCTTGCAGAGGACCTGAGTTTGGTTTCCAGAGCCCACATCAGGCAGCTCACAGCTCCAGGGATTTGACATCTTCTTCTGGCTCCCGTGGGGACTGCGCACATGTGCACATCCCCATACACAGGCACGCATTTTAAAAATCTGTCTGAGCCAGGCATGGTGGCACACACCTATAATCCCAACACTTGGGAGGCAGAGGCAGGAGGATCTCTATGAGTTCAAAGCCAGCCTGATCTACATAGTGAGTTCTGGGACAGCTTGGGCTACAAGGAGACCCTGTCTCAAAAAGACAAAAAAAAAAAAAATCTGTCTCTGCTGAAGGTACTCTTTCATACTTAATTATTTTTATTTTGTGCATAATGAGTGTATTGCCTACATGTGTGTAAGTGTCCCCATGTCATGCAGTGCCTGTGGAGATGAGAAGATGGCATTGGATTCCACCTGGAAATGGAGTTACAGATGGTCGTTGGCTACTCTGTGGGTGCTGGCAATCAAACCCGGGTCCTCTGCAGCAGCAGCAGCAGCAGCAGCAGGTGCTCTTAACCACTGGACCATCTCTTCAGCCCCCAAGATTCTTACACAAGAGGACTAGCCAAAACAGAAGCCACAAGCTGGAAACACCAAGCGCTAGTCCCTGCTTCGATTCCTGCACTGTTAGAATGTTGGGCTGGGGAAACAGTACCCAGAGCATGGTGCCCTGGTATATTAGTCACTTCTCTGTTGCTGTGATAAAACCACCATGACCAAGGGAACTTATAAAAGGAAGAGTTTATTTGAGCTTACAATTGACAGTTCCAGGGAATTAGAGTCCACTGTGGCAGGAGGCATGGCGGCTGGAGCTGGAGCTGGAGCAGAAAGCCGAGGTTCACATCTCGCAATGAGTACAGGAAGTCAAGAGAGAGGGAGACTGGAGACTGCAAGAATTGTTAAACTCACTAAGCCCACCCCCAATGACATACTTCCTCCAGCATGGCCACACCTTTTAAGATCCCCCAGAATAGTGCCACCAACTGGGGACAAAATGTCTGAATACTTAAAGCCTATGGGGGACACTCTCATTCAAACCACCACACCTGGGGACCCATTTCCAACATGTCTAGCTGCCCCAAAGCAGAGAAGGGCCTTCTCTGAAGTTCTCCATGCTTGGAACCCAGAATCACCTTGCCTTTGTCTCCCAAAGGCTGGGATCACAGGTGCAGGACTACCATGGATGGCCTGAAGTTTTTTTTCTAAGGAAGGGAAATTTCTCTAGAAACTAAGGGGAGCATATCCCCCCCCTCCCCACCACCAAACTGGGAAGATTAGCTCAAAGGGAAGAAGAGCCCTGGGAGCCTCTTCTGGGCTGTGGCTCTTCCGGCCCATTCATCTCCCTTAAGTCATTTCCTTCTCCTCCAAAATGGCCCTTATTGTTTCCAGTAGAAGGCAGACGGGCTTCACTCCTTTGACATCCTCACAGATAATAAGTGCTGACACCCTGTTCCTTGTTAATTTGTCTGTTGCCTGTTCAGGCCAGCACACTGCTCTGTCACTGGAGCATCAGAGAGCAGAAGGGATGTTCCCTTCTTGTACTACAAAGCAGGAAAGCATGGCACTGACGCTCATGGGAGATTCCCCCTCCCTGCCTCAGACTCATGTCATTCCTGCTCACTAGGAACCAGGCACAGGGTCAGTCTGTGTGCTGCAGTTGGTGTCTAACCCTGGAACCCTGGTCTCCAAGTGTTTGGGGGGAGATCACACATCTCTGAATCAACCAGGGATCTCTCCCTAGCAGAACCCTAGGGTTTATAGAAAATGTGTGCAAAATGCAAAAACGTAAAAAAAAATTTAAGAATTCTTATTTTGGGGGGGCTTTTGGGTTTTCTTTGGGGGAGTGGGGGGGGTGGAGAGACGGCTCAGCAGTTAAGAGCACTGCTTTTGTTTTCTGAGACAGGGCCTCCCTAGAACCCCTGCTGGCCTAGAACTTGATATGTAGACCAGGCTGGCTTGGATCTCATAGAGATCCATCTGCCTCTGATTCCCAAGTGCTGGGATTAAAGGTGTGCACCACCATGCCTGGAAAAACATGAATTCTTAAGGCAATAACCCCAATCTAAAAATGGCTATTTAAAAAAAAAATTCTTGGGCTGCCAAGAATAAATCTGCTGAGAATAAATCCTCCAAGACAGGAAATGCCAGCCAGTGCGGAATTTACCTCCCCGGTGCTCCATCTCCCTAGCGCTGTGATCACAGAAGCTGCACAGGTGTCAGTCAGCACACCCGAGCCACCAGTGCCTTTGAAGTGGGAGTGCTGGAGTCATTTAGAACAGCAGCCTGGTGACGAACTGATTAACAGGTCCCAAATGCTATGGGGCAGGGGAGGGGACTTCATCTTCAGTCCACATCTCTTTCATGAGGTCAGGTCGACTGTGTCAGAGAAAGCCCCAGGACACAGTCTCTTCACCATTCACTTTAACCAACAGCCTGACACACATTCCCTGGTGGCAGCTCCAGTGCACTGAAACCTGTCACCGCCTCTTCAAAACACTGCTGGTTTCCATGGAAACCAAAAGCACTAGCTACAGGAGCTGCTGGAAATTGCAAATCGAGATGCCCCAAACTACCCTGCAGAATGCTTGCAAAGCTCTGACCTGAAAGACAAACATCAGACAAGGAAAAGAAACAGCCCTAAAGATGGCTAGACACCCTTTCCAAAGCCTACACCCTTTCCAGACCCCAACACCCTTTCTAGACCCCAAACACTTTTTCTAGACCCCAGTATCCTTTTCAAAATAAGAAGGCAAATCAGGGAAAGAAGATCCAGCACCAGTCTCCTGACTTCCTCTGTGATTCTGCGAGCTCGCTGTTTACAGAGTTTCAGCTCTGACATGGCAATGCAGCTCCGTGACCGTGACTGCTGTCACCACATGAACCCAGAGTCCTCTCTATACCAATTCCCCCCTCCTCCAGGCTGAGAAATTGCTGCTCGCGCAGAGGTGATTAGATATCTATTCTCAAAATCTGCTGTGCAAGACAGGAATGCAAAATGAAAGATAATAGCTTTCTCTCCCAGCTGCCAGCCTGGCGCATCACAGGAAGACAACCAAAGAGTCTCTATTTTTTTAAGTACATTGAAAAAGTAGTTAGACCAAAGCTGGGCCCCAACATGCCTGAAATCCCAGCACTTCTGGGGGGCAGAGATGGACTGATCAGGAGTTGAGGCCTGCTTGAACTACGTGAGACCCTGCCTCAAAACAAACACAAAAATTCAAAGTCGTTAAATGAAGTGGACTTACACATTCTTTTCTGGTATGAAGTGCAAGCTGGTCAGATGCAGCCTCCTGTGCTGGCCTTGGTTAGAACTCCAGGGTCTTGGGCATGAGACAGCTAGTGGGTAAAGTGCTTGCCATGCTGCATGAGAATCTGACACTTCTCCCCAGTGCCCATGTACAAAGCCAAGTGTGCAGGCCTGCCCACGTCATCCGAGCACTGGAGAACCAGAGCTACAGAATAGACCTTGGGTCAGGAAGAGACCTTTCATCAAAGGACAAGATGGAACAATAACTAAAGAAATACACCCAAGGCTGTCCTTGCACGACACGGGTGCACAGACCTGCATGCAGACAGTACAGTCATACACATAAAAAAATAAATAAAATTTTAAAAATGCACATACACACACACACCTCAAAAAACAATCTGTGGTCTCCACCATTTTATTTTTCCCATGATTCAAATAGTTAGGGGACATCTGACTTCCCCATTTCAGACACTGGAATCTTATCCTTATCATCTATGCTTGGGAGAGGACAGGAATCAGCCTCAGCTCCCTCTGCCCTTCCATCCAGTGTCTTTGTCCATTCTCCACTGCTATAAGAAATGTTACATTACAAAGAAAAGAGGTTAAGCTGGGTACCATGCCTGTAACCCTAGCACTTGGGAGGGTGGGGCAGAAGATTGCCATGAGCTTGAGTGAGGTCTGGGCTACCCTGTGCTACAGATTGAGACCCTGTCTCAAATTTTTTTTTATTTGTGACACATTTATGGAGACTCAAGGTCTGGGGACTAGAACTGATGAAGGCTTTAACCTAACAGAGTTCCAAAATGGTGAGAATGTCCCATGGCAAGAGACAAGGGGTTCGCTTGTGTGTGTGTGTGTGTGTCTGTGTGTCTATGTGCGTGATCTCTCTCCCTCTACCTCTAAAGACACTAGGACTCACATCTTTCAGCCTAATTTTAAAAAATAATAAGCTGAAGATGCTAAAACCTATGATATATGTGGCATGTATATGTGCATATTTTGGAGTGATACATATTGGAAGGAATAATAATAATAACAACAACAGAAAGACCGTGTTGAAGAACTGACTGAAACGGTGAACTTCTGCTGGAAACAGTAAACTTTTGCACCGAGAATTTTGAGAGAGACAGAGAAAAAGATGAAAAACATGTTTGGCAGAATGCATGAGTTCTGGTGGGGTCTGGGGGCAAGGAGGGGTGGCACGGGTCTAGATTTGATTTGTATTTTATTTTGTCTTTTTGAGACAGGGTCTCCCTGTAGCCCCAGCTGTCCTGGAACTTACTGTGTAGACCAGGCTGGCCTTGAACTCACAAAGATCTGCCTGCCTCTACCTCCCAGGTGCTAGGATTAAAGGCGTGCGCCACCACGCCCAGCTTGATTTGTAATTTTGTATAAAATGCACAGAGCTTCAATAAAACATTGGCTTTGAAAAAAAAGACACTAAGACTCACTCATACAAGCTAATCCTGATGACCTCACCCCATACCAATCACTTTCTAGGGGTCCCATCCATAAGCACCATAGTCAGATTATTTTATCACTCAATTCCAAACAGGGACCAAACTTCAGCCTAATTTCAAAGGACAAGCCATACTCAGAGCAGAGCATCTGTGAACCACTGTATCTTGTATGCTTTATCTTCTGAACATTTCTCGAGTTGGTTTTGCTACTTTCTGGGGTCATACCACTGTCCTAGGCTGGCACTCCTTACCTCTGGCTAAGACAGCTGCAGACACCTGCCTAACCTCCTCAGAGCAATTTGGCACGAAGTCAGCCTTGTTTTCCAAGACCAGAGGCTGGATACACTGTAGAAGGCAGAAGCAGAGCAGAGGCTCATGGGAAGACTGTGTTGGACAAAAGTGATGCTCTCTTCTTTGGAAAGCTCAGACTCCATCCTCAAAGCCTCTACAGTCATGTGCTGGTTTCTTTCCTTCCATGAGGTGGGGCTGTGAACAGCCCCAACTTCTCTTAGGCTTGGTATAGCACCATCACCACCATCACCACCATCATCACCACCATCACCATCACCACTATCACCATTACCACCATTACCATGACCACCATCACCATCACCACCATCACCATCACTACCATCACCACCATTACCACCACCATCACCATCACCACCATCACCATCACCACCATCACCATCACCACCATCACCATCACCACCATCACCATCATCACCATCACCATCACCACCATCACCATCACTACCATCACCACCATTACCACCACCACCATCACCATCACTACCATCACCACCATTACCACCACCACCATCACCATCACCACCATCACCATCACCACTATCATCATCACCACCATCACCATCATCACCATCACCACTATCACCATCACCACCATCACCACCATCCCCACCATCCCATCATCACCATCACCATCATTACCACCACCATCGCCATCACTACCATCACCACCATCACCATCACCACCATCACCATCATCACCATCACCACAATCACCATCACCACCATCATCACCACCATCACCATCACCACTATCACCATTACCATCATCACTATCACCACCATCACCACCATCATCACCACCATCACCATCACCACTATCGCCATTACCACCATTACCATGACCACCATCACCATCACCACCATCACCATCACTACCATCACCACCATTATCACCACCACCATCACCATCACCACCATCACCACTATCACCATCGCCACCATCACCATCATCACCATCACCACTATCACCATCACCACCATCACCACCATCATCACCACCATCACCATCACCATCACTACCATCACTATTACCACCACCGCCATCACCATCACCACCATCACCACTATCACCATTACCATCATCACCATCACCACCATCACCACCATCATCACCACCATCACCATCACCACTATCACCATTACCACCACCACCACCATGACCACCATCACCACCATTACCACCACCATCGCCATCACTACCATAACCACCATCACCACTATCACCATTACCATCATCACTATCACCACCACCACCACCATCATCACCACCATCACCATCACCACTATCGCCATTACCACCATTACCACGACCACCATCACCATCACCAGCACCACCAGCACCACCATCACCATCACTACCATCACCACCATTACCACCACCACCATCACCATCACCACCATCACCACTATCACCATTACCATCATCACCATCACCACCATCATCACCACCATCACCATCACCACTATCACCATTACCACCATTACCACCACCACCACCATCACCACCATCACCACCATTACCACCACCATCGCCATCACTACCATCACCACCATTACCACCACCACCATCAACACCACCATCACCATCACCACTATCACCATCACCACCATCACCATCATCACCATCACCACTATCACCATCACCACCATCACCATCATCACCATCACCACCACAACCATCACCATCACTACTATCACCACCATTACCACCACCACCATCACCACCATTACCACCACCACCATCACCATCAGCACCATCACCATCACCACTATCACCATCACCACCATCACCACCATCGCCATCACCACCATCACCATCACTACCATCACCACCATCACCATCACCACCATCACCATCATCACCATCACCACTATCACCATCACCACCATCACCACCATCATCGCCACCATCACCATCACCACCATCACGATTACCATCATCACCATCACCATCACCACCATCACCATCATCACCACCATCACCACCATCACCATCATCATCATCATCATCACCACCATCGCCATCACCACCATCACCATCACCACCATCACCACCATCACCATCATCCCCATCACCACTATCACCACCATCACCATCACCACCATCATCACCACCATCACCATCACCACCATCATCACCACCATCATCATCATCACCACCATCACCATCATCATCACCATCACCACCATCATCACCATCATCATCACCACCACCATCACCACCACCATCACCACCATCACCATCACCACCATCACCATCATCACCACCACCACCATCACCACCATCACCATCATCGCCACCATCACCACCACCACCATCGCCACCATCACCATCATCACCATTGCCACCATCACCACCACCATCACCACCATCACCATCACCACTATCACCATCACCACCATCACCATCACCACCATCACCATCACCATCACCACCATCACCATCACCACCACCATCACCATCACCACCACCATCACCATCACCACCTGTCCTAGTTTGTCTTCCATTGCTGTGACAAAACACTGACCGACACCAACTTGGGGAGGAAAGGGTTTATTCAGCTTACATCTCCTGGGTCACAGTTCTCACTCAGGGAGCCCACGGCAAGAACTCAGGGCAAGAACCTGGAGGGAGGAGCTGAAGCACAAGCCATGGAGGAATGCTGTTCACTGGCTTGCTCCCCTGGCCCATGCCCAGCCTGATCTCTTATACAGTACACAACAACCTGCCCAGGGTGACACCACCCATAGTGGGCTGGGCACTCCCACATTGCTCAACAATCAAGACAATACTCCACAGACATGGCCACAGGCCAGTCCAATGGAGCCAATTCCCCGATGGAGGCTCCCTCAACCCAGGTGTGTCAAGTTGACACAAAAGCTATCCAGCACACCACCGTCACCACCATCATCACCATCATCCCATCACCACCATCACCATCACCACCATCACCACCATCATCACCATCATCACCATCACCACCACCACCATCACCATCATCACCACCACCATCACCATCACCACCATCACCACCACCATCACCATCACCACCATCACCACCATCATGACCACCACCATCATCACCATCATCACCATCACCACCATCACCATCATCACCATCACCACCATCACCACCATCACTGTATTAGTCACTTTTATGTTGCTGTGTTAAAACACCATGACCAAGGAACTTATAAAAGGAAGAGTTTATTTGAGCTTACAATTGACGGTTCCAGGGAATTAGAGTCCATTGTGGCAGGAGGCATGGCGGCTGGATCTAGAGCAGCAAGCCAAGGGTCACATCTCGCAAAGAGCACAGGAAGCAGAGAGAGAGCAACTGTAGACCATGAGGCTTGTTAAACTCACTAAGCCTGCCCCCAGTGACATACTTCCTCTAGCACAGACACACCTTCTAAGACCTCCAAAAACAGTGCCACCAACTGGAGACAAATGTCTGAATACTTACAGCCTATGGGGACACTCATTCAAACCACCACATTCCACTCCCTGGTCCCCATAGTCTCCTGACCATATAAAATGCAAAATGCATTTAGTCCAACCTTAAAAGTCCCCATAGTCTTTACCAGTCTCAATTCTATTCAAAAGTCTATAGTCCAAAATCTCTTCTGAGACACAGGCCAATCTCTTAACTGTAAGCTCCTGTAAAATCAAAAGGCAAATTACATACTCCCAACATACAGTGGAACTGAATACACATTCCCATTCCAAAAGGGAGGAATAGAGGCATAGTGAGGAAATACTGGACCAAAACAAGACCGAAAACCAGCAGGGCAAACACCAAGTCCAGTAGCTCCATGTGCAACTTCTGGGACTTGACTTCCAAAGGGCTTAGATGGCTCAGCTCTTCCAGCTTTGCTTGCAACATACATCTCTTTCTTAGGCTGGTACCACTCCCTGTATGCAGCTCTCCTTGGCAAATATCTCACAGGTCTGGCATCTCGAATGTCTTCTTGGGGTCTCCGCTGCCAACCAGGCTTCACATTCACAGCTTCACGCAATGGCCTATCAGGGCCTTCTTTATTCAGGGACGCCCCTGCTGCACTCTGCCTGGCCTCTGTGGCTCTCTGAAACCGTGGAGGAAGAACTGATGACCCCTTCACTCTTGCAAACTTCATGCCTCTAAAGCCAGCACCACGTGAATGAAATTGCCGAATCTGGCTGCAAGTTCGGGATGGACTCTCTCCTACTTTAACCACATTTGCAATTTTTCTCTGCCCTGGACTTGTTGGAGGATTAGCTGGGTGTGGTCTTGCCCTGAAGGTACTGATTCTTTTGTTTACTTGTAAATCTCCAGGCCTCTCCTTAATCACTTTAGTCTCCTTATGAAAGGGAGCCTCTCCTTCACATGCCTTGGCCACACCTTTAATCTTCCTAGTGTACTTTTCAGATCCAAACTGTACATTCTGCATTTCCTTCTGCCCCATTTGCTCTTTTTCACTGTAGATCTGTATAATATTCACCATTAAAAGCCACGCCACCATTTCTACATTAGGCTGTCTTGAAATATCCTCTGCCAAAGACATTAGTCCATTGCTTTTCAACTTAGCATCAGGCAAGCATTTGGGCTGTGGGCAAACTGCTGCCAGACTCTTTATCAAAATATCCCAGTTGCTGCCTAAGTCTTTATTTTCCTCTGGAACTACATTTTTTGCAGCCATGCTTTCTTCCAGGCTTCTACTAAAATGGCCCCTTAAGCTCTGCTTACAGTAGTCAACAGCTTTTCTAGCCCAAAGTTTCGAAGTCTTCCACATTTCTCCAAACATCCACATGGTCAGGTTCTTCACAGCCAACAGCCCACTCTCTGATACCAAATTACTGTATTAGTCACTTTTCTGTTGCTGTGTTAAAACACCATGACCAAGGAACTTAAAAAAGGAAGAGTTTGTTTGAGCTTACAATTGATGGTTCCAGGGAATTAGAGTCCATTGTGGCAGGAGGCATGGCGGCTGGATCTGGAGCAGCAAGCTGAGGGTCACATCTCGCAAAGAGCACAAGAAGCAGAAAGAGCGCAACTGTAGACCATGAGGCTTGTTAAACTCACTAAGCCTGCCCCCAGTGACATACTTCCTCTAGCATGGCCACACCTTCTAAGACCTCCAAAAACAGTGCCACCAACTGGAGACAAATGTCTGAATACTTACAGCCTATGGGGGACACTCATTCAAACTACCACAATCACCATCACCACCATCACCACCACCATCATCACCATCACCACCATCACCACCATCACCACTACCACCATCACCATCACCATCACCACCACCACCATCACCACCACCATCACCATCACCACCACCACCATCACCACCACCATCGCCATCAGTGCCCACTGTCATCACATCACTAGCACCATCATCACCATCATCACCACTGCCTCATCACCAGTACTAGCACTTCCACCATCATCAGCATCACCACCACCATGACCACTACCTCTCACATCAGCACCAGTATCAGCACCATCACTTTGTCACCCCCACCATCTCAACCACTAGTCACTCTCCTGCCCTGGAAGCAGCCCTGCCCCCTTTTTACTCCCCCACCATGGCTGAATTTTGCCTTCAGAGATGGATGTGGAGTCACAGAGCATTTCCACAAATTCAGGGGTCTGAGCCATCTGTCCTGTCAGCCTGTACCTTAAATGTCAGGAAGTCAGCAGAGGCAAGTGTGTGGCCCTCCCTGTCACTTTCTCAACAAAGCCCACCCTCTGTGCCCATGGAAACAGTCACTGTGGCCACACACTTCCTGAGGCCAGCCAAGCAAGTACATTTGGGGATAACCAGTGTTGGAAGACAAGGAAAGAAAACAAGAGTAGGAAGCGTGGCGGGGTGGGGGTGGGGGGACAGGGGTGAGCTACAGAAGAGCAGGAAAATCCCTCCTTCCTATACCAAGTCTTTGGGGAAGGGAGGAGATCAGAGCTGTTTTTCCATAGCTGCAGTTATGACGGCACTGGCTGCAGCTTTTGCGTTCCAAGCACTAGCTCAGGGCCCAGCAGTAAGAGCATTAGTAGAACTGGCAGGATGGCAGTTGCAGTCCCGTGCTTGAGGTTCACTCCGAGTGAGCAAATTCAAGCACAGAGGAGCATTCAGACCAGAGTCTGAAGCAAACATGAGGAGCTAAAGGTAGGCAGTAGTTTTACTGTTTGAGCAAGTCAAATTTTTGGGTGATTCTGGGGGACCCAGAAGCTGGATTTTGACAGAGCAGTATGCAGAGGGGTGCCAATGAACGGGGTAACTTTCTTTTCATCAGTTTATTTTAGGACTGCTTCACCAAGATGATGAACAATTGAGGTGATGTGAAGTCAGTGTTTAACTGTTTCTATTTATTTATTTATTTATTTATTTATTTTTATTTATTTATTTTTTTTTTTTGGTCTTTTTGAGACAGGGTCCCTGTAGCCCCAGCTGTCCTGGAACTTGCTCTGTAAATCAGGCTGGCCTTGAACTCACAAAGATCCGCCTGCCTCTGCCCCTCCTCTGCCCCTCTGCCTCTGCCCCTCTGCCTCTGCCCCTCTGCCTCTGCCTCTCCAGTGCTAGGATTAAAGGCGTGTGCTACCACGCCCAGCTTTAACGGTTTCTAAGCAATTCTGCTGCAAAAAGGAAGAAGGCTGCGCCAACGGTGGAAGGCACTGGGATGTGTCAGTTCTTCATGCCAAGACTGGTCTTTCTCAGGATGGTCTTCCCCAGAACATCTGCACCCAGAACATCTGCACCCAGCCATCTGAGCAGCAGGTGACACAGATTCCCACCTCACCGCCACCCCTGGAGCCTTTGGGTTGACGCATCACCAGTGGGGCCAAGGCCTCTTCATTTCGACACAGCACCTGGTAGATCTGAGGCCTCTAAATTTAAGAACTGCTTCAAGATTTTATCTCCAGACCTTGTCATCCCCAGAGGACCCTGCCATAGCTCTGATGTAAGCAATCATTGACTCAAATAGATCTACCAAGTTTGTGCTTTGGTGTCATGCCCTATCCTGGGCTCTGGAGATGCAGCAGAGGACAAAAGGGACAAAGTCCCTCCTTTTGAGGGGTTTATATTCTAATGGAAGAGACAAGCTGTCCTAGTCAGCTTAAAGTGTCAATTTGACTGTTCTAGTCTCTTTATAATTGCTGTGATAAAATGCTCTGACCAAAACCAACTTGGGGATTAAAGGGTTTATTTGGCTCACATCTCCTGGGTCACAGTTCATCACTGAGGGAACCCAACATAGGAACTCAGGGCCGGAACCTGGAGGCAGGAGCTGAAGCACAGGCCATGGAGGAATGCTACTTACTGGCTTGCTCCCCTGGCCCATGCCCAGCCTGCCCTCTTATACAATACTCAACAACCTGCCCAGGGTGGCACCACCCACAGTGGGCTGGACCCTCCCACATAACTAAACAATCAAGACAATACTCCACAGATGTGGCCACAGGCCAGTCCAATGGAGCCAATTCCCCAATCGAGGCTCCCACAACCCAGGTGTGTCAAGTTGACACTAAAGCATCCAGCACAGTGACCCTGCCTAGAGTCATCTGGGAAAGGCATCTCAAATGAGGCATCATCCAGATCAGACTGGCCTTGGCATGACTGTGGGTGACTGTGTGGATTGCTAATTAATGCAGGTGAGTCGGCTCATGGCCCACCCCCCACCCCCCCACCCCCCCACACCACCCCCCGCTCCCTGCACCACTCCCTCCGCAGGTGGTCCTGGGCTGCATCATAATTGGGTAGGAATTTGGGGAAGTGGTGGAAATCAGGAGGTGGGGGGCAGTTAGAGAATGGAGGGAACTGGGGTGTGTCTTTGAACAGGAATTCTGGTCCCTTCTCCTCTCTCTCTCCCCCTTCTCTTCCCATTCCTCCCCTTCCTGTTCCTGTTCCTCCTCTTCTTCCTCTTCCCCCTTCCTCTTTCGCTCTCTTTTCCTCCCTCTTTCCTTCCTCTTTCCCTCCCTCGTTCCTGGCCACCGTGGGGTGAGCAATTGCCCTTCACCACGGCCTTCAGTCATGATTTTCTGCCTCACTATGGGTTGGTTGCACACAGTGGAGCCAACTGTCCTAGACTACGTGTGAAGTCAAGACCACAGGCAGCCATCAAGGGAAAAGGGAAGTCCGTTCCTGAGAATCAGTCCTCCCAATAGTAGAAACTGCAAGTGTTAGAAACCTCCTGTCTTCAGGGTAAGTCCAACACAGACAAAGCCACCGCCATGCACAACTTGGGACCTTGGGGGAGAGGATTGTGGGGACCACAGCCCCTCGGGAGGGCTGAGACTGCTGCACAACATCGGGAAGCCCTCCATCCTGCAGTCCGCTCCTTTGTCAGCCACCACTAGAGGATGTGCAACCTGTGGCTCGCAGGAGGGGACCCCAGCTCCAGCTCACAGTCAGAGACCCCAGCTCCAGCTCACAGTCAGAGACCCCAGATTGCTGGAGGGGACCACTCCAATATTTTTGCCATGGCAATTAAAAAGTTCAACACAGTAAGGCTGGAAAGATGGCTCAGTAGTTAAGAGCACTTACAGCTTTTCCAGAGGACCTGGGTTCAGCTCACATCTGTCCTTAACTCCAGTTCCAGGGGATCTGGCGTCCTCTTCTGGCCTCCATGGTCATTGCACACACATGGTACACTTGCAGACATGCAGGCAAAACACTGATACACATAAAATTAAAATCAATAAAATCTTTTTTTAAGTTCAATACAGTGGCTCTCAAGAGCACTAGTGGAACACATCAAAGGTTGAGAGGTTCCCTCTGACAAGTGCCACATGAGGAGGAACCCAATCCTTCTAAGACCCATAAGGCAACCATTGCTGGGTCCTTCTACCTGGTCTTTCCCCAATCTTCTGGATTCACTCATCCACCAATATTCATTGGGGTTCTCTTCTGTGCAAAGTAATTGTTCCCTCACATCTGCCCAGCTCTCCCTGGGGTACATAGTTTGTGTTCTGTGGGCTTTGCAGCACCTTTACAGCTTTTCGCAGAACTTGGTGATGGCACAGGCAGAGTGACAAGGTCATCCGGAGGTCAGTGGGTGACAGACCTTCCTGTCTGTGCAAAATATTGGTTAAGCAAGATCCTGAATCAAGAAACTTCGAGGAAATACTAATGTTAGTGTGTTTTTGTAGATACAGAGGCCAAGAACACATAGGAAGGAAACTCCTGTCTGCCCCTAAGCCAAAACATGTGTTAGCAATCCACCAATTTGATCTCATTTAATCACCACACCCCTAGGCTGTGATGTGCCCATTGTTACAGTTGGAACACTGAGGCACAGCAAGTCTCATCAAAGGCCACATAGGTGATAATGGGAACGGATGAGATTCATTCACACTTGACTCTAAAGCTTGTTTTCCTCTACAAAGTGAAATGAAACTTATAAAGGGAAATTTTGCCTGTTGAAACTGTAGCGTTACCTGGACCCCACAGCCTTTCAGTTCTAGGAAGCTGGGATTCATCAGCCAGTGAACTGGGTTTAGAACAGTCACCTGGTGACCTGACTCCCCTCTGCCACAGATCAGGGACATGGAATCCTGCAGAGGTGATTAATCACTACTCGGGGTACGAATGAGGGGAAGATGCAGGCCAACAAGCAGCAAGGTCACGCACAAGAAGACAACTGAACTGGATGCTAACTCGTGGGATCCAAGCCTTCACAAACCCCTAGAGGCATGAAAACCATATTCATGAGTGAGATGTGCAAAAAGACTTGTGTCTGCAGAGCTGTTCTCCATCCACGTCCTAGGCTCCAGCTTAAAACACTGCCGGGGTGACTCCCAGCACGGCCGCGGATGCTCTCCTCACTAGGAATGTGGCTGGCAGCAGGGGACCTACAACCTCATCTCCTTGGACTTACTTGTTTCTTTCTCCCTGGACCAGGAGACTCTGGCTACCTGCAGTGGTCAGGCCAACTAGACAAGCAAGGAAGCTAGCTGCAGGTCCCCACTCCTCCCCAGGGGGACACATGCCTCTCAGATTGCAGCCGCGCCGGGAGGGAGAAGCTCCAGGCTGTGTACTGCAGAACCCAGGTTTGGACACCGCCCTAGGCAGCTTCTCACAGTAGTTGCAGATTCCAGTAACAGCAGCGCCTAGAGATCTCCCCAGGGACCGCTGTGCAGCGGAAGGTGCCTGCCTCTTGCTCCATCCAGGATGGTCTGCATCCGTATCTGCCTGGCTTAATCTTCCCAGGCAGATGCTGAAGTGTTCCCTTGTGTTGAACCCAGGGTTTCCTACAACCACCAGGTCATGCTGCTCCAAAGTTGAAGGAGTGGGATAATATTCACCGTCCAGCCACACTGTCCTGGATTCGGCCTCTAACGTCCATGTCCTGGGTAGTGAGCTAGTAGCCTCCTCTAGCTCTCAAAAGGGGGCTCTGAGCCTCCTCACTGCTCCCAATGTCCCAGGAAGTGGATATGAGGACTCCACCAGTGGGCCTGCTCCTCTTTGCCTTACAGTTGAGTCCCACGGGAGATAAGACAACAGGGGACCCACTCTTCCTGGTCGCCTCTCACGGGAGGTTCCATCCAGCCTCTGAGAAACCTCTCTCTACACCCCTGTTCTGGGACCACTTGCTCACATCCACAAAAATCTGTGCTGGCTAATTTTGATTGTCAGTGTGACTGGATTAAGAGATGCCCACGGGTTCACTGAGGCACACCTTTGGGTGTGTCTGCGGGAGGCTTTCAGAGATGAGATTACCAGGGCTCTGACCTAAGGAGAGGATTCATTGCTTGGTGGGTCCATAATGGCTTTACCAGGAGGCGGTAAAAGGCAGAGATGGACATCGATAGAGGAAGGCCACGGGACAGGCCTGTCCTTGGTGCTGTGTCTCGCCCTCCCCACTACTTCCTGTTTCCCTCCTCTGCTTCCCGTATACCAAGAAGTAAAGAAACACACCTTGCCCTAATTGTATTCTGTGCTGAGACAGGCACCAGGATAACACTAAGAGCAACTTGGAGGGGGAAGGGCTTTTTTCAGCTTACACTCGAAGATCATCACTGAGGGAATCACTCATGTAGTAACTGAAGCAGAAACTACCGAGGAGCACTGCTTATTGGGCTTGTTCGCAGGTTCAAGCTCAGCTAGTGCCCTTACACAGCCCAGGCCCACTTGCCCAGGGAAGGGTGCCACTCACAGTGGGCTGGGCCCTCTTGCAGAACAGCCCACACAGACATGCCAGGGCCAGTCTGACCTGGTAAATTCTTCAACTGAGGTTCCCTCTTTCCAGGTGACACTGGGTTGAGTCAAGTTGACAAAAACCTACCAGCTGTCCCCATTATATGCCTGCTCTCACCACATGGTGTTTTGCCCAAGCCCATGGCACCAAAGGACCATAGACCAGACCCTTTAAACCAGGAGTCAAAACAGATCTTCTCTCCCTTGTCCTTGAAAGGATCTTGGTCACAGTGATGAAAGCACTACTCAAAGGGATACCATCTCCTGGTGCACCCTCCGTGAATTTTCCCTCCATCCTGCCCAGCTCTATATCCAACCCTTTCACAAGATCCAACTGGAGTTGCCATCACCCTGCTTCTAGGCACTCTAGTGACGCCCACCCACAGCACGGGTGAGAGCAGACTGCATGCAAATTGCACCATGCCCACGGCTGCTCCTGCTGCCATCCTAACCAGCATGGGCAAGCGGGAGGCAAGCCCAGCGAAGGATGGTTGGAGGTACTGAAGTAGAATTCATGTCACACCACTAGTACAAAACCTGAGCTTCTGACTGTGCTTTAAGGTCTGACCGGCAGCCTGGCAAGATGGTTCAGTGGGTAAGAACACTTGTCAGCAAGCTTAACAACTTGAGTTTGATCCCCAGAACCTATATGGTGGGAGGAGAGAACTGACCCCCACACATTGTCCTCTGATCTCCATACATGGATTGTGGTTACACACACTAGTTATTAATTAATTAGTTAATTATTGACGAAAGAAAGCAATGCATTTTAAAACAAAAAGGTCTGAGCCTGGGGAGGGGGAGATGTTCAGTCAGTAGTGTGCTTGCTGCACAAGCCTGGGGAAGGACCTGAGTTTGATCTTCAGAACCCAATAAAAAAAGCCAGGTGTGGCGCTGTATATCTGTAATCCTAGAACTGGGTGGAGGCCACAGGTAGGAGGTTGCCTAGGGCTCACTGGACATTCTACCTGAATCACTGAGCTCCAGGCTCAGGGTCTCAAAAATTAACTAGAGACCAAACGTACATGGTGAAACCCTATTCCTGAAGATACTCCTGGCTGCCAGACACAGAAGCCAATCTCAGAGTACCAGGAAGCTCTGCCAGTGGGCTAGCCTTCACAGTGCTACGGAGGCTGGGAGAGAAAAGACATCAGTTGGCTTACCCAGGACTGGACCCTGCCTTCTGCGATAGCGAGCGGCCTGGCAGGCAATTATAAAACTGGTCAAAAGTCTGTGGCTGGGAAGGTCATAGGCCCTAGTTACTGTTTTTTTACTAAATGGTGGTCATACTGTCAAATTGCCTTCTAAATATCTGTGTTTATGCACATAGCCCTGGGCTGCTTGATCAGAGAAACTTCTTTATGCAGTGGAAAGCAGTCAGTGGAAAGATGAATAACAAATCAAAGAGACTGTGTGGGACACAGCCCTGGGAGGGTCATGTGTGCTAACCTCCCCACCACCAAAGCTCAGGAAGCATAATGGAACAGGAGGCAGGAAGGGTGTAGGAGCAGAGGAAAGGAGGAGTGCTGTGTAACCCCGTCTTCTGAACGCGATGTGGCTGCTACATTTGTGTACTCGCAACAGCTGTGGACACCTGCACAAGACCAAATCAGCAAAAATCCCAGCATGGAAGGGGAGATGATCTCCAGGCCACACTCATACTGAGGAACTATTGAAAATGGTTAGTTACTGGAGGAGGGAAATCACTCCTATTGAGGATGTGGTCACAGGTGGGTTTCCCATCTTCCAGGGGCTCGCCCCACACCACGAGCAGAGAGGTAACACTAATTGGACTTGGTGGGTTATTACATATTTTTTAGTCTTAAAAAAAAGACATGAGGCTAGAAAAGGGCATGTTGGGGAGATACAGAGGGAATTGAGGGAAACAGGAGAGGACAGATATGATGGTTTTCATTGTATGGTAGGAGGACACATATGATGGTTTTCATTGTATGACAGGAGGACACATATGATGGTTTTCATTGTATGACAGGAGGACACATATGATGGTTTTCATTGTATGACAGGAGGACACATATGATGGTTTTCATTGTATGACAGGAGGACAGATATGGTTTTCATTGTATGATAGGAGGATAGATATGAGGGTATTTCATTGTATGAAATCCTCAAAAGTAGAGAAAATGAAGTGGAGAGCCATAGGTAAACATACCCAGTGTCGTCCTCTGGCCTCCACATGAATACACATGTACATACATGTACATACACACACACACACACACACACACACACACACACCCCTGAGCTGCTGTCTAGTTCTTATCTCTACCCGCTACCTCTCAGTCACCCAACCCAGCCACATGGGCTCTGTGCCACCCCTGAATACACCAAGCAAGTTGGCCCTGTGAACTTTCATGGTTCTAACACCAGCCAGCTCAGGATCCAAGTTGGGGATTCTCAGACATCACCAAGCTTAATTCTTGCTCTGAAGAACTCTTGTGGCAATTACTCACCTTTTCTTAAAAAAAAAATAAAAGTTTGGGTGGAGCTGGCAAGATGGCTCAATGGTTAATTCAGCTCCCAGCACCCACATAGCAACTAACAACCATCCTTAACTCCAGTTCCAGGGGATCTGATGCCCTCTTCTGGCCTCTTCAGGCATTACAAAACTCAGGTGCGCTTACACATGCAGGCATTACACTCATACACATAAAATAAAAATAATAAAATAGTTTTAAAAACGATTTTTTCATTATGACTCTGTGGGGGATTATCTTGATTAGATAAGGTAGGAAGCCCTGCCCACTGTGGGCAGCACCATGCCCTAAGCTGGGGTCCTGGGCTGAGTGAAAATAGACAGTGAGGTGAACACAGCATTCTTTCTCTCTGCTTCCTGAGTGGGGATATGAGCAGTCTCCTCACATTCCTGCTGCTGTGAATTTCCCTCTATGGAGGACAGCACCTAGAACTGTGAGTTGAATAAACCCTCTCTCCTTTAAGTTGCTTTTATGAGGCTTTTTATCCCAACAACAGAAAAAATAACTAAGATGTGTGGTATCCTATAATTTTTCATGTTGATACTTTTTTATATAAAAGGAAGAGTTTATTTGAGCTTACAATTGACGGTTCCAGGGAATTAGAGTCCATTGTGGTAGGAGGCATGGTGGCTGGAGCTGGAGCATAAAGCCAAGGTTCACATTTTGCAATGAGCACAGGAAGTCAAGAGAGAGATGTCGATACATCTTAAAACTTTTCTGGAGCCCACATCACATGTACCTGGACACTGTGTTACCACAGAGGCTGTATGTATTCCATTGGTGCTCTGTGTCCAGTATGCTTAGCTCCATTGTGTGTTGAGTGACTAATGGATCATGGGTACTACTTCTTGAACCTTCTCAAAGCTCAGAAGCGGCTGAAGAGACTTGTCTTATTGGGACTGGCTCAGCTGGGTTGGGATGGCTCAGGGTGGGAGAGAACCTGACTCAGCGGGGACTTGGTGGATTTAAGGCATGTGTCTGGTCTGTTCCTGGGTCCAGGGGCTGATCTGGGTCAGTCTGCTTTGACATGGCTTTAGGAGCCAGAATCTAATCAGATGGACAGGGCACTGAGGGGTGGGAGTGTGCATGTGTGACATAGACAGACTGTCTCCCAAACAGACTGGCCCTGGCCAGTAGACATCAGTTGCCTCCCAGAAAGGCTTCTTTTGAAGGAGAGGTAGAGCCAAGGATCCAGCGACCCCTCCCAACCAGCCAGCTCACCTACAGGGAGGGGCTAAGCCAAGAGTGCTAGCGGGTGGGGTCCCCCCTCCCCGGCTGGTGCCACATTGTGCAGAGCCAGAGGTCATGGCCTGGAATGAACAGGACAGGGAGAGCACCAATAAAATCCTAAAGTGGGAGATCAGAGAACCCCCAAGATCTCATGAAGCGCAGGTAGGTAGGTAGGAGCTGGGTGCTTCAGCAAGGCAGATTGTTGTTTGACTTAATGTAGTTAATCTAGGAGTCTTTGGTTTAATTGGCTTTTGTGGCTGTGGGGGCGGAATTATCCCCCCAGCTGGTATAAAAGATGGGGTTGTGTAAGTCTTGAGATCAGAGATCTCCCAAGACCTCCTGAAGTGCAGGTACTGGGGTGAGGGCTAAAGATCACCCCCCACCCCACCCCACCCCACCCCTAACCCCCCCACCCCCGCCAACTGGGATTACAAAGGCATCTGAGGAGGCAAGCAAAGCAAGCCTTCAACACAGTAAAGAGGCATTTGGGACTCACATTGGAATACAGGCAAGGAGAAGCCCATATGCCAGGAACACGAAGAAGAGATAATATGGGAAAGGTGCTGGATAATCCCACACCAAGCTCTACCAACCCTGTGGAAGATTCCTACAGTGGGATCCCTCTGGGGATGGCCCAGGAAACAAATATCAGAAACACAAATCGTGAACATACTTAAAAAATGCAAGATTATAAAGAGCAATAAAGAATTAAGAAAAGAGAACAAAGAACTCAAGAAGGAAGTGGAAACACTGAAAAGATCCATGTTAAAAAGATAAGGAAACCAACCAGTAAGCAAAGAGCTACAGGAAGGGATGAGAAGCTCCAAAAGGAAGTGGAATACTAAGAAATCAAGAAGAGGAATGAAAAAGGGAAACAAACACTCATCCAATCAAGAGGAAGGGAATGGAAAAAAGCCTCAAAGCAGAATGGAGGAAGCAAACCAAAGAATACAGACCTGGAAGATAACACAAACAATAAAAACCTCACAGGAAAGATTATGAAAAATTTAAAAATATACAGAAAGGTGAAACAACCAAGAACTGTGGGACATTGTGAAAAGATCAAACTCCCACATCATGAGAATAGAGGGAGAAAATCCAAAGAGAATGGTATTGATCAGATCTTCGCGAAAAATAGATGAAAATTTCACCAAACTAAAAAAGACAAACATATGGGCTGGTAGCTTTAGTGTCACTTGACACACCTGGTTGAGTGAGCCTCATTGGGGAAATTGGCTCCATTGGACTGGGCCTGTGGCCACGTCTGTGAGTATTATCTTATGGTTGAGATGTGGATGGGAGGGCCCAGGCCCAATGGGTGGTGCCACCTGGGCAGGTGGTTGTGTTGTAATAAGAGGTCAGGCTGGGCATGGGTCAGGAGCAAGCCAGTGAACATCTCCTCCATGCCTGTGCTTCAGTCCTGCCTCCAGGGTTCCTGCCCTGAGTTCTTGCCTTGAACTCCCTAAGTGAGAACTGTGAACCAGGAGATGTAAGCTGAATAAACCCTTTCCTCCCCAAGTTGGTGTTGGTCAGAGTGTTTTGTCACAGCAATGGAAGACAAACTAGAACAGAAATTGGTACCAGAAGAGTGGGGTATTGCTGTGACAGACCTGACCTTGGTGTTTTGGGGAAGGATTGTGGAGGCATTTGGAACTTTGGGCTGGGAAGATCATTGAATGCCTAAAGATTGTTGCTGTGGAGCTTGGAGCAGTTTTGCTGAAGGAGTTGTAGAAGATGGAGGCCTGGCTTGTGAAGTTTCTAGTTTCAAAGGGGAGCAGAGATCATCAGGACTGTGTAATCTGTGGGTTCTGGTCAGCTGGGGCTGAAGAATCAGCTGTAAGTAACAAGAGACCAGAACCTGAAGTGAAATCTTTGTTGTACTGGGACAATTGATGCTGGTTAGCTGGGGCTGAAAAATCAGCTGTAAGTAACAAGAGACCAGCATCACTGTGGTGAAATCCTCTGGGAAGAATTTCTTCAGGGTCAGCACACAGAAGCTGTGTTCCAGAAGGGGCCTGAGCCTCCATCTCGAGCCAGAAGCAGGACCTGGTAAAGTGTAAGAGTCTCCTATATGGTTCCGGTGTTGAAATTTGAGGGGGTCACAGAGAGCAGCCAAGGCTTGGCACTGTGAGAGGTCAGGAAAGACCACTGGTGGAAGTGCACCTCGATTGCATGAAGACCCCAGGATTGCAGGGGTCATGGAGAGAAGCTGAGGCTTTGCACCAGGAGAGGTCAGAAGAGACCATTGGTGAAGTTGCTGCCTCAGTTTCAGTGGTGACCCCAGCTTTTTGGAGATGCCGGGATCATGGGATGACCACCAAGAGCAGCGGCAGGTGTGGAATGGAGTTGGCCTGGGCCTGCAAGATGAGCTGTGTGTGCCTGGACAGCAGAGTTGGAGAGGAGGAGCTGCTGAAACCCTTTGGAGCCCAGAAGATTGTGAGTGAGTCCCAGGTGTCCAGCCTTGAGCTACTTTGCTGGACTTGGGTTTGTTTGAGAGTGCCTGATTCTTCCCTTTGAAATAAGGCAGTACTTGTTTTGGATTTTACAGCAGCCCACAGTTAAGAGACTTTTAACGGACTGTGAACTTTTTAAGTGTTTGGACATTCTAAGGACTGTGGGGCTTTTAAGGTTGTACTGTCTTAGGTTGTGATTAATGTTAACATCATACTTTGGGGATAAGAACTGGAAAGGTGGTGGTCAATAGTGATGTGTTTTGTTTGTCAAGTTGACAAGGGGTCAATTGTACTGGATACCTTTAGTGTCAACTTGACACACCTGGGTTGAGGAAGCCTCAATTGGGGAATTGGCTCCATTGGATAGACCTGTGGCCATGTCTGTGGAGGATTGTCTTGGTTGTCAGGCAATGCGGGAGGGCCCAGCCCACAATAAGTAGTGCCACCCTGGGCAGGTTGTTGTGTACTGGATAAGAAGGCAGGCTGGGCATGAGCCAGGGGAGCAAGCCAGTGAACAGCATTCCTCCATGGCTTGTGCTTCAGATCCTGCCTCCAGGTTCCTGCTCTGAGTTCCTGCCTTGGGCTCCTTAAGTGATGAACTGTGACCCAGGAGATGTAAGCTGAATAAACCCTTTCCTCCCCAAGTTGATGTTGGTCAGAGTGTTTTATCACAGCAATGGAAGACAAACTAGAGCACCATACAAATACAAGAAGCACATAGAACTCCAAACAGACAAGATTACAAAAGAAACTCTCCACACCACATCATAGTTAAAATGCTAGACACCCCGAAAAAAGACAAAATCCTTAAAGCCACAAGAGAAAAACAACAAGTGACCTATAAGGGGAAACCTATCAGAATTACAACTGACTTCTCAGTGCAAACTATGAAAGCAAGAAGAACATGGAGCAAAGCATTCCCAGTATTAAAGGACAATAGATACCAACCCAGGTTACTATACCCAGCAAAAATGTCAGTTATGGTTGAAGGAGAGAGAAAAAACTTCCATAACATAAACAAGATGAAAGAATACATGTCCGGAAAACCAACCCTTCAGAGAATACTTGAAGCAATTCAAAGGACAGAAGAAAGGAGCCACCATCCCCAGGCACCTAGAAAGAGAAATCAATAAAAGCATAACTGCAGAAGGAAAAACATAAACCAAAACTTCAAATGGATAATAAGGCAAAAGGAAGCAACACAAACCTACCAGTCATAAACTTAAATATTAATGGACTAAATTCCCCAATCAAAAGACATAGACTGGGAGATTGGATTAGGAAACAGAACCCATTGATATGCTGTCTACAGGAAACACATCTTACCTTCAAGGACAGGCACCACCTTAAAGTGAAAGGATGGAAAAAAATATTCCAAGCAAATGGTACCAAAAAGAAAGCAGGTGTTGCTATTTTAATATCAGACAAAATAGACTTCAAAGTAAAAGAAATCAGAAGAGACAAAGAAGGCCATTACATTTTTATCAAAGGAACAATTCACCAAGAAGATTTCACAATTATGAATATATATGCCCCAAATTCTGGTGCACCAAACTTTATAAAGACAATTCTCCAGGACCACAAGTCACAGACTAACCCCAGCACACTCATAGTGGGAGATTTCAATACCCCACTGAGTCCTTTGGATAGGTCAACAGGACAAAAAATAAACAGAGAGACATCTGAACTGAACGATATGATACACCAAATGGACCTCATAGACCTCTACCGAACATTCCATCCTAATACCAGAGAATACACTTTCTACTCAGCACCCCACGGAACATTCTCCAAAATTGACCACATCCTGGGACACAGAAGAAACCTCTACAAATACAAAAAGATTGAAATAATTTCATGCATCCTGTCAGACCACAGTGCAATGAAGCTCAACATCAACACCAGGACAAGCCCTCCTGCCTACAAGAACACATGGAGACTAAACAACACACTCTTGAATAATGAATGGGTCAAGGAAGAGATAAAGAAAGAAATAAAAACATTCCTGGAACTGAATGACAATGACAATACAACACAACAAAACTTATGGGATACCTTAAAAGCAGTCCTAAGAGGGAAGTTTATAGCCCTGGGTGCCTACATTAGAAAAACAGAAAGAGCACAAGTGAATGATCTAACACTACAGCTAAAAGCACTTGAGAGGCAACAACAGATGAACCCTAAACGCAACAGACAGGAAGAAATAACAAAAATCAGAGCAGAAATCAATGAAATAGAAACAAAGAAAACAATACAAAAAATCAATGAAGCCAAAAGTTGGTTCTTTGAAAGAATAAACAAGATAGACAGACCTCTAGCCCAGTTAACAAAAAGAAAGAAGGAACAACTCCAAATCAATACAATCTGTGATGAAAAGGGAAATATCACAACGGACAAGGAAAAGATCAAGAAAATTATATGGGAATATTACAAGAACCTATATTCTACCAAGTTTGAAAATCTAGAAGAAATGGATGAATATCTGAAATCTTGGGAATCACCAAAGCTTGGCCAAGAGGAGACCAGCAGCTTAAACAGACCCATAACATATGAAGAAATAGAGGATGTAGTAAGAAGCCTCCCAACTAAAAAAAGCCCAGGCCCAGACGGTTTCACAGCAGAATTCTATAAAACATTTCAAAAAGACCTACAACCATTATTTCTGAAACTGTTTAGAAGTATACAATCAGAGGGAATTCTCCCAAATTCCTTCTATGAAGCCAACATCACTCTATTACCAAAACCAGGCAAAGATCCAACTAAAAAGGAGAATTATAGACCCATCTCCCTCATGAACACAGATGCCAAAATTCTAAACAGAATACTGGCAAATCGCATACAGACCCACATCAAGAAGATCATCCATCATGACCAAGTTGGATTCATACCAGAGATGCAGGGATGGTTCAACATACGAAAATCAATAAACATCATCAAACACATAAACGGAATCAAAGACAAAAACCACACCATCATCTCAATTGATGCTGAAAAAGCCTTTGACAAAATCCAGCATCCCTTCATGCTTAAAGTCCTAGAAGGAATTGGATTGGAGGGATCATTCCTCAATGTAATCAAAGCCATATACAGGAAACCCACAGCCAATATCATCCTAAATGGGGAAATGACGGAAACATTCCCTTTAAAGGTAGGAACTCGGCAAGGCTGCCCCCTATCACCACTCCTCTTCAATATAGTGCTTGAAACACTTGCTAGAGCAATAAGGCAAGAAAAGGATATTAAAGGAGTACTAATTGGAAAAGAGGAAGTCAAACTATCCCTATTTGCTGATGATATGATTGTTTACTTAAGAGATGCAAAAAACTCCACCAGAAAACTCCTAGAAACGATTAACAGCTTCAGCAAAGTGGCAGGATACAAAATTAACCTTAGAAAATCAATGGCCTTTCTTTACACCAAGAACAAGCAACTGGAGAAAGAATTCAAAGAGACCTTCCCACTCACAATAGCCTCAAAAACAATAAGATACCTAGGAACAAACCTAACCAAAGACACCAAAGACCTCTACAACAAAAATTTTAAACCCTTAAAGAAAGAAATTGAAGAAGACCTCAGAAGATGGAAAAACCTCCCATGCTCATGGATTGGGAAAATTAACATTGTAAAAATGTCCATTTTACCAAAACTCTTGTATAGATTTAATGCAATCCCAATCAAAATCCCCAAGAGTTTCTTCACAGGCTTGGAAACAAAAGTTCTTAAATTCATTTGGAGAAACAAAAGACCCCGAATAGCCAAATCAATCCTGAGTGAAAAGAGCTACACAGGAGGGATCTCTATACCAGATTTTAAACTATACTACAGGGCTATAGTCATAAAAACAGCCTGGTACTGGCACAAAAACAGACCTGTTGACCAATGGAACAAAACCGAAGATCCAAATCTGAGCACATACAATTTCAGCCATCTCATATTTGACAAGGGGGCCAAGAAACCACAATGGAGAAAAGACAGCATCTTCAGCAAGTGGTGTTGGCAAAACTGGATCACCACTTGTAGAAGAATGAAATTAAACCCCTACCTCTCACCCTGTACAAAAGTCAACTCCAGATGGATTAAAGACCTCAACGTGAAACCCCAAACTCTGAAGGTGATAGAAGAAAAAGTTGGCAGCAGACTACAAGACATAGGCGTAGGAAAAGACTTCCTAAATCAGACAGCAGCTGCACAAGAATTAAGGTCGACAATTGACAAATGGGACCTCATTAAACTCAAAAGCTTCTGTACATCAAAAGAAACAATCAAGGAAGTGAAGAGAAATCCCACAGAGTGGGAGGAAACCTTCACTGCAGATACATCTGACAAAGCATTGATTTCCAGAATATATAAACTACTCAAAAAACAAAGAAAAAAGAAAACAAATGACCCACTCAATAGATGGAGCAAAGAACTGAACAGAGACTTCACAAGTGAGGAATTAGAGATGTCTGAGAAACACCTCAAGAACTGTTCAACATCACTAATCATTAAGGAAATGCAAATGAAAACCACTTTAAGATATCATCTTACTCCAATAAGACTGGCTAGGATCAAGAAAACAAATGATACCAAGTGCTGGAGAGGTTGTGGGGAAAGGGGAACACTCATCCACTGCTGGTGGGAATGTAAACTCGTACAGCCACTATGGAAAGCAGTGTGGAGAACCCTTGGAAGACTTGGAATGAACTTGCCACCCGACCCAGCCATACCACTCCTGGGCATGTACCCTCAAGACTTACCCCACCGCAGAGATACATGCACGGCCATGTTTATTTCAGCTCTCTTCACAATAGCAAGGAGCTGGAACCAACCCAAATGCCCCTCAACTGACGAGTGGATAGAGAAAATGTGGTACATCTACACAATGGAGTTCTATGCAGCAGTAAAGAAAGATGACATCATGAGCTTTGCAGGAAAATGGCTGGAGCTAGAAGACATCATGCTGAGTGAAGTAACACAGTCCCAGAAAAACAAACAACGAATGGTATCCCTCATCTGCGGATGCTAGTGCCAATTACCTAGTTGTAAGTATTTCTTGTGCATGGCCCCTTGAGCTTTTGTCCAAGCAGTTGGGAGTGATGCATATTGGAAACAACAACAACAACAACAACAACAGAAAGGACTGCATCAAAGAACTGACTCAAACAGTGAACTGCTCAAAACAGTCAACTTCCACATGGAGAATATTGAGAAAGACTGAGAAAGCAACGAAAAGCATGTTTGGCAGAATACATGCGCTCTGGTGGGGTGGGGGCATAGGGTTGGGAACATGGGTCTAGATCGGATAATCTTGTACAAAATATATATTTAAAAAATAAAAATAAAATCCTATAAGCCCCCCCCCACCCATTATCTCTAGCCTGAGTAGAGTTGCTAGTCTCCCCTAAACTAAAGGTTGGAAAGTCTATTCCTTGATTTGCCTTTGGAACCAAGGGCAGCAGAGGTGGGACACCATGTGTGTGGGTACCTCCTAGGAGGAATCTCTGAGACAGCATGCTTATGTGGGCCCAAGTGCATGGACGTTGTGGAGACCAGAAACAACGTTGCTTGCCATTCCTCAGTTGCTGTCTGTCCTAGTTTGCTTTCTGCTGCTGTGATGAAACACTGCCAAAAGCCACTTGGAGGAGGAAAGGGTTGATTTCATCTTACATCTTATGGTCCATCACAGAGAAAAGCTGAGCAGGAACTCAGGGCAGGAAGCTGGAGGCACACGCTGAAGCACAGACCATAGTGGAACACTGCCTCCTGGCTTTCTCCTCTGGCCTGTGCTCAGCCTGCTTTCCTATACAACCCGGAACCATCTGTCCAGAGTGGCACCACCCACAGTGGGCTGGACCCTCCCACATCACTCAACAATCAAGAAAATGCCTCAAAGACGTCCACAAGCCAGTCCGATAGAGGAAATTCCCCAGTTGAGTTCCCTCTTCCCTGGTGTGTCAGGTTGACAACAAAGGCAACCATGCACTGTCCTGTTTTAAGAGACAGGGTCTCTCATTGGCCTGGGGGCTTGCTGATTAGGTAAGGCTTGCTTGGTGCCCCAGGACCCACCTGTCTCCACATGCTGAGAATACAAGCAAATGCCACCACATTTGACTTTTTAAAAATGTCGGTTCTGGGGATCAAACTCAGGTCTTCATACTGGCATGTCAAACACTTTTCCAACTGGGCTATCTCCTGATCCATGTTCATTCATTTTAATGTCACCTCTGTGGGATGCAGAAATGAAAGCCTACGCCTGCTCACAGTCTGGTCCTCAGAGAAAACCTCACAGAAATGAAGCAGATCATAAAAACAAGAGCCCCTTAAAGTGCTGAATTCTATTTTGGGTTGGACACAGGGCTGATCTAAAGTTTGTATTGGAACCTGACCCTTTCTTATCTTCATTTTCCTGTCTTGGAGACATAGAAGGCCTCGCTCTTACCTTGTATGCCTAGTATATCAGTCAGTTTGATGTTCCTGTAACAAAACACTCAAAGCTGAATACTTTGTAAAGAAGAGAGGTTATTCAGTTTTGGAGGCTGAAAGTCCAAGACTGTACTGCTCTTCAAGTCTGGCTTCTGGTGAGGTCCCATAGGCTGCATCACATCATGCATCATCATGGAACATGAACAAGGGAGGTAGCAGATGACAATACAAAAGCCGGAAAGTTCCAGAGCCAGACTTGTTCTTTTTGTTAAATTTCACATTTTATTTTATGTGTGCGATTTATTTCTATTTGCATGCATGTCACTGTGTCTGTGCCTGCAATGCCTACAGAAGCCAGAAAAGAATGTTGAATACCCTAGAACTGCAGTTATGGATGGTTGTTAGCCACCATGTGGGTATTGGGAACTGGACCCAGCTCCTCTGCAAGACAGTCAGTGCTCTTAACCACTGAGCCATCTCCCCAACTAACAGGAATCCTCAGAGACCTATGTTAATTCCTTCTGAGGCCAGTACCACAATGACCTACCTGTCAAAGCTCCTTCCCCTTCAATGCATTCACCTCAAGAACCTGTCAACACACAGCTCTTTGTCCAAACTATTCCAGTGAGTCTAAATAACTCAGAATGACTGGAGCATGCTGGTTAATTTTGCCATCACTGTGACAGTATACCTGACAAAAACAAACCCAGAGGAGCGTGGACTGTGGCTCACACTGGCCTGTGAGTGGCTCCACTGTCCACCTCAGTGGAGCAGACAGCAGCAGACAGGAAACAGGCCTGACCCTAAACCTCCAACAATTGCCCACCTCCTGAAGATCCCACAACCCCCTGAAGCCACTTCATCAGCTGGGGACCCATGTTCCATCACATGAGCCTGAACAGTCCACACCCAAACCATAACACAATGACCCAACGGATAAGGTGTTAAAAACAGCTTGACCAGTCAAAAACTGGTGCAAACAGTTGAGGCTGGGGAAGAGGTTCTAAGTGGTTCACTCGCTGCTGTGTCAAAATGCAGGTCCTCTTGGGCACATGTCTGGCTCTGCAACTTATACCATAAGCAGGAAGTTCATCCTCTGTTCAAACACTAAATGGATATCAGCAGCACTTTATTGGATTAGTGCAAGGTAATTTAGACTCATTTTTGGAATGGGTTCATTTCCAAACACCTGCTTGTGACTCTGCTTTCTGGACAGAGAGGATGCCTCCTGTGTCCATGCCAAGTAGCCAGATGCTGCACCCAGTGAGAGAGACACTGGGAGAAATGCAACCTTGTCCCTGGTATGGAGCCTGGGCTGGTCTTGACGGTCCCCAGAGGAGAGCTTCCCACTAGTCAGGGGCTATCTAGGGGAGTAGTTAATTAACTTATTTGGTCCTAGGATATTTCTTTTTTGGTCTTTTTCAAGACAGGATCTCCCTGTAGCCCCAGCTGTCCTGGAACTCACTCTGTAGACCAGGCTGGCTTTGAACTCACAAAGATCCGCCTGCCTCTGCCTCCCAAGTGCTAGGATTAAAGGCGTGAGCCACCACACCCAGCGGTCCTAGGATCTTTTTACCCCTGTATTAGCTACTTTTCTTATTTCTGTGACAAGAAGCCACTTAAAGGAAGAAAAGTTTATATCAGTTCCTACTCCAGGGATACAATCTGTCACGGTGGCAGTAGCACTGGTCACATGTTGCATGCAGGCAGAAAGCAGAGACAGGTGAATGCTGCCGCTCTGCATGCCCTCTCCCGGCCTCATATTCATCCAGAACCACAGTCCAAGGAATGGTGCTGTCCCCAGTCAGAGTAGGTCTTCCCTCCTCAAATATCTCTGGAAACGCCCTCACAGACACACCAGAGGTGTCTCCTGGGTGACTCCACATCCAGCCAAGCTGATCATGAACGCTAACTCTCACAGCTGTCACTGATAGCAAGCTCACCTGATGGGAAGCCAGCTGCTCAGAGGGAGGTGCCAGGAGCCCCAAAGTGACCCCAGGGACCCCAAGTTGAAACACACTTAAATGGCTGCTCTTGCCCTTCAAATCACTCACATCGCATTAGAAGCCTGCAAGCCAAACTTTCAAAAACCAACTTTCTATAGTCACATTGGCATTTTATAATTTGTGAGATTTTAACCACTCAGAGAGAGAAACAGGACTAATGTTTAAGTATTATCCCTCAACTTTAGCAAAACTTAACATTCTGCTTTATTGCTTTGGTAGTTTAAAAAATGTGTGTGTGTGTCTGTATGTGTCTACGTGATATGTATGTGGTATGTGTGTGGTGTGTGGTGTGTATGTGCATGTAGTGTGTGTATGTGTGTATATACATGAGTGTATATACATGTGTGTATGTATATGTGTGTGGTGTTTGTGTGTGTGGTGTGTGCATGAGTCCATACAAGTGCCTACACCTATGCACAAGCACAGAGGTCAGGGGAGGAAGCCGGGCGTCCTGATCTGTCCCTCTAGCTGAGCTGGAAGCCAGAGAATCCTGGGATCCTCCTGCTCCTCTACCAACACTATGGTCACAGCCTGGCAGGCAAGCACACCTAGCTTTTCCTGTGGGTTCTAGGGATCTGGACTGGGGTGGAGCTTGTGCAGGTCACTCACTGAGCCATCTCCTCAGCCACTGCTTTGGCTAAAAGGAATTAAAAAATTACAAAGACTGTGATCCATACATATGTGTATTGTTATATACTATTTTAATATAGATGCCTTTCCCAGTGTTGTTACCTCGCTGTCTCCCTACTCCCCTGGAAGTAACTCGTAGGAGTTCGTATTGATCAGCCTCATGTGCCAGAGACCAAAGCAGAATCTAGTCTTCTAACTCAACTTTTTTTTTTTAGTCTCACTACAAATCCCAGGCCGGCTTTAATTTATGACAATCCCCCTGCCTCAGCCTCCTGAGTACTGGGATTACAGGCATAAGCTATGGTACCCAACTTCAACGTTATTATTTTGATTTTTTTTGTCTTTTTCAAGACAGAGTCTCCCTGTAGCCCCAGCTGTCCTGGAACTCGCTCTGTAGACCAGGCTGGCCTTGAACTCACAAATATCCACCTGCCTCTCCCTCCCGAGTGCTAGGATTAAAGGCGTGCGCCACCACGCCTGGCTCAACATTATATTTTGAAGATCTCTGCTGATGCATTTGTCTCTGGCTCATTCCATGCTCATTCTCTTTTCTTTATGTGTGATTTTCCTTTTGATAAATGGTCACTGCAGCCATTTATTAACACAAAAAACTTTGCAAAGAGCAATCTTAAACATATATCCTACTCTGAAAACCTAACCAGGGCAAACTGTTTTAAACTTGCCTGATTTCAGGCACTATCAGAAAAGAACTAGACACACACACACACACACACACACACCACAAGTTCACACACAATGCATATACACAAAGACACACACATCACATATGCACATATACAGAGCACACTCATAAACCACAGATACATCCATACACAAAAATGAAACGTTTCATGAAGTATTACTCTTACAGCAGTGTCAGGAATACTCGTGATTTCTCTAATAAATTTCTTTCATTCCTGGTTTGCTCAGAGTTCTTAATCATGAAAAGGTGTTGATTTTGTCAAAATCCTTTTTCTGAATATTTAAGATGATCACAGGGTATTCAAGAAATTCTTCCAATAGGACAGCAAAATGACTCAGTGGGTAAGGACCCTTGCCACCGAGCACGGTAACCCAAGTTGTAGCCTGGGCTACGTAGCAAGACTCTATCTTTAAAGAACATTTAATTACACGTTACAAAGCACGCAGGCACTCCCTCTCTCCACCACTCCCAAGTCTTTTGCTTTCTTAGCTTTCCAGGAAGTTACAGATCCTGTGAACTAGGAATGCTTTCTCCAAGGCTCTCCTCTGCACCTAGGAACGTGGGATATTTTAAGAGTGCTCACGTGCTCCTCCAGCACTTTCCCAGGAGTATACATACCAGCCACAAGTGCACATCAGCAGGTGACAACCCCACACTGTAACTCTATTTTCTTTGCTGCACAGTGTGTCTAGAAGTTGACCTCTACAGTTACCCATGCCTTCAGCCCCTCCTTCCTGATCATATTATGTCTTATGAATACACAGTTATTGAGCAGTGAGGTTATTGCCCATTTGTTTTATTTTATTTTGTGTTGATGTTATTGTTGTTTCTTGAGATGGGGTCTTGCTCTGTAGCCCAGGCTGGCCTAGAACTCTCCAGCTTCCTACCTCAGCCTCTCGAGTTTAGAGATTACAGACTTATGTCACCATACCATGCTCAACCATTGGTTCTTAATGTATACACACATTTGTTATTTTATTTTTTTATTTATTTATTTTCTTTTGAGACAGGGTCTCCCTATAGCCCCAGCTGGCCTGGAACTCACTCTGTAGACCAGGTTGGCCTTGAACTCACAGAGATCCACCTGCCTCTGCCTCTCGAGTGCTAGGATTAAAGGCGTGTGCCACCATGCCTGGCTTAAAGACGGTTTTTAGCTGCCATATGGGTGCTGGGACTTGAACCCAGGTCCTCTACAAGAGCAGTCAGCGCTCTTAACCACTGAGCCATCTCTCCAGCCCCACACATTTGTTATTTTAACAGATACTCCAAGCCAATCTCCAAAGTGGCCACACCAGTCCTTGAGTTCACATTCTTTGCTAGCTTTCTCTGACCTTGGCTGAGTCAGGTGTGTTCTCACAGAAGGCTCTCTCCATCTGCAGGAGAGGGAGTTGGGTGGCCCTCGAGTACCTGAAGTGGCGTAATGACGGGTTGCGCAGTCTAGAGTGGGCTGAAATGACTGTTCTCATAAGACAGGGAGGAGGAGGGCATGGTGACAGGCAAACCGAAGGCAGGCAATTTAGATGCACTCGGTGTGAGTCTCACCCCTCCATTAGCAGAATGGCTACGTGTCTGCAGTCCTCACCCAGTGGCCCCTCTGCAAGGCTTGGACACAGTTTTCTGGCAGAACTCACCTACAACGGTCACTAGGGCTTGACAGAGGTCTGGGCCATTTTCATTTTCCGAGTCTCAGAGCAAATTAAGAAAATGAAATGGCCAGAAAGGTTAACAAAACTGCTTCTATAATCCATCCACTGGACAAACAAATACTCTCAAAACAAACCACACTGGTCACAGATAATGACAGGATTCATAGACAATATTAATTCATAATATACTGCAGATGGTGTGTCCCGGAATGGAACACACATGTATGACTGTATGAAAAATAGCTTTCTTTTTCCAGTCTGCCTGCCATGGTGATGCAGGGACTGAATGTATAAGTACCTTGAAAAGGCTAAATTTGGGCAACTTTCTAAATGCGAAGCAAGACTTGGGCCGCTTCCTTCTCTGACCTACCCAGGATGAGTGGTCTCTCCTTCTGCCCTCTGGAACCCCAAGCCTGTGTTCATCACCCCCACCTAGAGCATGGTGGGGGTTGTTACTGTCTCTCAACTGTGACAGTTCCAATCTGAAACGTCCTTGAATCCTCAGCCTGTGGCACTATTTTGAGAGGCTTAGGAGGTGAGATCTGGCTAAAGTAAGTAGGTTACGTTACTGGGGGGGGGGTAAGGTTAGACATCCCCAGATTTTTGCCTCATTCCACTTTCTGGCAGGCTGTCGCAGGAGGGGTCTCTGCCATACAGTTTCTTTTGGTGTTTTTTTTTTTTTTTTTATTTTTTTTTTTATTTCTGTTTTTATGTGTATGAATGTATTGTTTGCAAGACAGTGTCTCCCTGTAGCCCCAGCTGACCTGAAACTCCCTCTGTAGACCAGGCTGGCCTTGAACTCACAAAGATCCGCCTGCCTCTGCCTCCCGGGTGCTAGGATTAAAGGCCACGCCCGGCATTGCCATACACTTTCATGCCCATTAACTCTGCCATGCTTTTTCTGTGGTGAGGGACTGAAACCCTCTGAAACTGGGAGCCCAAATAAGCCTCTCCTTCCTCCGTGGTTTCTGTCAGGTGGAACAAACTAATGCATCAAGGAATACCATTTGCCTTGTTTGAGTCGACTAACAGAGGAAAAAAAAATGTTATCTCAGCTCTGGAGTTGTCAAGAAGGGTTAAGTGACAAGGATGAGGTGTGGTCCAGATGTGCTAGGCCATGACAGAGGGGCTGAAAGGCATGGCTGCTGGGACAAGGAGGAGGTGGGCTCTCAGCCACCGCAGTGAAGGGTAGCCCTTAGGTGAAGGCCCAGATGGCCTTAGGACAGACTTCAGAGATGGATCCTGGGCAAAAATGAGGATTCTGGGTCAAAATAAAGACGCATACTGCAATTGGAAGCAGTAGGTTCGAGGACAGGGACAGATGGGCTGTGGGCTGGCCATCCCACTCCATGCTCCCAGAGCCCTCCATGCATTGTTCCCTGGGAGCCCACACTGAAAAGACGCTCCCAGCTCGGCGGGAGCTCAGCCATCCAGCTCGGGGCGGCCCCCACCCCATCTCACAGCATCCGGGCTGCTCTGAACTTTCCCTCCCTCCCGCCGCTCTGTGACGCCAGGCAGAACCGGTCTGCTGCTGGCTAGACTGGGCCTTCCCGCAGGCAGGCGCCAAGTCTGCAACAGCTCAGGCGGACAGAGCTCAGGCCCGGCACGGCACGGGGCCGCCGTATCGCCCTTTGCAAGGACCGGATGGGTCTTCCGGGAGCCCGCGCACTCTGCTCCATCTGCCATTTCATTCCACGTGCCCCGGGAGCCTCAGAAGTGTGTGCAGAATCCATCACAGGCAAGAGGGGAAGGGGAGGGGAGGGTGCGGGAGGGACGGAGAAGAGATACAGGAGGAAGGTCGGCGAGAAGATGCGGAGGGACCTAGGGAAAATGGGGGAAGGAGGGCCGAGAGAAGGAGGTGCTGGAGGGAGGATCGGGAGGAGACGCAGGGCGCCCGAACCCACGCAGCCCCGGGACCTGATGGGCGCACCTGGGCGCGGACTCGACCCCCGGGAGTCCCCACGGGCACGCGCGGTAGGGCCACGCGCCGGGGGGGGGGCGGGGGTCCTGCCCCGCCGCCCCCTCCCCGCCTGCAGGCGCGCACGGCATTCTGGGAGTTGTGGTCCTCCCGGCCCCGTGGAGCGCAGCGCGGCGTCGGCACCAGCGAGGACAGGGTTCGGGCTGGGCGCTCCGGCGTGGGCCGGGCGGTGGCTCCGGGCGCGGGCAAGGGGGCGTCCCCACTCCCTCTGCGGTGGCGTCTCCCAGATCCCTGCAGCCGCCCGCGCACAGGTAAGAGGCGTCGCCAGGGCTGCGGGGTTTGGGGGAGGATGCTCGGAGGATGCTCCGGAGGATGCTTGGGAGGATGCTCTGGACGCCCACGCCTGCGTCCGGGGCCGGCCCATGGGCCCGCGGTCGCTGAGCCCTGGCAGTGTGTGGAGCGCTGCCTGAGCTGGATCTTGGGCTACAGTGGCCTCCTCCTCCTCCTCCTCCTCTTCCTCCTCCTCCTCCTCCTCCTCCTCTTCCTCCTCCTCCTCCTCATCCTCCTCTTCCTCTTCCTCTTCCTCTTCCTCCCCCTCCCTCTTTCCTCCCAGCCCTATCACAGTCCCCTCCCCCATTGCCTCTCCCCCCCTTTCCTCCTCAGCATCACCCGCTTTGACCCACCTCCTCTGTCCCGTGAGCTGTCCCCAGCCTCCTTCCCTCATCTTTGGTTGGCCGCCCACTTTTCCTGACAGCCGTCACCTTCTCACTGTCCTGACTTCTGGTACCCATCACCTAATCCATCTTTCTGCGGTCTCTCTGGCTTCTCAGGGCCTGTAGGGTGCTGAGGACACTAGTGGGAGACAGCAAACAGGGAACATGCCCAGGGGGTGGGCTTGTACTGGGACAGCTCTCTGGCACCCTAGTGGAGAGGGTAGAAAGAATCATAAGCCTTCCCCAACTCCCATCCCCCGTTTCCAGCCCCATCCCCGCTGAACTGCTCCTTGGGGAGCTGGTAGAGTAGCCTGGCTTCACCCCAGGGTGATGGAGGCTCTTTAGCACCAGGCAGCCTCCTGGGCTAGTCATGGAACTGGATTAACTGGGTCAGATGGTGACTTTCCCCAGGCATTCCTCCTGTCAGAAGTTACCTTTGATTGGACTTGAATTTAGACCTTATTCCCTAGAGCCTGCTGACCTTTAAGATCTGAAGTTTCATATTACCAAAGTGCAAAGCTGCAAGATGTCCTATCCCTGATGGAGACAGAAAGGAAAGGAAAAGAACAGATGTTCGAATAGAGCCACAAGTTCCTGTGTTCCCTGACATGGTCCCTGTTGGGTGTACATCCATTCCCCCACCCCCAATTTGGGCAGCCTGAAGAGATTAACATCTGAAGCGGTGCTTAATGAGCCAATCACCCTACCTGCACCAGGGTTTCTTTCTTGTCACAGAGTAGCTGTAGTCTTGTAAGTCTTTCCCTAGATGTAGGGGCCACCAGCCTCTTGGGGCTATGTGAATGGCAGGTCCCAGCGTCCACTCCCAGTGCTGGCTTTGACCTTGTGAAGAGGTTAGGATCCTTCTTTGATTGCATTCATCCTCCAGCCTTGGGGAGGACTCCAGGTGGCTTTGTCCAGAATGTAGCTGCTTGGAGGAGGAGGGAAAACCCGGGTGCCAGCTGAACCTTTCCCTCTGTGTCTATCCGGTTTTGTGTGTCTGCATTTTGATTGACATCAACTTGAGCTTCACAGGCTGGGGACTGGTTATCATCACCTCACTCCGAAACATGTAGGAAGAAACAAACATGGCTCTGGAGAGGAAGTGTTAGAGTTTCCATTAGGGGTTTAACTCAGTGGTGGAGAAACAGTTCCTGAAAGAGGGTGAGAGTTTCACACGGAATTTCAGGAATCCTGGGGCTGTCTGGAAGGTGGTGTGCAAGGAGAGACCTTTCCTGGGGATTTTCTTTCCTTTTCCTAAAGAGGAAACAGCTGCAGGCTGATGACGTAACAGAGAGGAAGAGGGGGATGAATCCCTTACCATCCAGGGGAGCCTTCTGCATCTAAAAAATTGGAAACTTGGGAGAAGAAACTACAGCTTCTAACCTCCCCAGCCTTGTGATTTTCCTAGAAACATAAAAGTCCCCATGAATATTCAGTATCTGTGGGGTGTGTGTGTGTGTGTGTGTGTGTGTGTGTGTGTGTGTTTACTTTCTAAACCTTGTAGTCAAGTGATTCCTTATGCAGCAGACACTGAGATGACGCTACCTGATGCCTGGTTAACGAGTGCCCAAGGCTTCCCTTTCTCCCAGCAAGGCCAAGGGTGGAAATTGACCCAGGATAGGTGGTTCAAGAGCGTTCAGCATTTACCCTTTGGATGGATGGGACACCTTCCTCCCAAGGCAACCTCTGATTTGCTGGCTGACCATGGGATGGTGCTAGGCCCTAGTGTGCATCAAGGGTTCACTGACGATGTCTCTGCTCAATAAGATGAATGTGAACCCCATTTGATAGATGAAGAAAGTGAGGTTTAGAGATGGGCGGCGTCCCGGCGTTCACACTTGATTTATTCAGGGTGTCTCCAGGCTGGGCGTGTGGCCTCTCTACTAGGCTGCAGAAATTCCCAGGCCCAGTTGGTCCAGAAGGAAGGGGAAGGTGCAGCTTTGCTCCTGGTTCGGTCATCCTCCCATCCCCTGACATGGCAGAGGGGAGAGTACAGAGAGTGCTCCCAGTCATCCCCAGGTGGTGGGATGTGTAGACTTTCAGGAGAATACAGACTGGCTGTTTGCATCACCTTCCAAAGAGAGGTGAACAGAGCTTCAGAGAAGCTTCTGGACTTGGGAATGAGCTGGGCTTGGACCGTGCTTTTTGATGAGTTGGGTAATCTGGGTGCTGGGCTTCCCACACCCCAGCAGGATGGCTGGAGAGCAGTGTCTCTGCTGTCAGATGTGGGAAACTGAGTCAGGAACCTGGAGGGGTTTCCATGCCCATTCCACAACTCTTGTCACCCATGGGTAGGGGCCAATAGGTCATCTCTCTGAGTTGAGAGGAAGCAAGGGTCCTGGGTCCTTCTGCCACCAATGTCACCCCAGGGCAACCACTTCTTTTCCCAAAGTAGTGTTAGCCTGATGAAGTAAGAGAGGCAGTGTGCTAGATAAAAGAACAAAGCAGTGCAGTTAGAGGCTGTTTTTTATGATGTGGTAGAATCTACAAAGGCCCAACAGTGAGAGGAGAATAGGCCTGTGAACTAGTGTAGAAGAGTGGACGAATGCAGCCTTTGAAGCCACAAGGGACTGTGTGACTTGGGTAAGTTAGATGACCTCTCTGGGCCTCAGTTTTCTCAATCACACAATGGGGATAAATAGAGTGTCCTGTAGAAAATGTGGAGTAGATAGGATGGTTGGAATTACCAAGCCGTGCTTGATGCAACTGGAAGACAGCCAGCCTTTTGGAAAAATGCAGTGATGGTAGCATGGGGGAGGGATATGCAGTTGCACTGGGCCTCTGCCAACAAGAGCCCAGCATGATTACTAAGACTCCATGTTGCTCTTGAGGACTTTTCTAGATATAACTTTTACGCTGCTGTTTTCCGGTCTTCATTTCAGGTTTACACTTCCTGAAATGTCCTTTCACGGTCACTATCTCTGGCTAGTGGGACAGAAGCCGGCACGCTCCTCCTCACTGCTATGACTTTCACTCGGAGTGGTATGGTAGGCGGGGCTGGCCAGCCTTGTTCATCCATGGAACCCTTTGCAGGAACCAAGGGACAGTGTCAACCATGCGTCCACCTGCCCCAGCCGTTCCTTCCACCTCCTGCTGACCTGCACATCATGCCCCCAGAGGCCTGATCATCTGAGCTGGCTTCACGCCAGAGTACCAAGTCCCTCAAGATGTCGCTGGAGTGGCTGGTGGCCTGGAGCTGGTCTCTAGATGGGCTGAGGGACTGCATCGCCACCGGCATCCAGTCTGTGAGGGACTGCGACAGCACTGCTGTGGTCACCGTGGCCTGCCTGCTGGTCCTGTTCGTGTGGTACTGTTACCATGTGGGCCGAGAGCAGCCGAGGCCCTACGTGTCAGTCAACTCCCTCTTGCAGGGCGTGGATGCCAGTGGGCTGCAGAATGGGTCTGTGTACTGCCAGTCCCCCGAGTGTGTGCGTTGCACACATCAGGACGGTCTCAACCAGAAACTGTACCACAACCTGCAGGAGTACGCTAAGCGGTACTCGTGGTCCGGCATGGGTCGCATCCACAAGGGCATCCGGGAGCAGGGCCGGTACCTCAGCAGCCGGCCCTCCATCCAGAAGCCAGAGATCTTCTTCCTGCCCGACCTACCCACCACACCCTACTTCTCTCGAGATGCCCAGCGGCACGACGTGGAGCTGCTGGAGCGGAGCTTCCAGACCATCCTCTGCGAGTTCGAGACGCTGTACAAGGCGTTCTCGAACTGCAGCCTCCCACAGGGCTGGAAAGTGAACAGCACGCCCAGCGGGGAGTGGTTCACCTTTTATTTTGTCAACCAGGGCGTTTGCGTCCCCAGGAACTGCAGGAAGTGCCCACGGACGTACCGCTTGCTCGGCAGCCTTCGGACCTGTATTGGGAACAATGTTTTTGGGAATGCATGCATCTCCGTTCTGAGCCCTGGGACTGTGATCACGGAGCACTATGGACCCACCAACATCCGAATCCGGTGCCACCTAGGTACGTTGAGGGATGGGGTGCCTTGGCATGCACACTGGTAGTACTGCCCCTGTGGCTTGGAAGAAACGAGACATTGGGCAGCCTCAAGTAGCCTCAGTGTGTTTGCCTCTGGGTATTTTGATCAAATATTGATGGCAGTCTGCTGGATGGAGTGCCTCACACCTGTAACCCAAGCGCTCAGGAGGCTGAGGCAGGAGGGTGGAGGTATGAAGGCCAGCCTGTACTGTGTATACCAAGAGTTTACCTAAAAAAAAAAAAAAAAGTGTGTGTGCAGGTATATGTGTGTGCTTGTGCATGTGGAGGCTGGAGGTCAGCCTTGAGTCTTGTTCCTCAGGAGCCATCCACTTTGATTTTTGAGACAGAGTCTCTTACTAGGCCTGGTTTGTCCAGACTGGCTGACCACCAAATCTCAGACATCTACCTGGTTCTCCTTCCCAGCACTGGAATTACAAGGGTGTTCCAGGCTTTGTTCTGAGTATTCTGGGGATCAGACTTGAGTCCTCATGTTTGAGTCACAAGTACTTTATGAACGTAGCCATCTCCCCAGCCACCACCACCCCAATTTTTTCACAGTAGTGCTTAGACAATTGTAACGACAGAAATTAAGTCTCAAAAGCAACTCGTGATCAGTATGGACCTATTTTATTCTTCGAAATTTTCTTTCCTTCTCGTGTGATTCTAGGGATAAAACCCGGGTGCTCCAGCATGTTGTCGATTGCCGAGACACACCCTAGCCCTAAACCTAGCAGAGCTTCTGACAGAAGCTCTATCCAAAAGAACTTGGCACAGTGGTAAAACTGTTCTCTATAATTGTCTTGTATCACATGACTACTTAGAACTTGAAATCTGCCCGGTGCCACAGGCGAAATGAATTTTAATTTGAGTGAAATTTGAGTAGCCATCCATACCTGGCGGCCGCCCTGAGTGGTTGGCACAGCTCTCAAGCCAAGTGCCACTCTGAAGATGACATAGGACCCCAATGGTGCCCAGGAGGCTGTGAGAGACTCCTAAACTTCCTGAGTCATCATGAGGGAATGATGCTCAGCATTCTGGTCATTTATTCAAATTCTAGGAATCTTGTATACTGTGTGTGTAACTGTGGCTTTGCAAATGGGGTCTCAGACTAGGCTGCCTTGGTTTGTATCTAGCTGTGTTAGTTTGAGCAAATCACTTCTTTTCTCTGAGTCTCCATTTCCCTGTTAGGCCAAACCTTGAGGGGCTCTGATCAAATGACGGCGGCCATCTCGGGCTGGTCACTAAAGCCAGGTGTGGAGTGAGGCCCTGAGGGGCAGGCTTCCCAGCAGCTTGGTCAGTGCAGCTGCTGGCTCTGCAAGGCACCTTATTCCTGGAGATAGAAGGCTGGTTGCTGAGCTTTGGTCTTGCTGGTGAGCATTGCAGAGCAGAGTGTGCAAAGCTGTAAGAGGCAGTGCTGCTGGCTTCAGACGGCAGGGGAACCAGGGGTGTGGGGGTCTTGATAATGTGCAGGCAGTCTCTGTTCCCTGTCACCCCAGCATTACTGCTCCCCTGTTCTCTGAGTGGGGACTCTGGGTAAGGTGCAGTTTGGACTAAACATGTTAGTGCTGCAAAGCTGAAATGTGAAGATCAGTATTGTGGTGGAGGGTGTTTTGGCAATCAGACAGCACCGGGTGGAGGCTTGAGGCAGGAGTATGATCCGGGCAGCTCCAGGCTGGGAAGCGTCCGTATCTCCCTAGACTCCTGTGCCTCACCTGAGCAGCACACAGTGTGGACCTCCTCCCAGCGCTGGGGAGAGGTTTGAGGATTTGGTGCTCTAAGTGGCCACTTGGCACGGTGCCTGAGATATTGAGCCTCCCTAAGGGGTGGGCAGTAGCTACTGTGGTCAGTAGCCCTAAGGCACAGGCTCTGCTCTGGGTACCAGTCGGGGTAGATAGGTCCCGGAAGCCCGGGACTCAGTCCTCACTGCCTGGAAGCTGAGCCTCCTGTTCTCTCAAATGGAGGGGACAGCCCTGCTTCCAGGACTGTTTAGGGAGAAGTAGTAAGTGCATGCAGAATTCCTGGGAGGCAGACCCCATCAATACCCACCTGCTGGCTTTAGTCAATAAACCATGAGCAAGGTTCAGTCAGGGGAGCCTGGGCTGCAGACTGGGGTCAAGCAGGTGAGGCTGGCCCTGGGGCATCCAGCGAGGAGTGGAGACTAGAGCCCTCCCTTTGAGGCCTGTGGTAGTGTGAGAAGTTTCCTGGGAACATGGGCAGGGGCTGCTGCTGAGGTAGGACAGACCCAGCAAACCACAGACCCCAGGGCCAGGTGGAGGGGCTGAGGCTGTTGGCAGAAGAAGTGAAGCCATTCTCTTCAAAGAGTTTGCTTGGTGAGTGCTTTTGATTCTCACAGTACCAGGGATGAGTCCAGGGTCTTAGTCATGCTGGGCAAGGGCTCTACCACTGAGCCACGGCTCCAGCTAGTGTGTGTTCAAAGGCTTCAGAATGCAGAGAGGGAGGCAGTGGTGGTGGAGGATGTGGTTCAGGGCTGCTAGTACAGACAGCTAGGGTGGGCCTCCTGTGTCAGTGTCTGGTGTGGTGTGTGTGTATGTGTGTGTGTGTGTGTGTGTGTGTGCACACATGCAAACACACACGTGTTTGTATAACAGGCATACCTTGTAGTCGTGGTGGCCAGTTCCCTCTAGTCCAGCTAGTAACTTCTTTGGAAACAGCGGATCCTCTGTGTCCTGGACACAGCAAGGAACTTGTCTGGGAAGAGGTCCTGCTGTGGGTGGCTGAGCTCCCTGGCCAAGGTGAGTCTGCACTTGGGTTTTGCAGCCTTTGTTCTATATGCCATCAAAGCCACTGTGTACCCAGGACAGAGACACAGGTGAGTTAGGTTCCTGAATCTTGTCTGTTGACAAAGGAAGTCAGAAGCTGAGTCAGCCTGGCATGCACCTGGCTGTGCTGCCTTTGCCGGCCACAGTCAGGGGACCCCTGCAGGCCACCTGTGCTCTGGGGTGCCACTTCTTCCTCCTTTGCTTTCCGTCTGTGCTGTGACTGACACACTGTCCCTTGGACCACAGCCACCCTGTGTTCTCACTCTACCTGCTGCTTGCCACGTGTGCTGAGTTCTGCTGCAGAGGTGCTCACTCTACCTGAAATCTGTGTGCAGCCACAGGAGCACCCTGGCTGCCCATCACCTGCAGGATCTCAGGGCAGGTGTTTCCAAGGAGATGCTGCACAGAAGACTCTGTGCGTGGGAGAGTCTGGTAACATAAGTGTGGTTAGCGCCCCGTGATTTCGTGTGATGCTGGCCATTCTGGGCTGTCTGGCAGATGGAGCCAGTGGTCAGTGTGCTTGCCTTCTCCCTCCCCCTCCAGTAGATGGACAACTCTTTCTCTGCTCACCTCCTCCTTCTGGTAGGACAGAGCAGCAAGTTCTGAGGCAGAGGGACCTGGGACAGACAGGGCTGCGCAAGGCCATGTGAGGGTCCTGTCTGCATCCCAGCAGCCCTGCTGCTGTCCGAGGAAGTGTTAATCATTTGTACCATCTGAGCTGTGTGGGGGCCATGCCGGGCAGGTGTGGTGAGGCATCTGGGCTGCAGCAGAAGGCAGGGGTGGACTGAGCGGGTGCCAGGAAGCAGGAGCCAGGCTGTTTCTTTGCTGGCCCATGGCACAGGTCGACACATAGTTTAGTGGCTCAGATGGAGTCCTTTCTGAACCCCCTGGGGTGGACTGGCCCTCCCTGCAGAGAACTCTAGCCCTTCCAGCTTTCTCTGCCTGTGCTGGCTAGTGAGGCCGTGCCCAGGAACTGTGTGGCTGGCAGGCTGAGCACTCCACAGCCCTTACTTCTCCCACTGCTGGAAACAGAGGAAGCCATCTCTCCAGAGTCAGACAGTCTCAGGTGTGCAATGAAGTGTGCCGGTGAGTGTTGCAACAGGAGTTACACACCAGTCAAGCCAATGCCGCTAGTAACTGGTATAACTAGTACTTGTGTCCCCAGATGGGAATGCCCAGCAGAAAGAGGGCATTCACTGGGGTTCAGAGGATTCAGAGGGTTCAGCTGGGGCTGCTTGGTCCCACACACTTGGACAGAACATCATGGTGGTGGGAGTGTGTGGCATAGGACAGAAGCTTGTTTCCTGGCGGCCAGGAAGTAGACAGTGATCCCAAGTTTCCGTCTCCAGGCACCCACTTCCTCCAGCCAAGCTTTGCCTCCCAGAGTTTCCAGAATGTCTCTCAGTAGCACCACCAGCTCTGGACCAAGTATTCGGACATTTCAGAGTCAAACCATCACAGGCCTGACTCAGTCTCTGCCAGGACTATAGTAGCTTTCAGTAAAGTTACAGTAAGCTGTAACCACTCAGTGACTGCCAGCAACGTGGGTAAAGTGTCTGTGGAGTGTTTATTCAGCATACATTGCTCATGGGAAGTCTTCAGGCATTGATAACAAGGTTCAAGGACTCAGAGCAGCATTGGAAGGTGGAGAGGCTCATGTTCCCTCTTTACAGATAAGGAGGGTGGGTAGAGAGAGGTTCAGCAACTTGCCTGAAGGCACACAGCATATAAGAGTGTTTGTCATCTGCTCCACGTCCCATGTGTGGTGTCTTCCTGTAGCTCAAGAAGTACATTAAGCTAGAGAGACGGCTCACCAGTTAAGAGCACTTGTAGAGGGCTGCTCTTGTAGAGTACTTGAGTTCGGTTCCCAGCACCCACATGATGGCTAACAACCATCTGTAACTCCAGTTTCAGGGGATCTGAGGGTACCCCTATACATAAAAATAATGAATAAATATTTTTGAAGTGCATTAAAGTACTCTAGGGGAAGGGGGGAGAGATTGGTTGCCATAAAGATTATCATATCAGAGGGGGAATTCTGTCATACCGAGTCACTGAATACATGAGGCCACCCCCTGCCCCATTATAGGGCTTCTTCCCACGCACCCCTCCTGAGGCATCAGTCTGACCCAGCCCCTCTGGAAGTCCCTAGCAAAGGTGACAGAGCCTGTCTGCAGCCCCATGTGGTGGAAGTGGAACACACATGAAGGCCCATGCTCAGCCACTCCTGGGTTACATGCCAAAGCTTGTGTTTTGGCCAAGGCTCCTGTACAGGCTCCAGGCTGGTAAGGAAACTCAGATGGGGGGGTCCCTCCACTGTTCTAGTCTGGGACCAGACACAGCACCTGGTCCACAAGCCTCAAAAGAAGCAAGCTCCACTTGATGCCTTGAGTCCTCGGTTGCAAGGGACACAGCCCTGAAGATGGAAGCACAGTAAACAGAGTGGCTGGATGGAGGTGATTTGAACTCAGCCCCCTGTGTCTGCAGGGGTTCCAGGGCTGGGCACCCGAGTTCCCCAGGTCACGTGAACCTGGGGCTGTTGCCTTACAGAATGGAGTCTAGGAGCCAGAGCAGATGAAGACAGCAACAGATGAGCTGTGCACCTGAGGATTGCTGTGCACCTGAGGATCTGCCTCGCCTCCTCCTCTCCCCACCCCATCCCTGGATGGTCTGACCTACACGTCAGACCGTGAAGACAAAATGCCATGTGTTAGGTGGCTTTCAAAGAACAGAAAAAAGGGTTAGAGAGAGGGCTCCATGGTTAAGAGCACTGCTCTTGCAGAAAACCCGGGTTCAATTTCCAGCTCCCACATGCTCCAGTTCCATGGGATCTAACATATTCTTATGTCCTCTGTGGGCACTGCCTGACACACGTGTACTTACATACATGTAGGCATAACACTCATACATGTAAAGTAAAAATAAATTGATGGGCTTGGTGACACCTTTAATTACAGCACTCAGGAGGCAGAGGCAGACGGATCTCTGTGAGATTGAAGCCAGCCTGGTCTACATAGTGATTTCCAGGACAGCTGAGGCTACAGGGAGACCCTGTCTCAAAAAAGACCAAAAAAGAGAAAGAAAGAAAGAAAGAAAGAAAGAAAGAAAGAAAGAAAGAAAGAAAGAAAGAAAGAAAAAAAGAAAGAAAGAAAAAAAGAAAGAATAGAAAAAGCACAGTGGGTAGAGGTACTTGCCCCACGGTCTCATAACTGAAGTTTGACCCCCAGAACCCACAGGAAGAGAGATCTGACTCCCCATTTTGTCCTCTGATGTCCACACACTACATCACGACAGGTACACACCCACATACCCACAAAATAATAATAAATTAAGATGTGCTTGGAGGCTGAGGCTGGAGAATGGGAGTTCAAGGCCAGCCTGGGCAATGTAATGAGACCATATCTGGAAAGAAAGAAAAAAAAAAGCCAACCTTGTCATGTATTTCTCGTAGTTCTGAGACTGGGAGTCCAGAGTCAAGGTGCCTGCAGGTTGGTGTGTGGTGAGGCTCCCACTCCTCAGGTGGGAGCTGGGAGTAGTACCTGCCTCCTGCTGCGTCCTCATGGTGGAAGAGATCTGTAAGATTTTGAGTTTTTATTTTTTTAATTTATTTTTATTTGTGTGTGTGCGTGTGTGTGTGTGTGTGTGTGTGTGTGTGTGTGTGTTACTCTCAGGCTTTAGATTCCCTGGAGCTTGAGTGACAGGCAGTTGTGAACCGCCTGATGTGCATGCTGGGAACTGAACTCAGGTCCTCTGCAAGAGTGGTACATGGTCTTAACCACTGAGCCATCTCTCTAGCCCAGGGTCTGTTTTGTAAGCATACCTGTCCCATCCTTGTGCAGCTCCAAACTCATGATGGAATCACCTTCCAGAGGCCCTAACATCACCATCTGGAGGTGGGGGAGAAGGTCAGAGACACGCAGCTCATAGCCTGGCCTCCAGGAGAGTGAGGAAAGCCTGGAGTTTGGGAAGCCAAGAGCCGTCACCAGAAAGCCCAGCCCTGCCCTGTGCCAGCCTTTGAACCCTGCCCACCCTCATTCTGCTATGTTTTTCCCCAAGGTCTGAAGACTCCTAATGGCTGTGAGCTGGTGGTGGGGGGCGAACCCCAGTGCTGGGCAGAAGGTCGCTGCCTGCTCTTTGATGACTCCTTCCTGCACACTGCGTTCCATGAAGGTGGGCATTCTCTGTCCCGCTGTTTGCCAACATTGATTTTTTTTTTTTTTTTTTTTTTGGTCTTTTTGAGACAGGGCCTCCCTATAGCCCCAGCTGGCCTGTAACTCACTCTGTAGACCAGGCTGGCCTTGAACTCACAGAGATAGATCCGCCTGCCTCTGCCTCTCAAGTGCTAGGATTAAACTACACCTGGCTAACATTGCTTGCTTTTTTTTTAATTTTATTTATTTATTTTATGTGTATGAATGTACTATCTGCATGCAGGTCTGTGCACCTGTGTTGTGCAATGCCACGGAGGTCAGAAGAGGGTGTCGGATTCCCCTGGAACTGGAGTTCTCCTGGAATTGGAGTTACAGATGGTTCTCAGCCGCCATGTGGGTGCTGGGGATCGAACCCAGGTCCTCTGCAAGAGCGGTTGGTGCTCTTAACCACTAGGCCATCTCTCCAGCCCCCATTGCTTGCTTTTTAATTATTAGGAGTTTTTTTTTGTCTTTTCGAGACAGGGTCTCCCTGTAGCCCCAGCTGTCCTGGAACTCACTCTGTAGACCAGGCTGGCCTTGAACTCACAAAGATCTGCCTGCCTCTGCCTCTCAAGTGCTAGGATTAAAGGCGTGCGCCACCACGCCCGGCAATTATTAGGTTTTTTTAAAGAGAAGTTTTAGGGTTCCAGACAACACTGAGCAGGTAGTTTCAAGGATCGACAATCCCCTGAGCAGCTGGTATTACTGGCACCTTTGTTAGAGGTGACAAGCCAATTTCAGCCATCCTCTCTGACCTATAGGCCACATCGTTTGGGCTCACTCTCACTGTGGGACGTCTGTGTGGTGGGACAACCCCATCTTGACATGTTTCCACCGTGACAGTAAGATATGGCTGTCCCACTGCCCTGCCTGGTCATCTCTCAGCCTTCCTCTTTCCATTTGTCCACCTTGGTTATGGCCTCAGGAGGCCACAGGAGCATTCTCAACTAGGGAGAGGTCTTCAGAACCCAGTTGGCCCCAGAGCTCAGGCCACATGGAGCAGGCCAGGACCAACTGACCTTCTCTCTCTCACACCTCCCCAGGTTCTGCTGAGGATGGTCCAAGGGTGGTCTTCATGGTGGACCTCTGGCACCCCAATGTGGCAGCTGCTGAACGGCAGGCCCTGGATTTCATCTTTGCCCCAGGACGATGAGCATGTGGTCCATGCTGGAATCAAGCCAGCAACGGGTTGAGCAGAGCCCGTGTGGACTGTGGGACAGTCCGGTCCCTGCCCGTGCCCTGATCCTACATGCAGACACCGGCTTCAACTGGAAACATGTGTGGGGTCTGTCAGAGGGGCCCCTCTTTTCTTGGTTACTGTAAATGGGGATCTTCAACTTGTACTTCCTAGATTTTCTTTCCCTTGCGGTTATTTGCTGGGACTCATTTCTGGCCTAATTAGTGCATCCCCTTTGCTGTGACCAGAGATTCTGTGTCCCTGCCAGTCTGTGTCACATTGCTACCTGGTTTCTTTTCAGTGTTCTGAAATAGAGTAACCAAATGGTTTTTTGTCTGAATGTAATATCCTCAAACTTCTTGTGGTCATCTTCAAAGACAAAATGAAACAGACTGCAAGCCACCAACCCAGAGAACTCAGCCTCTGATGGTGGCGCTTGGAGTACCTTTCACCGTTGTAGGGCAGGGGACAGCCTGCAGCTCACGCAGGGTATCCAGCTGGCTTCCCCAGGGGCTGACCAGACACCATCAGGGTGATGGTACCGAGATCAGAGCCCAGGGAGTCTGTTAGCATCACAATTCCTCACCAGCCTCTTAGCACCCTGGTGGCAGAGAGATGTGCTTGGAGGGCAGGGGCTTTTAACCACAGCTTCCTGTAGAAGTGTGGGGCTCCCAGGTCAGCCACAGAGTGGGCATCCACTCAGCTCACTGCCCACAGAAGTCCTACTTGCCAAGACGGGCCTGACGGGCCCTGCAGCTGTGGTTTTGAGTCCACTAGAGTGGCTGGCAGGAGCCATGCTGGGCTGAGCGTCAGGCACCAGCCACATTCTAGAAAACTATTTCTTTTGCAAACTGGGAGTCCCGCATCTGACCAGAGTGTCCTTTGTGCTTTGTTTGGAGTCTGTCACCTAGGTGTTGTCATTTCTTTATTGTCTGTACGTAAATGTTCAGATGCTAGACTCAAACAGTGAAGTGTCAGTCCTGTGTCTATCCTCAGTGACCCAAGCCAATGTGTCAGGATGCAGAAAAGAGCTACAGACACCAGGATCCATGCTCACAGCGTTGTCTTTTTGGTCTCCAGTAGACACACAGCTTTCCTCCTAAGCAGAGGCCATGAGTCCAGATGATGTGTGAGGGTGTTGCCTTTCCACCATCCTTTGGAAGCAGTGACCCATGGAGCATGGGCAGTATCAGAAGCCAGACAGAGTAGACAGTTCATCTTATGTGCAGGTCTAGTGTTAGGTTGGAATGCAAACTAGCCGCTTCTAGAAGGAGTATTTCACCATTCACAGGTGGGGAGGGACCCATCGGGCCCCGAAGCCTCAGCCCTGAGGGTCTCAGTGAAGACCCCACACAGCTTGGCTGCCCCGCTCCCTACACCAAGGACGTGGCTAGCAAACAGAAGGTAAATAAAAAAAAAAAACAAAACCTTACTGATGAGTGATGTGGTCAAGTAGTCTGTGAGAGACAGCAGGGCCTGGACAGAAGCCCTGAGTGACAGGGGCTGGTGTGGGGAGGGTGGCTCTTGGTTTTTGAATCAAGCCATCTAGATGGATGGGATGCCAAAGCCCATGATGAATGGTGAGTGAGATAGCGGATGTCTCTTCAGAGAGGGCTGGGTGTGGCTCAGTGGCAGACTGCTTGTTGAGCATGTGTGGGACTCTTCATTCCCTCTCCAGCATCTCAAAAGAGTGGGAACAGAAACCAGGTGTGCTCCATGGTGTTAAAGCAACACGGATGTCGAGTGAATGAGGACCAGGGACTTTGTCTTCAGGAAAGCGGGATGCTTTCAGCAGCTGGAGTCACTCTCCCGCCACTTCTGGAAAGCCACTTCTCTCCCAGCCTCAGTTGACTCCTCTGTAGACAGAGCCTCACAGAACAGGGACTCGGCAGGCACAGGGGTTCCTCTGCAGAGCAAGGCTGCAGCTGACTGAGAGGCAGAGGAAGGTTCACTTCCCTTCTGAGAAGAAAGTGCAGTGAGCTGTGGCCAGATGTCCAGGGGCAACCCGACTGTATGGTGTTGGCCCAAGGCCAGCCAACAGCCAGGTTGGGCTGCTGCATACAGGAGTGATGCTGTCCAGGGCCACAGTGTTTCTTACCTGCCAACGTGTGCCAAATAGGCAGTTGCTATGTGATTCCTCTGTTGTAGCTGAGGCTGCTGAGAGGGGAGCCAGTTGGTGCTGCTGCAGAAGGAACCTCACATTCTACTGTGGGGATTCATCCACAGCTCCGCCCCTGCCCCACAGCCAAGACCACGCCAATCACTTGGCCTTGTTACTTGATCTGTACAAGGTCACCCTTGAGTCCTTCCTTAGACCCTAAACTTTCTCCTTTTCATCATCCCTCTAGGGCCATCCAGACAGTCTTTGGTGACAGGTGAGTCCACAGCCCCTAGCAGGAGGAGAGTGAGCCTGTTCCACTGGTCCCCTTAGGGCTCACCCACAACCCCCCTCCAGCATCTACCTACTCTGTGCTATGGTGGGACCCAGACCTGGGTAGGCTTTATAACTCATTTCTGTTGCAGTTCTGGTCTGCGGCTGGGGCTGAGGATCGCTGCTCTGAGTAACAAGGCTCATAAAATTCTAGAGACAGCCTGATGGAGAGAGGGTCTGAACTGTGTTTCTGTGTGATTCGGGGCAGGCCATCTCACCCTGGCCTCTAGGAGTCAGTTTCTAATTCTTGGCAACAGAATCCTGGACATTGGATCTTTTTGTCGTGGGGCTGGGATGGAACCCAGGGTCTTGCCCATGCTAGGCAAACACATCACCACTGAGCTACACTCCCAACCCTGAGCAAAACTGTAATAGTCCATACTTACTGAGCCCATGGGTTTTCAAACCTGGACCCCCGTCCTGAACTCCTGGCCACACACTATTGGGTCAGGGCTGGGCACCTAACCTGTTATTCTGCTGGGACTCCTGAGAAAGAGAGGCAGTTTTCTGGTAGAAAAACCCAGCTCAAACCACATGCAGCCAGGCTGGCCTGGCCTGTTTGGAGCATCTGCGTCCGGAAGTAGCTGTGCCCCAAGCCAGCTCCCACTATGCACAGTTTTGTTCCGTGATCCTCCGTGCTGAGTCTTGAGCCACGTTTGAGTTGTGATCTCTCCCCTTTGCCCCCAGAAGTCCCAGGCGACTTCGTCTCATTGGTGAGACAATTGCCACTTGATTCCTAGATTCTGAATAGGGCAATATGGCGTCAGTGTCTCAGTGGCTAGGGGGTCCTGTGCATGTGTGGTTATGTGTATATGTGTTAATGTGTTCAGTCAATAGGAGCAGCAAAGGCTGCTGTACTGAGGAGCTCACTGCCACCAGCAACTCTCCATGACATTTACCTCCCCAGCTGACTCCTGCTAACCAGATGTAAACATGGGGGACAGGACAGAATGAGGCCATGTGTCAGAGCTGCTGACAGATGGTTATGGAAACACTGAAGCAGATTGCAGTGTTAGGTGACAGGAGTTGCACGCATGGAGCCAAGCCCTTCACCTCCTTCCTCCTTCCCAGGTGCATGTGTTGGGCCTGACTTCCGGTTCCCTCCCTCCAGCATTTACCCCTAACCCCACTTCCCACATGTGAGCCACCCCCAAGTTCATGGTGGGAGTGTTTAGATTTTGTTGGTTGGGGTTGGGTTTTTGCAGTGCTTGGGATGGACCCAGAGCCATGTGCATGCTAGGCGAGCACATCACTGTTATGTCCCCCAATGAATTCTAGGCAGGCACTTGGCCATTTAGCCACCCCAGCCCCTCACTGGGGGAATTTCAGCCAGGCATTCTATGCTGAGCTAACCCCAGCCCCTCAGTGGGGGATTTCAGGCAGATCTCCTGACCCACCCACCCCTAGCCCCTCACTGGGGAATTCTAGGCAGATCTTCTAGCCACCTCCCAGCCCCTCCCTGGGGATTCTATCCAGGCACTCCACCCAGAGTCACCCCTAACCCCTAAGCACTGTGTCCCCAAGGGGACACAGATCACATAATGTCCCCTTATAGGCACACTTCCCATTCATTGACCCAGTCAGTGCTTGCTCCAGGACTGTTATGCACACTTGACACAAGCCAGGCATGGTGGCACTTGCCTTTAATCCCAGCACTCAGGAGGCAGAGTTCAAGTCTAGCCTGATCTACAGAGCAAGCTCCAGGCCAGCTGGGACTAAAGGGAGAGCCTTGTCTCAAAAATAAAAAAAATTAAAAAAAGAGGAAACCAAGGCCAGAGCAAGCACTCTGTGGCTGGCTGCAGGGTGAGCTGCAGTCGGAGCAGGCACGCAAGCAGCACACAGCACGTCCTCCAGATCCACAGGCTCTGGGTCCACAGCTGTGACCAAACTCAGCCCATCGTGGCCAAGGCTGTGTAAACCCAACACCCAGGAGGCCAATTCAGGAAGATCACAAGTTCAAGTCCTGACTGGAAAATTTAGAAAAATCATAGATCGATATATACATTTTTTTTTAAAGTAAAAAGGGGGGACTGGAAAGAGTTCATTGACTACTATTCAACATTTGGTATAGCACTTGCTGTTCAAGCATGAGGACCTGAGTTTGATCCAACACCCAATAAAAAGCCAAGCACAGTGGCTCACACTTGTAACCCAGTGCTAGGGAGGCATAGACAGGAGGGGCTTTGGGGCCTGTTGGGCAGCCAAGCTGTCTAATCTTCGAGCCCCAGGTCCCAGGGAGAGACCATGTATCAAGAAACCAGGTGGACCACTGAATAGCCATATCTGAGGCTGACCTCTGACACACACCTACATACACCAAAGTGAGACGATAGGGGCATGTAACCAATACTGCCCACAAGGGGAGGGCAGGGATGCAGTGTTGGGCCATGAGGGCTCTTTGGCCGTTACTCTTTAACAATGACTTGCAGTTTCTCTCCACCGTCTTCTATCCTGAGTCACCTAGAGGGCAAGCTACACCACAGGGCCAGTAACTTTCATGGACTGTGTCTTCTGGGCATCCGTGGAGTCCTGGGACCTGGAATCGGGTCTCTACAGATCTCTGGGGACAACTGCAGCCCTCCTAAGGTACACACAAGACCCGGGCTGCTAGTGCTGAGGCCCCTCCCACAGCTCCTTTTGCCAAAGCTTCATGAGGTCAAGAGAACAGCAACTCACCTGTTTTGAGGTGCAGGGTAGGTTACAGGGCTGCAGTGGGAGCCTAGAGGCTACTTGCTGGCACCAGTTCTGCAGTGGGGGAGGGTTGATTACCTGCATTGGCCTCTGTGGGCTTTGCTTGCCATGCTGGGCCTATAGGAACATGGGGCAGGAAAGGGACCACCACTCAGCTTGGACCAGAATATATATGGCAACCCTGAACCCACCTCTGGGCTCCCGTCAAGGTCAAAGATGCTCAGGAGAAATACAGCTCAGATCAGGAAATTTAGATCCTGTGAGTTATATCGGTTTTTCCTGTGAAGCCCTAGAACCTCCTCTTTAAGCATCTTGAGTAAACGACAGCACTGGAAAGGAGACATTCCTTTCTGAAGTGACAAACTCAGCTTTGATCCTAGCTGGGCATCTCCTCACAAGGGGCCTATGGTCATCAGAAAGGACACACGAGGTGAAGGCGCACATACAAAGTGTGTGTGCCTGCATGCGCATTCCTCCACTGCGTGTCCCTCCATGCTGCAAGCCACAAGCTCTCCCTAGGGACAGCTTCAACTCCCCGACTCAGGAGTGGTGGCTCCGAGTCTCCCGAGATAGAAGGCGGAGTGTGCAGCCTGTCTCACCCAGGACCCACCTGAGCCCCACACTGCATGCTGGGAGTTCAGTCTGTACATGGGAGTGGCTGGGACAGACATAACTTGGGTTGAATACCTGGACATCTTCCTCAGGGGTCTGGAGCAGAAGGCTGTGGCACCCGGGGCTACCTGCTTCCCTCTCAGCCTCCCTGTCCACACACCCCTCTCTGGGTGGCTCAGCTCCCTGCACCTAGGGTGGCACTTGGGTTCCACTTGGACACTCTGTGACTCTCTATAGTGCCAGATCACACTGAATTGCACTTACAGGAATTTTACACCCAAGTCAGTCACAGGCCAGGGATGAGGACAGCACAGGGCACCAGGGGCATGCCAGCGCTGCTGACCTCAGGGCAGGGCCTGTTGGATGTGCTGGCAACTGACGGGGTGACACCACAGGGTCACTGCACACATCCAGACCTTTACCTGCCACCGTCTGTCAGGGACAGGCAAACAGACATTCCCCCAGGGGAAAGGCAGTTGTCAAATATTCCCCATGGGCCCAGGCCTTCCCCCGTGGAAACCAATGGTTAGATGAAGCTCCCCTGGGAACACGGGCCCCACAATTCACAGGGGGCAGGGAGCAGGGTGTGACCCCAACAGGGTGGGGGCAGGGAGCAGGGTGTGACCCCAACAGGGTCTGCTGCTTTCTCCTCACATGCTTTCTGCTGTCAGCAGTGTGGAATCTGTCCTCCTGGCCCACTGTGAGGGGCTCCCATAGACACGGGCTGTGACACTTCCTACCTTTACCACTGCCACTGCCACTAGAGAGCTTGGTACCCACCAGGTACAGTGGAGACTGCATGGACCCCACTGGGCCTCTCTTCTTGGAATATGCAGACACAAAGCTAGGTGGACTGGTAAGATGGCTGGGCAGCCCGAGTTCAAATGTCAGAACCCATATGGTGGAGGGGAGAACTGTATGTTTCATGTCCTGACTTTCCGGATTAACCCTGGGGGTGTGGTGCAGGAGGTTCTCCATATCTGAGGGAAGGGATTCGTAAGGCTCATTCTGGCAAAAGTGGAAAAAGGTTTAGAACACAAAAGACACAAGACTGTCCTGTAGTGTGGTGCTGGGGACACTGTTCCCAGATCCACACCAAGACGCTTGGCACTTCCGTGCAGCAAGATGGGGTGGGGTGCTCTCCAGACAGATCTTGGCCCCTCCTGCCCTGCCACCACTCCTCCCCAACCCAATACAGGCATCCTACGACCAAGGAGCGATTGTCAACAGGATCACGCTCCCAGCCTCGGACTTCAGAGAAGAGCTGCACAGAACCATGGGCTTCTGTGATGTCCTGTCCTCTCAAGGGGCTGCACAAGTGGGTATCTGTTGGGCTGAGGTAAGAAGACAGCTGGACATCCTGGGTGAAAGCTCTCAGATGTGGGTGCCTGTGCCGTGGCCATTCTAAATGCTGGCAGAGAAAAGTGGAATGAATTTCTTTCTGGGAGCAGAGGGTGACAGGCCTTTGTCTTCACTTGAAGGTCAGTCTCTGGCCAGGTGAGAGCCCAAGGGACTTCAGGGAGAAAGAAGGCAGCAGTCACTGCAGCTTTTGTCCCTCAGAGAGGCCATTTTGATGTGCATGGCTCGTCACTGGCTAGAACTTCATGGAAAGAGAGGAGGAGACTCATGGGAAAGTAGGCAGCTTCCAGATCCACAGGACCTGCCTGAGTGGTCCACTGACCACAGGCCAATATGAGCTCTGCCTGTCGTTAGAGCTTAACAGCACAGCACAGAAACTACCTGGAGCCCACGAAGTACGGGTGGCCCAAGCCACCTGAGAACAACTCACTCTACAGGTCCGTGTGTGCCATTTCTTTTTTGTCTTTTTGAGACAGGGTCTCCCTGTAGCCCCAGCTGTCCTGGAACTCACTCTGTAGACCAGGCTGGCCTTGAACTCACAAAGATCCGCCTGCCTCTGCCTCCCGAGTGCTAGGATTAAAGGCGTGCGCCACCACGCCTGGCCGTGTGTGCCATTTCTATGTAGATGCTTGGTGGTTTAATAGAAGCAACTCTGGTCAGAGTGAGGACCAGAATGAGAAATCATGGCTCCTGTGTGTGCAGGTAAGCCAGGACACACTCACATGGGAGACCCGACACCCGACTCTCTGTCACTCATATACACATGGGAGACCCCTCACCTGACCCTCTGTCACTCAGATATACACGTGGGAGGCCCCTCACCCGACCCTCTGTCACTCATATACACACATGGGAGGCCCCTCCTGACCTGACCCCTTGCCCTGTCATCAGCAATGCTGTTTAAGCACTCAGAACTCTGGGGTGGTTTTGGTCATTTTATTTTGACCCCTTGAGGATTTGTCTCAAACATAAAATTCTCAACACATCTCCCTAATACAGTTGTTCTTTGAGTAAATCAATCCTCGCAGCTTTTCTCTTCAGCCTAAGATAGACTTGGCACCATATTCATCAACCTATCACAGAGCAGAGTCCGCACAGGGTCAGTGTGTGAGCCCACTTGCTTTTCCCAGCGGCCACTGAAGGGCACAGTCCTGCTCAATCCTAACTATCGCTGCACAGTCCAAGGTGACAATGGGCAGCAGCCAGCTCATAGGAGGTTCACCCCATGCCTCAGTAGCTTCTGCTTGGCTTTGCCTGCGAGGCTGAAGGCGCAGTCCTCAGAGTTCGGAAAGCCAGAGCTCCGGGCTACAGGCGTCAGCTGCTGGAAGTAGGTCTCCTGGGCAGGGTTACAGCAGGCGTACACAGCTGTGGAGGCATTCCTGTTGGGGAGGAAATCGGATGACAGCTCAGGGTGCTGGCATGGGCTGTACATGGCCACCCCAGCACCCTGATGATCCAGTGTACACCTGCTGTGGCTCAGACCGTTCCTTTGAGCTTCACATCCTAGAAAGCACTGCCTGCCTATCTTTTCAGTTCACTGGGGCTGGGATCCTCTATGATGGGCCTGAGGTGGCTGCCAGGGTTGAAGCCAAAAATCACTGAACAAACGAGGGCAGTTGCAGCGGTGCAAAGAGCCTCAGCTTCATCCCTCACCTCTCCCTAACAGGAGCAGCACACACTCCACATGGGGTAGCTGATTCCTGGAGGGGCAAAGTGACAGGAAACAGGAAACCTATGGATGCGACCTTACAGAGGGACAAGGCACTGCACAGAGGAAGACCAGTAGGCGAGGAGGTAGGTGTGAGGTAACCAAGGAAACTGCAGCTACATCTCCTGGGTAGGCAGGATATTAAGACACCAGGGAGCCTAGGAAACTGCAGCTGCATCTCAGTATCTGCACCTCCTGAAAGTCAGCAAGCCCCTCTGGTTCAACAGCCTGGAAGCAGCACTGTTCAGAAATGGAGGGGCCAGGCACTTTCTCATAGCCATGCATGCACACTACCCAGCGTCTGCCTCCTCCAAGCTCTAATGGCTAGACACCTCAGGATCTTCTGCATTGTGCTTTTACCTCTAACCCCCATGGCCTTTTCAAAGAACTTGGGGGAAAAAATACCCTAAAGGGGAGATTTGGGGGGAAAAAAAGGACTCTATGGATATAGATCAATCTCATAAATATCCATAAGCACTCCCTAAAAATCTCCAACACAGAGCCAGTAGGATGGCTCGTCAGATAAAGGTTTGTTACCAAGTCTGATGGCCTGAGTCCAATCCCTGGGACCCACAGGGTGGAAGGAGAAAAACAACTTGCACAAGTTGTCCTCTAACTTCCTCATTTGCACATGCATACACACACACACACACACAAAACCAAAACAGATCATGAGTGGAAAGATGGCTCCACAGTTAAGAGCATTGGCTGTTCTTGCAGAGGACCCAGGTTCAGTTCCCAGGACCTATATGTCTGCTAACAACTGTCCTTAACTTCAGGTCTAGGGATCTAGTGCCATCTTCTGACCTCCACAGTCACTGCATACTCACTGTGCACTTACATACACTCATACACATTAACAACAACAACAACAAAAAAAGCCAGGACTGGGCATGGTGGCTCATGCCTTTAATTCTAGCACTTGGGAGGCAGAGGCAGGTGGATCTCTGTGAGTTCAAGGCTAGCCTGGTCTACACAGTGAGTTCCAGGCTAGCAGGGGCTACAAGGAGACACTGTCTCAAAAAGGCAAAAAAAAAGCTAACAAAAAAATACAACAAACAAAAACAAAGTACACAACACAGAATCCATGGTGTGTTACCCATTTTTAGGACAGCCCTCTTTGACCGCTCTAGAAGTTTAAACTTCTTTCAAGGTCTAAATAAATAAGTTTCAACTATTTGTGTCTCTCAACTAAACTCTTTGAGGATATAGAACTGGAGAGAACTTCACCTGTCAACAGACTCACCTTGAGCCATCAGCCCACCAAGCTGTTTTCCCTAAATCTAGTATTCATGTGTAGCATCAAGGCTAAGGGTCTCCCTCCCCTGATGTCTCCTGGGTGAGGAGGGAGAGTCGCTAGCATTTGGGCTCCTGAAGAGGCCACCTGGCATAGGGCTCTTCAGCTCCTATGGGCAAACATCCCAGTCACACCTGTGTGGCAGTACCAGCCCTCCTGCTGGGGAGCTGGGAGCCCAGGCTGACAGTATTCTCTCAGCAAGGGCTTTATTACAGAGCACACAGAATATGTGTAGGCTCCTTCGCATATACTGAGTGGCTACATTGAGAAGTGGCCTAGCACATGCTTTGGGCTCCACCCCAAACTGAACTCTCTGGGCTCTGGGAAGGTAAAGCTTCCCAGCCCTAGGCAGCGGGTGGAATGGATACTGACATTTTGCTTACTGCCACCTCCCACACAGCAGCTACATGCCCAGCATGCCCAAGTCCCAGAATGGTGGCTGCAGATGCAAGTTACACCCAGGCTGCCAGCCTGAGCAGCTCTGAAGAACAGCTAGAGACGACAAGACAACTTCACTGTGAGCAGCAGGTGACACTATGTGCACAGACCAATGGTCCCAGTGTGGTGGGTGGCAGGACATGGGAATGCAAGGCTCTGTGTGCCCCCAGAGTCCTGAGCCCACAGCTCTGCCTCCCTCCTACACTGAGACCTATGGGAAAAGAATATGCACTTGTGAGCCATGGAGGCCTGGGTTAAAATCCCAGCCCTCCCAGTAAGAATGTGACCTGGCACAAGTCACTGGTCCTATCTGTGCTTAAGTTTTCGCCCCTGTGAAATAAGGAACATTAAAGGCTTGGGCTCTGATGGTTCTCAGAGCTGACTGACAGAACAGCACCTACGGCAGGCCCTCCCCTCAGCCCTGTAGCTAGCTAGCCTCATTTTCCATGAGCAGTTTTTTTTTTAAACTATGTAGAATTTTTATGATATATATGTTTTTATTTATTTTGTATGTGTATGAATGTACTGTCTGCATGCAGGTTTGTGCACCCGTGTCGTGCAATGCCACGGAGGTCAGAAGAGGGTGTCAGATTCCCCTGGAACTGGAGTCAAAGACGGTCCTCAGCCGCCATGTGGGTGCTGGGAATCGAACCCGGGTCCCTGCAAGAGCAGTTGGCGCTCTCAACCACTAGGCCATCTCTCCAGTCCCCCAGGAGCAGTTTCTTAAGCATGGGGAGAGAACCACAGCCTGCTGGTTAGACAGCAGGTGACAACCACCAACAGACCTGCACCCAGTGGCACAGGTATTCAAGCTACAGCAGGTAAAGACACCCGGAAGAGGACCTCAGCATCCGCAGAGTCAACAGTGTGAAGAACCATGGGCTGAGGAAAGGAAACCATGTGTCACTAGCCTCAGAGAATGAAGCCAAAACAGCTGTACCCAGAGCACCAAGAGCACCCCAGGAACGACCTGGCTTTTGGTTGTGATGAGCGCCAAGAGGAAGATGCTTCACTGTCAGCTGAGCACTCAGCTGAGCACTGTCAGCTGAGCACTGTTTCTGGCCCATCCTCAGGAATGGCACAGCCCTGTGCTCTGTGACAGTAAGGACTTAGGGTTTTGCCTCCCTCAAAGCCTTCAGGGAAGGTTCAGAAAATCCCTGACATGTGCATGCATTGAGGATGCTGGCATTGGGGAAGAAGAGGACGGAGTGTGTCCTCTACCTATCAATGAGCATAGCCAGGCCAGGTGACCCAGGACCAGGGCTGTGAGGAAGGAGCTGTAAAGGGGTTCAAGGCTCACCTGATGGTCATCTCGTACAGCATGGGCAGCTGGGCAAAGTCTGAGTGCATGAGGCTGACAGCCTGCAGGAAGCGGTGGTCCTGGGGAGTGGCCACAGGGTGCAGGTTGGCTGCAGAGGAGACAGATGGTGCATTGCAGCTGCCCCGCCCCCAAATCGCTGAGCCCAGTCCTGGGCATGGGGGCAGCAAGGTCTGAGTATGGGGGAGAAAAAATGCCTGAGGGACAGCACCAGCCTACCATGGCCCCTATAAGGGATCACTACCAGCCCTGTCCACTGTGAGCTACAACAGTTCCCACCAACCTGGGGCCTAACATTCGGGGGCTGACCTGATCACAGGTATTCATTCAGCCAGGAAAAAGCAAAAATGACAAATGACAAAGATGTGTTTTCTCAGTGAGTTCAGCCCTCAGTGGGGCTTGGACCCACATCTGAGCCATGGGTCAGAAGGTTGGATGGCACAGTGTCACCACAGTGCTGGGGCTAGGTTCTCCCTCCATCCACATGCACAGGAGTTCCTGCATCAGTGTCTTACCAGTTAGCACACTCTGGATACGGTCATAATGTACGAAGTTGTATGAGCTGCCTACGGGGTCTGACTCGCCTCTGGGCAGCGTCTCCTTCAGGTGTACTTCTAGCCCATTAAGAGACGCCAGGCTGCTGTGGTACTGCAAAGGGGCAGAGGGACCAGGAGTAGGTCACAGGCTGGCAGAATGAGCCATAGAAGATCTCACAGGGCTTTCTATCTGACCAAAGACTTTTTTTAAATTTTTATTTTTTTTATTTTTTTTTATTTATTTATTAGGGCAGGGGCTGGAGAGATGGCCTAGCAGTTAAGAGCGCCGACCACTCTTACAGAGGACCCGGTTTCAATCCCCAGCACCCACATGGCAGCCGAGAACCATCTGAAACTCCAATTCCAGGAGAACTCCAGTTCCAGGGGAATCCGACACCCTCTTCTGTCCTCCGCAGCATTGCGCGACACGGGTGCACAGACCTGCATGCAGACAGTACATTCATACACATACAGAAATAAATAAAATTAAAAAAAAGTTTTTTAAGTAAACAGCAAATAGCCGGGCATAGTGGCGCACGCCTTTGGTCCTAGCTTTGGTCCTAGCACTCGGGAGGCAGAGGCAGGCGGATCTCTGTGAGTTCAACCCCAGCCTGATGTACATAGCGTGCTCCAGGCCAGGTGGGACTAAAAGGAGACCGTCTCAAAAAGACCAAAAAAAAAAAAAAAATGTAAACAGCAAATAAACTCACCAGCCACTGGACTTAGCAAAAATGGCCAATCGGTGTTCCCATCTGTTTCTACAGAAGCACCAAGTTACACTTAGATGCCGTCTGTGTTCTGAGACAGGGCCACCCTATGGAATCCTGGATGGCCTGGAACTCACTATGTAGACCAGGCTGGCCTCAAACTTGTGGCAAGCATCCTGCCTCTGCCTTCTGAGTGTCAGAATTATAGGTATATGCCATGCCCAGGCCCTTATGTTCTAATGTTTTAAAGGTTTATTTGTTTTTTATTATTTATTTTTGTATGTGTATGAATGTACTGTCTGCATGCTGGTCTGTGCACCCATGTCATGCAATGCCATGGAGGTCAGAAGAGGGTGTCGGATTCCCCTGGAACTGAAGTTCTCCTGGAATTGGAGTTACAGACGGTTCTTAGCCGCCATGTGGGTGCTGAGGATCGAACCCAGGTCCTCTGCAAGAGTGTCTGTGCTCTTAACCACTAGGCTATCTCTCCAGCCCTAAAGGTTTATTTTTATGTTTGCATGTGTATGTCTGTGCCTGCCACGTGTGTGCAGGTGCCTGCAGAGCCCAGATGTTGGACTCCCTGGAACTACAGTTAGAGGTGGTTGTGAGCCACCTGACATAGGTGCTGGGAACTGAACTTGAATCCTCTGGAAGAATGACAATCACTCTTAACCCTAAGCCATCTCTCTAGCCCCCGTTCTGTCTTTAAATTAAGGGTTATGTTATAGAATAATAAGAAAATGACCAGAAAAGTTCATTTTAAAAGAAGAAAAAAGGAACAGTAAGGCTTACCTATAACCCCAGCACTCAGGAGGGAGGCAGGAGGACCACAAGTTCAAGGCTGTCCTGGTGCCCAGAGAAAGAGACTGGGTCAGAGCGTGAGCCAGGCCAAAACCTGTTCTCACTACCAGTACTGGGGTCTGCTTCTAGAATTTTCTGCTGAGCTCATGCTCAAGACAGAATCACTTAACCACAGAAGTCACAAGATGCTATATTATATACCATGGGGGCAATTTCTTTTTTTTGGTCTTTTCGAGACAGGGTCTCCCTGTAACCCTAGCTGTCCTGGAACTCACTCTGTAGTCCAGGCTGGCCTTGAACTCACAAAGATCCACCTGCCTCTGCCTCCCAAGTGCTAGGATTAAAGGCGTGTGCCACCATGCCCGGCAGGGGGCAATTTCTTACTGACAACCCAGTACTGTTAGATACAAGGGGTCAGCAGGGCTGGCCTGATCTGTACAGCCTAGCAACTGAGGACGGTTCTTATACTTATGTTCACTTGGGAAAAATATCGAATGAATAATGCTATGATGTGAAAATTCTATGGAGTTCAATGTCCATATTCGTGAAGGGTCTGGCAACAGCCATGCTATCTACACTACACCTTGGCTGTGGCTATTTTGAACCATACAGGGTTGAAGAGCTGTGTAAAACTGAAAAGTACTGATTCTGGCTCTGGATACAAAGCCAACTCAATATACAGCATGATCCCCAAATGCCCCTAGAAGTTGCAAGGGTGGGCTAAGGCTTGGATGTTCTGAGCACAGTCCACACTGCAGCAAAGGCTAAGCAAGGACAGTGCTGTGGCCTGGGGAAGCCATGGGGAGCCCAGACTCAGGAGGTGCCAGGTTCATGGCTGGGGGAAAGGAAGGTTTTTCCAGTGTGTACCCCACCATACCATACTCCCACCTTGCCTTCTAGCCTCATCTAAGCTCACATACACAGACACACACACACACACACACACACACACACACACACACACACACACGGTGCAAGGCCCAGTCCAGCAATGAGTAATTCACAGGCCATTGCATTTGAAGGTCCGTAAGCATATTTTGGGTTCAGAGCAAGAGGCTATTCTCGGTGGATCTAAGCTGCCCCCTGGTGGTAGCCTCCTCCTATCCTGGGACCAGACAGTTCCCTAGGCTCCTAGCTGCCCCTGCCCTTGCAAACCCAAAGATGTTCAAGTTGATCCTCTGAAAGATAAGTTGGTAACGTACCTAGCTGGGGCTCCTCCAAAGGGGTGTGCCACCCACACTGCCTGGCCTGAAGTGGACTAGATGCAGAGACTCTAGCCTTCTGGAAAGCTGAAGAACTGCAGGGATGTTAAGTCAAGCATTTGCTAGAGCTGCAGGTCAGGGACAGAGAGGCAGTACCATCTCTCCCAGTTACAAACCTGGCATGGGGGCTTTCTAACAAATTCATTCTCAAACTAGCACACTAACCAGTTACATACTCTATTTTTTTTTTTTTTGTCTTTTTGAGACAAGGTCTCCCTGTAGCTCTTGCTGTCCTATAGACCAGGCTAGCCTTGAACTCACAGAGATCCACCTCCCTCTGCCTAAGTGCTAGGATTAAAGGTGTCCGCCACAATGCCCGGCCTTTAATGCCTCTCTCTCTCTCTCTCTCTCTCTCTCTCTCTCTCTCTCTCTCTCTCTTGGTCTTTTTGAGACAGGGTCTCCCTTTAGTCCCAGCTGGCCTGGAGCTCGCTATGTAGACCAGGCTGGCCTTGAACTCACAGAGATCCGCCTGCCTCTGCCTTCTAATTGCTAGGATTAAAGGCGTGAGCCACCACGCCTGACTTAAGACAGTTCTTAGCCACCATGTGGGTGCTGGGAATTGAGCCCAGGTCCTCTGCAAGAGCAGTCAGTGCTCTTAACCACTGAACCATCTCTCCAACCCCATGTACTCTATTCTTTTTTTTTTTTTAATTTTTATTTATTCTGTATGTGTGTGAATGTACTGTCTGCATGTAGGTTTGTGCACCCGTGTCGTGCAATGCCGCGGAGGTCAGAAGAGGGTCTCGGATTCCCCTGGAACTGGAGTTCTCCTGGAATTGGAGGTACAGACGGTTCTTAGCCGCCATGTGGGTGCTGGGGATCGAACCCGGGTCCTCTGCAAGAGCAGTCGGTGCTCTTAACCACTAGGCTATCTCTCTAGCCCAAAGACTGACTTTTCACTTTTTGTCTGGTCTAACCAGTACCAGCCCTACTTTAGGGGCAAGTTCCTGACAGCTGCTGTCATGGCAACATGGTTGGCCTTGACAAACCAAGCAACATCACAGAGAGATGAGGACTGGGTCACAAGTATCCAGCAAGAACTCTGGCTGCTGCCTGGATGAGGTCCCATCTCAACAAGGCTGTTAGGACAGGAGTTGCAGTGCCTGCCTTCCATAGGTGCTCCAGGCTTGGCTAACAGCAGCAGCAAACACAGCTGGTGCCACACACCCCTCCTCTTAATAGCCCGGGCTAGTTCCTCTTTGGGGAGTTGGGAACAAAAGGAGCATTTTATCCACCCCACTGCTTCCAAACACTAGGCAGTCAAAATACCCCTCCTGAGACACTGCTAGAACCCTGGGGAAACTAGAGCACGGCCGCCCTGTGTGAGGCCCCAGCTAGACCCCTTTGCTTTGGTAAGTTGGACCCAGCCACCCATAGCTATGCTGAAGGACACTGGAAACAAGCCACAGCTTGAAGCTGCAGGTGGGGTCTAGAAGGGGCTATGGACAACTGCCAGACAACTCAAGAGGAGCTGGCTCAGGCTGGCTGCTCCGCACAGCAAGCTGCCTGGAAGCCTGTTCTCTGTGCTCCAAGGTGACTTGCTCCTCTGTGGAGCACTGCAACTCCTGCATGCTAATAAGAGCAGCTTAGAATAATATGGGTTTAAGAAGAAAAACAAGACAAGGCCCAGAACATCATTTGCCCTGCAGCAAGTGCAGCCTGCTGTTTCCTGCTACCATGCTCCTTGCCAACTAAAGCAAGGCTGTTGCTATAGCAACTCAATCTCCTGGGCCCAGGTCCTGGAGGTCAGTTCACTCCTCTAGGAGGAGATGGTTGTTCAGGAGCCATCCATGGCCAGTGTGGAATTCAGTGTCCTCTGGAAAGGAGGGCAAGTCACCAATATGTGAAGCTGGGCTCTGGAGGAAACAGGATTTTAGGGAACCCCTACCTCAGGCCATAACACAGTGCAGAAGACAGATGCCAGGCAACAGTGAGCCCAGGGCTGGCCAGGCTGGGAGCTGGGCCAGGAGCAGGGTGGCTGACAACCATGCCTGCAGTCTCTGCCCACATGACCTTACTACCTCAGAATAGGAGGCTGAGCACCACTGTGGGCTATAAAAAGGAAGCAGGGCACAGGGGGGCAAAGGCTGTGGATAAGCCCATCCTCCTACCCAGCTCTTCGTCCTCCCAAGGCCTGTGTTTCCACAGACTGCAGGAAGCAGAAAAGAGCCTGATACACTTGCCTTTCACCAGTGCTAACACGCACATGTGGGCTCACTCCTACATGGTCCACAAAGCCCTCAGTCTCACCACCCAAATGAAGGTTGGCCCAGTTCATGCAGTAGGAAGCAGAAGTTCTCTATTTCTAGGAGGCTACAGAGGAAGCTGGGAACACTTACCACCTCTTCAATGGCTGTGGTATCTCTAAGAAGAGGCTCCTCTGCCAGCAGAGACAGCACCAGCCCTTTCACACTGTGAGTATAGAGATACATGGGCACCAGGCCTGTGTGAGGCCTGGCTGGGGCTGGCTCAGAGTCACTTTCATCTGCAGAGGAGCTAGGGACCTGAGAGTCGGCTGAGTGGAAAGCACATGCCAGAGTGGGAGCTGTGTGGCTTTCTCGGCCTCTACTCCCTTCTGGAAGCTCATATTCTCTTGACCTGGGATCTGGAGGAGGCAGTGGCCCAGACCTGCTGCTTCCCCTGGGGAGAGGGTCTATATCAGGCCTCTGGGCTTGTTGGCTGCTAGTGCCAGGAAGGTCAACATGCCGTTCTAAGGCTCTACTCTCAGGGAGTCTCTCAAGGGAGGAGGGAGCCAGGCAGCTGCCAATAGCTGTGTCTGCAGGCAGAGAGGGGGCGAGGATAGCTTCCTCATAATAAGCGCCTTTGCTATCTGGGGCACATGCAGCTGGCAAGGCTTCCTGAGCTTTAGGAACGTGGATTTCAGACAAGTCCAGCTTCTCTTGGGGGAAGCCCAGCTCTTGCAGTTGGCTTCTGCGGCCAGACCCCCAGGTACCAGTATACAGTCCTGTGGGCTCCACCCACTTCTGGTCATGCCCAGGCACGTGTTCGTTCTCTCCCCTGCCATTCAGACAAGCTCCATCAGGGGTGATGGGTTCCAGGATGGCTGCTGATGTCCAGGCTGTGGATGCCATGTGTCTTGTGACATTGTCTGTCACGGCAGTGACACTCCGACCCTGGGGAGGGTACTGAGATGAGCTGTACTGGAGCCTGGTAAATAAGACGGATGTCATGTCAAAAGAGTGGGGGACAGGGGGTCTCCAGAGAGACAATGAGGCACCAATGCCCTGAAAGGCACAGGCATGAATAACAAGTGGGTTTCTGCAGTTGTAAGACTCAAGATGCCAACATGGTAAAACCACAGCAGTAAAGAAAAGCAATGACCAGCCTCGGGGCTCATTACAGTGAGGCCAGGATCACTGACCCAAGGTGGCCAAGCCCACCAGTGCTAGAAGATCTCGAGTCAGGATCTATACTGGGTATCGTAATACACGCATAGCATCCCCAAGGCCGAGGCACCTCTGACCAACATCCTTACAAGGCAGTAGGGAGGAGATGGGTCTGAGGAGCACACATCCTACAAGAGGCCCAGAGCTTCCCCACCTACCTCCTCCCTTGCTCGACCCAGAACTCATGAAGGTTATCAGCTTCCTCCTCACTCAGGAAAACAGGGATGATCCGCACATTTGAGGGCAATGCTGCTTCTGCAGTACAAAGAAAAGAAACATGGGCAGGGCTCCACCACCTGGAGATGGACCGGACTGCCTTTGGCTTGAACAAGCATGAGACAGCAGCACTGGACTCCCCAAGCCCAAAGTCCCGGGGCCACAGTTGAGCTTCCATGAGCAGTGAGGACAGAGCCATGTGATTCCAACTATGGAGAAGGAGACATGGACAGCATGAGCTGGAAGGCTTCCAGCTGGTCAACAGCTCTGCCTCTTCAGGATGCCACCACTATGTACCCCCACCCCACCATGACCACAGCCTGGACATTGACCGTGTGGAGTTGAGGGAAGGCTTGCCCCAGATTGTGAGCTTGGAGATCAGGTAGCAAAGGGCAGCTGTCTCTGCTGTAGAGGAAATGGCCTAGTGTCATTTCTCAAGCTAGCAACGAGGAAATCCACACAGAAACCAGATGTCTGTGTCCGGCTCATCCCAACATGAAGGCAACACAGACGTGAAGCCACTGCCCTCCATACCACTCACCTCCTTCCTGGGGGGCATCGCCTGCCGTCAGCAGTCTCTGAAACAAACATGCACCCATTGGCACCGGCATCACATTCTCTTCAACCCAACCACCACGAATTCATGGCACCATCTGCTCACAGGACTCGGCCAAGCCCAGAGAGCTTGTCTGAACCCTGCGCCAAGAACCAGGCAGATGGAGCAAAGGCTCCCCCAAGACACTTGCTCCCTGGGAGGGCCGGGATAAACCAGGTTTGCAAAGCAGTGGTCCCAGGGCCCATGTTCCACTTTGAGCTCCAAATTGCTCAGTGATACCCCAGAAGACTAAAAGTGAGGATTTCTGTCCTCAGTCCACCTTGGGAATTCAGTCTAGAACATAGTTACAGAGGCTGCCTAGTGCTCAAGGCCCCGGGCTCCATCCCTAGCAATGAAGAAAAACAAACAAGCAAACAAAGGGCTTGGGATAGAGAGCTTATGCCTAACACATGGGGTTAGGAGGACCCGGGTTCCTAACCAGACAGAGTACAGCCCCATCTGTCCATTGCTGGAATACATTCACAGAAAAGTTATCCTAATATGACTATGGAGTCTCTGGGACCCTTGCCCAACTGGACTTGACCTGAAAACCTTGTGGCACTGGATCTCACCTATTCTGGTTCATAGTCAAAGCCAGAAATGAGGATTTTTCTCAAGAAAAAAAAAAAAAACTTCACTTAAACCTGAAGGATCTGAAGGATCTGAACGGACCTAAACCCAGAGATACAGACACAAACTGCTCCTCCACACCTCATGGTGGCGCACGACTTTAATCCTAGCACGCGGGAGGCAGAGGTAGGCGGATCTTTGTGAGTTCAAGGCCAGCCTGGTCTACAGAGCGAGTTCCAGGCCAGTTGGGGCTACAGGGAGACCCTGTCTCGAAAAAGAACACCCCCCCTGTGGAGAGCAGGTGTGGCGACGATCCCAGGATGGCGCCCGAGACTTTAGCCAAGTCTTATGACTAACACCTGATTCCCTCCTACCTCTAAGTAAAGCCACGCTCACCGTTCAAGCTGCGCAGGTGCACCCTGTATGCAAGATCAGGCCAGATGATACCAATAGACTGAGGCCACGCAACCTGGGCTGGGAAGGTGGATAAATAGAGAGACTTTCTAAATAGAGGGATTTTCTGGTCTTGGGGAGAAGAGAAGCTTGGAGAAAAAATGTGCCTGAATAATAAACCGCTTTGAGAAGAACCAGCTAGAGGTGCTTTGTTTCTGTGGGGAGACAAGTGCTCCCTACACCCCCTAAAAAAAATAATAAACTGCTCCTCCAGCAGCACTGGGCACTCAAGCCTTTTTTGGCTGTGCTTTACTTCACTAAGCCACATGGAAATTTACTCAGGTAAAAAAAATTTGCCGGGCGTGGTGGCGCACGCCTTTAATCCTAGCACTCGGGAGGCAGAGGCAGGTGGATCTTTGTGAGTTCAAGGCCAGCCTGGTCTACAGAGTGAGTTCCAGGACAGCTGGGACTACAAGGAGACCCTGTCTTGAAAACGACCAAAAAAAAAAAAAAAAAAAAAAATTTAAGGGGCTGGAGAGATGGCCAAGTGGTTGGGGGCACCGACCACTCTTGCAGAGGACCCAGGATCGATCCCCAGCACCCACAGGACGGCTGAGAACTGTCTTTGACTCCAGTTCCAGGGGAGTCTGATGCCCTCATCTGGCGTCCTCGGCATTGCACGACACGGGTGCACAGACCTACATGAAGACAGTACATTCATATACATACAAAAATAAATAAAATTTTAAAAAATTTTAAATAAAACTACATGCAATCTCTCATTCTCAATCTAATAATCCTATTAATACTCGGGCATTTCCTCTAAAAGTATATTCACTTTTTCTACTTTTTGGACATATAAAATACCATTTTCCCACTTAAAACAGTAATACAGAATTTCACTTGGGTAGGGAGGGGGAGACAGGGTCTCACTATGTAGCCCTGGCTGGCCTGGAACTATGTAGACCATGCTGACCTCAAACTCACAACCACCTGCCTCTGAGTCTTGAGTGCTGGGATTACAGGCAAGTACCACCATGCCCAGCTTGCAACTGCACTCTTTTAACAGATGGCTAAGGTTCTTTGATGTTTACAGCAGCCTGGGTAAATCTATGGATCCCCAGCCATAATCAGCACCTAGCAGTCTCTTGGTAGATAACAGTAGTAGTAGTTAGATAATACTAGCAGTTTCTCTGTGGCTTTAGAAGCCTCACGGCCTCTGTCCCAAATACTGAGTTCAACTTATTCTGGGCAGCACTGGCAGGCCAGAATTTACCCTGCACGGTTAGTTCCATGGGATTCCTCCCAAGCCTGATGGTTTGAATACAGGTTGTTTTAGTAGTTGTCTTCCCTTGGTGTAGAGATCTAGAAGCTGGAACAGGCCAGGGCATCCTCAGAACTCCCAGCAGTTATCCAGAAAGGCTGCTCCCCAGGCACACCCAGGGGAGGACAACACAGAGAGCTTTGTCGGCTCCCCTTCATGGTAGAAGAAACCTCCACACACATCTGAGATTGTGTGTTCACACTCAGAACCACACAGCCTGTCATCCCAGCACTGGGAGAAGGGAGATCAGGAATCAAAGCTAGCTCAGCTACACAGCCCAAATCAGAACAAAACAAAACAAAAAGCAAGAGAGAGTAGAAGGGAGCCTGCTAGGTACAAGTTGTGCCTCTGCCATATTCCAGGTGATCCTGTGTGACTTCCGTCACTACACACACAGCCAGCCTTCCTTCCCCTCCCTTCTTTTCTCCCCACTTCACCTTTTGAGATATTGTCTCAATATACAGCCCAGGCTAGCCTTGAACTCATGAACCTCCTACCTCAGGGTCCTCAGCACTGGGATTAGACATTCACCACCATACTTAGCAGTGTTCCAGTCTTTCTAAAGACTCACCCTTTACAGTGTGGCTGAAATACCCAACATCTCTTTGCCACACAGTTTATCATGACACAAATCAAACACAAGCTCAGACCCAACAGGCAGCAGAAAACGTTGGTGTTTAGCCAGTGGCCTTACTGCTGACCACATGGTAGATGAAGGGTCATGACAGAATTCAGTGAGGTAAGTATTCCAACTTGTCCAGTGTCTGGCACTGTCTCACCAGGCTGGTCGCTGGTGCCCAGGGGTTGCCTCCCACCAGGTGCAGGCTGTACTGTACCTGGTCTTGACATGCAATCTGATGAAGCAGGACCTTGGCAGTGAGGGTGGGTGGGAGCTGGGTGCTCACAATCCTGGGAGTCAAACACAGGGACAGGAATACCATGAGAAGCAACCGGAGCCTCTCAACTTCAAACATGCTAAGGTCCCTGGGGGCCCAAGATTCAGGGCAAGGCTGTCAGGGATTTTCGCTGGCAGAGCCTTGTAAAGGGCTGTTTGGCAGTTCCCACTAGAGTACCACAGCTTCAGGAAAGCCAGAACACACTCCTGCCGGGATATCTCTGCTCTCCTTGCTCCACTGCTACAAGCTAGCTACACCTGAGCTGAAAGCAGCTTCTTTGATTTGGTCAAGCAAGCAACTGCAGGAAAAAGAGACCACGTGTTTCCCAAGGACACCTTAACTCAGACCCCACAGCTGTGCATGCTCTCTTTAGTTCCCAACCCTATATAATCTACCTCCCTCCCCTCTGCACAGCCTGCATTCCCTCACAAAGGCTGTTGCTACCTTGCTGAATAAAGGCAGTTCAGTGCGCTGAAAGGTCTGCTTCTGCCTCTGGCCATTAAACTAAACTGCTTTTCTTTCTCTGCTCTTCTAACATTTGGTGCTGAAACCTGGGAGTGATTTTGGGGGCTCAGCCCTCTTGGGACCAACTTACAAAGGCCACTGACAGCTCTGACTCTGGTGACCATGGCAGTCTAGCACCTTACCTGAGTCCATTCAAGCCCACCAGACAGGCAGACCTACCGTCGGTCTCTCTCAAGACCCTCTTTCTATCTTGGAACCCATCCAGGGAGCACATGTGGCCTCCCAGCCTGCTATTGTACTACATGGCCACAAGGTGCAACCACAGACCCCCAAGATCCTTGTGGCTCAACTGTCTATGCAGGAGGTACAGACCTGTGTCTAGAGGTCACATTGTTGCCTTATGTGAACCCAGGCTGGGTTCTGAGAGTCGGGAGGGACAATCTTTCATTTTCATCTTTCCCTCCTTGCTCTCCCTCCCTCTCAAACCTTGCCAGACTATGCCAGGACAAGACAATCCACTGGAACCTAACTCAGAGGCACCCTGACCAGATCTCAGGAATTCCAGGAGTTTCCGCCATTTGTTTGTCCTAGGGCTACCCAACAAGGCTCCATGAGCCCACCCACTGGGTCCTGGGTCTAGACACCCTAGAATGTGTGAGGCAGGGGATGGCCCCTCTTACATACCAGGCCCATTCCCAGTCAATCTGAATCTTGAGGCATGCCTCAGGGGACTGGATCTGACCATTCTATCTTGGTCCTGAGACTCTGGGTGCCTACTCACAAGGACTTGACCCACTGGGTGACCCAACAAGGTCCCCAGTGCCTGCCCACCATGGGCTCCAAATTATCCATTTCAAAAGACACGCCTTTAGCCTGCCTCCAGGGTAATCGAAAAGAGCTCCATTTGCCAGCCACTCTTACTTGGCTCTCAGTCCAAATTTGGCCCCAGTTCACAAGACAATGGCCATCGCTGGCCCAAGTTTAGACCCTTTAATTTCAATATGCTAATTGATTTAGGCAACTTCATCAAATGAAATGGAGAATGGTCCGAGGTCCCTAGCCCCTCTCTAACCCTTGCTCTACTTATCAAATTCTTCTGTCTTTGCTTCATTCGGCCTTTGCTTTCACTGTCACACAATTATGAAGACAGGTCTTGCCAACAGAAGTATGGGCAAGCCACATTCTAGCTTTTTCTGTCCTCCTTCCTCCCAATCAGTCTTCTTGGATTTCTTTCCCCCTGTGCAGTTCCAGGGCTTCTCTCTGCAGCAGGCCAGCAGCGCCTTCAGTAGCCTGTTCTGCCAGGAGCAGGGGTTTTGTTCATCTCCCCTGCTGGGACACGAGCTTTCCTCTTCTGTATGCTCAGGGTCCTTAGTCTACAGGTTCTTCTATGCAGCTCCAGCTGCAAAGATTGTTCAGCAGTTAAAACACTATTCTTCCAGAGGACTTGGGTTCAATTCCAAGTACCCACACCTCAATGGTTTTTTTTTTTTTTTTCTGTCCTTTATAATTGAATTCCTCTTTCTTTGTCTTTTTGAGACAGGGTCTCTCTGTAGATCCAGCTGGCTTAGAGCTCACTCTGTAGACCAGGCTGGCCTTGAACTCAGAGAGACCCACCTCCCTCTGCCTCCCAAATGCTAGGATTAAAGGCATGCGCCACCACACGCAGCCCCTCTTTCTTATTTTTATTTCATTCAACTTTTGATGTTGAATGTTGACTTAAAAATAACAACAACAAAAAAAACCTGCTTGAGGTTCACTGGTTCCAGGATTCCTGTCTCCTGAGGAGCTTTAGTTTCCATTTTGTCAGTGGGATCTCCATCCTACCCTCACCCTTGCCTTCACTGTCACCCTTTTGGAGATTTACTATAAACCTCAATTTGATAAGGTTTTTCTCTCTACCATCTACACTCATTCAAAACCTACAACTCTCTAAACTATGTTTTCTTTTTTTTTTTATAAAGATTTTTTTGTTTTATGTGTATGAGTGTACTGTCTGCATGTAGGTCTGTGCACCTGTGTCGTGCAATGCCACAGAGGTCAGAAGAGGGTCTCGGATTCCCCTGGAACTGGAGTTCTCCTGAAATTGGAGTTACAGACGGTTCTTAGCCACCATGTGGGTGCTGGGGATTGAACCCGGGTCCTCTGCAAGAGCAGTCGGTGCTCTTAACCGCTAGGCTATATCTCCAGCCCTAAAGTTCATCTGGAACCCTACAAAGCCCCTGTATGTTTAATTTTATTAATACTGCATAGTACTCTCTGAGTCAAACCACTGCCTTCATGACTTCAGCTGTGCCTTCTTACAGATCATCATAATAAAATGAGTTATTGTTTGTATGTACCCAGTTTTTCATGGAATTATATATATCTATAATAATCATTTCCATGTATTATTTAAAATTCTGATCATTATAACATATACATGCTTTCATGTGTTGAGGTCCCATGTAACTGTGTCATGTATGACTATGTATTCATATGTTATTTCTGTCAAAACAATTTTTTATTTATTTTTATTTTTTATTTTTTTTTGTCTTTTCGAGACAGGGTCTCCCTGTAGCCCCAGCTGTCCTGGAATTCACTCTGTAGACCAGGCTGGCCTTGAACTCACAAAGATCCGCCTGCCTCTGCCTCCCAAGTGCTAGGATTAAAGGCGTGCGCCACCACGCCTGGCAAAACAATTTTTTAAACAAACTACAGCCACTTCAGCTTTTTCTTTTTCATTCCTTTTATTGTATGCAATAATGAATGGTTTTATTTTGGCATGCCCTATCAAAATACACAAGTACAAATATATAAATATGGGTATTTTAATAATACATTCAAAGGCCTTATAAAGTTGGGTACCCTAATCATTTTTAAATCTATTAAACAATTTTCTCTAGGTCTAGTAAGTGCTTCACAAAACTTTTAAATACTAACTGCTTATACAGAACAGCATCTGAGCTAGTTACGTAAAAATCCTACTTGTTGAATACCTTTTTGGTTTTGGTTTACTTTCTTTGATTTTTAAAAATATTTTATTTACTACTTTTATTTTATGTGTATGAATGTATTGCTTGCATGTGTGTAGGTGCACCTGTGTTGTGCAATGCCCATGGAGACAGGAGAGGCGTTGGATTCCTGGAACAGGAGTTACTAGAATAGTTTGTTTTGCTCCAATGCTGAAGTGCTGGACTTCAAAGCTGCCATCTTAAAATACCAACCCCTGAGTCCATCTTCAGCCTACTTTAACAAGTGTTTTATGGGCGGGCCTGGCGAGATTGTTTTCAGCAGTTAAGAGACTACTTGCTTTCAGAGGACCCGGTGTGTTCTGATTCCCAGCACCCACATGGCAGGTAAGAAACCATCTTTAAGCCAGCTGGGTGTACATGTATCCATTCCATCCACGCCGGGGCGGGGGTGCTGGTAGGCAGGGCCGGGCGGCGGGCATTCTCTGTGATTCAAGCAGCCTGATCTAAGAGTGAGTTCCAGGCACTGGGGGCTATAGGGAGACAAGACCCCGTCTAAAAAAAAAAAAAAAAAAAAAAAAAAAAAAAAACGTTTGAGACTACCATTTTGTCTGTTTACTTTTAAAACATTTTGGTTTAGCCAGGCATGAAGGTGCACACCTGTGATCCCAGCACTTGGGAGGCAGAGGCAGATTGGAGCTCTGTGAGGAGAGCATGGTCTACATAGTGAGTTCCATGTACCTGGGGCTACAAGGAGACCTTGTCTCAAAAAGGCCAAAAGGAAAAAAAAAAGTATTTTGATTTATAAATACCAAAAACAATAATCTCAATAAAAGTAATTGCAAAATTTTGGTTCTCATGTAAACCAAAACTGTTAAATTAACCCAAAAATATTTTTCAGGTCAAAATGAAATCTCTTTAATCCTTATCTCAATTCGGGTTCTGCACATTGTTCCTATTACTTAAAGATATAAGACTAATTTTAAGTAATAATTACTTCTGCTCCAGGGCACAATTTATTATTTTTTAGTTTTATTTATTTTTGTATGTATATGAATATACTGTCTGCATGTAGGTCTGTGCACCCGTGTCGTGCAATGCCGCAGAGATCAGAAGAGGGCGTCAGATTCCCCTGGAACTGGAGTTCTCCTGGAATTGGAGGTACAGACGGTTCTTAGCCGCCATGTGGGTGCTGGGGATCGAACTCAGGTCCTCTACAAGAGCAGTCTAACTAGACTATCTCTCCAGCCCCCAGGGCACAATTTATTTATTTCAATGTTTTTAAATTTGTTAAACATTTTACCACTACTGCTCTTCAAAACCAACAGATTTATCAAGGTCCATATCTTTACCAAGCCTTTGTAAAAATATCTCTAAACATTCAAAAAAATCTATCATTTAAAAATCTGCTTCAAGGCTTACAAGGACAGCTCAAAGTTTGTAGGATATAATACTATAAGATAACTGGTCTCCCTCTTCTGTATACACACACACACACACACACACACACACACACACATATACACACACACACAGATATGTTCATAAAAATACAAAGTTGTTATAAATAATTACTGTTATACTGTTATAACCAAAAACTTTCAGTCTACTTCACTGGCTTGTACTGCACAGTTACAGATGCAGGTTTGATAAATACAGATAAATATTAGGGTTACCTGCAACAAATGGCAAATGTCCTTTATGTTTCTCTGAATTATACAAGTGTTACTTTTAGTACTTTCATTTGCCCTTAACAAAATAATCTGGCTCAAAAGGAGCTAGGTTTTACCTCCCTGTACCAGATGGGCATGACCAGGAGAAAAGTTTCGGTGAACTTGGTCTAAACTATGACCAGCTTATTTCCTAAAATATGTGACATGGCCTTTCACCATTTTCTCACCATGGGCAGAAGGTACCAGGTTCATGCCAGGACTCTGGGGGGCCATGAGGGAAAAGCAAATTGCTGCTCAGATAGTAAATGGTATCTTGTGCCCATTACTTTCTACACAAGAAAGACTGAATAAACCCCCTGGTTGCCCTGAAACTAAGATTGGAGAGTCAGCTCTGTGTTTTGCCTGGGAACCAGACAGCAGGGGCAGAATTCCATGCATGTGGCTATCTCCCAGAGGGAATTTCTGCATAGTGCAACATACCTTCATTTCAAACAAACCAGGCTTGAGAGATGCTCTTGCAGAGGACCCAAGTTCAAATCTCAGCACCCGCATGGTGGCTAATAACTGTCCATAATTCCAGTTCCAGGGGGATCTGATGCCCTCTGTGGACACTGCACTTACACACATTAAGGCAATGCCCGCGTACACAGAAAGAATATTTTTAAAACCCCCAAAATTATTTTAAGTTGCTTTCCTGGGCTATGCCTACTAATAACTGTCCATAATTCCAGTTCCAGGGGGATCTGATGCCCTCTGTGGACACTGCACTTACACACATTAAGGCAATGCCCTCGTACACAGAAAGAATATTTTTAAAACCCCTCAAATTATTTTAAGTTGCTTTCCTGGGCTATGCCTACTTAATCTGTAATGTTAAATATCTCCCTTTTCTGACTTAGGCCCACAATTCCTATGTTATCGGGGTAACCCCTTATGTACCTAAATCAACTGAAGTAGTTTTAACATTTCTAAGGTCAAAGTTCAGTCAAATATTTATTTAAATTAGTTTTTGGTTTTTTTTTGAGACAGGGTTTCCCTTTAGTCCCAGCTGTCCTGGAGCTCACTGTGTAGACCAGGCTGGCCTTGTACTTTACAGAGATCTGCCTGCCTCTGCCTCCTAAGTGCTGGGATTAAAGGCGTGCAACACCACGCCCCCTCAAGACAGTTCTTAGCCACCTTGTGGGTGCTGGGAATCGAACCCGGGTCCTCTGCAAGAGCAATCAGTGCTCTTAACTGCTGAGCCATCTCTCCAGCCCCTAAATTAGTTCTAACTGAAGAAAAAAATCTTTGCCATTTTGTTCAAGCTTTAGCTACAGATTACAGAATAATTAAAAATACCAGACCAATGTAACTAACTTTCTTAGATGTTTAACGACCATACTTAAAGGCCTATACTAGTCTAACTAGAGGGACTTAAAAGGACAATTATTGTTCCTTGCCTCCAAGGTCAACCAAGTCCCAGAGGACTCTGGGGCCTCTCAAAATGTTCTATAACTGTAATGTCCTCTTGTTCAGGGATGTCATGGAGACTTGACTAGAGGTACTCAGACCCATGTCCAGTCCTATATGCTTCCAAGCAAAGTCACAGTCAATCAGGACCTTCTAATTTATCTTCACATAAACAAAACTGGTAAAAGAAAAGCCAAAGGAGTGACAGCTTCCCCCAAAGCCTAAGTAACCCTTGAAGATGATCCTCAACTGACTTTGAGTAAAACAAAAACCCTATAACCAAAAATTAATCAATCAATCTATCTATCTATCTGCCTGTCTGTCTGGTTGGTTGGTTTGGTTTTGAGACAGTGTCTCCCTATAGCCTCCTCGCTATGTAGACCAGGCTGGCCTTGAACTCATAGAGATCCACCTGCCTCTGCCCCCCCAAGTACTGGGATTAAAGGCATGTGCCACCACATGTGGCTCAATATGTTTCTTTTAAAATATAAAAGGTTGGGGCTGGAGAGATGGCTCAGCAGTTAAGAACACCAACTGCTCTAGAAGAGGACCAGGGTTTGATTCCCATCACCCACATGGAGGCTAAGAACCATCTTTAAGCTGGGTGTAGTGGTGCACGCCTTTAATCCTAGCACTTGGGAGGCAGAGGCAGGCGGATCTTTGTGAGTTCAAGGCCAGCCTGGTCTACAGAGTGAATTCCAGGCCAGCTGGGGCTACAGGGAGACCCTGTCTCAAAAAAAAAAAAAAATCTATGTAGAACAGGCTGGCCTTGAACTTTACAGAGATCCACCTGCCTTCACCTCCCAAATGCTGGGATTAAAGGCATGCACCACCACGCCCCCCCCCAAGAAGTATAAAAGTTATACTTCCCAGACTATTATTTAGAAAATTCTAAAATTTTCTCCATAGTAAAAAAAAAAAAAAAATGCTACACGGGCGTAAGACTTCAAGTCCTGGCCTAGTTCAACACTACAGTGCTTACTACAGCCAAGGAAAGCAGGCCCACTGTTGTTCTTACCTAGAATTAAATGATAACTAAATTTCTATTCTCTGTCTACATTGTTTTTTTTTTTTTTTTTGTCTGAGACAGGGTCTCCCTATAGCCCCTTACCAAACATATTTTTAAAGTCACAGAACAGGGCTGGAGAGATGGCTCATCAGTTAAGAGCACTGACTGCTCTTGTAGAGACCTGGGTTCGATTCCCAGCCCCACATGGTAGCTAAGAACAGTCTTTATCCTAGCACTCGGGAGGCAGAGGCAGGCGGATATCTGGGAGTTCAAGACCAGCCTGGTTTTCAGAGTGAGCTGCAGGCCAGCTGGGGCTACAGGGAGACCCTGTCTCAAAAATTAAAGAAAAAAAAATGTTTGGTAAATTAAGCTGTAACCTTGAGCACATATGCCTGTATCATGAGAAAGTTTATGCAAGAAGGCTTGCTGAAGAGTTATCTCTGGAATGCCAGTATTCCCTTAATTTCTCAGAAGACACTGTTCTCTTGGGAAGACATATCATGGCAGTAATGCTATCTTGCTCGTGTTTCACACTGAACTACATTCTGGCCACTTTTATTATTATTCATTGTTCTATAAATATTCATCTGTGACTCTAATGAGTATGAGTATAAAAGCAGAGCTCTCTGTGTCTTTAGTGCTTGGATGTGAATAAAGAAATAAAGAGACATAAAGGACACTGGTCCCCTGGTTCCTTTTTTCAGAGCTGTGTAATCTTCAGTTCCCTAAAACACAGATCCTAAGTCCAGCCATGATAGAAAAAAATGTAACCCAATAAATGAATACTGTTAGAAGCCCTTATCAGAAAACTGTAATGGACTTTGGCTTAGACATTAAAATCCACCTGTGCTGACTTCTAGTCCCCTCCTGGAACATGAGCCTCTCTGCTCTTGCCATTACTTCTTCACATCTCTTCCCAAGCACCAGGCACCAGTCAAGGACTCTTCTTTTTTCTCTCTAGCTAACAGTTATACACTTTGGGGTCTTTTTGATAGACCCACTGAAGGGATACCCCTGTTGCCACACTCTGCACACCTATTCAGCATGGCAGAAGCAAGAATGACCAGGACTGAAATTCCCTACTGACAACTAGGGTTACCTCTTTAGAGGGAGGAATAAGGAGAAAGGTGATAAAAATTAGGCAACTTTAGGCTAAAGACCTCCTTTCCCCCAAAAGGACTAATTTCTTTCCATCTTAAAACTAAAAATTCCCTTGAACCTGCCAGTAAACTTGTCCCTACCTGAAGCTAGGGATGTCAATACCTGGAACAAGGACCAGAGTGACCAGCTCATCTTCCCAGCCCCTCCTTGTACTATGCTTAATTAACTGTTGTCACCAAAGATTTTTCCAGAATCTCCTGACTGAACAGCCTGCATGACTTTTTTTTTTTTTTTTTTTTTTTTTTTTTTTTTTCGGTATGTGCATCAATGTACTGTCTGCATGCAGGTTTGTGCACCCGTGTCGTGCAATGCCGCGGAGGTCAGAAGAGGGTGTCGGATTTCCCTGGAACTGGAGTTCTCCTGGAATTGGTGTTTCAGACGGCTCTCAGCCGCCATGTGGGTGCTGGGGATCGAACCCGGGTCCTCTGTAAGAGCGGTCGGCACTCTTAACCGCTAGGCCATCCTCTGTAAGAGCAGTCGGCGCTCTTAACCACTAGGCCATCTCTCCAGCCCCATCCTGCATGACTTTATAAGCTGCTACCTGAGACCAAGTTAAGGCTATGTTCTAAGTCCATGTCACCCAAGGACTCCTTAACTAAAAGAAAAAGAAAGGCCCCCATTCTTTTTTATGTTTTCAGAGGCTGGAATGATGGAATGCCACCGCTTCAGAAAGGCCAGGCAGACAATTCACTCCTCCTGCCAGGTCTCTCTGCTGTTCTTGCTTCACTAGTATGAGCTAGCCATATCCAAGCTTCTTTATTTTGCTCAAGCAGGCAGCGCCAGGAAAAAGGGACCATGTGTTTCCCAAGGGCACCTTCACTCAGACCCCACAGCTATGCATGCTCTCTATTTCCCCACCCCACAGAATCTACAAACCACTCTCTTCCCCCACCTTGCACAGCCTGCATTCCCTTGGAAAGGCTGTTGCCACGTCGCTGAATAAATGCAGTTCAGTCTGCTGAAAGGTCTGCATTTATCTAAACTTCATTCTTTCTCTGCTCTTCTAAATCTAACATCCACTGATGGTCAAATGTGCAAACCTCTTGACCAAGGTGCACCAAATGAAGGGTATTCACCACAGAAAATGGTAGATACGTTCAAACACAAGCAAACTACCTATGTGTCCACTGAGAAAAGAGCCACTCAATAATGCAACCCAGAGCATAGTTAGAATGCCAAAGACATGCAGCCCTTCCAAAAACAAGAGGCCAGAGAGCTCCCCTGAAGGCACCAGCCTAGTAGCAAGTTCCACCTGCACAGAGAGCAGAGGCAAAGTTGGGGTCCGTGTATATGTGCAGGTGAGGAAACAGACCAAAGAGGAACCACTTGTCACAATGTTGACCATGATCTAAGCTGAGAGGGAGGGAGAGGGGTTTTTACCCTCTGTGGCACTGGTACTTTACTCTTCACAATGAGAGGATGAATTCATTAGCCTTATCATTAAAAAGTAAGAGTAAGAAAACAGTATCTTCTTAAAAGAATTTATTGTGTGCAGGGGCACATGTGGACACACACAAGTACCATGGTGTATGTGTGGAGATCAGAGGACAACTTGTGGGAATCCCCTCTCACATGGGTACCAGGAATCAAATTTAGCTCATCAGGCTTGGCAGAAAGCACCTTTACCCATCGAGTCAGCTTTGGGCTGACCCACAAACTCCATCTCTGACACTCTGTCAAAGTGGCACGCAGAGCCATCATAGGACAGGAGGTGATGTACATGGTCTTTGGCCCATCCTCTACATCTGCCCACTCTCTCCACCCTCTAGCAAGGGTCTGTTCCCAGAAGAGAAAACTGGGGCTAAGTAACTTGCTCACAATTGCAAAGCAGGGAGGAGAAGAAGCCAGGCTTTGGACATGGGTTCTCAAGGGCTCTGACAGGAGCATGCCTCCAAGCAGGATGCTCTAGCCCCCCATCTGTCTGCCTGGGCAGTGAGCACAAATCCTCCATAAGGAGAGGCCTTGGAAGACGCATGGAGTGCCTCTCAAGCACTTGGGCTCTTGAAGAGGCCCTCCACTTGTGTGAAGCAAGGTGATGAGTTTGGCTGAAGGACTGGGAGAAAATAGGGGGGGAGCAGTACATTGTAGAGCTGAGCTGCAGCAGGCATGTGCAGCCTCTGCTGGCAGGACTGAATGCTGCCAACACCAGGGCTTTGGGCTGCCTTCGGCCCACTGACCCCTGCAGCAGGATGAACCAAGCTGAAGTCCATGGGGTCCCTTTCTACCCCAGCCCTTTCCTGAACAGTTTCAAAGTGTGACTGTGCACAGGGATGTGTCCTAGGTCAATCTCAATGGCCTGGCCTTTACCAAACCCAGCAGAGAATTGCCCAAGAAATGACCTGGAATAGGGGGTGGGGGTCTGGGGTGCAGTCAGCTCAGCAGCAGGGGCACAGCTGAGGAGAGGTGCAGCATTACTCACAGTCCTTTGTAGAGGATGCAGCCCGCTAGGACATGAGGCGTGCGCTGGCAGGTCTGTAAGATGAGGGCTGCCTTTAGCAGCAGGAGGGGCTCCACCTATGAGGAGACAAGGCCATGAGCAAGCTCACAAGCACCCTGGGAAAAGGAAGCGAGCTTCACGGGTCAGCAGGGTAGATTACAACCCAGGGCTAGAGTCCACAGGGAGACCTCTGCTGGCACCGGGTGATACCCATGACAAAGTGCACGACCGTCGGCACCACGTTCCTCCAGAAGCCGAAAGAGATGTTGGCGTAGGCTATTCTTGAGGCAAAACAGATCATTGGGGAAACCCTGATATCAGCACTAAAACCAGGTGGCAGGGACAAAGAGCATGCCCTTCAAATGCACACACAGGTACCAGGTGACATGTACCTCCCTCTGCAGTACAATCCCCAGGGACACAGTTAGCTGGCTGGTGTTCAAGCATCGCAGCAAGCATCATGGCCTGTTGGACTGACAGGGCCCTGCACACTATTCTCATAGGGAATCCTGCTCAAACCAAGGAAAGTACATGAGCCTGGCCAGGATACTGTGGCCTGCTGGGGTGACCATCACCTGTGTAGACCGCAAGGGGCCAAGACTAAGGTCAGGAAGCCCAGCTGTGGTGAGGCACAGTATGCAGAGGAGCACTTGCCAGTGTGTGGTCCCATCTGCCTCCTATGAGGTCTCCTGCCCAATGTCCCAAAGTCCTCCATGGAGTAGGCAAACCCCGCCCCCCAGCCGACATAGGGGAGGTCTGGGAAAGCTGAGTCCTGGGGGAAGCTTTACCTTGGTGCGGTCAAGGCTCCACAGAGCACTGAAGACCTGGTGCAGCTCGCTGGTGCTCTTCAGGACCTGTGCGATGATGGTGTCCCACTGCAGGCTCAGCACCTCCTGAGAACAGCTCTAAGAGAGAGGAGCCAATACCAGAGCTGCTCCCTCTCCTCAGTGCTGCTCTCCCTCCCTCGTGCTGCTCTCCTCAGTCTACCCTCTTTACCTCATAAGCCAGGGAGACAGGGCCATTGTAGAAATGAAAGAACCCGATGAGCTGGTCCAAAAAGCGCCTGCAGCTGACATCAGAGAGCTCCAGGGCACAGCCCAGCGCCTACAGGGGAGACAGGCTTGTGCTGAGGCCAGCCCAGAGTTCCATATGCAGACTTTCTACTGGCCCCCACCACAGGCCTAACAAACCTATCTTCTACCCAGACTTGGTGGCTCATGCCTGTAATCCCAGCACTTGTGAGGCTGAGATAAGAGGATTCCCATGAATTTGAAACCAGCCTGGACTAGATGAGACCCGGAGGGTGGGGGTATGCCTCAGCATGCAGGATGCACAGGTGTGGACTTCTGGGCAAGATGGTGGAGGCTCCTCTGTGGGAGCTGGTGAAGGGTGTCAGGGTAAGGGATTTCAAGAGAGAGATGGGGGAGAACTTTGGGAACCCACAAGGAGAAAAGGACCCTGGAAGAGCCCAGAAGAGACCACATACCCAGAGCAGCGGCAACACAAGCTGAGCTGCACAGTGCAGGGGGCAGGGGGACAGAGGCCCCTTCCAGATGAGGTACAACCAAGTCTTGCTCTCAGGACAAGCCCACAGACCTCACCAGGAAGCAAGGATTCCCTGGGAGGTCATGTCAGTGGTGGAGAGAAACCCCATCCTGTCACAATGCACAATGGAGGGACAACACTGGGGGCTACCTTGTCAAAATCAGATCTGCCCTAGGGGCCTGAGTTCTGGGACGACCCATAAGTTGAGAAGCCTCACTCGGCTCAGTCTGTTACAGCCCCTGGCTGAGGGAAGACCCAGAGAGGCAGCTGCGGAGAGCAGGAGGGCCTGGCACGGACAAGCTGAAGGGTCTGGTAGCAGGAGGTGGGCTCAGGCTGGAAGTGCATTAAGAGATACAGTCCTGCCAGGAATGGCCAGGAATGGTCTCACTAACTGAGAACGAGGCCAGCAGGTAGATTAAATCTTGAAGCTATCTCTCATTCAAGGCTGTGGAGCCCAAGATCTCTGAAGTTCTAGGGTGGACATGATACCGACAGCTGCATCTGTCCAACAGGGAGACTGATGCCCAAGGAGTCTTGAAAGTACGATGCCTGTACCCATCTCGGTGCTGTGGTAGCTCCCACACTTCCAAGGCTGGAGAACCCACTCCAGCTAGAATGTTAGCCACCCAGTTGGGGATGGGGGACACAGTGTACAATCCAGGAAAGATGAGGGAATCCAGGGAGTGTGAGGGATTACAGGCTAAAAATATGTATGGCCAGCAGAGCTGACCATTACAAGGGAGGCCACTGACCACTACGCCGGGAGGCCAATGAAACTCTGGTGGACAGCACACGTCTAATACAGACTGAGCAACAGCATGAGTCATGGGACCAGAGTCCAACAGCTGAGCTGACCCTCCCCGTCCCCTCCAGTCATGTGACAGGCCATCTGCAGAAAGAAGCTGCTACTTACTGGTTTCTCTTCTTTTATTCATTCTCTTTCTTTTTCCTTTTTTTAAGCCACAAGACGCCACTCATCCACCATTTTCTCACTGAATTCCTAATAGACTTTTCACTGAAACAAGTTTTTAATCTTGTGCTTTTATTTCTCTATCTTGTACACAAGGTTTGGTGTTGTGGCTGCAGTGTTGATTTCTCCTGAGTGTAACTGTAGGTGAAGCCTTCAGAACAGGCCCCGCAAGAGGATCCCCCTAAATTTCCTGACACACTCTGCAAGCCAGGAGACACACAAAGAAACTCAATGACAAAGCAAGGTACCACAGCTCCTGAAGATCAGCACCTCAGACACGCAGCTGGACAAAGCTCTGGGAGAGGACCATGAATTAGGGTCAGAATGACCAGTGTGCTGGATAGCTTTAGTGTCAACTTGACACACCTGGGTTGAGGGAGCCTCAGTTGGGGAATTGGCTCCATTGGATTGGCCTGTGGCCACATCTGTGGAGTATTGTCTTGATGGCCAAGCAGTGTGGAAGGGCCCAGCCCACAATGAGTGGTGCCACCCTGGGCAGGTGGTTGTGTATGGTATAAGAAGGCAGGCTGGGCATGAGCCAGAGCGAGTGAGCAAGCAAGCCAGTGAACAGCATTCCTCCATGGCCTGTGCTTCAGCTCCTGCCTCCAGGTTCCTGCCCTGAGTTCCTGCCTTGGGTTCCTTAAGTGATGAACTGTGACCCAGAAGATGTAAGCTGAATAAACCCTTTCCTCCCCAAGTTGGTGATGGTCAGAGTGTTTTGTCACAGCAATGGAAGACAAACCAGAACAACCAGTGACTTCAAATGGAGCACAAACAAGCAGGCAAGTTCAATGCAGACTCAGGAGGACAGTCACCAACACAGGAGAAGTCAGCAAAGTGGAGAAGAAAATGAGCAGTGTGGATGAAAAAGAAGTCAGCAAAAAAAAACAGAATCTCCAAGAAATCCAAATGAGACTAAACCAGGACTGAATGGGACAGAGGACAAAGCTGACAGAACACTACACACAAACCTCAAAACATGCAGGAACCCTGGGATACAACCAAGGGAGGAAACCTGAGAATCCCCAGGATCCACAGAGCTGCAGAAGCAGAGAATTTGCTAAACAGCAGAAAAATCCCCCAAATCTAGAGAAACTGCCATCCAAACAAAGAGAACGTCTAGAACCCCAGGCAGAAACGTCCAGAGAAGAGCCTGTCCCTGGCTACCACAGTCAAGATGCCATGACACAAAGAAACAGCTGCTCTGTGTCCTGCTGCCAGGCCATCACGGGCCGAAGAACAGCATGCGTGACATCACCCAACAGCATCTGGAGATTCGTCAGAAATGGTTTTCATAGAGATTTGCCCAGCACAATGATGGAGTAGCTTACTTATCTCCCTGAAACTGACACTCTGCCTTCTCTCAAGTGACATCACATACTCTAGACCTTGGAAGATTACAAAAGGTTAAAGGTAATATTATCAGATCAATGATCAACCTTGAAGTAAAATGCTCATATGAAAATCTTTCATTTTTTAAATCATTTGAAATAATCTGAAACTGCTTTGTGAATCAGAAAGCATCTCACATCACGAGTAAAACAATACTCCACACTAAGGAATATTAAATATTTTTAATTTTGTTTTGCAGAATTGGTAGTTAAAATAAATTGCTCGGGGCTAGAGAGATGGCTCAGCAGTTAAGAGCACCAACTGCTCTTGCAGAGGACCTGGGTTCAATTCCCTTCACCCACATGGCAGCTAAGAACCATCTTTAACTCAGGTCCCAGGGGAATCCGATGCCCTCTTCTGACCTCCACGGCATTGCACGACATGGGTACACCAACCTGCATGTAGACAGTACATTCATACACATAAAAAATAAATAAAAATTTATTAAAAAAAATAATAAAATAAATAAATAAATTGCTCATACTTTACTTCAGACCCTCTATAAGACAGTAAGCTCTAGTCTCTGTGAAGAGAAAATCAGAACGTCTTTGGCATTTTTATTGTTTTTTTGTTTGTTTGTTTGTTTGTTCTTTTTGAGACAGGGTCTCCCTGTAGCACTGGCTATCCTGGAACTTGCTCTGTAGATCAGGCTGGCCTTGAACTCACAGAGATCCGCCTGCCTCTGCCTACCAAGTGCTAGGATTAAAGGCATGCGCCACCATGCCCAGTGGTTTTTCAGACTAACAACTAAATGCTTAGTACAGACAAGCATCTCCTGTGTTCACCGCACACTGCCTCACCTGACTACCTAAGTATCTTAATGTATACAAGTTCTGAATTTTTGTTTTGGGTTTTTTGGGTTTTATTTTGAGACAGAACCTCCCTGTCTCTGCCTCCCAAGTGATGAGATCAAAGATGTGTGCCACCATGCCCATCCCTCTTCTGCATTTTTTTTAAGAAAACTATATTCCAAAGATGCTGGAAAAAAAAAAAAGGTGCTGGTGTGCTGTAAGCCTGGCCAATTTGATAGGATTTAGAACCACCACAGAAATAAACTTCAGGCATGTTTGAGAGGGAGTTTCTAGACTGGGTTAACTGAAGAGGGAAGACCCATCTTAACTGTGGGCAGTGCCAGTCTACAGGCTGAGGTCTCATACTGTATAAAAAGGAGAAGGTGAGCTGAGCACCAGCCTTGTCTAGCTCTCTGCTTCCAGACAATGGAACCAGCTGCCTCAGGCTCCTGCCACCACAGCTTCCTTGCCATGACAACTCTGCCTTAAACTGTGAGCCACAAAATCCCTTCCTTCCTTAAATTGCTTTTGTCAGGTATTGTCATAACAACAGAAAACAGCTAAAACAATGCTTAAGGGGAAATATCAACTCTCCTACAAAGACCAACATGTCAGAATGCTAGACCTCAGTAACTCCAAAGCCAGGAGATCATGAATAAGGGTGCCCTTCAACCCTTAAAGTAACTGCCAGCCAGGAACTCTGTATCTCACAGAGCCTGCTCATACAACTGATGCAGAGACAGGAACATTCTGGGGGGCTGGAGGGAGGCTGAGATAGGGTCTCCTGTAGCCCCAGGTGGCCTGGAGCTTGATATTTAGACCAGGCTGCCCTCGATCTCACAAAGACCCATCTGCTTCTGCCTCTGCCTCCAGAGTGCTGGGATTAAGGTGTGTGCCACCATGCCTGGCTATACCAACATTTTAGAACAAGTACAAACTGAGGCAGTTCATGATCACTAGGGGAACACTGCAGAAGAGAGTTAAAGAAATATTAAAAAAATAATAATAATAATAATAATAATAATAAAGAAATATACACAGAGAAAGAAGAAAGTCTCAATCATAAGAGCGCAGTAAGGACCAAGTTTCATTAGAGGAATAGATGAACATAGGAAAGCTAGGAAGAAATCCATCATGTTCAACACAATAACCCAGCCAAGCCCTGTTACTACTAAGGGAGAAAGAAAAGAATAAGCAACAATCCAAATGATCAAGAAAACCACCAGCAAAATCATAGAAATCAGTGAACACCTCTCAATAATAACCTTAAGTGACAATAGCCTCAAATCACCAGTAAAGAGACCCAGACTGGCTGGCTGGATTAAAATCCAGATCAACTGTAACCTCAAAACAACAAGTTTCCTTGGTTGCTCTAAGGCTGTGATAAAAACACTGACCAAAAGCAGCTTAGGGAAGATAAGGGGGCATTTGTCTTACACTTCCAGGTTAGAGTTTATCATCAGGGAAGCCAGGGCAAGAGCTCCAACAGGAACCACAGAGGAACCTTGCTTGCTGGCTCGCACACTCAGCTAACACTCTTATACAGCCCAGGCCCACCTGCCCAGGGATGGGGACACCCACAG